>JASUUF010000038.1:0-1200000 GCA_030449835.1 Clausena lansium
ATGAAGCTGGTGGTGTAATAGAAAGAGACCGTTGAGCCAAACTTTAGGGGTTCATCGTTGTTTATGACACAAATAGTTGAGTTTTTGAGATGCCTAAATATTTTCGGACTAATAAGGTCGCTAGAGGTGAATCCAGCACAATTTAAATGAATTCTCGTAATGTCACATCCTGTGGCACAGATGTTACTGATTTCACTAAAAACCTTGGTGTTCCATTTGGTTTAGGATGAACTTGGCTTTGTCCAATCACAATATCTTTTAATGAGCAATTTCCTGCATATGAAGATTATAATTGAAACTCAAAATATGTTAATTTTAGAAGCTTTTAAGAGTGGCTTTAAGTATAGATAAATAAGGCGAACAAGCAATTTTCTGTATATAAAGACTGCAATTTAGACTCAAAATATATTAATTTTAAAAGAGCCAAGAGCGACTTTAAGTATAGGTGAATAAAGGCGATCATTTAAGGCCCATATTATAGGAACGCCCCTTTCTTTTTTTAGTACCTCCCTAATAATGCTAAGTTACGTATCATAGGAAAGCCTATATTTTAGACCTATCTCTAACTAATAATTATCCTATAATTCAGATTTTTTTATACAAATTCAATATTTGATAAAGCTTAATGTTAAAGAACTATAATTAAATATATTGTCAAACCACTAATTCATTTATTATTAGTCTTTACAAGAAAAAATCTTTAGCTTTTTAATTTAAAAAAGAACTTAATTATTTAACATTAAAATCATTGACTTTTTGTATTTCTTTAAATTTTTATTAAAAGCTTTTTTTAATTTCAAAATCAATAGATCTGAGAATCAATAATAGTCAAAAAATTATTGCTCGCTTCTCTACAAAAAAAATTATTAAATTCATCAGCTCATTTAAAAACAAAATTAGTTTCTTGAAAAAGTCGACAATTATCATCTAATCATCAATTTATTATTTCAACTTTTTAGGTACTACCATTTTGTATATTCTATTTAAACTTAGTATTGTTTTTATTTATTTATTTTTGTAATGGTTACGATATCTTGTTCACTATTTTTTATTTAAGATTTTCTTTTGAAAATTTTTAGAATCTTCTATTGATTATTGTGGAAATTCAAGATATGATTAGAGTAAATTTTGACCTCCTTAAAATTTGTTTGAGTGTGAGAAGTTACTGAGCGTAAGAAGGTCTCCTAAAAAAATTCGGATAAAGCCCTAAATACTCTAAAGCTAGACTGGAAGAGTCCTACTCTATTCACTCATTTTAGGTAGCTTCGTAAACATAGAATTGTTTAGTCACAAAATATAATATTGTAAGATGTTTCAAAAAAATACTCATGCAAAGTGATCACCAATGTAAAGTCGTCAGGATTTGTACCAATATCATGTACGTGAGAGCCAACGTCCATGTAATCAACTAATGTCCTCCTCCGAACCTGTAAACCTCGACAAAACGACAAATTTTATGAAAATTCAAGAGTAAGATGTTACAATTTGCAAGTTAATTACTTAATTAAGAAAATGAAAATTCCTTTCTTAATTAATTACCATTCCATGTCGTCGCTCCGGTGTTTCCTTATTTTGAAAATCACGTTTTTCGCTGCACGTCATTGCGAAAATTATGAGAACATTAACTTTAAATTTATGGACTTTAATTAAACGAAAGAGAAGAAATTTACCTATCTTCAATCCAAGAAATACTGAACAAACTACCCAAACAAGTTTCGTATACATATATGTTCATTTCTCCTATATGAAGACCATCAAACATGTTTCCAGCCGATTCACAAGCTTCAAGGTAAAATACCTAATATTTCCAAAATTACAAAACAAAAAAAAATGTTAATTATCATGAAGAGAGAATTAATTTGCAGATTCGCATATGTAATAATTAATTACTTATATACCGTTCTCTTATAAGATTTAACCTCATGCTTCTTTCTTAACACTTGAATCAGATCTTTCGCATGAAGGCCACCTCCAGAAAGCATTGCTGCAACACACCCATATCATTTATGTAAAGATTTCTAATTAAGCTTTTTTTAAAAAAAAAAAAAAATGGAAAGGAAGTTAAAGCAAACAAAATAATTAATTTTAATAATATCACTTACCAACCATAGCAGGGCTATAATAAACAAAAATATAGTCATTGGGTCCACTATTTACAACTTTGCCACTACCCCCACTAAGACCAGTTTTGTTGCCAAGAAGCACTGCAAGAAAATTGTTGGCAGTACAATTTTCGCCAGTGTAGTCCTGAAATTAGAATCATAAATTAAAGATCATGAATTTTTTTTAATTTAAATATAAGAAAAATTTAAAGGAAGAAAAATATATAATACCTTAGGGACTCCATTACAAACGTCAGGGCCATATGGTTTGTTGATGATGATGCCAGGCCTAGGATTATGCGCATTAAAGGCAATATCATCATACATGAATACAATTACGTTTTCATCTTTTAATCCTCCCTTTTTCATTATTTGATATGCATGACACACATCAGCCTGCAAAATTAACAAAAACAAAGTAATTACATTGTTAATCAAATTATTGGGAAAGTTAACAAAATCATTTAATAAAATTAATTAAACCTGGTGCCGATTATAATTCTCATAAGCAAGCGATCCAGCAACTAAAACTACCCATCTGGTTCCTTGAGATGCATTTTCGGGAAGATTATTTCGACTTTCAACAACAAAACTTAACAAGAAAATCAGAAGAATTGAAGCAATAAGAGCAAAATAATTCATTGTTGATAAATGAAAGCAATATAAGTGCAAGTGCAAAATTGGATACCCATATAAATAGACTAACTATTGAAGAATATGTTGGAGCATTTATTATTGGTATCATTGTGTGAATAATATTTTAATTTATTTTTTTTTTATTAGGGATTTGTTTCCTTTTATCAGTTATTATCTATTCTTGGGAATTAATTAAGGATAGATTACATAGAATATTAGAGAATATTTTTGGAGACATAAAAGAAGCAAATTGGCATGTAAGAGCATCTCCAAAAGACTACTTAAATTTTATTATTCAAATACCTATTTGCTTACCTATGTGGCAAACAAGAAATTAGAAAATAAAATCTCCTCCAAAAGACTCATCAAATAAGAATAAATTAATATTATTTTAATCAAAAAGCAGTTGAATAGCTGTTATTTTTTTTTTAACGAAATATAAATAATAATGATAGCACTCTTATCTTTTCAATAAATAATAATAAAATATTAATAGAAGAGTGAAAAACTCACCGGGCAATATTGAAGAGTGAGAAACAAATTTTATCTCAAAAACTAAATTAACGTGTCTTTTGGAGTGTTTTAAATTAGCATGATTCTTCAAATAATAAGTAAAATCTTATCTGAAGAGTCTTTTGGGGATGCTCTAAGAGGATTCCATATCAAAGAGTTCCAATTAAAGATGACTACTACATTGATAAGCATATCAAGTATTTATGAAATATTGGACTTTTAAGGAAGTAAATCCTAGCATTAAGTATTTATGGAATATTGGACTTGTTAAGGAAGTATATCTTAATATTCCTCTACTAGGGTTTGGGTGAAATATTATTCCTATATAAAGAGAAGTATTTCACATATTGAAGATGTGAAGAAGACATATCGTATTTTATATCAGAGAAGTAGCCAACATAGAGAACGAGGAAAAATCTACTTAGCCACATATGATGTTTCATATCTCTATGATGCTTTAGTCTTCTTCATCACATCTTCATCATATCAAGTCTTTCATTAGACATTCTTTATATTTGCATTGGTCTCTTTGGGACAAAAAGGTCGTTTGTTGTACTGAAGAGATCTCAAAGAAAGCAGCAAACACAATTGAAGACAAGGGGTTCTCACAAAGCAAGGTCGACAATAGGGTGGCGACAAGAGTAAGAGGGTGTCTGAAATTGTGTAAGAATATAATATATTGTAATCTCTTTATTACTTAGTGAATTGTTTATTGTCTAAGCGTGGCCCCATGGATGCAAGATTCTGATCCGAACCATGTAAAAATCCCCTATGTGCTTTACTTTCTGCAATTTACTATTTCTGGCTTTTCATGATGAATGAACAGTAACAAAAACAGTGCGGTCAATAGTTATAGTAAACAGTAAATATAAACAATACACAAGAATATTAAGTATAAACAGTAACTATGAACAATATTGCACGAGCGGTAATCAGTGATTGAACAATAACTGTAAATAGTATCACATGAACAGTAATCAGTGAATAGTAGTTTTAGGATTAATTAATTAGAGAAATTAATTTATGTATTGTTTTATTTTGCCTACTCTTGTTAAAATAGACCTAAATTCTTTACAAGTGGTATCAAAGCATTGTCATTAACGGTTTGTTTGATGAGATTGTGGGATCTTGATCTATTTTTGTAGGCATGGATTTGCAAACAGAAGGAGGATCTACCGCTTGTCATCCATCACTTGATG
Organism: Clausena lansium; assembly: GCA_030449835.1. Lineage (NCBI taxonomy): Eukaryota > Viridiplantae > Streptophyta > Magnoliopsida > Sapindales > Rutaceae > Clausena > Clausena lansium. The sequence continues at coordinate 4,451 of JASUUF010000038.1, forward strand.
GCACCAATTATTCATATTGGAAGTAGACTAGTTTTATTGAATCTATTAATATAAGAGCTATAGAATGTGTGAGAAAAGGCTATCAGCTACAACTAAGGCTGATCGAGATGGAAACATAATTCTTTATCCTGTGGATGAATATTCAATTGTAGAAATTCAATAATCTGGCTTTAATTCCAAGGCTATTGCCAATGGAGTTAACATTAATCAGCATGATTTAATCTTTACATGTACGACCGCCAAGGACGCTTGGGACACACTTTGAGACATTCATGGTAGAGACAATGTGGTAAAACATTCTGAACCTCAAATACTTGCAAATGTAATTTCATAATCTTAAGATGCATGAACATAAAGAAATTGTTAGCTTTAATGCTTAAACTTCTTAAGAGTGCTAACACTTCTTACTCTCTTAATAGAAGAATTTCGAGGAAGAATTAGTTTGAAAATATTTTGAGATCTTCGCCAAGTAAATTTCCTATTAAAGTTACATCTATTAAAGAATATTGTGATATTAGCACCATGACCAGAAATCAAGTGACTAGCAAACTTCAGACTAATCACTTGAAGAAATATAATGAAAAAGGAATTGCTTTTCAAGTGAGGTGTCGAATTGAGAGAGTAATGCTAATGACGTTGATGATGAAGTTAAAGATGTGCAAAAATCTCTAGTTATGTTAACCAAAAAGTCTAAAATAATTCTAGAAACAACAAGAAGAAAATTTTTTTCTAAAGACCCAACTTAGGCAAAAAGGTAAATCTTCTTCCAATTCCAATTTATTTCAAACTAATATAGATCGAAGTATTCGATGCAGGGCTTGTAATGGTTTCGATCATGTTCAAACTCAATGTCCTAATTACATCTTGAAAAAGAAAAAAGCAATGCAAACCAAGTGGAGTGATAATGTTATTCATGATAAGAAGTTGAAACTTGAAGATTCGATGATGGAAGATCAAAATTATGTGATGTTTCTCCTCCTTATGATTTACGGATTCTTCCCATAATAATGTTAGAACTTCAAGTGTGAAGTCGAGTGATGAAGAATCTAATTCAGAAGCCGAAAATAATTATGATGATAATGATGTTGTTAGGTCTTTGAGTAAAACATATGCTCATATGTATTTAGAATGGATAAAGATGAATGAAAAATGTAAGAAAATGTAAATTTAAATATTAGGGTTTTTTCATGAAAAGTTAAGGTTTGAAAGTGAAGCAATCAACCTTCAAACTACTTGTTTTGGAGGGATTTTGGGTGATCTCAACAAAAAACAATAAAAATACTAAAAGAAAAATAAGTAATGGATTCTGGAGAGAGGACAGTTACTTCTATGTTTGGAGGTGCACAAGCAAGATGGGGGAGGGTAACTCCTAAGGCTGATTAACTGGCGATTAGAGGAGAAATGGGTGATGAAAATGAGACCCAAGACCACCAAACTCAAGCTGGGATGATCCTGAAAACCAGAGCACACACGACGTTAGAGGTGGAGCCGGCAGTGGTCGGTGACCACACTTCGATACTCAAGTTAGATTTTGGACAATATGGGGATGCTCAAAGGCCTAAAACGAACCTTCAAGTTGATAAAAATGGTCGAAAAGTTCTGAATATGCACTGAGGAAAATAAGAGCGATATTTTCTATCAGTCATAAAATTGCTACCATGTGCGTGAGGGTCTTTTTGGAAATCCGGCCACGTGGGTTTTCCCTCCCTCAGGTGAGGGTATTTTAGAGATTTTATAAGTGGTCCTAAGACAGTGATGCATGTGAGCCATGGAAACAAAGAAACCATTAGCCACCAAATTGTCTCCGACTGCTCACACTTGGTCAGCCCTTCAGCCAGTGGTCCTACTAATTTTGGAACCACTGTAGGAGGTATTTTAAGGTGGCAATCTCTCATTGCTTCATTTTGGCTCTTTTCACCCCATTAGCTCATTTTGTTCAACAAAAGGGAAATCTTTTTTATTCAACTAATGAGAGCACTCACATTTCTCTAGTGACATTAACCTCCTTAGGCATAATTTCAGTTTTACCCTTGTGGCGACATGTGTTTCTCTCGGAGTTATCCTCCCGGATGGGAGTATTCCTCCCAGTGTATATCAGGACTTCATACATTATGCAGCTCATTCTCATTTGCCTCAGTTTTCTGCCACGTGTCAGCTTCTCATTGGCTTATTCTGGTGCCTATAAATCCCTCCAAACAAGATCCCCTAGTTTCTTTGTGTCAAAAAGTATTTGAGGTACAAGAAACTCTAAGGAGAAGGGTTTAATAGTGATAAGTGGTAGAAAATCTCCCTTTTATTTTGGTGGGATTGAGGGTATTAACGATATTTTGCTATCGAGGTATTCTCAAAATTTAACTAAACTTTGACGGTGTTGTTGAAATTTTCTCCCCACTCCCTCTCTTAAATACATGGCCCTACATGGGCCTTTCATTTAAATGTTGCAAAAGGCTAAGTGGGTTTTAATGGGTGTGACAGTTACTCCACGTGGCGTCCCCATATGTGCTGCTCTCTCTGTACATTTTGTCACTGTCAGTCATACTTCGCGTGCTTCATTGAAAGGTGATTGATTCCTAGCACTTGCATTTTAATCAACTTTGGACAATTTTTTGCCTTTTCACATTCTCTGTAGTGCATTCTCATTGATCAGTTCGGCTGAACCGTCGGATCGTGAATAGCTCATGTGAGTAGTGATCTTGGCCGTACACACGATTGTACCCACTCGACCAACCGTACTGCCTCTCTTGGTGAAAATTATCCCTTTCTATTTTTGTCTTCACTTTTCATCCCTAAATCCTTTCTGCTTCTCTGTTCTTGCTTTCTCCAAAAATCAAAACTTTGACCTCTTTGCCCATTCTTGGGAATTTTTCGGTCTTCGATGAATCGTTCTCCTCATCATCTTCTTTAAAGGGGTTACGCTTTCATGGTTCTACCCCTGATTCTGAGTTTTTTTATTTTTGGGTGCAGGGTTCTTTGCTTTTCTTTTCGGCACTGCAGCTTCGACATCAAAGACATTGTCTTAGGTTTAGTTTTCTTCCTTATTCTTCTATGCTTCGTGTTTTCCCTTTCTTTCTCCAACTTCTCTCTCTTTTTTTTTTTGGTTGTAGTGTTGAATGTGTTATTTTTGGTGGTTTGTAGTATTTATAGAGGGGAAAAGTGGTGGGTTGTTTTTTAGAGATAGCGACAGTTCTAATGGGGATAATAAGGAGTCCTCTTCTTTTCGTATTGCTCCTAGGTTTAGCCACCTTCTTGAGTTGAGTGAAGGAGAGGCTAGGGATAGTTCAGATGACCCACAGGACGAGAAGGGTAGCTCAGTGACCGGGGGGAGCTCTCTAGGGAACTCTCACATGGAGGGAAGGAGTGTTACTGATATAGACCCGTAGAGGCATTATCCTTCCGTTAGACCCAAGAAAAAGGGGCATAACTCAAAGGGGAAGGGTATTCTATCTCAGTGAGTGCCGACTCCCCTCCCGGTTCGATCGGTCACTCCCCTGCATTTTTTCTATTTTTTAAAGCATCTACAGAAGATCTTGAATTCATAGCCAAAAAAATATCACATCCCTTCCTCTGTTAAGTCAAGAGTCCCTCAAGAGGGTGAAAGTCCTGATCATTGCCGTTATGGACTTCTACTTTACATAGATCTTTTTTACTTCAGCCTTAGGCTACCCCTACAGCCTTTCCTTAGGCGATTACTTGTGGGTCTTAAGGTTTCCCCGGTTCAACTCACTCTCCCCGCGTAGAGGAGTATAATAGGATGTTGTGTGTACTGAAGGGAGTTGTTTAATAAGGTTGTGATAACTCTAGAAAATGAGAGTTATCACGGCAGTTTTAGGATTAAATTATGACTAATTAGAGAGTAACATGTGTCTTTTGCGTCATATTTTTATTATAGTTGGCATAAGCATTATTTTATATTTGATATTATCAATCTCTTGCGTGTTAGTTTATTTTATATTCTTAAGTATGGTTAATTTCTGTAGGGAATCGTGTGATCCATTCTCTAGAGCTGAATGCTGTAACAATTGAGCAAGACGAATGTTGCAGAGATGCTACAGCACAGCTGCAATACGTAGATTCAAGGCTGATCTAAAGAAGTTACGGATTAATTAGAGATGTCGGGGCACAGGAATACTTTAACGTGCAAGGCAAGAATGCGGTTGATTTTTGAAGAGCCCTAACCTAATGAGAAGAGAAAACCCTAGATAGCACAATATAAAAAAGAAATTATAATTAAAGAAAAAAGGAGAGAGAGCTGTGACACCAACTCAATCATTCCTTGTGCAACAAGGAAATAAAGAAAAAAAGAAGAACGTGAAGGCTGAAATCGTAAAATTCAGACGAAGAGAAGCTCATATCGTGATTCCTCAATAGTGCCTATCTACTATTTAGTTCTTGAAATCTTTTCTTCCTTGTTTTATTTCCTTGAAGGATGATCTTGATGATTAAATTGAATTGTGCTTTTATTTATTTATTTAACATGAACTTAATTTATATTTAGCCGTGTTCTAGACAATCTTAATGATGATTTGACTCCGATTACGGTTGTTTCAATATTTGCTGCAGCATTTTATTTTGATTGTGCTTGATTAAATTTTATATTTCGACTGACCATCCATTTAGGAATACAAGCTAAGTTTGATCCTCAACAGGGACGACTTATTGGAAATAAATTAGAGCAATACTATATTTTAGATTAAATTTTTCCTTAATTGATTTATTATTAATTTGAAATGTTTAATCTAGGATTTGTAAAGAACTAGACGTAGGAATTCACTTTGTAGGGTTTTTAGTGTTAAGATTTTAATGTTAAACCTAGATAAGGTTTAACAAGTCATTAAATAGGGGTATTATCCTTGAGGACACATAAGGAAATTGACAATTTATTAGGTTAACATTGTTTAATAAGTCAATAGTCATTAAGTGGTTTATAACTACTTCTTAATGGATTGAATAATTTTTAGTATTTATGTCTGTTTAATTCATTCAATTTTTAGTCTATTTATATTATAAATTTAATTTAGTATTAGTTAAATAATTTATTTAAATTACTTTTATTTACTCTTTCACATTAGTGCTGAATAGATTTACTGTAGCAAGGTTAATAATATCAATCCCTGTAGAGACGATCTAAATACTCACTACTTTATTACTTATTGTGTACACTTGTGCATTAAAATTCTATTGCATTTAAAATTAACAACAGGATGTTGCCTTGGAAGATTTGATGGGTCTTTATCAACTTAAGAGGCTTCCCTCCTCGAGCTCGGTGTATCTCACCCCATGGTCGACTCGCAATAACCCAATAACCCCCATCACGGCCTTGAAGAAAGGGTTTAGGTACGGATGGTTCATTACTGAGGATGATTGGGGCTCTGCTGTGTAGTACAAAGGCAGGATATGTGATGTAAGAGCGACATACAACCCCGAAAGTATGTGTCTTCTCTTAGATATCCTCCTTAGCTTTCTTTATATTTTTTTTTGTAATGGAATGACTTGAGGTGTTTCTTACTCCCTTGTAGATATCAAGTAGAGCAAGAAAGATTGTCCAGTAGAGTAAAAGAAGGATTTTGTAGCATCTTATAGAAGAGAGCTTGCCAAACTTGATAGGAGAAGAGACGTTCTGAGTGAAGGGAGGCTGGTCAGGGTCGGGCTAGTCGAGGAGCATTCCTCGTCTGATAACCAATTCAGATCCATGATGGGTGCTCCCATTTTTCATTTTGATTTGTCTTTTTGTTTTTTGTCCCAGCTTTCCTCCCATGCCATTTTAACGGTTTTCCTCCTACTTTGCAACTATGGAAACTCCTATTGTCTCTAACGATGGCAAACAAAGAGAACAGGACAATAGTGCCTTTACCAGCCTTATGTCCAAGAAGAAGGGGAAAAAATCGTCTAAGGGTACACCAGAGAAGGGGATAACTCCCTTAGTCACCCACTGAGTTACCAGGAACCAGGGTTTTATGCTGCCGGGCGCTGTAGGTTCCCCTGAGGGTACTGTACTATCGTCGAAGAAGAAGAAGCTCTAGGGAGTGTTACCCTCGAATCACGATATTATAGAGCCCGACCCTTCTTCTGGGAGCATTCCTCCTCATCTTCAGAGTTTCATCCAAGCTATGGGGGTGCATTTGACTCTTGAAGAAGGGGATAAGCTAAACAGGCTGGGACTGTTGGCATATATCACTCAAGCAAAAAAGACTTGTCAGAACGTGAGTTTCCTTTTTTTGCCTTTGCTACATCTTGTTCTTTAGTCATTCGTCTTTCTGACATTAATCCTTCTTTCTTTGTTTTTAGGTGGCCCACCTCATGTACGAACATCACAACTTGGCAAAGAAATCCTTTGTGGCCTATCTACAGTTGCTAAGCATAAAGAACAAGTGGCTCAACCTTAGAAAGATTGCCAACTCACTATTAAGTGGGTCGAGGAGGTGAATTCTAAACTGAAGTCAGAGAGGTGCCAATGGGAGCTGAGAGGAAGAGGCTGTAGAAGGAGATTGACTTGGAGAAGGGCATGACTTAAAACATTCGGAGGCAAGTGACCAGAAAGCCCGCGATAATGTTATTTACGTCATGACTGAAATTTGGAAGGCGTATCCTAACATGGAAGCTCGCTTCTTAGAGCCGTCGATAGTGAAGGAAGACATCCTGGTTATAATCCGAGAGAATGAGGCTACTAAGAAGGCTGCTGAGGAGGAACCCTTAAACGATGTAGACCAGAATAAAGAAGCCCTCCGAGAGAATGATCCCCCTGTTCTTCTGAAGTCGTCTTCCCATAATGCTGAAAGAGTTGACCCTCCTGCCTGAATTCATTTCTATCATCCAATAAGCTGTTAATGCCCCTTGCTGGCATCCTAAATAAACTTTTATTCTTTGATTGTTTACTTTAAACTTTTCTCGCTCTTCTTCTTTTTTGTTTTTAAGGTTTTATTTGGTATTCTAGCTTGTGTTTGCACTTTGGGGATGTTTAAACTCACAACTTGGTTGAAGGATCTCAGCTGAGGTTTATTTTATGTTTGAAGTATTTATGTAGAAGGTGATGTTTAACTATTTTATGGTTGGGGGTATCTTTAATTTATCTGGGCTTATAGAGTATTTTAGGGAGTTATTTACCCTTTCAAGCCGAGGCTTCCTCCCATTAAGTACATGGAATATCCTCACGGAGATTAGCTACGGATAGGAATGAGTTCTCTGCCCATTCATGTCGCATTTAGTAGAGCATTCGTTTTTCAAATGGCGATAACAAACTCAAGGTGATATTTCATAGGGAGATAATCCATAGGGTGACATAAACAAATGATAGATTAGTGCACAAAGTAAATGGCGAAATGAACGACATGGCGAAAAGTATTTCCAAGAAATGCCTTGCGGGCATCCTGGAGCAATTAAGCTCTTTTGGGTTTTCTTTAACCCGTTCTATCATATTCAATAGTCATTCACTTTTTCTAAGGCATAGCTATAAAAAGGCAACCTGACTTGTTTTAAATGTTTGGTTAGCCGTTTAGTGGCTAACTCCTTCATGCATTTGGTAGCTGACCACAACGATGGCGCACAGACTTTGTCTTTCTAGTAAATCATATATGATCAACTTGAGGTAGAGTGTGTGTATGCGATTTTATTTAAAAATGTACCTTAAATAAGTCCCTTTGGCGACTTGATTATGTCTTTAGGTCTTCTATGAACTCCACTCCCATGTCAAAATTGCAGTACTTTCAGATTACTTCTCTAAAATGCTGCAGCTTTTATTGTTTTTGGTTTATTGCCTCATGGCAATTATGCTTTGGTTCGCGTGCAAGAGCTTACCTCCTTGATCACATCAGATGTATGGGAGTATTCCTAGTTTAGGTCACTTGATGATATCATTCTCGTGATAGACATACTGGCTTATAATGAGAATTTCCAAATCACAAAATTATGATGAATCGTTAGTAGAGATTGCTTGATAATATGTAAATTTGAGACCATGAATCAATCATCACGCAAGGAGTTAAAATCATTCAATTTCACGCAATCATTGATTATCTGTTCATATTATAAGAGATGGCAAGGAACTGTATTAGTTAATAGAAAACAAACATGCATTTATAGATAACTTTTCTTTAGGTTACAGAAGCCCATATCAATACATGCAATACTAGTAGGCCTCTTGATATGTCATAAAGACTTTTACGAATGAGAAAGAAAACTGACCATTGCGGGAGACCAATTGCTACCCATAAGGCCTACACACAAGATTACAAACATATATGACAGAAAATAAGAGATAAGAAGAGGAGTGACCCGAGAGGTATACTGGTAATATTTCTTTAGCATAGCCGCATTCTATGGGTGCTTGACTATAGTCCCATCCACGTGCAATAACCTGTAGGCACTTGAACCGACCGGCTTGTCTACTCGATATGGACCTTCCCAATTAGATCCTAACACTCTATCCGAAAAGACGTTGGTGTTAAGAGTGATCCTCCTCAGTGGTGTTAAGAGTGATCCTCCTCAGTACCAAGTCCCATTTCTTGAAGGCTCATGGGTGAACCTTTTTGTTAAAGAATTTGGAAACACAGCATTGACAAACAACCATATTGAGTTATGCTCTTGCCCTTTTCTCTTCAGATAGATCTAAGTCACCGGCAACAAGGGAGATGTTCTTTTCTGCATTAAAATAAGCTGTCCTGTAGGAGGGAATCCCCATTTCAGTAGGTACGACTGCATCAACTCCAAAAGCAAGAGCAAAGGGTGCTTCTCATGTGACAATGTTTCTCGTGGTTCTGTAAGCCTAAAGGACACTAGGCGAGCAGTCCACCCATGCTTCCTTCCTATCTTCAAGTTTCTTCTTTAATATCCCCTTGATGATCTTGTTGATTGCTTCCACTTGGCCATTGGATTGGGGGTGAGCTAGTGAAGCGAACTTGTTAGCTATCCCAAACCCTAAACAAAATTCCTGAAAGTTTTGGTTGTCAAATTACTTCCAGTTGTCATTCACTATAGTGTTGGAATGTCAACTCTGCATATTATAGATCTCCATATAAATTCAGTAGTTTTACTTTCAGTAATGGTAGAAAGTGGTCTGCCTCAACCCACTTGGTGTAGCAATCTACTGTAACTATGGCGTATTTGGCTTGTGCCCTTCTCGTTGGCATCGGGCCAATGAGATGAACTCCCTAAACTGCAAACGACTATGGCGAAGTCATCACAGTTAGCTTCTCCGGAGGTATATGTGCTACTTTGGCGAAACGTTGGCACTTACCACAACTTTTAATCATTTCTTTTTCATCCTCATGCATTGTAGGCCAATAGTACCCCTGCCGTAGTGCTTTATGGGCTAATGAACGTGTCCCATAATGATTCCCACAGATCCCTTCATAGATTTCACTGAGAACATATTCAGCTTGACCTCCGTCTAAGCATCTCAAGTAGGGAAATAAGAATCCCCCCCTATAGAGCACTCCCTCGATCAACTAATAACGAGCTACTTTGTATCCCAATCTTTAAGCTGCGCTCTTATCCTCTTGGAACTCTCCTCTTTCGAGGAACTCCTTTATTGGCGTCATCCAAGAACCCTATAAAGATATGAAGCTCACCTCTACAGGGATACCTCCATGACCTCAACAGGAGTAATGCTCGAAGTTGGGATGCGTTCTACTAACACCTGTTCTGACAATTGAGTGGTCTCCAATGAGGCCATCTTTGCCAGGTTATCAACTTCACTGTTCTCGGCTCTCGCGACTTGCTCTACTTTGACTTCTCTAAAATCCTCTATCAATTCCCTAGTCTTCTTCAAATAGGCTTTCATGTTTTTCTTCTTGGACTGATACTCTGACCCAATCTGATTCATTACCAGCTGAGAATCACTCCGAATGGTAAGCTTCACTGCCCTGAGGGTCTTGCATATTCTTAGTGCGACGATGATTACCTCATACTCAGCGTCATTATTATAGGCTCGAAAGTTAAACTATGATGCATACTGGAGCTTCACTCCTTCAGGGATAAAACCAGCTCCGCTCCCATAAGAGTTTAAGGATCCATCCACATATATATTCTAGTATTCCTCCGACTCCTCAGTGGTTACCTCTTTACTCAGCTCCCTTAGGGGTCCTCCTCCTCAAGGTGGAGATTGTTAGGGCTTTTACTATTGGCATTTTTGGAGGCATAAAAGAAGCAAATTGGCATGTAAAAGGATTCCATATGCAAGAGTTCCAATTAAAGATGAATACTACATTGGTAAGTATATCAAGTATTTATGGAATATTGAATTCTTAAGGAAGTATATCTTAATATTCCTCTACTAGGGTTTGGGTGAAATACTACTCTTATTTAGAGAGAAGTATCTCACACATTGAAGAAGTGAAGAAGACATGTCGTACTTTATATCAGAGAAGCAGCCAACACACAGAATGAGAAGAAATCTTCTTGGCCGCATATGATGTTTTAGTCTTCTTCATCATGTCAAGTTTTTCATTAAACATTCTTTATATTTGCATTGTTCTCTTCGAGATGAAGAGGTCGTTTGCTGTGTTGAAGGGATCTTAAGAAAAGCAGCAAACACAATTGAAGGCGAGGGGTTCTTACAAAGTAAGATCGACTAAGTTAGATACAATGGGGTCGCGACAAGTGTAAGATGATGTCTGAAATTGTGTAAGAATCTAATAGGTTGTAATCTCTTTATTACTTAGTGAATTACTTATCGTTTATATAGGATTGTGATCCGAACCACATAAAAATTTCCTCTGCGTGCTTTACTTTCTACAATTTGTTGGTTCTAACATATTCCTAATGATTGAATAGTAACATAAAAGTGTGGTGAATAGTTATGGTGAACAGTAATAGTAAACAGTATTCATAAACAGTAACTATGAACTTCATCACATGAATAGTGATTTCAAGATTAATTAATTAGAAAAATTAATTTATCTATTGTTTATTTTGCTTACACTTGTTAAGAATACATGTGACTGCTTACTAAGCTATTGTCATTATTACTATTTAAAAAGCAAAAGTAGAGGATTGGACAAAATTCAAATCAGTTTTTTAATCTCTTATCTCAAGACTCGATCTAATTTGAGATAACTAGGTATTGGTTGTGTTAAGTTCTTTGTCATCAATTACTTGCATAATTTGTTTTGACTTCAATTGTGGTAAGACTTTAGAGAAAAGTAAGATGTAAGTGACATAGGAGCCTTTATCTTGTAGTTATGCGTGGTCATTTTGCCCACCTAATGAAATTGATTAAAACCACTTCCTGCCAGGAATATAATACCTGGTCGGTTTTGTGTGAGGAAAAAAAAACCTTTTATGGTGATGTGGAAACATTTTGTACAATTACGAGAGAACTTACTAATTATGATAACTAGTTTTCGCAAGATAATAATAATACCATTGGTTAGAGATATAAATGTAAGATATAAACATATCATAAATTTTATTTTCTACATACACAAATTGATGCGTTATTTAATATAAATAATTAGAATAAAATAAGAGATCTCATATGACAAACAATAAATCAGAAATTGAAAGATACAGCTGTTGGCACGCTAATTTTTATAAGAATTGTTTGTATCCTTGGCATTACTCTTACTATTATTATTTTAGTTAGTAGAAGGAAAAATGAGTATTTGTCACAATGAAGAAGAATAGAAAGGAAATTTTCAATGTCTTTAATATTTGTCATCTTTAGTTATCTAACAAGCATATCACATTTTTCCAGATGTGAAAATGGCCCAATTTAGTATTGAGGTTGGACAAGCTATGTCACTAAAGAATTAGATAAACACTTCATATTGTAGTTTGGAAGATAAGTTGATTTGATGTCACACTTGATAAAAAACTTATAACATATTTATTATTTTTATCAAAATTATTTTTTAAAAATTATATTTACCATACAGTGTTAATTTTTATTTCGTAATTATATCCTTTTTCCCTTAGTAACTGTGATTTAAAAACTACAACTACTCGATACCAAATAGATTCATAATATATGTATAGTGATTACCAAGAGAAAGTACACTTTGGGAACTACCATTCCAATTATTATATAATTAATTAGGTTTATCTTCCTCTTTATATAAGATAATCTTTTGATTTATTTATCATTTTTACAACCTAGCCTATACGTTTGGAAATTACTTGATGTGTGACTTGTCTCCTAATTAATTATGTCCTAATTGTGAAATAATTAATTATTTTACAAATTCACTTTTCAGTGTGCATTAGCAGAAAGCATATTACTTGGTTTTTGGTTTTGGACAAACTATGAAGACATAGAAAATGAAATCAATACGTAAACTAGTAGGCCCTTGAGTGGATTTTAGATTAGCTCGAAGATGTTGGTCTCTTAAATTCTCAAAACTTCTATCGCTCCATCCCCGCAAGGACAAAGAACCCATTTTTGTCTTGGCTGTGCTGTTGTAGGCTATGGGGAAGTCAGAATAGGAGAACGTTCATCTTGGGTTGGTCTTTTCATCTAGGTGTAGGTAGTTCACATCTTATCTAACATGTCTATTGTTGGGATTATGTGCTCTTTAAAGCATATTGATTTTCTGATTAATAAAATATTTGAGGTATTGATTCAGATATCTTAATAGTATAAAAATTTTAAATAAGGTCCATTTAATCATATTATATGTATTTATGTGATCATCATATGGAGTCACAAAAGACATAAATACAAGTTATCTTATGATTAAAGAAATTGAGTTCGCAGTTGATAAATAGAGTTGGGCGCTCCATTTATGTTTAGACTGTAGTAAATTCATTGAATGATTTGTCTTAATCATGTATGATCAATGAATTTACTGATGAAGTTTGACTACATTGAATTGGATCACATATGAGATTTAATTAACCTTGAAAAATTTATCGGACTTATTAAATCTCATAGGCATTGATTTTATTGCAATCTCAATCTTAAGTTAATTATAGTTTCATGTTTATGATTGTCATTTCATTTGAGTTACCAATGGGCATGACATACATTTGTAGTCAAGATTACCCGGTATCTTGGTGGATGTAATTATAAGCAGTGAGATTATAAATTAACAATATAGAATTTGTAAGATTACCCAGTATCTTGGTGGATGTAATTATAAGCAGTGAGATTATAGATTAACAATATAGAATTTGTACAACACATCTCTTGACGGGTTTTCGGTACTTGATCATAGAATTCTCTGGCCAGAGTGTGTCAACATAATTAATATGTTGAAAATGATCATTAGAGAAAGCCAGTAAGTGTCAGGGAACAAGATGTAATTAAATTGATTGGACATTTGATATATCAATTTAATTAGTGATGTGGTACAAAGGATTGTTCAGTAAAGAAATCAATGTAGCATGGGTCGAATTATTATATGAGAACACTATCATAGATAGCATACAATTATGGAGGTCAATTCCAATCTTTTAGTGGAGTAAATTTGGAATTAAATAATTAGGTTAGTTTAATTACAGGCCTAGTTATTGTAGCCACTATTGTATGTACCCATATGATCCCCAGGTTAGCTCATTTAATTGACTGCACCATTACTGGGTTGATAAGCAAGATAACTAGCGATTTTGGGTTAAAAGCCCAAATATATTATTTGGTGGGAGGCTATATTTAATATACTTGTGTGTAAGGGACCTTGTGTTATTTTACAAGGTGGGTCCCTATCACAAAGAACAAGTACGCCACTTTGCTTTTTTAATTTAAATAAAATATTTTTTATTGCATATAATTAAAAAATGAGCCTATGGTTTCCACCAATAGAATATAAAAAGGTTTGCCCTTTCCCAAAAGAACAGAGGAGCCACAATATACAGAACGGAGAAAAGAAATTTTTCTCTCTAACTTTAAGAGAAAATTTTCCTCTTGCTAGTTGCTTTTCAATAGTGAAAAAGGCGCCCACATGTCAAGTGCAGATCAAACTTGAGTCATAACCTAGAAGATCATTGGTGACGAATCGTGATCTAACAGAATTAGTGGTGACAATTCGTGACTTGGGAGCCCAGATTACTTCTACGAAAAAGTAGAGGTACGATTTCTAGATTATAGTAATTCTATATGTTGTATGAGAAACGCGATCCTAATATTTCCGCTGCAAAATGTTTTTAAACCAACATCTATTTCTCCAAGGCTCTCTTCAAGACAGTGCCCAGATCATTATGCTCGTTGTGTGGGAGAAGCCGCATGGTCCAATGATCTCTTATATATTTTTTCAGTTCTAATTCTAGTTATTATTGCATGTATTCTTCACTCTTTCTTATTCTGTACAAATGAATCCTCCTGCATTATTAATGAATTTAGGGGAAGATACTGAACTTTTATATTTGAAATAAGTTTCAAGTGGGATTTCTTATATATTTGAAAGAAGTTTCAGGTGCGATTTCTTATGTAGATGGTGGTTGATAAGTAATTCTTGATCATAATTTCTAGTATGAGTACTGCATACTAAAGGAATGATTTCTTTCTATTGACTTTTCATCTATTGCATTTTCATATAAAATAGGTACAACAGAGCTCTATGAAAAAATGATAGTATAATTCGATGTTATCTAAGTGTAAGGGGGAATTAGAATACATGCGATAGGCAAGTAAATCAATCAAGAGCCCTAGTCTTATTAAAAATCCTAGTGTAAGCAAGGAGCTGAATACGGTTTATGATGCTACAGTTATGGGTATAGTAAGCACAATCATACGAAAGAAAAAGGAGGATATGAAATAACTATAATGGATGCATCGAATGAAGGGTGTGTTACTTTTTATTTACACTGGAAACACATCATGTTATGGCAGGGTAACGTTTCACAGTTTAATTAATCTTCCACTTATTTCACGGGATGGTTAAAAGATTATCTATGGTTAAACTCTTCCTAACTTAACAATAGGTAATGTACTTTTCCTATTCAAATTGGGAGTTTGAAAGCAAATCCTCCTCAAAAGGATAGATGGGGCGATTCAGTGAAGATCCAATATAGATTTCACTCGTGAGATCCGGGTGGTTTTGAAACATCTGAGGCTAAATTAATTTATGCTAAAATTGATTATTGTTCCTATACAGTTCAAATTGGGAATCAAAACTTGGATATTTGTAAAAATAAATAAATAAATAAACAAGAGTTTATGTGTCTTTAGAGACTCCCCATTAATGGAAACAAACCAAACAAAGAACGAGCTCTTTTTAGCTTCAATCAAAACATAAATGAGAAATTCTATAATTTTATAGGGTGTGTCGTAGTAGTATAACATAGACAGCTTTTTTAATCACACACCAAATAACTTTGATTCCTGATTCAATCAAAAGAATTCTCGGTTCTTCAATTGATTTTATAGTATCTCACACAACATATTAAATTCTTTATTTTCCCTTTCTTTTTTCTATTGAAAAATGAAAAAAGAAATGTGCATTTTCAATCATAAAAACCAAAATTAAGGACAATTAACATGCCGAGGAATGCATTTTTGCTATGCTACTTATACTTACTCTCTTATTCTTCCCAAGCCTGGTTAAGGAAGAGTTACGGGGCGGTTGGTAATGATTTTTCAGTTTTTTATTCTAGGTAATCTAGTATCATTATGCATCGAGATAATCAATTTGGTTGTTGTGATCAGACATTATTATGGATTTATGACCATATTCTCTATAGAGCCCCATATAGTATTCATCTTTACCAGGTGATAAATAGAGCATTCATTTTTTTTTAAAGATTTCATAAAACATGCATTCTAAAGGCCCTCAATACCAATTATCGTATGAATTGTTAAGGACCCAATAAGCCCAATATTGATTCCTTTAAACATGTCAATTGGGCCAATGCAGCCATTATGGGTGGGCAATTTCAGGTTTGGATCAGCTTCAGATCAACCCAATTGGATTTCGAGTTAATTGGGTTGAGAAAAAAATCATCCGAATACAATCTAAACTTATAATCCGATTCGATCCATCGATTCCTTTGGACCTGTCAATTGGCCAAATGTGGCCATTAAGGTGGACAATTTCGGGTTTGGATCGGGTTCATATTAACCCAATCAGATTTTGGGTTAATCGGGTTGAAGAAAAAATGATTTGAATGCAATCCAAACTCATAATCCATTGAATCGGATTGGATCAAATAACAAACTTGGGTTGAATTCGGATTAGCTACAAAATCGAATTCAAAGCCAAATGTTTTTCAGTTTTACATTTGTTAGAATACATTTAGGATTTAGCAACCCCTTCAACTATTTTGACTAACCCTCAAGCCAAAAATGCTAATAGATTTTCATTTTTCCTCATTAACATTTCAACAAACATACAAAAAATGAAATAAAATATACTAAAAAATGTGTGGCAAACGGCAACGAGGCTAGGTGCCATCAAAGTAGATGTTGGCTGGCTACTAGAGGCTTGGCGCGACCATGGATTTGCTGTGCTTGGTGGTGGTTGGAGCAATCAAGGAAAAGGTTGATGGCTTGGTATAGTCGACAATGGTGGTGCAGTTTGCTGGTTCGATTTTGTAGTGGATCTCAGCCGTTGGATTAAACATGTGCATCTCTAATCCATATAAGGCTCCTTATCCACGATTCAGTGGTCCCACAAATATGGTAAAGGAGAAATGTCCTAATATCCAACAACTATTCTCAAGCATTGATTGGATTATTGTAGAACAAAAGAAGGTTCAGTGTCAAACATCAGTAACTCAAAACTATGACGGTACCTTTAATCTTACAACTATACCAAAGATTAGAGATCATTTTTTTTTCTTTAACCAAGAACCTTCCACAACATTACCTTGAATAAGATGAATATAAACTCTGATTATACATAATATAATAATATCCACAAACAAAATGATAATTCTCTTAGGTGGGGAGATTGATGGTTAATTATTGTTCTTGTGGGATGAACATGTCATAAGCTCAAGTGTAGGGACCTGAAAGCAACATTCTTGGCAAGCCCCCTGTTTTTTAATCTTTCTTGCTCTAACAAGCAATATTAAATGTCACTAAAAGCCTTGATTAACATAGAAATTATCGCATTGCTTTTTCTTAACACAAAGCACAAAGCCAATGTAATTAATTATGTGGCAAGTTCTGCTACTTTGTCATGTTTAGGAGGAAAGAAAGTTATGAAATAGCATGGAGCCTTATCTAAAGATGTTAAAATATAGTCCAAGTTTCTCTCTTGGTGTCACCAAAGAGACCAAAAACTAATTTCCTCCACTCAATCAAAGCACACCCCTATCTACTTGGGAAAAGCCAACAAACCTTTTACATACCAACCTATCTTATAAGACCTTCTTACTACTAGAGTTTGTTGGTTTGGTTTTGCAGTGGATAGTTTCATGACTGGTGAATTGGTGATTTGGAGTTTTGGTCATGTAGTTGGGCAGTCATGGTGGCTTGAGCTTGTGTGTGTAGCATTGTAAGTGTACAGACAATGAGAAATTAGGCTTTGTGTTTTTGTCTTCTTTTTTGTTATAGTGGGTATAGCTGTGTGAGGCTTTGTGTGTGTGGCTATAGCTCTTTATATGCATGTTAGTGTGGACCTTTGTGTGTTTCTAGGTATAGGGCATCGTTATTTTTTTATTTTATTAAATTCTATCAGTTTGTCGGATTAGATCGGGTTTTATTCAATCCAAATAGAATTCGATCGGATTGACAAAAATTCAACCAATCGGGTCTGCCTTTCAGTCCTTTCTGATCCTAACCTAAAAGATTCAGATCGGTTTGGATCGATTCGGGTCGCATCGTGTTATTTGCCCACCTCTAGTGGCCATAGTGACTAGGATGGATATCTCTTATCCAGTAAATTAAAATTGGAATTGGCACAATTCGCATAATTAGAAGCCTTTGCACAAGTTGCTTCTAATCTAGATTAAGCTACTTAGAACCAAATGGCAACGAGTTAATGCTTACGTAAGTTGCTTAAACAGCCCCAATCAGCCTCTTTCACAATCAAAGAACAAATAGTGAAATTTATAAAGGAACAAATGGTTATCTTGATTCACTAGAAATTGGCCAAGTAATAAAATTTCTTGATCATTTGAAAAAATTGAAACCCTTCTTATTGGATGATCATAATACTTCCCAAAAATCGAAATTCTTGATCATTGGAGAATGAATATTACCATTTTTTTCAAAAAGATACCGAAATGAATGATTGACTCATTCCACACTAGGCGACGTCTCCAGTTCAAATCCAGGATAGCCTTGTTACGCGAAGGAAAAAAAGAATAGGTATAAAGAAATTAAATGCAATTTGTTTTTAATAGGTTTTAGTTCTTCTTTACTCGTTACAGCTCTGTTTGGACTTCAAACTTTAGCTTTAACCATGTTAATGGTTCCACATTATTGGTCTGATTGATAAAGAATCAATATAGATTTACCAACAAGGACGTGGCCCTATCACAAGAATTTTTTTTTAAAGGTCGGTAGAACTGAAAAGATAGCTTGTGTATCTTTTCTTTCATCTTTGATGAAATATGATTAAAGGAGTCTAATTTAAACCATTCTGGTAAAAATGGAATGGCTCGATTTCAGATCAATCTAGATTGATTGACTGCCTCCATTATGTTGTTGCTAGAAAATACCACTATTTTTGTTTTTGGATCTTCCAAATCATTCTTGTAGGAGATCTAGACCCTTTTTTAATCCTTTTATCCCTCTGCCTCAGGCTGTAATTATGTTATTTACGAATTTTGTTCTTTTGGGGATATAATTAATGGATCTTCCTCAATGGCCCCCCTCCTTTTTTTAATTCATTTCTTTCATGTCTTCCACGAAAAATTTGATGCAAAAGATCCCTCCTAAATTCTAGAAATCCTATACCTATACCTATATTCTAGTAAAATGATTTCAGAAAATAGCAAAACCATAGATAGTGAACCATATTAGAAAATTTGCGTTAGAATCAAATAGCCCCCTTCTATACGGAGCGAGACTATTAGTTAATAAGATATGGACCAACGTCCATATTCAAATCGGTGTCTTTCATTGCTCACTAAGTCTTATCTACTCCCACCTAGCATTTCAGTGAGTTTGCAAATCAAAAGAAGACGATGTTTGAAAGGGTTTTTAAACATTAATTGGTCATGTATTAGCAGACGATATATATATGGCCCATGATGCGTCACCAATAGAAATCAAGATATTGGGATTAGACTTGTCAGTCGACTTATAACCTTTGGAATGCAAGCAATATCTTTGCGAACCCCCTTTACTTGTAGGAGTACATTATGGATCTGTTGACTATGGTATGGTCAAAGTTCGACTCATAATGACCTGATTGAATTGGGGGAAGTCCTAGGTATTATTTCAATAAACCTGGTCTCAGAAGAGATGGTTCATTCAGGGACGGATCCAGGATTTTAAAGTACCCCGGGCTAAATTTTAAAAAAATATACCGTAGAGTGAACTTAAAATTTCATAAGTGAGAAAAATAAAATGCACATAATAAGATGAGGATATTAGAAGCCTTGCCCCAAATAATAATTATATAAAAAATAGAAAATAAAAATGTAATTTAATACAATAACATAACAAAAGTTGTACTTTTCAAGGCTTCAAACAATGGAACTCATCAATTATGGATCTTGAATCAATAGTATCTGCAATTTCTCTTTCAGCATAGACAACCATACAATTCGAAAGAAAATCATTTTCCATCTTATTGCGAAGTAATGTCTTGATAAAGTTCATAGTTGAAAACGCACGCTCTGTTAATAAATTAATAAATAATTATAAGCTTAATTAGCATGCTTAAATAAATTAAACAATAAATTAACACAAAAAAACTGCAGTAAATTAACCCAAAATCAACAAAAAAAATAAAAAAAACAACAGGAACAGGTAATCAAAATAAAAATAGCAATAAATTATTGATGAATGCACCATATGTCCAAGAGAAATAAATTTAGGCTAGCACAAAAATAGTTCCATGAAATGTACTCAAACTAATAAATCAGTAAATCCCAAACTAATCACATTTTAGTCAACTAAATCAACTCAAACTAATAAATCAAAATACAAATTACCAAAAAAAAAAACACAGCCTATAAAACATTCATAATAATAAATTAAAATAATATGTAAAGCAAATCAATAAAATCTATCTCAAAAAAATAATTAATTTATTAAAGTTTTAAAAGCATAGTAGCATACCAATAGAAACTAGAAAAAGATATAGATCTAACCTTGAAAGATATGAACTGATGAAGATTGTGATTTGTGAAGGCGAATTGATGAAGAAACGTAAAGGGTTTGAAATCTTTTTTTGTTTTGATGATGTCGGTGAAACATGAAAGTAAAGCAAAAGAGATGGTATTTTCGTAATTAATAAGTGATGGCATTTTTGTAGTTAACAATTGATGGCATTTTTCCTAATTTAATAAACATATTTGATTTTTTTCCTTTTTCTGCCCGGTACAGCCCACTAACACATCCACCACTGGCTTCATTACGAGCTATTCATAAAAGCAGGTGTCCTTTTAAATTTTGTACAGGATGTTACCCCTATACGACGTAATTATACGTGGCACATCTTACCATTGAGCTAATAAGCCGTAATGCAAGCCTCCCACTAGGGACCCGCGAGCTATGCCAAAAGCAAGAGAAACAATTGCGGTCCAATAGAGTTGTAATTTATTAGTTATTCCATATGCTCGCCAAATCTGAGAAAACCCAAAGAATATTTGTTATTCCTCATATTTGATTTTCTTCTATCATTTATCATTAGGAAACACAATTTACAATTTAAATCCAAGAGTTAGTCACATATAAAATAGAAAACTCAAAATCATATTATCATGAACTATATATATATATATATATGATCTAGTTTGAAACTAGATCATATATAAACTTTAAATGTGTACAAGAACAAACTTTAAATGTTTGAAATGTGAATATAAAAAATACGATCTAATTTTGAAACCATACATTTATCTAAATTCACTCTACACTCCGAGTGCAAAATCAATACCAATGAATCATTTTCAACACCAAAAGCAATACTTAAATCAGCATCAACAATCAGTTCAATCCAGTCCTTAGTTAGCCTTCCACTTTTCATCCCCAAAGTTATCATGCAGTCCTATATGTAAATTTTAAAAAAAAATGAAAAAACTAGAAGACATGAGAGACTACAAAATTAGAAACATATAAAAACGTGAATATCGTCATCAAACTAGAAACAGTGAAGTAGAAACATAGAATATCTAAATGGAGATAAAAAAAGAAATAAGGTCCAAAACTTTACCTTAGTCATATAAGCCCAACGTTGGATTAAGGATCCAACAATGCTGGACAAAAAATTCAACAATCTCCCACTTGGGCTATATGTGTAACCTTATAATTATGCTTTGCAAAAATAACCGTATGAGCTCAACCTTACTGTCATTACCGAAATGTATCTATAATCAATCCGGTCCATCAATCATACCAATATAGGATCAAAGCGGTCTTCGTTACAACTATCGTAACTCGACCAATCAATGGTCACAATGCCAATACAACTGAATGACATGGATCATGATGTGGATGTGTTGCATGAAAATTTCATGTAATGTGATCTTAACACTCCAATTTCCAACTAGTCCACCCTAAGCCTTAGTGAGATCAAACCTTACCAAAATCAGAGTGTGAATAAACTAAAACCTTATCTCTACAAAGAATAACCTTAAATATTCATAAACCAAAATAATTAAAAATGTCTATATCACGAGAGCATCTAAAATTACAAACTCTTACTAAAACTGAATATCCTTTAATAACACAACACCTATACGAGTAGTGTGCTTATGAAACATTATGGGTGGTAATCCCTTAGTAAGCGGATTCGCAATCATGGAGTTTTTGTCAATGTACTCTATAGACAACTGTTCACTCTAAACTCTTTCTTTAACAACTAGGAACTTGATCTCTACATGCTTCGACTTTGTCGAGCTCTGACTTATTGTCACAAAATAATCTGAGTAGCCTATCAATGCTATCTACAATGCGCAGCCCCGTGACAAAATTTTGTAACCATATTCTATGATTAAATGCCTCATAACATGCTATGAACTCTACTATCATCGGAGAAAAGGCTATAAGAGACTGTTTAGCACTCTTCTAATAAACAGCTACTCCAGCTAGTAGATAGATGTAGCCCATCATGGACTTCATGCTATCTGGGCATCCAGCAAAATCAAAGTCAGTATACCCGACATTCTCAAGCTGATCTGACCTCCGATATGTGAGCATGTAGTCTTTTGTTCTCTATAAATACCGCAACACTCTTTTGGCTACTTTTAATGGTCTACTCTTGGATTGCTTAAATATCTACCCAACATCCCAATAACGTATGCAATATTCGATCGCGTACAAACCTGAGCATACATTAGACTTCCTACTACTGAAGCATAAGGAATCGTCTGCTTTTTTTCTTTCCTCAAAATCATTCTTAGGGCACTGATTGAGACTAAACTTGTCTCCTTGACCCATAAGGGTATCACATGATTTGCAATCCTGCATGCCATATCTCTTGAGAACCTTTTTTATATAGCTCTTTTGTGATAATCCAAGAATACATCGAAAGTGATCCCAATATATTAGTATGCCTAATACAAAAAAGGCGTCACCAAGATCTTTCATCTCAAAATTCTTAGTTAGAAATCTCTTAGTGTCGTGCAATAAGTCTATATCGTTACTGGCAAGCAAATGTCATCGATATATAATACTAGAAAAATATACTTGCACCCACAAAACTTATGGTATATGCAATCATCAACCAAATTCATCTCAAAACCGAACGAGATGATCACTTGATGAAACTAGAAATACCATTGTCGATATGCTTGCTTGAGCCCATAGATGGATTTCTTAAGTTTGCACACCATATTCTTTAGGTCTCTGGACACAAAGTTTTCTAGCTATACTATATAGATTTTCTCATCAATATCACCAATGAGAAACGCTGTCTTCACATCCATTTGATGTAACTCAAGATTGAAATGCGCCACCAATGCCATTATAATTCTGAAAGAGTCTTTCGAAGAAACTGGAGAGAAAGTCTCTTTATAATTTATGCTTTCTTTCTGTGTCAAGCCCTTTGCGACAAGACGTGCCTTATACCTCTCCACATTGCCTTTCGAATCTCTTTTAGTCTTAAACATCTATTTGCAACCAATGGGCTTCGCACCTTCTAGCAATGGGAAAAGATCACATACGTCATTGTCCTTCATGGACTTTATCTCCTCATTCATGGCATCAATTTACTTCTGAGAGTTAGAACTTTCCATGGCTTGATCGAAATTGATTGGATCATCTTCTATCACTCCAATGTCAACCTCATGTTCTTGGAGAAATATAATGTAATCATCTGGCACGACACTTTTCTTTTCTCTGGTGGATCTCCTTAATGGCATAGGTTCTTGAGGTAGAAGAGTTTGTTCTTCTAGAATAATTTTTGGTATGAGTCTATTGTGTCTTGAACAAAACTAGGAATGAGACCCTGATCAATGCCAATGACACTTTTGGGAATATCAACATATTCATCTTCAAAGATAAAATCCCTAGCTGTATCTCCCCCCTCAAACTCGACATCCTTAAATAATCTCGCATTTTTAGACTCGAAAATCGTTTTAGTTGTGGGATCATAGAACTTATACCCCTTGGATCTTTCAGGGTATCCAATAAAATTGCAACTTATTATCCTTGAGTCTAGTTTCTTCTCATTAGGCCTATAAGACCTTGCCTCAGCTGGACATTCCTAAAAATGCAAGTGCTTTAGACTAGGCTTATTGCATGTCCAAAGTTCGTAAGGGATTTTAGTAGTCGCCTTAGTTGAAACCCTATTAAGGATATATACTATATTCTTAAGCGCTTCTCCCCAGAGTGATTGTGGTAAAGTAGAATGACAAATCATACTCCTTACCATGTCTTTAAGCATCCTATTTCGTCTTTCGACAACAACATTTATAGTGGGCAAACCCGGTATAGTGTACTGTGGGATGATACCGCATTCCTCTAGGAACTTAGCAAATGGCCCTGGACATTGTTAACCTAAATTGTCATATCTACCACAGTACTCACCACCACGGTCAAATCTAACGCTTTTGATTCTTTTGTTGAGTTGATTCTCAACTTCAGCCTTAAAATTTTTGAACATGTCCAAAGACTGTGACTTTTCATGAAGGAGATATACGTAGCCATATCTCTATGAACGTCATAAAATATTGTTGACCATTCCAAGAAGTCGTAAGGAATGGCCCACAAATATCTATATGTATGAGTTCTAAGACTTCCAAAGTCTTGTTGGCTTCAAATCTCCTTTTATTGGTTTATTTCCCCTTGATACAATTAACACAAATATCAAAATCTGTAAAATCCAAGGGGTCGAGAATTTCGTCTGACACAAGTCTCTCTATTCTCCTTCTAAAGATATGACCTAATCTCTTGTGCCATAATGTAGCCGAATTCTCATTGGTTAATTTTCTCTTTACATCTCGTGTACTTAATTACAGGGATTCGTTAAATAAAGCAATTGTATCAAGCAACTAAAGATTATCATAATCGAATAAAAAATCGGATCCAACCAATTTTGGATCATGAAACAAACTAAATTTTCTATTCCCAAATAAACATGAAAAATCAGATTTGTCTAAGGCTGGAATAGAAATCAAGTTCTGTCTAAAAGATGGTACTATAAATGTTTCGTCAAGATCTAAATAAAATCCAATCTTTAATAATAATCTGAATTTTCCAATTGCTTCAACTTCAACTGCTTTACCATCACCCACATAGAAGTACCTTTCAATATCATTGGGCTTTCAGCAATTCAGGCAACCTTCATAGACACATTGATGTGAATTGTTGCACCAGAATCTATCCATCATGTGTGTCAAGGCACCGGAGTTAAATTAACCTTAAAACAAACCAAACCGTGCCCTTTAACTCTACAAAAAAAACAACTAGTACTTTCTGAATCAACCAAGTTTCTTTTGTTTCCTTTGAGGTGCTTTATCTATAGCTTCCTTATCCTTCTTCCTCATTTTGTCCTTGTCGTTGCCCTTGTACATCATTAAAAGTAGATTTGTCAAGAGTGTACCGATTTCTGCCTTTTCATTCTTGACAAATTTCTTTTCAATTTCTACATGGAACTCCTTAGCCGTAAATATCTTTTCAGATATTAAGCTCATGAATATTCTGGAATGGGCTTCTTCATGATCATGATACACATGCGATTTGATCTCTCCTACCTTTCTATTTCTCTTTTATTATTAGGGGTACTTTCATCCATAAAAGGTGGGGCAAAATCAATCCTTAACGTAAGGTCAAGATCCATGACTCTGAGAACTATTAACAGGTTCTCTTGCCATGACTTGAAGTTAGAGCCATTTAGCATAGGAATTGAATTGATGTTGGCACTAATATTACCTAGGGGTGGGCATAATCGGGTTCGGGTCGAGTTTCGATCAACCCGATCGAATTTCAGGTTGATCGGGTTAGAGAAAAATTCATCCTAATGCAACCCAAATTTTAGATCAGATCGGATCGAATTTGAAATTCGGGTTAATTCGGATGAACTCGGGTTAATTCGATTCAAGGACAAATTTATGCTGCTTTTGTTAATTTTGTGGTTTTTTTGTAATTATTTAATTATTACATGATTACATTTATGTGATTAGTTCATTTTAGTCCATACCCACTAATTCTCTTTAAAAGAAAAAATTGAAATATTAATTGAAAAATTCGGGAACTTTCAACTCTGTATACTTGTGCGAGAGAGAGACGATGATGGTGGCTGTGGGTCTTGGCCTCGATGGGAACCACAGTGGATGGCTTCGCGCGGATCAAGCGGCGGCAAGTTTTGACTTCACGAGTTTCGTCTAAGTCAGCCTGCAGATCTGGTCGTCGATGCAAAAGATCCGGTCTAAGTGTGCTGCCACTGGCCCACTGTTGTGCTAACTTCTTGTTGCTGCTTGTTAGTTGTTTATTTGAGAGAGCTATGAGAAAGAAGAGAAAAAAGAGAGTGAACTGTGAAGTTTTTGTAACTTTTTTTTTTTTGAAGTGGAGCTGTGGGCCTGTGGTGACTTCTTCTTCTTGGTGGCTGTTGCTGTAACTTTTGTTTGTGACTTGTTGTTGCTGCCGAAATTAGGTGTTTGTTTGGAAATTGGAAGTTTGGAACCCAGAAAGTGTGCTGTGAAGTTCACAATTGTGTTTCGTTTCTTTTTTTTTTTTAATTTCATGACCAATCCGATCATATTTTTTGATCGGATCGAGTTTAATCCAATCCGATCAGATTTTTGGATCGGATCGGGTTTAATCCAATCCAATTGCAATCCGATCGGGGTGGCTATATATCATCCGATCAGGTAGGGCAACCAATCCGATTCGATCCTAACCTGATTTTTTTATGGTCGGATCGGTTTATTTGCCCACCCCTATATTAGTAATAGACATAACTAAACAGATAACAACAAACAATCAAAACAAGCTCTTATTAATCTTAAAACAATAATAAATTCAAATAAAGATAAACCCCATCTCAAGATACCGGGCACTCCATTAATATTTTATCTTTTGACATATTAACTTGTAAGTGATATCTTGGCACAATAATAAAACACTGATAATAAGAACATGTCAAACAATAAACCTTCCTTTGGGCCGATTTATTGTTCACACGTAAAGCCGAATAATCATCACGTGTTTATTATCATAAGTGCACATGTAACACTGTCAAATATGGACCTTCCTTTGGGCTGATCGATATTCACAGAAATTACATATACACAACCGTTTATATTTTAAAATAAATTAATTTCCACAAGAGAGGTCACTTTGGTGACATGTTGCTTCAATTAATTTATCTCTAAATATATATAACCATACTAATATTTGAATTTAAAATTGTATCAAAAATTACCCTTAACAAAAAATTTTAAAAAAAAATTCAAAAAGTCAATAGCAACAGTTGACTGTTGACTGGGTCCTTACTATTTGGTTCAAATTAAACCGACCCGTATCCAAAAAAACAAAAACCTCAAAACGGGTTAGGTTGGATCAAGTCGGGTTGAACTGACCCGAATCCAGGCAAACCTTAATTTTTTTTTCTTTTTTAATAGTTCTTTTCTTCACTTAGGCGACGGGCCATGGCCGCCCTCTAACCCCAGCTGCCGCGGCCTAGTTGCGGATGCAGCCTAATGTCCGCTGGTTTTCTTTCCCATTGGTGACCAGCACAAATCGTGCGGCCTAGTGACGAATCGTGTGAGCTAGCACTCTACTGCAACGCAAATCAGCGAGCGCCGCGATGGTCGTGTTTTGCTATCGCACGATGGCTGAATCTACAGCCAAGTACTCTGACGCTAGAATCTCAGCCGATGGTGACTTAATTCAATCATCGGTCCCAAAGTGAAAACCAATTTCTATAAAATTTAAATTTCCAGATCTTGAAAAAACCGAAAGCCATGTTTTCAAATTCATGAATTTTAAACATTCTTTAATTCCGAATTTGAGATTTGAATCCATGACCATAAAACAAAATTGCCGAATAATTGTTTTCCAAAGAATCGAATTTTCAAAATTTATAGAAAATAACCACAATTGTTCTCAAACTCAATAATACCAAGATTATCAAATTCAAGAACACCATATATTTAATCATTAACCGAAAATAAATTCGATTCTCAATGATTCAACATGAAGAGGCTCTGATACCACTTGTTAGAACAAAATCCGTTTAGAAAAACCATCACATATAACCTAGGAACAATCATGTTAAAATACCAAGAACCAATAATTAAATATGTAGAAGCGTACCTAAATCCATAACACTGAATTGCTCTTCAAATCTATGTGGTTAGCCTTCTAGATTAGCACGTATATCCTAGAGAACCCTTTAATTTTCTCTATGCACTCTTTCTAATGATGGGATGTCAGAAAGAATAGAACATTACATGTGACCTAGGGACCATGGCCACTTATATAGACAACTTTTCCTGTCGCCTTTAGGTATTCCTAATTCTGCCTATCATCGAATTAAAATACCATTAGGTCTTTACACATTAAAGGCCCATAACCTATTAGATACATTAAAGCTCAAATTACCGAAAACCTTATTAGATCACTTTTAATTGGGCTTAACCTTATATGACAGTCCACAATACATAATTATTCACATATAAGCCCAACATTGGATTAAGGATCCAATAATGTTGGATAAAAAATCCAACAATTTCAAGTTCCCAAAACTGGATGGAACTAAGCCAAATAACTTATTCCCAGTCAAATTCAACTTTAGCAAACCACCCAAACGACCTAATTAAGCTTCCAAGCAGAGAGCTAGTAAGTTGGTTATTTCCCAACTACAAGCTTTGAAACTTGTGAGAATCACCAAATTCTGATGGAATGGAACCTGATAACTAATTCCTAGACAAGCCTAAAGTTGTAAGATTTGTTAGCCGAGAAAGTGATCCAGGAATCATACCAGAGAGCATGAGTTGAATGAAGAAAAAAGTTGTTCAATGAAAAGTAACCAACCAACTCCGAGTACAATAGCCCTACAAGTGAGTTTATAAAGTATAATCGGGCATTTTTAATCAACTTTATTGAAATTCTAGATTTTAGTGATTAATGTAGTGTTCTACATAACTGAAAGTTAAATTTCTTCCTTATTCATGTTAACGGAATTCGAATTCCTAATAATTTATTTCAAGTACTCGAGAGATTGTACCAGTTAAATCAAGTAATACCCACATTCACATAATTTTAAGAAGTTGGAAGATAAAACACACGAAGGAAAAGATAATTGATAGGCATGTTAAATCTATCTATAAATTACATTTGTATAACCAGCTAAGGCGTACGATTACTATGTTAGCATTTTGAGTAATAGCATATATAAATAAAATTTAGATAAAAAAATTTAGGTTCTACTTGGTGATGTGGTATTGTAATTTTAAGTCATAACTACTGTAAAATAAAAGTTGACTGTACTTGATAAATGTGCCATTCAAATAATGATTTTTACAAAAATAGTAAATGTATTATAAATTTTTCATCAAATAGTTAATTAATTAGTTAGGATAAAAAACAATGACATAAAAAAAAATTACAACGGCAAATGCTTACCAAACAGTTTAATTTCCCAATAACAATACCAGATGAACCTTTTAATATCCAAGTAATGTGTTATTTATTTAGATAGCGTTTGCTTTTCTTTTGTTTTCTTTTTTTTTTTAATCTAAATGGGTCTGAATTTTTTGAAATCTATATACAAATATATGAATAACATATTGTTTTTTTTTCAAATATCTTAATATAAATATTATCTTGTTCGTTTTTTATAAATAAAAAATTATCTTAAATAATCTGATTTGAAATTTATGTCCTTTGAAATCAAAACAAAAAAATGATTAGATTTTATAGTTTAAGAAATAAGTATATTTAATAAGCATTTTTTTAATATAATATTTACTTTTTATTTATATCTTTTCCCGCTTAGATAAAAATCATAAAAATTCACTTTTTTTATTTAAATATAAATGTCTGAAAATCAGATATAAGTTTTAAAAAAACAAACAAATAAATTTTAAAGAAGATCTGGGAATAACAAAGTTTTAGAGGTGCTACAAATTAACAACTCATTTACGCATAAGAATTGTCGCATCAATCCCGTTATAAAATTAACCACTATACCAAACAATTCATTATTAAATTAATAATCTACACTATATACTTAACATTTACAATTGTTAAGAACATGACTTAAGAATTATTAATTATCTACAGTCCCCACACGGTTGGTGGACTACAACTCATTCATGGGAGTAATTAAGAATTTTAAAATTGTTAAGAACATGACTTATTAGTAAATGATAATCAGTGATTTAAGAATGCATCCGATCATGATCTTGATGCTTAATAATTAAAAATTACATTTGGTCCTTTCTTTTTCTTTCTTTTCTGTTTTTTTTTACCAAATTAAAACCAGCCATTTGTGAGTTGTGATTAAAAAATTTATGGAATTCTACTCTTTTTTTTCATGAGAAAATGACATATTTTTTAAATATAATATTTACTTCTAATTTAGATTTTTTTCTATTCTAATTAAAATCATGAAATTTCACTTTATCTATTTAGATATAAATGCCTGAAAATCAAACATGAGTTAAAAAACAAAAAAAAATTAAAAAAGATCTGAAATTACTAAAATTTCAACAAATAAGCCCTTAATCTGTTACTCATAAATAGATGCTACAAATTAATTACAGAAATTAACAACCAATTTACACATAAGAAATTGTTGTATCAATCCCGTTATAAAATTAACCACTACACCAAACACTTCATTATTAAATTAATTATCTACAGTATCTACTTAATATTTACATTTTGTTTTCCGAAATTAGAAATGATATTTAAACTTTAAAGGATGATTAATTATTGTCGCACCCACTTCAATTCATAATCACATAGATTGAAAGTCAACGTAAACGCTCCTTCCCTACTTGTTTAGTGGAATTTTAAAATTGTTAAGAACATGACTTGGAAAATGACGACCATTGAATAATTAAAAGATAACAGTGATTACAGAATGCATCCAGTCATGATCTTGATGCTTAATAATTAAAAATTACATTTGGTCTTTTCTTTTTCTTTTTTTTTTTTAACCAAAATAAAACCAGCCATTTGTGAGTTGTGATTCCAAAAATTTTATCGAATTCTACTCTTTCTTCATGAGAAAATGGCTGCCTCGCAACAAGCTTCTTCTATCAATGCTCAAAGGTAATCGCTGCGAATCTCTCAAGCTTCTTTTATATATATTTAAGTATTGCTCACAAAAATATCAAATTGTTTTAATATAAATTTAAACGAAAAAGTTTTTTTTATCTCATGATAAGAGATTTTAATTAATTTGACTATTTTGGTTCAAAAAAAAATAGAGAAAAAAAGAGAGAGAAAAAAAAAGGCTACTTCGGTATAAATGTAAGATTAGAAATTATACTTCATATAAATTCATTTTTCTCTTCTTTTATAAGATTGATGATCTTTAATTTGACTGTTATTTACTTGATATAAGAGGATGGTAAATTTTCCAATTAAAGATTATGGGTGTGCACACCATGTAATTTCAGTGGGCATGAGAGTAGATATTTGGAAAGTAATGTACTTGTGTCAAGGACTTTCCTTTTTTTTTTCTTTTTTTTTCTTTGACATGATTAAGTCTTTATTTTAGGTGAGGATATTTGAATCCACCGAATTGTTACTTTTAAACTTTTACTCCATAAACCCTTCCGATTCCTCCTAACACCTATTTTCTTAATTTATCCATTATCAAATTATTACTTTTAAACTTTTACTCTATAAACCCTTCCAAGTCCCAAAATTAGGCTCACCCCTTCATTTTATATTATCTTTGAACAGAGAGTATCATGAATTGTTCAGAGCATTGAGACGTGGGAATACAGCTAAAGTAAGGGGATTCGCAAGTCGAAATGGAAATCGCTTTCCGGGCAAGAGTCAGAACGGTGACACCGCACTTCATATAGCTGCAAGATTCGGACACAAGAATGTAGTAATGGCAATACTCGAGCTTCAGCCTGACCTTGTAAGTGTGCCGAACCACAATTCCGAAACTCCAATGCATGTTGCGGCGAGGGCCGGTAACTTTGGCGTTGCTAAAATTTTCATGAGGCCTCACGGTAATGGTAATAATGCTGCAACATCTGGTGGCATTTTGAGAAAGAAGGACAAAGAAGACAACACACCTCTGCATAATGCTGTTAGAAAATGCGACGGCAAGATGGCATTCGCGATGATAAGAAAGGATCCTGAACCAATACGTTCTATTAACAAAGCTAAGCAGTCTCCACTCTCCTTGGCCATTGATGCAAGACTATCTCATATTGCATGCTGTATGATAAAGGCAAATTCGTCGGCTCTTGATCACAGAGGACCCAATGATCTGACGCTTCTTCACAGTGCCATCATAAAGTCGGATTTTGGTGAGTCTTCACATGATCTTTGTTTAAATATTCACTTATAGTTAAGATTCTAAACAACTAGGCCTGCAATTGCTAACGCCCAAGTTGATTTTTTTAGCCCCTTTACTCTTCCAAGATTTGGACCTGGACGGCCAACCAAATAAATTTACTTAAAAACCTCTCAGTCAGTTATCTCACCCATGAGGGTGAAAATATTGTAGGACCTGAAATTTATACTACTCAAATGTACTTTTTTGCAGATTTCTCAAGATCAATCTAGTGGCCACCTAGCTAACTAATGCAAAGCTGATAAGGATCAATTTGTACATTTTATTTTCAATAAAAGGTGACTTATTTGCCCTAATCTCAAGCATTCTTGAACCTTGTCATCAAAAAGCTCTATTGAGGTGCTCTAAGAAAATGCCAAGTGTTGGTGCCAAGTTGCTGTAGGATTTGAATTCTGTCATCCCGGCCAAAATACTCTCTTTCTGGCATTCATCGATCATCTAGTCATTTCCAACAAACACTTTCAGGATTTGCTGAAGTTTTGTGGGTGTAAAAATTGGTATAGTTTGATACTATTTGTTGATGAATATACATTAACTATTACAAATTTAATGATACAATAAGTTACATTATTCTAAACCTCTCATTTTGAAATTTAAATTCAGTTGTAACGGCCAAGATACTGGAGGCAAAAAGGGGTCTCATCAATGTACTAGATAAGCGTAAGAGGAATCCCCTTCACTATGCGGCTGCCTTAGGTCATTTTGAAATTGCATGTCGATTATCAGACGAGGATGATACACTTGCTTATCAATGTGACTGTAATGGGCAAAATCCTCTTCACCTAGCCTCCGAGAATGGCAAGCTATCTATCTTGAAAAAGCTTCTCTATTCCTACCCTGACTCCATCGAGTTTCTTGATAAAAAAAACCGTAACATCCTCCATCTTGCTGCACAAAATGGACATGCAGAAGTTGTTGATTTTATTTCGAGGCAACCCGAGATTGAAGATATGATCAACTCATCTGATGATGATGGGAATACCCCTCTGCATCTTGCTGCCATTAACAATCATTTCAACATCGTTTTAGTTCTTGCGAGAAATGTGAGTGTGAATATTAGGGCAACCAACGAGAAAAAGGAGACTGCTCTTGAAATTGTTCAGTCATCTAACGATCCTGGGGAAATGTCAAAGGTATGTGAATATTTCATGTGATCTCCAGATATAAATATGAAAGACACTGATTCTATTCCCCCTCTTAGAAACATATATATATAGATAGATATATATATATATATAGGTCATGCTTAGGTGCGGACGTTTGCAGTTTATTTCAGCGGATACTTATCTTTACATCGATGTAAAAGCACTGAATCATCCTTTACATCAATGTAAAGTCTTTTTTTGAGTACAAAAATTTGTCGTTTATACAATATGCATGACCCAACAAACTAAAATCCTGGCAACTAAAGTTTGTCTGTAACTACTATACGACTGAAATCATTCCTTGATAGATTACTCTCGATGTTGCTTGATAATCTTTGTGACAGCTTCTTATAATCCATACGATTACTTGCTATTGTGTCACATATCATATATATATATATACATACTTTGTACTTCTTGCAGTTCTTTGCTATAAAAGCACTAAAGGTGGCCTATGCAAGGCCATCTCTACACCAAAATGACATCTTAGAAGGGCATGTTCGCTCAGCTGGTGGAACTGGAACAACAACGACAAACATAGTCGTAGGTCCTAAAAACGAAGATATGGCTCAAAATCTCTTAGTGATGGCAACACTGGTAGCGACATTGACATTTACATCAGCTTTCACCATTCCAGGGGGTTATAATGATAAAGGCGTGCCAATTTTTGATACAAATCTAGTTTTCAAAGCATTTGTCATCACCGATACCATAGCCATGACTACTTCTCTGACTGCCTCAGTTCTCACTTTTGGCCATATTTTTTACAAAAATGCTGGAGATCTTCCCATGAAGCTTATCCTTGCTGCAATTGTCCTGTTACCAATAGGACTTGTGTCAATGCTGCTTGCTTTCATGACGGGATTGTGGATAGTCTTGTCCTACAATCTGTCTCTTGCTATAACTGTTTGTGCAATTGGCTTGTGCTTGCCCATCATTATTTTCATCGCTATCGCTTGTTTTGACTCACTGTATATAAACTTGTATTCCTCAACTCAGCTTTTGATGACTCGGCTGGACACCATCGAGACAACGGACATATATGAAAATCTGAAGGTGTCTGGGCCGTCTACTCTTTTGGTATTGGAGTGGTATGGACGGTTGATGATGCTGCTGGTGGCTTTATTTTTTGACCCGGATGAGCTTAGTTACCGTCTGAGCTCTGCAAGTTTCTGGATATTTGAATTGTCTAAACGGTACAGAAACCGTCTATTTTCTTTTTTCATTGCTAAACTGGTCACGCCCCTCAGCATCTTTAGTGTAGCTTGGCCACTTTTTGC
The DNA here is from genome assembly GCA_030449835.1 of Clausena lansium. Classification (NCBI taxonomy): domain Eukaryota; kingdom Viridiplantae; phylum Streptophyta; class Magnoliopsida; order Sapindales; family Rutaceae; genus Clausena; species Clausena lansium. Next base: position 38,855 of record JASUUF010000038.1, read on the forward strand.
GCAGCCGTTCATCCCAGTGGTTTCAAGAATATTAAGCAGAAACGTCCGGCCACATCATTCAGAGCAGGAGGATTCTTTGCTCTGAAGTCTGATCTGAGCAGCTAGCTTCTTTAAAGGAAAATAAATGCTTGTGATTTGTGGTTAATTATTAGAAGAATACATGTGTCTTCTGAATAATTATTGAAAGAATATGTCTTCTGAATCTAATTGCTGACGTGTTATTATTATTATTATTTGTCGGAGGTTAATTTAGTTAAATAAGAGAAAGAAAGACACTTATCAGGTAGAAAGAACGGATCAAAAGGACATGTCCGATTAATTTTATTTAACTTCTTTATTTAATTGTCAATTGATATTTTAAATTATTTAGCCCTTAGTTTGTTCCTTGCATGAAAGAACCCAAAACTCAAGTTTAGGAGATTTTTATAGTTTTCTCTGTTTACTTGACTAGATGTTTTGATACAGAATATAAAAGTCTACAGAAATATGAACACATTATCAAAAAGCTTTCTTTTTGAATTATTTTATTTTTATTATGTTGATATATGCTTATTCAAATCAGAAGTTTATTTAGTCTTTTTTCTTTCCTTTTTTCTTTTTTTTTTTTTAAATAAACTCCTTGGCGACTAACAAAGAAATTAAAAGGGATAGCAAAACGATATCTTATTCATTTTTTTTTTGGAAGAATTGAAAGATGGAAAGTTTCTCCATCTTCATCACATCACCTCTCCCCATAAGTCTAGGACCCGGCAACCATAGTCCATAGGTACTTGTTCTCGCCGTCTCCAATACCTTCTCCTCCCTTCTAGATCGCCGCCTCCGTCCAGGCGCACGTCGACCCAAAATCTCCTCCTTTTGATTGAAATATTGCCCGCCCTTCCCCATTACCATCTTTTTTTCTTTTTTTTTTTCCCATAAAATTCTTTCTTCACTTACAAGTTCATGGGTGATTTCTTCTTTAGGTCATATTGGTATTTATCTTGGTTAAAATTTTGATGTGCTTTTCTTTATTTAGACATTTTAGCCCCCAAAAAAAAATATACTAATTACTTACTCCTCAATATGATTTTCCAGGAATCATTTGACTCTTTTTTTTTTTTTCCTCCTTTACTCTAAAAGACACAAATTTTCTTTTGAATTCCAAGCCCCCAACAAGAAACAATTAGTAAATGTCATGAAAATCTTTTTTAAAAAAATCACTATTAAAAGAAATGCGGATTACAATTTTCACGACATATATCATTGGGTCATAAAAATATCATGATGAAGGCATGATACTTTTATAATATATAATCTTAAGTTAGCATGGAGTGATAGATTCATGACTACATGCATATAGATATGACTTAATTTCGTGATAAATACATGTCATGTACCTTTTATTATTTTATTTTTTTAGAAATAACAGCTGTAATTATAAAAATACCATAATCAAATGGCATCGTTTTAGATTATATTTTTTATTAATTATAAATGTACTTTTAGATACTAAACCGTTTCATGTATTAAAACATCTAAAGAAGAAAACACATTTTACAGACCTTTTTCGATTCAAAAATTTTGTCTTTTAATTCTTGCAGGTTAAACAATTGTGTTAGACCTCCACTTCAATATCCCAGGCAACTTTCCTTCCGATTTTCTAGCAAATCGTTTACCCAGAATGGGTATCATTTCGTAAGTTCACACCTGGTCAATTAAACAAAAAAAAGGCAAACATCAATTCTTTCATTATCTTTAACCATGGAAAATATTATAAAAGAAATAAATTTTATACTTGGAACATATATGGATACCCACGAAGACTATACGGCTTAGTCTTGAGCTCTGGATTCTTTTCCTTGAATTTGCTTTCTTTTTACTCCATTCGGGAGTTTTCTTTAAGTTATCAACAGTTTTTTCAAAGCACAAACATCTCCATGGATAATTATTGAAAGCTTTAATATCATCGAGCAGGAGTACATGCTTAGCCTTACAAAGAGTATTCTGGTCCTTCCCTAACAAAAAAAAACACTACAAAAAATACAACATAGCCAATTTCGCCAGTTTCAAGTCATCGGTTGATATATGAAGCGTCTTCAAAAGAAAATTTCCAATTCCTTATTCGTAACCCTCCATTTTCCAGTAAGAAACTCCTAAAAGAATCTATCATTACCATCTATCTTATGTGTACGACGTCTGTCATGCATATTTTTTATAATTAAGACCAGTTATTATAACGAATTCTTCCAGTGAAAATCTTATCTCTTTCCCACTAACATGAAACCACATCGCATTACTTGTATACCGTGTTTACCTAAGCAACAGCTAATGAACAACTTGAGTAGAAAATTAAATTTCTTGAAGATCTAGTAAGTGGCCGAAACATGATTTCTTAAATATATCTTCTGCTCCTTTGTACTAGCGAAGTGCCTTTTAATTTTTTTTCCACCAGTCTAAAATTCGATAAGCAAGATATCTTTGCAGAGAAATAGTCACTTTTTTCTATCTTGTACTGAACATCCACTGGTACCAACCATTTTAAATCAATAAACATTTATGATCATTAAGCTTGTAGACTGCAATAAGAGCTTCACATTGCTGGCAGTATGTTCTTCATTTCCTTTCAAACTGCCCTCGCGCGTAAATCCTCAATTTATTTTTTTTTATACTCAATATAATTAATCATATGACCTCTAGCCCCATTGTAAATGCTACGGTAGAGACTTAATTTAAACCAAGTCCTAAACACACTATGGTCAATAATAATCTTCTCTTGAATCTCAGTCAGCAATGCATCCAAAAGATCTCCTTAAATCAGTTGAGTAATAGTTAGGTTTTTTATAAATATTTAAAAGTTGAGTGAGAGAGCGCGGCTTGCAATACAACAAGTTGATAGTACGTACGTAACACAGTTCGTTTCTCTTGTTCATTTTCACTCTACTTTGTACTTTCTTTTATTTTATTGTGAACCAAACAGCTAGCTCTTTGGGCTTTTTCTTTCAATCTAAGAAACCGCTTACGTTTGCTTTGGTCAATTTCCAGAGGATCACTTGGCCTGCTGCTTCTTTTAATCCAGCTCCGCAGAACAAAGCCAAGAGTTAAAACAAACAAAACCCAACCAACAACAATTCCAGCAAGTCTAAATGCATGTAATAGTGCCGATTTACAAAAGGGTTTGATTACCTGGCAATCTTTATTCCCAGCGAGTGAAATTTTGGGGAGGTTTTGGCAAATACCACTTCTTGGAACCTCACCTGCGAATCTATTTTCTTCCAAACTCAGGTACAACAGATTGGACAGACGACATATTTTCTCTGGAATCTGTCCACATAGCATGTTCCTTGAAATATCCAGGTATTCAAGTTGGATAAGGTTACCAAGCTCTGGAGGAATCTCTCCTGTAAACTTATTTCCGTGAAGATCCATACTCATTAAGTATGAGAGGTTACCAAACGACCTTGGCAAACCCCCATCAAAGAAATTATTACTCAAGTTCAATGTTGCAATATTCCAAACCACTGAATTTGAGAAGAGCTCATCCAACGGACCAGGAAGTTTGTTATGCTGAACATAAAGCCCCACGAGGTTGAGAATGTGTGACAGAGATGAAGGAAGCTCACCATCAAGCTCATTATAGCTTAAATCCAAGTGAGTGAGCCCTTTCAAGTTCCCAAAACTAGTTGGAACTGAGCCAGATAACTTATTCCCGGTCAAATTCAGCTTTACCAAACCACCCAAATGACCTAAGCTTCCAGGGATGGAGCCCATAAGCTGGTTATATCCCAAATAAAAGCCTTGAAACTTGAGAGAGTTGCCAAAGTCTGGTGGAATGGAACCTGTTAACTGATTCCTAGACAAGTCCAAGGTTGTAAGATTTGTTAGCCAAGAGAGGATCCAGTTACCGGAGAGCACGTTATTGCCGAGTAGAAGATACACCACCATCACACAGCTCCCCAAATCTTCAGGAATTGGACCAGACAACCTATTGTTAGAAAGATCAAATACTCCATGATGCTGGATAAAACTTAAATCAGGTATATTGACCTGACGAAAAAAGGAAGAAGACTTTGAAGGAATTGGCCCAGATAAATTATTATGAGAAAGATCCAAGAATTGTAGTTGAGCCAAGTTTGCAATCTTTTGTGGAATTGGCCCGTTGAGATTATTGTTTCCCATGTCCAATGTGGTAAGTGAAATGCAGTCTCCAAGTTCAAATGGAATAATCCCATAAAAGAAATTGAATTCAAATTAAGAACTTGAAGAGCTGTGAGATTCCCAATTTCCTTGGGTACAGGCCCATTCAATAGATTGTTACTAAGAACAAGCCTCTCCAAGGCAACAGCATTACTAATCTCCCAAGGAAGATAACCCTCTAACCTATTACTCGCTGCAGAAAACTCACTAAAATTTTCTGAATTCCACAGACTCACTGGTATAATTCCGGTGAAATTGTTGGAATCAAGATCAAGAACCACCAAAGGAAGCTCCGAAAGATACTCGGGTATGGAACCATGGATATGATTATTACCTAAAACGAGCTGCGTGAGATTAGTACACTGCTCAAACACATCCTCAATAGTCCCCGAAAGCAAATTTCCATCAAGATTAATCTCCACAAGAGACTCTGAATTACACAATTCTCTTGGTACGGAACCAGACAAAAAGTTGGAGCTCAAACTAATGGACTTCAACATGGAACAATTTCCAATCTCCGTTGGGATTCTGCCAACGAACTGGTTACTAGAAAGCAAGAGCGAGTCCATTTGGTTCCACTTTCCAAACCAAGAAGGCAATGGCCCAGAAAGCTGGTTTTTCTCAGCAGCAAATGTCAAAACTGGTTGCTTGGATAGCTGCTCAGGTAATGACCCTGATAATGCATTGACAGAAAGCATCACTGACTTCAAATTCTTACACTTTCCAAGCTCAGCTGGTATTGACCCATTGAGCTGAGTGTTATACAAATTCAATATCCCCAGATTCCGTAACTCCCCAATGGCTTTTGGGATTGTACACTTCAAAGGGTTCTCTGAAAGATCAAGCATACTTAAAAATTTCAACTTGGATAATTCTTCAGGTAAAGGCCCAGTTATTGAACAAGATGGTGAAGAAAAGATTTCAAGGAGTGAAAGTTCACCAATTTCTGGAGGTAACTGGCCCGTGAATTGGTTAATGCCTAGGAAAAGGTCAGTGAGGTTTTTCAAGTTGCCAATTTGAGCTGGGATGTTGCCAGAAAGTGAGTTATTTGACACATCTAGATAACTCAAAAGACGGTAAATTTGTGAAGAGACTTACAGGGAGTGAACCTGAGAGAAGATTGCCACCGAGGAGTAAGTTTGTAACTGAGTCAACTCACCGATTGGACTCGGAATGGTCCCATTCAACTCATTACCGGGCAAATCGAGCGTCTTGAGATTTCTCAACTTCCCAAGCTCCGATGGGATTTCCCCGGTGAAAGAGTTGGAACCGAGTGAGAGGGTTTCCAGCTGAGTGATCACACCGAGTTCACTCGGGACGAAACCGGACAATTGATTTTCACCGAGAGACAGTTGATTAAGGTGTCTAAGGTTGGATATTTGAGGAGAAAGCCGACCAGAGAGAAGGTTTTGGGGACTGAGGCTTGAAAGAGAGAAGAGGGAAGGAGAAAGAGTGCCCTTGAGTGAGTGAGCTGGGAGTACGAGCGAGACGACTCGGCCGAGTCGGCAAGTCACACCAACCCAGTGACAATGCGGGTTCGTTTTGTTCCATGAAACAAGATTATGCGAGCTTTCAAGTGCATTTTTGAAAGAAATGAGACTCTGCTCATCTGGGTTTTGCTCATCGTCAGCTTCTACAAATGCCTGGTGAGACTCCAAAACAAACAACATAAACACACACAGCCAAGTAAGCCATTCGAGCTTAAATTCTATTTTCGGGAAAAAGAAAAAAATTACAAGTTCACTACAACCAGCAGAAAAAAAAAAATAACGCAAAATATGAAACTGGAAGCGGAAAGCAAAAGAATGAAGAAGCAAAATTTGAGCTTTAGACAAGGGGCCAGCTAAGTTGCAGCAGCTGATCTTAACCGTTGAGTCAGAAACGGTTTTATTGAACAGCTTTAAAAGAATCATATTATATTATAATATAATAATATTTTATTTTAATCCTAATTTTAAATTCAACGGAAATAAAAATAATAAATAATAATAATAATGACAATTTTTAAACTCTTTTTACATGAGTCAAAAACTTATATTTACTGGTCTTTTCTTTCTTTAATTCTTTTCTATTTACAGTATGTAGTATGTACGACCCTCGTGATTGCTCATTTTTTATTACTAATTTACCATATTAAAAATTTACATAATTTAATTTCGAAAAGCTTAAGAAATCTATTACAAATTAGAAAATTAACACCATTTTTTTGAAAGAAATGTACCAAAAGATATGGTGATTGTTTGGTTAACATTTAACAAATGGGCTTGAAGCTGGCAGGTTTAATTTTGCCCGAGACCGTTAGGTTCATACCTATAATTCAAATCAAATAAAACTCCCGGGAAATTACAACTACCCAAATCTCAAAGAAATTAAAGGAGGAAGAAAAGAAAAACAGGACAATTTGTTCATCTTTTTAAATTTTATTATAATGAAAGAATTTGAAGAAAAATTGAAGGATAGAAATGTTTCTCCATCATCATCACCACCAACACCTCCATCACCTCTCCCCGTAAGTATCGGACCCGGCAACCATAGGTACTCGTTTTCGCCATCTCCGTCGCCTCCGTCCAGCGGCACGTCGGCCGAAAACCTCCCCCTTCTGACTGAAACTACTGCCCGAGCGCCATCAGCATTTTCTTTGGATAGGAAAGTCCCAGATGGTCAAGTTGATGATAAAACCACTTCATGCTTCAAAGAATTGTAAGTCTTTTTGTTATATCTAGTCTTCTAGTACATTTTATGCTTGGAATTAGCAGAATACATACATGATGAATTCATCAATCAAATGAAGTAATAATTTTAGCACATCTTAACTTGCAAGTTCATGGGTGACTTTCTAGGCACCATTTGACTGGTAGTTTTTTTTATTTTTTGGGTTCTTTTACTCTTAAAGACACCAAATTTTCATTTGAATTCCAACCCATCTAACAAGCAACAACTGGTCAAAGCCATGAAAATTAATCAAGTAAATTTCTTTTTCTTATTTTCATACTAACAATAATCTCTTAATAATTTCTCTGTCTCCATGAAAGCACAGGATAGATTGGCTTTTACAAAGATGCTGCAGTTGCTTTTCATGGTCTCCTCATGTCTTTGCTCAAAGTCAAAAACAAGACTGAGCACCCACAGCCACAGAGTTTGCCTGGGGCCAGAGATTTTTTTTTTTTTTTTCATCTTTTCTTTCAGACACTCATTTTTGTAACTCAATTTCACTATCCCATTGCAGTAAATAAACTACACATTTTAAGTTGCAACAACATGCTTGAAACATTCCCACTATTCTTTGTTAAAATTTGCTGCTGAATGGAAAGATTTGTTTATGCGAAACATGCTTTGCCTTAATCATTTCTGAATCCATTATCCGATGCCTCACAGTTGAAAGTATGACAAAATTTTCAAATTGGATGTATGCATTCATTAATCTTTCATCCATTCACTGATTACTGATTTTCAAATGGAACGTATGACAAAATTTCACCCGATCATTGTATGGATGACATGACACAACATAGGCAAACGAATGAAGTAAACAGTCACTCCCGCAGCAAATCAAATGAAATTATACACTCCACATTAGAAAAATATAACTGATTAACCTTCAATGGCTTACTAAAATAGCCAATTTCCAACTAAAATTTAGGTATTACACGGCTAAGCCTAAGTTACAAGCAAAGAGTACAATGAGGCTTACAATTACAACCCTCCATCACATTGCATGAATTTCAAGGGTCCTTTACGACAAGCAATTATCCAGTTAAAGAAGATATAATTACTGCTGATTTTGTTGTCTCTGTTGCGCAAAATTGGGATGATTTTGTTGTGCATTCTGAAGTGCTACCATATTAGACTGCATATTCTGAGCATTTGGCTGCATATTACCAAATGCACCTTGTGTGCTGTGTTGCTGTTGCTGCTGCTGCTGCTGCTGCTGTATAGGCATCATGCTACCTGGATTTGACGCCCCCATATTGAACACTGCAACCAAAAGACCCAACTGAGTTCTAGCTTAATACGATAAATGAAGCATTTGGTTGTCGAATCTGTTTTCCACTTTTGTTAGGAACATAACAAATTATTAAATAGAGAAGCAAAGAAATGTGGTGATGAGACATACTTTGGTCACTCAACATTTGGGAAGCATGACTCCTTTGGGGATTGCTACCAGCTAATCCAAACTGCATAATCGATTCAGACAAGAGAATGAACATCAATTTCTTAACAAGATCTTCGATCCTTGTGTATCATCCAGATACATTTACTATAGGCACTTACGAGAAAAAGAGGAGGGGAATTGGTGAGGGGAAGGGTATTGCATATGTAGAAGAATACAAAAATAGGGATCAGGGGTAGAAAAAAAATATTTTAAAGAGAGAATGTGGAATAACTCACCTGCATCCGTGGAAGAAGAGATTGTGACGACACTGTAGCTGACATATTGGGAATCTAAAAGAACATATGCAGTGCGAATAAGTAATGAAAGGAATATATAATCACCAGAAAGATGATTGAAAGAAACACAACATATAAGAACAAGTACTGATAATGAGTAGATAATGATGTTCAAAATAAATTTACAAGTTGAATAAGCAAACAAATTGAATTATGAAATTAGATGAAAAAACCATAACAAAAATATTCATTTCTTCTAAACTCCGGTTGTACAACTTCTTGTTCCAATAGTACAAAACACACTCCAAAACCTATAGTTTAGTTATTAAGGATTACATGTCAATGCTGAGTGCTTGTACAGGTCTGGATTAACATAAGCCTATAATATCAATTAACATATGCAATTTTGATAAAAGGAAATTCCAGTACCAGTTTTTGCTTCACCAAATTAGAAAGAACAGATTGTTATCTATTATCAAGAATCAGATACCCCCAGCTAAATTTTCTGTGAAAAGCCTTATGACTGAAAAAGCCAAGTGCTAACATTGGACTGAACATAAACATACATGGAGGAAACAGAGAACAGCCATGCATAAGACTCTAAAATCTCTTACAAAATCTGTAACCCAACAATTGCACAATCTAGTTTGGAGTTATCGCATATTCAGTATTTACAGCAAAGCACTAAAACTGATAAAACATCACCTAAACAACAAATACACTGCAAGATATTTAGAAGAGAAATAAGAAACTAATGTAGAAAATAATATCACGGTATCAAAATACTTATAAATGTGACATAATAAACCCAATAAACATTACAAGAAGAAGCAACGATAATGATTACTCAGATGCAACCAAGCTGTAGTTCAAGCAGAAACTGAACAGGATTTGCATTCACAATTAACCAACAGTAGTTCATGAACTTTTATCTTCGACCAAACAGTGGAATAGAGAATATAATAGATCAGCACAGAAAATAAAATCCACTTAATCTTTAGTATGGTAGCAAATGGTATGGTCAACCCAACTCCATATTAGAATATTCAGATTGTACAGCAGAAATATGAAAACAAGTGAAACAAACACAAAGAACTATAAACCATACCATCTGGCTATTTGATGTGCCCTGAGCAGCATTAAATAATGCACTATTTGCAGCACCCGAAAACTGACTTAAATGTCGATTCAACTGATTTCCTTGGCCAAGTTGGCTTTGACCAATTCCATGCTGAACATGTCCAGATGCCAGCTGCCTACCTTGAAATTGCTGGTGTCCCATTGGCTGAGAAAATTGCATCTGATGCTGCCCATGTAACTGGTGGAATATGAAAGATTTTATCATAATTACTTAATCATGCACAAATGCTTGTAACTTATGTGTCTAACACCTCATATTAAATACCCAAAAAGAAACACTCATATTCTCTATCAGATGCATTAGCTTGACATTATTGTTGATTGCTTAAAATTAATTGAATTCCAATTCATTGACTTTTAAGAATATGGAGTTTCATTTTAACATTTATTACAATCAACAAAATTATTGATGCTCTAATTTTCAAATATGCTGCTTTTCAATTAATGAAAAAAGACCCAAGGAAAAGCAAGCATGCAGGCATACATCCACTTAGTACAAATAAGTGCATTCGTATGTCAGGAAATTCTTAGCAAATCAAGAGAAACAAAATATGATAATGTTATGTTACCTGCTGATACTTCTGTTGACCTTGCAAATCATGTAGCTGCGACATCTGATTCTACACGAGCATAGCAATTCAATGTAAAAAATCAGAATCGGTAAACTAAAATAATTAAGCAATTAAATATAAGAAATAAGATTCAACCATATCATTCATGACATGAATGCTCCAGAAAACTTTCAGAAAAAGGTTGGATAATCTACTTGTACTAGTGGAAGAGAAACTTCAAAGATGGGACTCAACGTGGGACCTCATTCGCTCAAGAAAGTAATACTATAACAAACTATCCAAGATTATATGTATCATTTAGAAATTAGCTGCTTCAAGCCACTTCACTATTATATGTTCAGATCATTTATAGTTTGCAGCAGGAAAAAGGTAAAGCTAGTGTCACCTCCACCAATTACCTCCGCAATGTGAACTTGGCAACTACAAACTTTAGTTTGATTTCAACCCCAACAAGTTTGACCTTTACGTTAAAGGTTGGAATTGATAGAGAGATAAGAAACAAAAACAGAGATAGACAGACTGGGACAAAGCAGGCTTAAGGTTTTAATCGATTCAACTATTTGCAGCACCCGAAAACTGACTTAAATTTTCAATATTTTCTCCAGTTTAATAAAACAGTAACCTATTTCACAACATTCAAAACTCATTGAGTGTTCTTCTAATATTCAAATTCAAAACACTTGGAAGCTTAAATGAAAAATTTACGGATCCTTGTGCCAATTACGAAAATATATTATATGCCATGGTTAAACAATCACTCTAATGACCATAAAAATGAAATCAGTAGACTACACCTGTCCCAGTCCTTGCATCTGAGAGTGCCTGAACTGTTGCTGAGCGAGAAGTTGCTGTTGATGCTGAGGTAATTGCATCATTTTCTGCCTTTGCTGCTGTTGCTGCTGCTGCTGCTGCTGCTGCTGCTGTTGCTGCTGTTGCTGTTGCTGTTGCTGAGGAGATGGTGTATTCATCATGTTTGTGCCAGATCGAGGTGAGTTGGCATATGGCACTGGAGATGCAGTAGTGTTATCAAATGAAGTAGCACTGGTTGCAGCAGAAGGTGATGCAGCAGACCTTCCAATAAGTTGTGCTCCAGAAGGCTGCTTCAAAAGTTTGAGCTAAAAAGATAAGAGATCTCATCCATCAAGTCAGGACAAAGAATTTCATAATGCACATCTAAATTCATAAATTTATCAAAGAAATCCCTTTCCCAGGTTTCACCCCACAAGTTGAATCCTAGAAGATCATGAAGTTGCAACTAAAAGCTGGAAATACAGAAAGAACAACTTAAGCAGCTACACATCTTTCCAGCACCACCAATTGAAAGGAAGGATCAGTAGACAAGGAAAAAGAAAAGGAAAGAGAGAATTCAGCCAAGAGTCCAGGACCAGCCTAAAACACTAACTAAGAAAAATCCCAGACAGAACTCATAATCTTAAGAAAAAGAATGTCAGGGTTTTTGGACAGCTAAAAAGGAACATGCAGTTATAATGATCCAATATTAAAGTGCAATTAGGACTCAGTTTGGAAAAAGCAAAGACCTAAGAATACATCATGTTGAAAGTAAATTATCCAACTCATATGACAAAAGTTGGTCGGAAAAAGGAAGCTAAATTTCAGAAATCATATAAAAATACTAAAATTGTTCTAGTGCAATAACAATAAAAATTCTTGAAATCACCTAACGATTATGAAAAATATCCATTTTAGACAAGACAAAGCTTGCATCCATCAAACTTGACGAGGTAAATCATAAAGCATCAAGAACATTACACAGCAAAGAAAGTGATGAATGAATTGAGATTAAGGGAGGAGAAGTGAATAACTATGACAATCTATGAACCAGTATTGTCCTCTCATTTCTCTGCAACTTGTACGGAAAAGAAAGTAAGGAAATAATGAGCATAGACTCCATAGAAACTACTGTGCACTGACAAAAAGAGGAACTGAAATGAGATTGTAATAGAGGGCACTGCAAATAAAATGACCGTCAGCAGAACATGTATCTGCTTCCAACTTTCACATTGCACATAAAACAAACAAATCAAGAAGATGAATCTTCAAAAAGGAGCCAATGTTTAACCTGTAACAAATTCCCCTGGTTACCAATGCTGTTTGATGACAAAGGTGGAGTGTTTTTCATGTACATACCTGTAATATAGAGTTTTGAAAAATGCTCAAAAGAATTGGAATAGAATCTGGTATTGAGTCAAAAGGAACAGTCTATAACAAAACATTGACTATTACCAGATGCATCTGAAAAAGTATGCACTCCATCACCTACAGTCAGCAAATCAACTAGATGCATTGGAAGTGCAGGTGTCATTTGCCTCTGGTCTCCAGGCAATCTTAGACCTGCATACATATGCAGTTTATATTAGAAATTGATTTGTAACCATCTCACAATGTACCAAGTTTGAAACATTAATTTGTAACCATCTCACAAGGTACCAGGTTTGAAACACACGCTCTTACTACACAACTTATGTTCTCCTCCCAAACCTTAAGAATCAACACGATTGCTATTTAGAAATGCAAGATCTGAGGAAGCTTTCCCTAGAATTCAATTAAGCGGACCCATTACCGCGGGGAGCAGGAATGAACCGACTACTGTTTTGAAACTTTGATTTTGACTCATTTCAGACAAACAAACCACTGATTTCCAAAAGATGATCATAAACCAGATAGCAAGAGAATTAGCTGATAGAATAAAAGTGATAGTGTAACGCATAAAACAAAGTGAGACAAGGTCACAGTCTTAAATAATTAACCTTTCAGCAATACAATGACCAATTCTATCACTATAATGTGCATGCAGCTGAAATGCTTCCATAGAAATTCTACACTTACAAAGTTGAGATAAAATTTTCCGTAATGATGTGGCATCTGACATGTCATTTTGGTGACACATCATTTGGCATACAAACTTTGTATCTCATTTTTGCATGCCTAGCATTATTTTAAAATTATATATTGCATGGGAGCACTATAATCATATCTTTTTCATAATTTCTTTTTATTTGTAAAGAGGAAGCAAAAGAGATGTATCCTGGTTCGTGCAAGAGTTTCTAGGATACAGGACTGTAAAGAGTATCACCTTCACCACTATTTACTGCAGCCCGTAGTGAGTTCTCTTGTTCTTGAATCTTCAAAGCCTGACCCTTGTCCAAAGTTGGAAGGATTTGTGGTCCTTGGCGAGTACCAAAACAATAAGCTTTACGGGTATCAGCTAATACTTTTTCAGCACTTTCACAGGCCGCTCCAATCATGTCAATTCTAGACTGTGAACTAGAAAGCATCAGGAAAAATCCAGAAAATTTATAAGAAGAAAATACAAACCATATTTCATACAACTCTAGCTTACCTTCAACTTCTCGATCTGTGAGGGTATTGGCAGATTCTGCATCCCAAGAAGCAACTGCTCTCTTTTGGAGTTGTCATCTATTTCCATCTCCGGCAGTAGCTTTGAAGACAACATGACGGGTAATACTGTTATCAATAAGCATCCCATTAGTTTATTATGAAATATTGACTGCCCAAACTGAAATTCTGATAAATAACCAGAAAACTTTAAGACCAAACTGAAATTCTGATAAATTACTGGTAAAAAAATAATAATAATAATAATATTAACGAATATTACTTCAGAATCAATCTTCATATTCTTCTTTTTGCTCAGTAACATACCAAATACATTAATAACAGAAATGTAGAGAGAGTACTAAAGATCTAGAAAATTAAGAACAAGAAGTCCCAAAGATAAATGGCTAAGAAAACAAAAAATCCCCAAAAACTATACGGTCAATACATGCCAAAACCATTTAAAGTGAAATTTCATAATGTAATATGTTTATCTTCTATATTTGGCTCATCATACAGAAGGGGAGGAGAAGCGATGCAGGACATATTGACCTAACTAGAAAAGACCACCCCTTTGCAAAGCCTAAAAGTTATGCTGTCAGCCCCAAGCAACTTAAAATAGCATTTGTCTGCGAATATACAGCAATTTTATAAGGAACTGACATGTAATTAAATTTTAAATTTACAAAAATTCTATTGAATATTTAGCAGTAGGACAGCAACTATGGCTCACCCTACTCTAATTAGTTACTTTCTCAGTTTTATTACTTTGGATTGTAGTTGAAGTTCACGATCAACATAGCAAATACGAGAAGTTATGGTTAACAAGGTTGTCTGTCAAAAGAGTCATACACTAATACAAATATGCTGAATAATATGTTGCTACGGAAAAATAGTGATGAAAAGGAGCATTATTTATGAAATTGCAAGCACATATATAGAAGGTTTAACATGTGCAAATCGATTCATTGATGCACAATAGTATATGATATATAAAATTTGAAAGAGAAGGAAAGTTGTAAGCAAAGAATTGCCATCTTTGACATCCAAACTTTTGAAAAGATTTGTACAAGCAACTTCAGAGGCATGAACAGATGCCAATGCTTCAAACTACATAAAAGCTAACTATGAACAAGAAGAAAAATTTTAATAGGCAAATATATGCAAATTATTTTCACTTCTATGTGCCCAACTTAAATCAAGACAAAAATCTTACTTGTCGCATTCTCTGCATTAACATTCTTCGGATGGACTACAAAAGCCTTGGAAACTTTTCTTATCTCATCCACAATGTTAAAAAGCTCAAGGTTCACCATAGAATATTGACCCAAAATATCTTGCCTGAAAGACAACACGAAAATGTTACATCATTAACTCAATAAAACTACTAGCAACAAAATGAATATGCTTAATTAATTTAATCTAAAATTCCCTCTTTTGTTTCTTATAAAAAAAAATCTAAAATACCCTCTTCCAAAATTTTTCCTTTTCAAACTTCTCTGGACATGTTCATGTCACATGACACTTCATACATGACCCATCGAATTATTTTGGATTCAATAATACCAAAATCATCAAATCCACAATCCACTTGCATTGAAAAGCAACTTCCAGAACACTCCATCATTCCTTAGACTTTTCAGTTAAACATCAGACTCAAAAAAACATTTATCTAACAGCCTCAGAACAACACACAAATGTTAAATTCTAAAATCCCACGGATCACACAAACAATGTTTCAATCTCTATTTACCTCCACTTACTTAACAATTAAAGTTTTTAAATAGTACATTTACAAATAAATTAATTATAAAGCATACCATTTTTTTTTTCAGAATATTACATAGCTATAAACCTAAACACTCACCAACCCTGATGTAATTAGCTCCCATAATTACAGATCATAGCATAAATAGAGATAGATACGTGTAAATGGGTAAATGGGGGAAATCTAAAATACCATTTAGGGGTGGTGTTGGTACGGGCATAGGCATCAAAATCTTCGAGTATGCGAGAGATGGCTTTGAATAAACTGATGGCTCGAGTCTTGACAGCCTCGAGATTCAGTTGCTGGACCACTGCCTGGTTCAGCCGCTCCACTGCAACAGGTTGTGGCGGCACCAGCTGCTGCTGCTGCTGGGACTGGTCTTGCATAACCACTCCCTCCATTGCTGCCATCGCTATCTCAAAATATTCTCAACAACATTCAATTTTTTCTGCATTTTATCGAACACTTTAAGTGCAAAATTGCAATCCTCTTGCACCAAAAATCAATGGGCAATCTAATTTTCTCACACTGAATCCAAAACAAAATTTTTAAATTGAGAAAGTAAGAAAGATTTACCGTGGGTTGTAGATTGTGTCTTCCAAGAGTGATCTTTGCCTTTGGCTTGTCCACAACGTGAGTTTTCTGGTTTTATTTTCAATTCGATATGATTCTTTGAATTTTAAATTTATTTTTAATTAATATTTAATTTTTAGATAATAATATTTAAATAAAAATAAATTTTCATGATTTTTATCTTTAAAAAATCTGAATGGAAGCAAATAGCATATTCTAAAAAATCAGTAATACTACGTATATCAAATTTTTTGTTCTAAATAACTATCCTAAATAATTTAAAATTCATTAATTACTTATAATTAATTCACTTGAATTTTGTAAAAAACTATCAACCAATTAATAAATGTCAAATTATTTAAATTGTTGTTTGAGATAAAATATTTAAAATGTGTAGCATTACTCTCCTAAAAATATATCTACTAAATTTATTTATTTTCTAAACTATAAATATAATTTTTTATTTGTTTGGACTTATACTTACATAAATTTATACTCATATGTTTAAAAAATTAAATATATTCATTTAGACTTCAGCTAAATTACGATTTATTCAAATTTCAGAATAAAAAACAAACAAATAATTCTATTGGAGATCATCCATCTCTTTTGGTTTCAGTGGAAAAACACAAAAATGAAAAGAAAAAGGTTGGTTTTATTTGGTGGCGAAATATGAAAATAAAAATTAGGGAAATTATTACTTTTCACCTAAAAATTGGTTAAAAATCCAAGATATATTAAAAAAAATGTAAATTATAAAAAATTCACTATAAAACTATATAATTTCCATTTTGTCGTTTATGGCTTTCGAAGTTTGATCATATTACGGGTTTAAATTTTTATGATTAATTCTTATCAAAAAAATATTTATGATTAATTGATTAGTACTCTTGTAATGTCATCAAATTCTTAACAACAAGGTGGAAAATGATACACTTCCGAAATTTTGGGTGAAAATTTGATAATTCTAAAATTTTTAAGTTTTTTCAAATATTCTTCTATCTTAGGGTAGAAAATTTGTAATTTCGGTAAGCGCTGTGATATTTTCACCCTATAAGTTTTGTAAATCCACCACATTTTTTTTAAAATAATTATAAAAAGCTCACATTATTTTTAAAAATTTCAAATAAAGAAGAATTCTAAAGAATTAATCAATTAAATCTATCTTAATTTATTTTTTGTGATATCTTAATTTATTTTTTATGACATTTTTAAATTTTTTTGTGACTTAGATTTTTTAATTATATTTGACTATTAACATTGCTTTAACCTAGGATTGGCAATGAGATGGGATGGGACGGTATTTGCCAATCCCAGTCCTGTCCTATATATGCAAGTGGGATAAAAAAATATTTCATTCCCGTCCCGTTATTTTTTTGGGACAAAAATTTATCCCAGTTACGTTCCGTTAAATATCCCGTCCCATCCCATTATCCCGAGCAGTCCCGAATATAAATAAATAAAATTTGATTTTTTTTTAAGGATCATCATAATTCAATATAACAACTTTAGTCATGTTAAAATATCTAATAATTCAATAATATAATAATAAACCGAACCAACAGCAAAAGAAAAATCAAAATTTCAAAGTTTCAATCTGAGTTCTAAAGTTTAAGCAAAAACCGAAAATTAACAAAAACTTCCAAAAGTTGACTTCAATTCCAGTTTCCACTTCTTTTTAAACAAACCTTCATTTTCTAACCGCACTTTCAAATTTCTGTATAAACCTATATGAATTAATAAAGAAAGGTAAGAGTAAGACTAATATATTTTGATAATTACATAATAACTAATCATTAATGTGACTGAGTTATGTAGAGTTGCTATTACTATAAATTATTAATTTTAATTGTGATTTTTAGCTGACACTTCGCTTTCTAATTTTATTATATTTATTATTTAATTTTAATTTCAACTTTAAAAGTTAAAATTATAAAATAATTAAAAATTTAGAATAGCTTTAATATTAATGGGATGTACATGACGGGATGGGATTTTATAGTTGATCTTTCTCCCGTCCCAAAAATAAAGGCAGGATTTATTTTTGTCTCAATCCCATCCCACTTTAATTTAGGATGTAAAAATATGTCCCAACCCATTCCAAACGGGACGGGAAAAATTATCATTCCTACTTTAACCTAAATTTAAATTGACCATATTACCTTTAAAAGTTAAAAATACCAAAAATTTGCTTTAACTTGAAATTTTTTTTATTTTATCACTTTTAATTAAAATAATGTAATGTCTTCATGAGACAATACTCATATAAATTATTAAAATGTCAAATTTATGTCATTTACATCTAAAATATAAAAAATAGTAAACTTCATTTAAAAATTTAGATTATAAGTCACAAAATTAAGTACCTAAAATATTATATATAAGAACATAATATTTCTTCAGGCAATTGGGTCATTTTATATCATAAATGTAAAATAATTAAATAAAACTTATATTAAAGCAACCTTAATAGTAAAAAAAAATTCTAAGTAAGAAAAAAATATAAGAATAATTTAATTGCTTAATTACACAAATATTTTTGTTGATTTGTATTTATTAAAACTGTTGGGTATCTATTGTAAATATCTTTTGTAAGTGGGATTGGTTTACGTAATTAATGAGGTGGAAAAATCCTCACCCTTTCGGTAAAAATAATTAGAATATTCAGAGTTTACCTTAAATAAACATAAATTTAAAGTTTACCTTAAATAAACATGTTGATACCAAAAAGTTTCTGTTGAAGACAAGGTCGGCTCGGAGTAACTGTACTCGGGATCGGTTCGTAGTAAACCTGCAAAACAAGAGTTCGTAAGGGCGCCGGAGTTGTTTCCGGCGAAAACCCTCCGATGCCTAAGTCAGAGATCGGGCTTTCACAAGGAGCAACAACTGAAATTTAAAGAGAGCAAAAGAGTGAGAGAGAGCTTCTAGTACTCAAAGATAGTGAGAACTTAGATGCCTTTACCTATTTACCGAAGTGGAGTTATATAGGCTTACTTGCCCGAATCTTGATTGTGTTCGAGGTGGTTTCAATGTATGACAAGTAATTGTATTCCTAGATCAGGTCAGACCATGACAGCATGATCATAGTTTCAGTGGGATCTGGAACTGACCTTAGTGATTGGATATGTCACAACAGTTAGTCCCGTAGTTTACTTGTTCTGCGACTGGAGTAAGAGGACAAGTAAACTATCGAGAGGTATGACCAGAGATTATTTTGGAAATGGCTTAGCTGTCTCGAAATATCTGGAAGAGAGAGATGATGATATTCGAGAGCCGCAGTTTCGGGGTACGTGCTTTTTAATGCGAAGCGATGGGGCATGTCACTTCATTTCTGACATGTTTAATATGGCTGGCCACGTGTCAAAGATCTAACACCTTGTCCGAAATCGAACGGTGGGATCAAAATGGTGGGAAACGACTGGGAAGCACCGGTTGAATTTCAAATTCGACCGGTTACAATGTTTGAAATGGAAACGAATCGTTCAGCTTCCATTTTAGTCTTTCATTCCAATTTAATCTTTGAACGAAAAAAAAAGGATAAAACACAAATCGGGAAGGAGTCGTAAAGTACTGGGAATCATAAGATTTTGAGGCAATCTTCAAAACCCCAAAGTGATAACCGGCACGTTTTTTCTTTTACCCTTCTCTTCATTTCGCTATTTTGTGTTGGTTTTAAGATTGTTGAATAGATTTTTCAGTGTGTGTTGGTTTGGGTGGAGTCTGAGAGATTTGTTGAATCCATGTTTATAAAGTGAATATGGATGAGGGTTCTGTAAATGATGATTCTCAGAACTTGTCCCAGGAGTCCTCTTGTCAGGCTTTTGGGAGTGATAGGGACGCAATAGAATCTAGTGAGGAAGTTATAGATAGTAAAATAGAAGTAGACTCAGAGAGGACCGAGGATGATACGAATGAGGCTACCGATACTACGAATGAGGAGGAGGTAGGGCCCAGTCAGGGTGAAGGAGGAAGAAGAAAAAAGAAAAGACGTGTAAAGCCCGACCCTCCTCGTCTGGTCAGGGTTGGACCCGTAGAATACGCCATAGATAGGCTAGAATCTGTTCTCGGGGAGGCCAACCTCGAGATTATGAGAGAAAGATACAATATCCCGAGTTCGATAGGGTTAGGTCTGCCTAAAGAGGAGGAGAGACTGAGTAGTCCCCCAGAGGGCTTGGTGGCTATGTGCACAAAATTTTTTTACTGTGGGATGAGATTGCCCTTGTAGCCTTATTTTGTAAAGATGTTGAGCTCCCTAGGCCTAGCCCCTTGCCAATTAGCTTTGAATGGGTAGAGGATTTTGGGGGGCATGTATGTGTTGTGGGCGAGAGCTGGTTTACCTGAACCGACCTTCCTTGAATTGAAAAGATGCTTCGAATGAAAAGCAATTCAAAAAAGCATGACGGTGGTATTATTTATTGGCCTGGCCTAGAGCGAAAAAACTAATCCTAAACTTGCCGACCACTAATAAGGATTTCAAAGATCGGAGGTTTTGGGTATCTGGAGATTAGGGACAATGTTCCGAGGATCGAGAGCTTAGAGTGTCAGGAGTGTTTAGGCAACCAGATCTGGTTTTTCGATGGCCATTTCCTTACTATGAAGTTTTCGTTATGATATACAACTGACCTGATGTGTTCTGATGCAGCATTGTGGGGTGATCAACCGAAGGTTCCTGCCAAACTCCGTGCTTATATTAGGAGAGCTTGGCTACATCGTCAGTCGTACGCTTACCTGCTGAGCTCAACAAGTCTTCAGGCTTGTGGGTTAATACTTTTACACGAGATTAGCCAAGAACAACTTGGTAAGAGTAAAAAGTCAGGTATAGATGATTTTTTTTAAGCTGTATGGATATAATAAATGTCTGAGCTTCATTTATAGGAAAAATGTCATCTAGTATTTTTAGAAGGCTGAAGAAGCAGAAGACCGCTCAGGCTGAAGAGAGTTTGGGAGGGGAAGCTCAGGCCATAATGGTACCGATCTCAACATCTGGGCAACATAATTCCCCTTTGGTTGCGTGCCCCAATGCACCTGTGACGACCTCAGGTGGTGCCCATACCTACTGAAGCCGAGCGAAGGGAAAAGAAGGAGAGATTTGAGCATACTCGGTCCGTGGCCCACTATGTTGAAGAGCTGATTTTGGAACGGCAACAGAAAGTTATTTTAAGTATCACTTGGTCGTTAGTAGTGTGAGCCTTTTGTGGTCTTGTGTTGACTTATCTTCTTGTAGGCTGATTATCTGTTCTGTCGGTTCAAGAACCAACTCGACCAATTGATGAAATATGGGTTGGAGACTTCTGCTATGAGAAATTCCTTTAAAAAGGAGATGGATGCTTTGAAGGCTCAATTTGAGGATAGAGTGAAAGTTGACTTGGCCGAGAAGGAGAGCTTGAAGCAGAGGTTATTAGAGCTTGAGGGAGAACTCGGTAAGGTTGAGGAGCTGAAGAAACAGGTAGCCTTCTTTGAGGAGATGATGGGAGAGAAGGACAAACTCGTTGCCGAGCAGAAAAGAAGACTTGATGAGCTAGAGAGTGAACATCAGTTGAAGTATGATGAAGGGACTCTCTTCGACCTAGAGTCTGCTTTGGACGTCATTTTGGAGAAGTACCCCGACTTAGATGTTTCAAATATCCGTGCAGAAATTGAAGAATCTAAAGCTAAAATTCAAGAGAAAATTAACATGAGAGGGGGTGAAGGTAATAGCAAAAGGGAGGAGAGTTAATTCTGATGTATGACAACTTTGATATTTAAAGATTTTGTATGGACTTATAACTTTAAATGGATGTGTGATTTATTAGTGAATTTATGTTATTGTTTGGTTGGGAGGAGAGCCAAATGAGGTTGGGTATGGGGTACCTAATATTATTTGAATAAAAGTAGATGGGGCCGATGTTCGTTAAATTTAAATTGACCGTAGCTAGCCATAATTAGGTCAGGCCAAAGATGGGTTGCAGCTACCTTAAATAGAATAGGCCATAATTTAAAGTCGGGTCAAAGATGGGCCGCTGCTACCTTTAACAGATTGGGCCATAACTTAAGGTCGGGCCAGAGATGGACCGCTGCTACCTTAAATAGATTATGTCATAACTTAAGGTCGGGCCAGAGATGGGCCGCTGCTACCTTAAATAAAATAGGCCACAAGAGGATCACGTTAAATTCAAACAGGTTATTGAAGGGTCGGATTTATTTGAAATGAGCTCGGGCCAAAAAGGGCCAGATAAACCTTATATGGAGGTGTGCATTAATTAATAAATTGAGATGAGGCCTTCTGAAGGGCAGACATGTGGGAATGAAAGACTCTAGGCGTAGTAACGCTTGAGCATCTCTGCGTTCCAATTCTTCCGAACTCTTTTCCCGTTCATGCCTTCCAGCTCATACATTCCTAGTCGGATGATCTTGATGACTTTGTATGGGCCTTCCCATTTTGCTCCTAGGCTGCCATCCTCAGGTCGCCTTGTGTTGACTATGACTCGTCGAAGCACAAGATCCCCGGGCTTAAATATCTGAGCTTTAACACTTTGATTGTAGAATCGAGCCGCACGCTTCTAATAAGCTGCTGACTTTATTTAAGACAATTCTCGTTTTTCCTCCAAGAGGTCGAGATTGGTGCATAGAAGTTACTGGTTCTCTTTCTCATTATAATTCAGCACTCGGTGGGTTGGGAGACCGATCTCTACTGGAACTACCGCCTCGTGACCCAAAGTGAGTGAGAATAGGGTTTCTCATGTGCCAATTCTGCTAGTTGTTCGATATGTCCAAAGCACTTCAGGGAGTTCATCTACCCAAGCTGCTCCCCGAGTCGGGTCTTCAAGATTTTTTTAATTATCTTATTCGCAGCTTTTACTTGGCCGTTAGACTTTGGGTGTAATGGTGAAGCAAATCAGAAGTCGATGTTCAATTCTGCACAGATTTTTAAAACCGGAATTGTCAAATTGCTTACCATGGTCTGTAACAATCACCCGAGGTATCCCATATCAACAAAAAATATTATTTTTGACGAAGCTAGTAGTCTTCTATTCCGATATGGTGACCAGAAGCTCGGCTTCGATCCATTTGGTGAAGTAGTCTATTGCCATGATAGCGTACTTAGCTTATCCTCGGCCGGTCGGAAACGGACCGATGAGGTCGAGTCCCCATTGGGCAAAAAGCCAGGGGCTGCTTAGAGATGTCAAGTACTTTGGAGACTTTTTTGGGACGTCGGTGTAAATCTGACAGTGATGGCACACTCAGGCTATCTTCTCAGCATCTTTGTGCAAAGTTGGCCAATAGTAACCTTGGCCTAATACTTTGAAAGCTAGTGCTCTTGAGCCCGAATGATTTTCATAAATGCCATCGTGGATTTCTCGGAGTACGTAAATGCCCTCTTAAAAGGTGACGCACCTGAGATATGGCAACGAGTATCTTCGACGATATAAAGTACCATCGATGAGACAATACCGGACTATTTTGTACTGAATTTTACGAGCTTCTGTTCTGTCATCCGGCAGGGTACCATCCTCGATGAAATTTATGATCGGAGTCATCCAGTTGAGCTCCGGCTTATTTATCTTGTTCATGAATTCCCGCTTGCTTATACTTTTTTCTTGAAGGACCTCGATGTGTACTGTTCGAGGAAGGAGATCTGTTTGCGTTGCAGCTAGTCGAGCTAAGGCATCGGCTTTGTGATTCTCAGACCGTGGGATAAGGACGAACTCAACCTTCACAAAATTTTTCATCAAGTCTTTAACTTTTTGCAAATATGCCTCTATGTGTTATTCTTTGACTTGATATTCGGACGAAACATGGTTGACCACTAACTGAGAGTCAATTCGGACCTCCAAGTATTTCACTTTCAAATTTTGACAAAGACGTAACCCAACAAGATCAGCCCCGTATTCGGCTTCATTATTGGTTACGGGAAAATCAAATAATACCGAAGAACTTATCTCTATGTTTTCAGGAGTGCAGAGCATAATACCACAACCTGGGCCTTTACTGTTAGCTGCTCCATCTACGAATAATCTCCATAAGGGAACGGGCTGCACGTCTATGTTCATTTGTTCATGCACGGCATTTACAAATTTTACTGCTAAGGACATGATGTCTGATAGAGCGAACTCTGTTATGAAGTATGCTACTGCTTGGCCTTTTACAGACTGCCGCGGCATGCATTGGATATCGAACTCGCTGATTTTTATTGACAACTTGACAAGCTGACTTGAAAGTTCAAGCTTATGAAGAATTTGTCGAAGTGGTGCGTTTGTAAGCACTGTAATAGTATGTGACTGGAAATAGGGTTGGAGCTTCCGAGCAGTAACGACCAGAGCTAATGCAAGTTTTTTGGTTGGGGGATAGCGGGTCTTCGGGTTAGTAAATGCTTTGCTGACGTAGTAGATCGGCATCGGAGTATGGTCCTTCTTTTGGCTTACCAAAAGGGCGCTGACTGCATGTTCGGATGTGGCCAAATAGATGAACAATATTTTCCCTACAGTCGGTTTTGCCAGCACATGTGTTTTTCCTAAATTTTTCTTTATTTGGTAGAGGGCGTGTTCGCAGTTATCATCCCATCCAAAATTTCGGCCTTTTTTTATGACGTTGAAAAATGGACGGCATTTATCGGTTAATCGAGATATGAACCGATTCAGAGCTACTATCTTTCTTGTGAGGCTTTGTACTTCTTTTAAGGTGCGGGGAGATCGGAGGTCGAGTATTGCTCAGACCTTTGCGGGATTGGCCTCAATACCTCTTTCACTTACCGTGAAGCTGAGAAATTTTCATGAGGTCACCCCGAAGGTACACTTTTCCCGGTTTAAGCGCATTTGAAATTGTTGCAGAATATCAAAAGTGCATCGGAGATCGTTGACATGTTGCTCGGGTTTGAGTGACTTAGTGATCATGTCATCCACGTAAACTTCTATAGTTTTGCCAATTAAAGATCTGAACATGCGATTGACAAGCCTCTAGTAAGTTGCACCTACATTTTTTAGGCCAAAGGGCATGACCTTATAGCAATATAATCCTTGACTGGTGATGAAAGCTGTGTGCTCTTGATCATGTTGGTTCATCTGGATTTGATTGTATCCAGAAAACGCGTCCATGAAGCTTAGAAGGGCATGACCTGCCGTTCCATCTACAAGTTTGTCGATTCTGGGTAATGGGTAACTGTCTTTTGGACATGCTCGGTTTAGATCGGTGAAATCAACTCACATTCTCCATTTCCCATTGGCTTTTTTGACCAAGACCACATTTGCTATCCATCGAGGATAATGCACTTCCCAAATGAAAGCTGCAGCAAGTAGCTTGTTGACCTCCTCCTGAATAGCTTGATACTGATCTTGATTGAAGGTTCTACGGCGCTGTATCACAGGCCTAAAATTCGGGTCAATGAACAACTTATGACAGATGACCCGAGGATCAATCCCCGGCATATCTGTATGGTCCCAGGCAAAGATATCGACGTAATCAACTAATAACTTGGTCAAGCCTAGCTTGAGGTCGGGTGAAAGATACGCCCTAACTTTTAACCTCTTCGTCAGATTATCTTCGAACGGGTGAACATATGTTACATCTTCAGCCGATTCTGTACTCTGTACTTTGTGTGCTGGATTCCAGATCTATCTCAATCTCTTCTTCATAGTAAAGCGGCCTCTTTTGGGTAGAACTCATAGAAGACAATAGGTCTGCTTTGAAGAAGTTACATAATAACTTCGGGCTATCTTTTGATTGCCGAACATGACGCCGATGCCTTCATCTGTTGGGAACTTCAGTTTGAAGTAGTGGATTGACATTACTGTTCAGGATGCTTCCATAAAGGGTCTTCATAACAGACTTTGGTAGACCAGAGGGGTATCTACCATAACAAAATCCAACATCATCGTTTTGGTCTGAGTGGAATCTCTGATGATTATACATAGATGAATTTTGTCAAGTGGGTAAAGACAACTCTCACCGAACCCATACTACGGAGTGCATAGAGGTTCGAGGCGAGTCTGATCAATCTTGAGTTCTTCAAGCGTTTCTTTAAGTAGTATGTCAACAGAGCTGCTTGGGTCAATTAAGACTTTATCTAAGGTTTTCCCTGTGACGACCATCTTAACTACCAGAGCATCATCGTGAGGATAGGTTACACCTTTAGAATCTTCTTCTGTGAACATGATCGGGGTAGGAGTGCTTTTGTGCCTTTTGCTCGGTGATACTACCATAACGTTTGGTAATAATGAGTACTTGGCATATTATTTTCTGGCTCGGTTTGAATCTCCTCCGAAAGTAGGCCCACCCGAGATTATCATTACGTTACTGCCCTTTGATTGCCCGGTGTTGACTCCTCCCTCTTCAATGTATTCATGTAAGTAATTATTTTTTAATAACCATAGGAGCTGCTGAAGAAAATCTCTGCAACTGTTGAGATCATGGCCAACGTCATCGTGGTAGGGGCAGCTTTTGCTAATGTCTTCTCATTTCTGGTGGCACACGCAATTTCCTTAATGGTGATAGCAAGCCTTTATCTTTGACAATCGCGAACAACTGCTCAATAGGTATTCTAAACGGGGCAATTTCTGATGCAGAAGTAATTTGTGCTACTCGTCGAGTTTTGCCTTAAGTTTGATCTCAGTTCGTTTGGGGTTTGTATTCTTGTCGTTGATCCGTTTATTTAGTGAGCAATGCAAAAGCCTTTTTGTCGTCCCGATCTTTGGGTTGGATTTGATTTTAAGGATGGTTATTATCCATGTTTATCCGGTTATCGCTCCGGCCCTAAGGTCCGGTTGATTCCCGAGATCTTTGCTCGCTTTCGACCCGTTCCAATGCTTTTCGAGCTTTTTCTTCTTCTTCTAACACGACGTGCCTCGTGGCATGTTCATGTGCCTTAGGATAGTCATGGATGCCATGCTCCCTTAAGTAATTCCATTGCCGATTATGTTGTAAGCCGTTTTTTAAGCTTTCAAGGGCTTCATTGGATTGGTAAGCGTCGACCTCAAGAACGGATGCATGGTACCTTTGAACATAACTTCGAAGACTTTCTGTCGGAGCTTGAGTAATTGTCCGTAGAATTCCTATGTCTTTCTGCTGTACCGCGGCACCTTGAAAGAATTGGATAAAAGCCGCAGCTAGCTGATGCAAAGAATGGATGCTAAGTAGAAAAGGTTTGTACATGGCCTCACCACGAACGCCTTGTACTTGCATGATCAACTGTTATCTTTCAATGTGAATCGTGGATCAGTTACACTCGTATAGGTCTCTAATGTTGGCATGGTAAACCTTGACGGAAGTTCTGATCTCCGGATTTCGGAGCAAATGGGGAATCTTGCAGTGTAGTGAGCTAAGGTTGGTTTCATCACGCTTCCTGACTTCGTCCATGGCTTCCCATAACTCATGCACCTGCTTTCGCAATCTTTCGTTGTCTTTCTCGAGCCTTGCTTTCGGCTGATTCTCCTCCCTTCTTCCTTGTGAACGACTGTTTGCATAGGAATTAATAGAACGAACACTTTGAGACCGGAGGGGGCCCGAGTTAGAGTTCACATGACGTCGTGCTTCCCGTCGTTCTTCTTCTTCGGGATCCTGGTGCAATTTCTACTTGCCTTTTTCCCTGGTGGTGTATTTGCAATGATCATGTTTTCGTGTCCCCCTATGCCCTTGATCCGGGACATCAGTATTGCATTGTCTTTTATCAGGTCTTTCGATTATGAGTTCGGGGCTTCAATATCGGTGTCTTGTTCGAGCTTCATGTTTGTCTTCTTTATCACGCTAGCTCTTTAGCTGATGCTTTGTAGACTTAAGCTCTTTGACGAGATTCTACACGAGCTGTCTCTCATCATTAAGGGCTTTCTCCATCTATTCCCGCCATTGGAGCATATCTCCTGGTAAAAGGTTTTGGTTGTTATCAGTTGGGTTCTGATTGTCTCGAGAAACATTGGTGCCAACATCTTCAAGGGATCGGAATCAATGTCCTCGTTCAAATTCTGAGGAACAATTTCCGAAGGGATTACCAGGGCCATAAGGATGGTATTGTCGGGAACGTTTATCTTTCTTGTACACATGCCCCATGGTGGGCGCCAACTATTGGTACCAAAAAGTTTCTGTTGAAGACAAGGTCGGCGGGGAGTAACTGTACTCGGGATCGGTTCGTAGTAAACCTGCAAAACAAGAGTTCGTAAGGGTGCCGAAGTTGTTTCTGGTGAAAACCCTCCGATGCCTAAGTCATAGATCGAGCTTTCACAAGGAGCAACAACTGAAATTTAAAGAGAGCAAGAGAGTGAGAGTGAGCTTCTAGTCCTAAGAGCCAGTAAGAACTTAGATGTCTTTACCTATTTATCGAAGTTGAGTTATATAGGCTTACTTGCCCGAATCCTGGTCGTGTTCGGGGTGATTTCAGTGTATGACAAGTAACTGTATTCTTAGATCAGGTCGGACCATGACAGCATGATCATAGTTTTAGTGGGATATGTAACCGACCTCAGCGATCGGATATGTCACAACAAAATATAAATTTAATTTTAAAAATTAAAAAGATAAAAAAAAATATATAAGTAATTTTTTCTTAAATACCTGAATTTCTGTATACCCTCGTATAATATTATAGAAATATTCAGCAACTGAGACTCAAATCTCTGATTCGAATGAACTAATTGGCGGAGCCGAAGTTACTTTGATTTAAAACAAAAAGTTGATTTTAAAAAATGTCATTATAAAATTTTAAAAGTGCACAAAAAATTATCTAAACGCTGCCGTTTTGATAGCTTTAAATTTATATTAAATTTTTTTATTTTTTAATTAGCAAACAAATAGTTTCAACTTGGACCCAGGTTCCACCATCCAGATGCAGAGCCAAAGTCTTCCATTTCGTACTTTTCTCACAGGGAAATAGAAGATGCGAAGATGCACACAGACAGAGAGAGTCCCAAAGCAGATGTTAAGCCGCCACGTCCGGACAAGTCTAATCCCTCTTACGTCATCACCGTTTTCCCGTAACAGCAACGTCACAAAAAATTTCCAACACAGGGCAATTACCTTTTTACCTCTACCATCGCTCATGCTCTTACGTGGCGTTCATCAAGTCGTTCGTTCTCTCACTTCGGTGAACCCACAGTAACTACAACTCGTCCAATTATTAAAAATTAAATTGTGGATTGACTTATATCACAATTATTTAATTAAATTAAATTTCTTTCAAAGTTTTCAATTCATCTCTCTCGCTGGTCGCTGCAGAGCTCTCAGTTCTCAATTTAATCAATTTAAATTTGCTTAATTTTTGCCGTACATTACTTACAGAATCTTCGTTTAATTACCAGGTGAGCTCATGATCAATCAATTTCTCGCATTTTACTTTCATCTTTTTCACAATTTACGTCAATTGATGAAGGATTGTCAAATTCTGAATTGCCTGCATACTGTTGATTTCTTTCCTTTTTTTTTTTGCAAATTAGCGAAATTTGTTTAGATTAATTATGAATTTGTACAATTTATAGTGTTTTTGCCGCTCAATTTTGATTTGTTTAATATATGGTATCATTTTACTGATGTTTGGAGTAAATGCATTTCAATTTCAGTGCTATTAGCTAGTGAAATTGATCGTTTAATGCTTTTAGAGTATCTTGAAGATTACTAATGGAATGTTTGGGAGTAATTTCTGCAAAGTGATTAGAAAGCACTTTTTGAGTAATTTTCTCTGGCTTTTTATAATAGCGCTTATCAAGTGCTTTTTGCGAAAGCACTTCAAATCTTCAATTTCTTTATTGATGATGAAACGCGCTTTTGTCTATTGTAGTTAATTATTACCGGGCAAACACTGTAGAGCTTTTGGTTATTAAGAAGTGATTTTTGTCGTGTAAAATATGCTCATGAACATGCTACTAATTGGTGCTTCTGTTGAGGCAATGTCCGGAGAAAGACTTACCCTTGATGTCTCTGTCCATGTTTCAATTTTCTGCATAAAGGATGAAATGGCTTGAGTGTAGAACTTGCATGGCCTCAACTTTTAATTTATTCAACGGGAGATCTTAGAGCAATTTATGGATTGTTTATGTTTTGATATGCAATTTTGGCGTGTTTACATCTACATGAATCGCCAGTCAATAATTTCCGTCTGATACCTTGATGTTTGAAGGTCCAGATTTCTGATCTTTGTATTTTTTGTCAAACTTTGCAGATTCCTTAGTTCCCCTTGGCATTTTCAGTAGGGGCTAGAATGGCTACGTGATTTTCATAGATTAATTCTGATTCAACATCTTTAAAAATGCAATTAGTGTCAAATGACAGTCATAACGAAGATATTTCAGAAAGTGAACCCATCTTGCCTCAGCCTGACATTTTGAGAAGATCGGAAGAGTCTTCTTCGTCTTGTTCATCTTCCTCTTCATCTTCATCTTCTAGTGAAATTACATCTGTTAGAGAGGATTGCGTTGTTTCTGCTGATGATTTACAAAATCTTCATGTCGATGAAACTAGCTATCTGGTAAACGATGACCAACCACAGTGCCGTATATGTCTTGATATTGGAGGTCTTTATTACCTATATTACTTGGTATCTTTTTCATTTCTTATGTTTTCCTGTCACCATTTGAGATGGTAGATTTTTCTTACATTGAAAAGATTCAAGATGATTATTGCTAAGTAACACAGTTGTTTTGTTATAAATGACTGTTAATTATTTTAGTTCTGTTCCAGGTGAAGACTTAATTGCACCATGCCACTGCAGAGGCACTCAAAAGTATGTCCATAGATCTTGTCTTGATCATTGGAGGTCAACTAAGGTGAGTGCTTGGTTTTTTTTTACCAGTGTCCCCTCTCCTTGATTAATAAATTGATGAATTGGGATGATGTTTTGTATGCATGGCTTAGGAAATGTTGCTTTTGGGAATAATGAAATTTCAGAAAATCATGTTGATCTTTCTAATGATATTTATCTAATTTGGTTACTTCAATAGTGAGTCTAAAAATTTGTGCTGGTTCAGAAACCAAAGATTTATACATTTGATTCAGAGAATTAATAATATTATATTCATTTCCTCTGATGTTTCAGGAAGGCTTTGCTTTTGCTCACTGTACAGAATGCAGGGCGATGTTCATATTACGTGCTAATTGCCCACCTGATCGCTGGTGGTTGAGATTGAAATTCCAGTTCCTAGTTGCTAGAGACCATACGTTCATTTTTGTAATTGTTCAGCTGGTAGGAGAACTAATAGTTTCTGTTTATTTTGTCATTTTACTCTAGATATTGATTCAGTTCACTTGGGTTGTCTAGCTTTCATTTTTTCGACCTGAGTAGTAAACAGGCACATTATAATGATTTGGTTGCTTTTAGCTAAACCCAGACAGGAAATAGGACATTGGTACAATACCAACATTTACTTTATTTATGTCTTGGCAGAAAGTTGGCAGAAAAATATTGCCTATGCAATCTACCGACTTCTTTTCCTCACTATATTTGAAATCGCATTATGATCATTTATCGTGGGGCTTATAGTTTCTATATTATTTTGCTGGAATGCTAGCTGGTTCTGCTTTCTGAAAAGATCCTGCATTATTTCTTTTTGGATACTTTGGCAAATACTAAAGTAATGTTACTTACATAAATGCTGTACTTTAGTGACTGTCAGCCCAATTTTTTGTTTCTTTATAAATTACTATTTTTCTCATTCTGTGATTCTGTCATGCAAAAACAAAATTATCTTAGCTATATTGTGTAACTTAACATGTGCTTTGACAGATTGTGGCATTGTTGGGGGTGCTGGTGTACAAATTTTATGGAGAGGAACTAAGAGAAATCTTCGGTTACGAAGAACATCCTTACGCATTTTATATTATGGCTGGTACTCTTGCTTCTCATGGTCTACCAGATTTTCTCTCCTTCTCCATGCTTACAGAGGCACACGTATAGACAGAGTGTAGAAACTCAAGTGCACGCATCTGTTTAATAGTGAACACCTCATGCGGCATTTATATATAATTGCATTCGCACGAGCATATATCTGGACAAGTTTTCTTGTCAACCTTTTCTTTATTCTTACAAAAGATAATTTGTTCATTGTGTTTGTATACCTAACGTGACATCATATATTCATATCGTGATAGGTTTGCTCTTTTATGGGGCAGTGTCATAAGTGCATAATCTGTGATGTAATCTGACTCATGTTCAGACATAGCTCCCACTTAGTTGAGCTTTGACCTTTTTTGAGATTGTATGTGAAGAAAGAAAATCACCGTATGATGCTTAGTCGTGATCTTAGTTTTCTGGATTGCATTGGATATTAGTTTGTTTTAGCAAATCCTTGTATTCAACAATACATTAGATGAGTTTTACTTTATGTTCATGCCTTTTTTTTTTTTTTTGTTTCAAATGTTGAAAGTAGACATTTCACTCATGCTTACTTGAAGAAAACATTTTTGACCTTTAATTGATGATCTTCAGCAACATTCATTGGAGATGAAATTACTTGAATATGTTTATTATTTCATTTTTCCAATTTTGGGAACTTTTGGACATTTTCTACATATATGAAGATGAATCTTTCTCATCTATCCTGTTGGGGACTCCAAGTTCTTTCTGTTTGCCAGTCAAGATGACAAGTCCATACCTTAGATATATACCATGTAAATTGATTAGATGCGCCCAAAAAGTCCATGGGACCATCAACAGGTCTCAAGTGTTTCACAGTATTACATATGTACATAGTCTGAAGATTAATCTTTGTGCACATTTGATAAAAAAAGAAGAATTTATTGGATTGACAGTTTTAACTGAATATCTTTCATAACTCTGTAGTTGGAAAATGAATAACTCTCATTAGGTCTTCTTTGATCAATATTTCGGATGGAATTCTCTAGTCTAACTTGTAATTCAGTATTTGTTACTATTTCAGATTAAGTCAGCACTAGGTCTTTAGTATATTAGAGCTACTTATTATTTGAGGAAAGATAATCCTTTTTGCAGTTTCTGTTGCCGAAATATGTGTTGCTGAGGTTACAGTTATCGGTTGGGGAAGGGGTGGTTAAATTTTATTTGAGATGTACGAACTTGTCTGAAGAAATAATATTCAAGGCATTGGGTGATGAATCCATGATTTGGTATCAAATCATTAAATTCAAATTTAACACTATTTTGTTTAATTGTTCAGTTTTAGCTATTGTTTTGGTGGGTGTGCTCTACGGTTTCTTCATAGCCATTATATGCGGACAGAAGATCCATGAACGACACTATCATGTTCTTGCCAAACAAGAATTAACAAAGGTTTGTGACATCTCTAAATAACATTGACTGGACTTCCAACTATCCCAGGAACTGGTGTCATTGAATAATGTGTGTATGAAGAACAAAACTTTTGTCCTAGTAGGATACTAATTAAATGAAGACACATCCTTGAATAGATACTGATACTTATTTGATTCTTCTGAAGATGTTTTTATTTATTTGAACCATAACCAAAACTTGAAATGGGAAGTGTCAATCTCATCATATTACAGATTTTTCAGTTAATTCTTCGACTCGTAATTTGATTCTGGGCATGAGTTTTCGATGGTATATAGTTGAAACAGAATTGACAGTATAATCATACCCTTGATGGTGTGAATGATTGCGGTGTCATTTCTTTCTTGTTGGGATTTCATCTTTTAAGTGTCTTTTCTGTGTCAGCTGATTGCATATGCTCCTTTAATTTGGTTTACCTAATAATTTCAGATCTAAGTTCTAGTGGAGCTGTTACCTTATGCATTTACATGCCATTGATGTTTATCAGATCTTGCCAATAAAGGCTATGATATCACAAGATGAGCTATGATGTCACAAGATGATTCTCTGCTTATTTTCTGTGAAAAGTGTTGAAAGTCTGTCAGCAAGATTTTATCAGTCTATCAGATGTGTTCTTTTGGTATATTGCTGCCCAATATAATTTCATTTGCATGAGCTATTATTTGGATTTTGAAATTTTAGACCATCCAAGGTCAATATTTAGTTGTTATGCCACAGTAGGAAAGTTGGTGTAGATTGTGTTATTTCTTCCTCTTTGAAGCAGAAGCTGATTGCTAGTCATGAATAGGTAGTTTTTGAGGTGTTATCTCCAGTGCAGGAATGTTTCCAGGGAGCATTAGTTTCAGTTATAGTGTTGGGATAGGTAGATTTTTGTTAAAATGTCAATAAAAAGAAAAATATAATAGGAAAGAAAGATTAAGATGATATTGCAGGGGTATAATAGGATTAATGAAGAAGTCCTTTGAGTCAAGAAAATGAGGTTTGTAACTAGTTTGGGCATACAATAGGGGTGGAGTAGGTTGTGTTCCTTTCGAATTGAGTATTATCCTCAAGGTTTCAGCTGGAAGAGAGGTTGAATTTACATTTATGTTTCAGTCCTGAAGAAGGGTTAATCACCTTGTTGTTTTGCTTTTTGCTTCCTGTAGTTGGTTTTATAAATCACCTTGTTGTTTTGCTTTTTGCTTCCTGTATTTGGTTTTATGACTCATTCATCAACATAGCATGATCTATGCCTCAACTTGTAGTTTCTAATGCAATTAAAATATGAAGTAATATTGTGCGATCGATGGCTGAATGTTTAAATTCATTAATCGAGGTCCAAGTAGGCCCTTCGTCTCTCTTCTATCTTGACCATACAAGTCATAACCTTACATAACTGAATCACCACATTGACAGAACAGGGGATTTGAGAACCAAATTTAACCTTCAGTTCTTAAAGTACATGGCTTTCTGGTTTATGTTTGTACTCATTAGTTGAAAAAGCTTTGAGCAGTAACTTCCTTCAGTTAAGATGTAATGGGGTGATAACATTTTATAAGTTAGCTCAGAGTTTCCAAATATTGAGGTTATTTGATGACATGGAAGATCTTTCAATTCGTGTTTCGTGAATTTGGAATTTTTATGAAATTTGTTACACAGATAGTCATGATTAATCTGAAAGTAGTAAAAATCCTCTTGTACTTGCAAGCAATTTCACAAGCTAAGCTAACTTGATTCTTGTAATCTCATGATGTTAGGAGTATGTGGTGGAAGACCGCGAAAATAATAAGGACGTCCCTGAGCTTGATCCCAGCCATGTCTCAGAGCTAAGAATGTTGGGCCTTTACTAATTTGGAGTTTGTCCATGACATGTGGTATTATGGGTAAGTAGCTAGAGCTTTTGCATGCTTTCCATTTTGTCTACATTTTGGGTATCGCATTGTTTTCTCTAGTTTTGACTTTCTCATATGTTAATAGAAACATAGCAAATTCTTTTCACTGAAGAAGAAAGTATTTCCAAATGCCCGTCATTGGCTCTAAATTCTCAGTTTGTTGAAACCAATGCAAAAGGACCAGTGTTTCGAAATCTTACGATCAATCGTATAAAAAAATTTTTAGATTTTCTTTTTCGTTTTCGATGTTTTCTATCTTGCTGCTTCCTTTTTCTTTTCTGCTGATTCATTCTTCCCGTTGATTTGACTCACAGAAAAAACTTTCGTTTATTTCCTTCTAATTTATTTATTTGTGCTTTTGTTGAATCATCCATGATCATATCCTAGACAACTGAAAGACAGCTGTTGCTAACTCAACCTCTCCTACTAGTCGTTATTCTTCTTAAGTTCATGCTGGATGATCACTTAAGAGAGATTAAAACTGTTAAATTTTTCTGTTTCATAACTCCCCTTTTAATCACTTTTTGTGTGTGTGTGTGTGTGTGTGTGCGTGTGTGTGTGTTTGTGTTTAATCACTTGTAAGGGATTAAAACTGAAATTGTCGAATCATGGCTTCCTATCCAAATTACCTTTGCCAATCTAATGTCTTTCTCTCTCTCTCTCTCTGTCTCTCTCTCACATACATGCAGAAACACTTAAAATCAGAAGTGAACCTAGTATGTACTGTTGTTTACTATATTAATTTATCCTTTTTATTGTTTACTATATTAATTTATCCTTTTTACTCTTGCTACCTGTGATAATTAGAATTGGGCCTGCACATCTGTGGGTGCTATTTTTCGTTTTTTATTTTTAAATGCTGGGACTTCTGAAACCCAAGTATCCACGTGAATTTCTTTATCATGCGAGTCAGTTTGTTGAATAGCTCTGATATTAACTTCAAGGTCTCGCATACTGTGGTCGTTGGTGTTTGAACGCAGAGCAAACCGCAAAACGGAAACTAGTCTTATTCCCTCCAAACTGTACATCAGCAGCATTCTTTCTGTCAAAACTGCACAGGCATAAGGAGTACAGCATCCTGTTTAAACTGCAGAGTCAGAAGGAGTCCGTTGTCCATTGTCATCAGTGTATGTTCTCAGACTCGTAGACAAAAATACCTTTTATTATACAGGGTTACTGGAAATCATTTTTTATACCTTTTTGTGCATGTGTCATGTACTCTTTACTTTCTTTATACCAAAGGTGAAATGCATCAAAAATTCTTTGAAATTTCTGGTTTCGGGAGCGTACCAAATTTATTTTTCTGAGATGTAAATGATTTCAGGGGTTAAAGCTGTGATCCCTTGTGAATCATTAAGCTGAGGATGATGCTTTTGTATTATTAATACTGGGCAGTAGGCACGTAATGCAAAATCAGTAAATTTATGTGGAAATTTTTTAAACGTGTCCTTCCTGTAATGCAGATTTATGCTAAAATTTTGTAATATAATGAAAAGTTGTTGATTAATTTTAGGATACGCTTTTATCACGAATTTTAAAAATTTGAAGGAAGTTTCTGCAAGGTTTGAAAATTTTCGAATGTTTACTACTTTTGCTGTGCGGGAAAAAAAATTTTAGAAAAAGTATATAAATAGAGTAATACAAAATTGTTGACGAGTTGAGAACAATGCAAGTGACGCATCATGTAATCAAATAATCAATAGCATTCCGTAAATGATTTTATCAAATAATATATTGTATCACTACTGATGCTTTGGTACCTGAATTGTATCTGCAATTCTCCTACCATAATAATCAACTACAAAAAGACATGGCAAAACTATGAATATTCATTTCATTCCCAACATAATAATATATACAGTCTATAAACTACATGGGGAGCTCAAAAATAACAACCTCAAATCATTGATACAACCATATGCCATATGTACAGTACAAAGGAAAACAAATTTGAACTATAAAATGAGATTAAAGTTAATAAACCCAGAAGGGAATCTACAATATATATTATATAACATACATTTCTGTGGCAAACCAACTAAATAAGGAAAGATACAAAGTAATTTCGGCCAGTGAACTTTTTGTGGAATAACTTATCCTCCCCTATCACCTTGCATCTGCGCACTCCTCCTCCTCCTTGCATGTCTGCCTATGCATTTTTCTGCTGCTTTCCCGCTTATTGTTTGCTTCTACAGAAGATTTACAGGTCTGATGAGCCTGCACAAACATGCACACATTCAGCCAATGATCTGTTTTTGCTTTTGAGGATTTAAAAGTCTTGTTTATGTAGCCGAGTAAATTTGTTTGTGAAATACAGGAAATCTGGCAATAATCAAGATAATAAATAAATCTTGCAGAAACAAGAAAGATGCCATGACCTTTGCAGCAACAATATAAAGCATAGACAGAATAGAACAGGCAGAACAAGTACAGAAAAATGAATTGAGTACTAAAAAAAAATATTCTGTAGAATATTATAATTTTTGGTATAAAAAATATGCTTGAACATGACACCAAGTTATTAAATTCCAGAATTTGGACAGAAACACACTTGCAAATAAATTAAGTCGTCCATAAAGAAGCAGGGTTTTAGAACGACACTATTTTACAGTCATACTCCAGCTAGACGGAAAGCTACTTTCTAAGAAGTTGAACTACTCATACCTAGATCAAATATTTGGTCTTTCCACAGCACTTCCTCAATCCTCACTCAAAAGGATATCAGCATTGTCATCACAGCTATAAGCTTTATGGACCTCCATCCGTTGCTTCTAATATTTGAAAAACTTACAAGAGAGGTGCAATCCTCCACAAATACATTAATCTATACTAGAAGGCCAATCCCCAATGCAATCAACTAAACAAACTTAAGGTCTGATTAAAACACAAACCAGCCATCAGTTTTCACAGATTAAATTGTCTACTCGTAATTATGTCACCAACAAAATGGTTTAAATACAAAGTAGAGGATTATAATTTTACTCTATATTAACATCGCTCATAAAAGGTTAAGTATGATCAATATCAAATTAATGAAGTTCACTAGGTCATAACACTTAATGAATAGTCTGATAGTGATAAATCTAAATTGGTTGCTTGGAAACCGACTTCACACTTGTCTACATATTAGCAAAACGAAACTGGACAGAGAGAGGTGTCTATGCTAACACTATAAACAGAGGTATAACTCAATAAAATAAATAAAAGAAAACCAATCAGGATAACCATCCTTCTTGTTTTGTCACTCTACATCTGTTTACATTTTATTTATCTTTTATAGTTTATGATTTCTTTTTGTCAAATGTCCCTTTATTTATTTTGTTTATTTCAAGGAAACATTATTATTATTTTTTCCTTTGACAAATTCTTTATACAGAGAAGTATATATAAGCAAATAAATCACTAACTTTGAGGAACAACCCCATGTACACTCCAAAGTATACAAGAAAAACACCCACTAAAACTTAAAGTTCCGAACTAGTTATCAAACAACTCCAACAATAAGTTCAATACAATTTTTTTCTTTCTTCCAAGCACTTGTTAACTTATTCATTTATCTTTCTTGTTTGGGGGGCAAGGTGTTAGGAGATATGTTACTAGATATCAAACACTTCTTGAACCCTCCATTTCTACCAGAAAATTTCCACATCCAAAGATCTAATCATGCCATGTGAAGCACTCACATAATTATCTCTAAGCACATGTTCAAACTAAGGACGTATCAACCTTTCAACAGAAAGAGACAACTAGATAAATTTGATCATGACTAATGTGCCAATATCTCAACAATTTTTTTTTTTTTTTTTGATAAGAAACTGAAAAGTGTATTTATAAATAAGATGAAAAAACAATATCTCAACAATTTTTCATAGATATCTTCTTTGGTGAATATTAACAGTATTTTTGCCGTAGTCGCACTATAAAGATACAGCTAAAGAACTCAAATTAATATGGAATATCAGAAATCAAAATCTCACTCACCCCAGACGCCAATTCTGCTAGAAAAAATGGTTCATCCTTCCTCATCTTCAGCTTCAGATTCATTACTTGAAGTAGAACCTTCTTCCGCCTTATGTAGAGGTTTACCTACAATCAAGATAGTAGAGGAGCTTAACTACCATTTGCAACAGATTCCAACCTAATCAATTAAAAGGCCTTCAAAACATTTCACACTAGTGATACTGCACAAAAATGTAATATTTTCCCTAAATCAATCAATCATTCAAAACATTTGATATAGCCACTACTTCATTCTAATTGAATCATCAAATAGTAATTGATGGAAGCTTTGATCATCACAACCAGGTCAGTCAGGGACTTATTTGATACAAATAGAAACACTCTGTCCTAATTTGTAAAAACAAGGAAACTCAAGGGGGCCCCAGATTTTATTATCCCAAATCCCTAATTATCGTATCCAGAGCAGCAAAAACGGATCAAAAAAATCAAACCTTTGAGGTAATAATCGGACGAGGGCCAGCCGCGAACAGTGCTGGTGGACAAGGACTGTTCGGGAGTCAAAGGATTGGCCAGTTTCTCGACCAACTGAGCGACGCCGTAGAATTGCGACTTGGGAGGTGGGACCCAGTAGGAAGACCCGGGAAGGAAGGGGAGCCAATCGGGTGCTGAACGGCGCACGATGATGCGGTGGATTGCGTCCTCCAGCTTCGAAATTAGAGGGTCGGTGGAGGAGGAGCCGGAGGTTTCGTAGCCGTCGGACGACGCGTCGGGCTGGTTCGATTGCGTCCGGTGAGGGATGAGCCGAGACGATGGGATTGAGAGTTGGTGGTGGTGATGGCGGCCGGAGGCGGCGGTGGAGATGGCGGTTCTGGTTTTGGATAAGAGAGAGCGAGCCATGTGTTTGATGGATTGTCTTGTTGCTTCGGAAAATTGGATCTGCACTGAGAAATGGATTTACTCGGTATTTAAATAAATAATTTTATAAATTAAAATAGTTTTATTGTATTTTTTTAAGGGTTATTTCCGCCCTGCCCCCAGATGTTTCAACATTTTCCGCTACACCTCCAAGTGTTTTGACTTGTCGCATCAAGCACCTAAATCTGTTAATTTGACCGTTTATTCTAACAGTCAAAGGATAAATTCGAAATTTTATGTCTTAAATATTATTTGATAGTAAAAAAATAAATTTATTTGATAATTTAATTGATGGGATTATTGTGTAATTAATTTTAATTAAGAATTTTTAACTTAAATATCAATTGATTGATTAGGATTTTATATCATTTAATTTTTTTTAATTCAAGATAAAGGATATTTATGATATTTAATCAAATTTCAAATAATTTCATTAAATTTAACAACCAAATTAACAGAAATGGGCGTGTGGTGGAAATTATCGAAATTTTTAGGTGCGCGGTGGAAATTATCAAAATATTTGGGGGCTGGACGGAAATAGCCCTTTTTTTAATTGCTAAATTAGGATTAAATAATAATAATAATAAAAAGATACTACTTTGATGCTTTTCACAATATCGTCTGACTAACCGACGTTGATTGTATTTCAATTAATTAGGATTAAAAAGACTCGTTAAATCTCTATCAAATTATATTATTATTGAGACTAAAGAAAAAATATTATATCAATAAATAAATAATTAATTTATCAATTAATCAGTAAATGAATATTTGACTACAATTCATGTATGAATTTTGAAAGTTATCATGTATATTATATACAAATAAAAATATTAATAAATGTTATGAAAACGTGCATAGAAACTCAAAAATTTAATGTAAATACATTATACATAGACATAAAATTGATGCACTTACTATTTAAATTTAATATTATGGAAGATAAAGTGTTTCATTTATATAGAACATAAACTCCATAAATACATTGGTCATTAGTTTTAGGGTTAGTTTGGTAATAATGAAACTTTTAAAATAATTACTGTTAGCTGTGCTGTAAAAATAATTAGTTGTGAAGAGAATCAATTAAACGTTTGGTAAAATTTATTTTTAAAAGTGCTATAAATTTTAAAAGTAGTCAAGTGTGTTTGGTCAATCTTACTGTTAAGCTGCTGTAAGAATATAAATGACTGAATTAGATACAATGTTGAATAAAATTTATTTGTACTTTTACAAACAAGTATATAAAATATTTTTAATTGTGTATATATATTAATTGATAACTAAAATAAATATTTTATATTATTAATTTTATTTTTTTATTTTGTTATCTAATATAATTGGTAATAATAGTAATTTGACTAATTTCTTTAAAGTTAATGATTTTATTTCTTAATTAATAAGGATAATTTTGGACTTTTTAAATATATATGAGGATATATATAAAATTGTATTAAGTATAAAAATAATTCTCAAAATCAGATTTTGAAAAGCTATTTCTTCCCTACTTTTCAAAATTTGCTGTAGAATGGGATAATTTGCTAAAAGTGATTTCTAAAAAAATTTAACAAGCACCAAAATTATCTTTTAGCTTTTAAAATCACTTTTAAGTCTCCCAAAAACAATCCCAAACGGGTCTTTAATTTGGTTCAAATCATTAGATGCATATTTTAGGAAAGAACATGAATTGAGAAAATTGAAGTTGCTAAGGAAAAAAAAATATTATGAATTTTATATGTTATTTATTATGAATTTTTTTTGTATTAGACTAATTATTAATTTATATTTTCGTTGGGCACCAAAGGATTTCAAAAAAATTATTATCTAATGCAATTATAAAAAAAAATATTAATTAAATACATCAGTCCAGGTTGGAACCGAAAGATTTTATTATTTAATTAAGTTTATTAATTTATCGGATTTTATTATTTAATTAAGTTTATTAATTTATCGAACATTCACTTATCAAGGTCTTGTTATATTTAAATTTTTAACTTTTTTTTTAATATGACATTAAAATTAATTTGAAAATATATTCATAAGTATGTCAAGACCTATTTAAGGTAACGTTTACTTTTTGTAATCCAAAGGAGTGAAAATTCTAGGATTGGGAGTGGGAGTAAGTTGTTTACTTACACTGGAATTGGAGTATGGAATCGGAATCAGAATCCATTAATATGTTTATTTTGTCTTGGATTGAAAATCAATGGTTTCAAATTACAGTTTTATCCTTATTTAAAGAATTGTAATTTTTAATTATAAAATTAATAAAAAATATATTTGAAAAATAAAATATTTATTTATTATATTTGTAAATTAATAATAATTATTAATATTCTTAATTATGTAAATCATAATTTTTTATTAATTTTAATTTTAAACACAAATGAAACATTATTATTAATAATATAGTACAAAATTAATATTTTCTTAGAATAAACTATTTATTATTATTAATTATTATTAATATTAAATAAATATAATATTATTATTTTTAAATAAATATATTTATTTTATTATTATTATTATTATTATTATTATTATTATTATTATTATTATTATTTAACTTAGAATCAATGTAAATTATTATTTTCAACTAAGTATAATAATATTATATTTTAATAAATTTAATATTATTATTGTTAATAAATGTAATTTTATAAAATAATATTATTATATTATTTAAATAAATACTATATTATTTATTTTATTGTATTAAATTTAAATTAAAAAAGGATAAAAATGAAAGAGGGGGGAGTGGGCCCCCCACCTCCCCTATGGGAGTGGGAATCCTACTCCGCACTTCAAAAATAGGTGGGACCCACGGAGTGAGATTCCCACTCCCCCCTAAAAAGTGTAAGTAAACGGTGAAGTGAGAGGAATCCACACTCCTTACTCTTACACCAGCAAGTAAACACTCTTAATGTAGTCTAAGAAGGCAATAAGTTCATAAATTCTTCCTGTAGTCACATGAAGTTTGTTCTGACCTACCAACGGGTACAACTAGTATGCAACCGTGACTTGGTACCCCATTTCTTATTTTTTTGTGATCCAACTATTAGATTCAACCCAAGAGTTGCAAAGGCTAATCTAGCGACAAGGATGCAATTATTTAGTTATTAACGATGCAGCCCCTTCTGTTTTCTAAAATATAAAAAGAAGGTTATGTTTCAAAATTTTAAAAAATAAGTATGTTAAAATATTTTATTATCCTTAATTGGGTCAAGGGTAATTTAGTAAATGAACATATTTAAATATTAAAAATATGCATGGATTATTTTAAGAGAGGAACTATTTGAACCCACCAAACTACTCACAAAACTCACTTACTAAATAAACACACTATGAAATTTTAAAATTAAAACTTTTACTTTATGAACCCTTTTAATACCTGAAATACCCTTATTAACTAAATCAGCATAATTTCTTTTACCTTTTTTTTCACAATTTAATTTCTCAGTCCTCCCTTCATCTCTTCCTTACCCAATTCTTTCTAGCCTTTTATTCTTCAATCATCATGATATTATACCCAAATCCTCCAATTTTTATTTTTTTAATTTTTAATTTTTTGTCTGTTTCCCTTGAATTTTAAAAGTATTGTAACAAATGATTTCAAAATTTATGAAAGATTAAGGAAATAATAATATTAGCAATGCCCAAAAAAAAATTCACAAACTGACAACAGAGAAATCATTATTCAGCGTGCAAGAAAGAATTCGTTATGGAGAAGAATTAACATTTGAATTTTAGTACTACTTGGCCGCAAGCATTTGACTTGCCCTTAAACCATTCCTGATATGCGGACCTCCTGCATCTCTCAGTTGAATGACTTCTTCCCATTTCACCTGGGTTCCAAACGTGGCCTTGACTTCCCACCCAGAATGAGAAAGCTTTTTTTTATTTTTTTATGTTTACTCAACTCCTAAAGGCAAACTTCATAGAGATTCACCTCGAATCAAAACGATTTCAGCAGTAATTTTTTTGGCAAAATAGTCTAAATATTAAACAAATTTGATGAATGCAAAAGTGTAGATGAGAAGGATAAATTCAATAAATGACTAAAGATTATAAAACTGAATAAATCCATATTGAGTTTGAAGATGGAAGTAAAACG
This sequence comes from Clausena lansium, assembly GCA_030449835.1. Lineage (NCBI taxonomy): Eukaryota > Viridiplantae > Streptophyta > Magnoliopsida > Sapindales > Rutaceae > Clausena > Clausena lansium. The sequence goes on from JASUUF010000038.1 coordinate 82,899, forward strand.
ACAATATAATTATTTTAATTAATCATATGTCTATAATTGTAATTTTTGTTATGGATATTTTAGTAATAATTAATTTTATTAAAAGATGGGTTTAGTGAGTAATATAGTTGGTTCAAATAGCCCCACTCTTATTTTAATTTGTTAAAATACTATCCACATCCATTTACTTAAAATACCAATTACAAAAACACCCTTTTTTAGTATAACTTTTTATTAATAAATACCCATTTAGTGTTTTACCATTTAAAACAATATTACTTATAAGGATAAATAATTACTTTAATTAAATATATCAAACTTAACTTTTATATCTACACACTTGCTCAACATCAAATAACCTTATAACTCTCATCTCTTTCATACTTTTTATTTAAGATTTTTCTTTTCTAAATCATAAAAAATTTTAAAGACCTTAATCCACTTAATCCTCCGCAAAATTAAGGTAGAATGGTGCCAACTATAATTTCAGTAGAAGATATAATATTTTATTTGAATAAATTTAGTTTTTATCCTTCACGATGTATTTGATTGACAATCATTTTTATCATTTATGGTGTCTACACATTTCTTCATTTATTTATTAATTTGTGTAATATTCACATAAGAAATGAAAATATTTTGTGGTGATTGATGAATCTGTGAATCAAAACTTTTTTTATGGTAATTTTTTTCCTTCTAGAGAGATGAATTTTGAAACAAAAATTGAACTTCCATGAATGTTATGATCCTTATTTTTTTTCTTATGCTGGAAAGATCAATTAATAGAGAACAAGAAGATGGAGGGAAAAAAAATGGAAAATTTATGGATCTAACCACTTCAAAAATATGCATAATAGTTGGTGGGTGTATAGAGGAAATTAAAATCTAATAAAATTTTGTAACTAAGTTACTTTTTGATATTTTTAGAGATGTGTAAGATAAAATTAGGATTTCAAAATTTTGTTGCTAGGTAAATTTGGCAAATACAAATGGAGAAGAATTTTTTGGGCAAATATTACTAGTGTCAGTTTTTTAAAGGATTAACTAAATTAGTAAAATGGTAGTTTTTCTATATAATGGCAAACGTAAGAATAAGATCTGATAAGATGGGATGTGATGGCATATGATTATATTTAGTGCTATCGTAGGATTCATGCTATCTAAATATGATGAGTTTATAAATAATATTTTCAAACGTTTTATATCGTAAATTTGAAATTATGTAAATTACTTATACCTTATCATATATATTAAGTGAGATAATATTTGGAAAAATATTATCTCAATTATTTATTTAAAAATAAATAAACCGTATAATTTCATTCTTTACTTCTTAAAAAAAAGAATGAATAATCTTAAATTAATAGATTATAGGCTCTCTCTTACCCATTTAAGATTAACTAATTTTTAGGACTTCTAACGACATGTTTTATAATACAATTCAAGCGTAACTAAATCCATTAAACCTGAAATTATAATCCATTTATAACCCATTAACAACTAACATTAAAAAATAAAAACATATTAACAACTAAAATTTTTTAAAAAATTAACTGTCTATTACAGAGATGATGCATAAACACATATATACTTTTAAGAGAATGCAAGCATTTGAGTTTTTGTGCACCACTAATTTAGTGTCATTTGGTGCGACATGTGCGATCATGGTGCATGTCACACCTATATATATATATATATATATATATATATATAGTTTTTATTATTTGTCGCACCAAGTTTGGTGCAAATAAATTTTTTAAAATTTTAAATTATCATATTTTAATTGGGGTCCGATAAACTTGTGTGATCACACGAAGTTTGGTGCGACCGACAACACCGACCCCCAAACACCCTCGCCTTCAACCCTCAACACCATCACTAACATCAACACAATAACATCAACTGCAACAATACACACACAAAAAAAAAAATACAATAAAACTTTGAACTAACCTTAGATCTTGAGTAGTTAGGTGTTGTTAGCCGCCGGTGATGAGTCAAGAAAAAGCGTAACTAAATCCATTGCTACCGAAATTATAATGCATTTATAACCCATTAAAAATCGGTGAGAGAGAGACCTTTGCTTAAAGAGAGAGATCTTCGGTTTGGTGAGAGTGAAAATGAAGGATATTTTCGAGAGTGTTGGGTTTGTTTAGTTAATGTTGTTAGAAAAAAGTTAGCGAGATTAGTTTGAAAATTAGTAAAAATTTTTGAGTTATTCATGTAAATTTCCCAGAAGCATCGACCTTTAAGTCATGAAATGATTGATAAACTTTTAAGTTAAATGGGACACAAATTTACTTATTCTATACCAAGATTTTAAAGTGGTAATACTTACAGGTTAACTTTTTGACAATTTTACTACAATCAAAATGTGACACAAATTTATTCTATACCAAAATTTTAAAGTGGTAATACTTACAGGTTAAATATTTGACAATTTTACTACAATCAAAACATTTCTTTGGGTTAATATAGTAGATTGTACTATATTTTAGGTCAATAAAATATACGGTCTAGTCCATAAGTCTATTCAAACAAGAGAACTTTTTTAAATTATTAGAATTCGACGAGAGTGAGTCCGAATCACTATAATTTATAATATAATATGAGAGTCTATCTTAGTATTGGTAAATTCAATCAAATTTACCATTGAATTGAATATTAATTTAACATTATCCTGAGCTAAATAACCCAAAAATTTGCAATGGAGGAAAAAGCCTAGCTTAAGATAAATGGTAGAATTGTTAAATAAGGGTAATTTGACAATAAGGGTGGCAATGTGCGTGATGATTTGTTAATTCAATTCAATTAGATTCAAATTGAATGAGTTTAGGTTCGATAAAATTGATTTATTTAATAAATAGGTGGATTCGATTTGATTCGTTAAATAAATGAATCGAATCTGTGTTTGAGTTCACCGATTCGTTATTTATTTAGGATTCATCTGTATTTTTGTAGAATGTTAGTTTTGTGGGTTTTCCTATTTTATTTTAGTTGATTTTTGTTTATTAATTATTATTTGTGTAACCGAATTCAACTTTTATTTGATAGTTTACTTTTGTATAATAGAAGAATTAGATGAATTAAATGAATATTCGTTTAATAAAGGAATCGAATTCGAATTTATTAAATTTTGGCCCAATTGTTTATGACTCGATTCAAATTTGATTTGCTTGTTTGTTTTACAACTCCTTTGAGGGATTCCCTTGGTTTATTAAAGCAAATCACAAGTTAAAGATTAAAAAAAACATAGATTTCAATAAATTATATGAGAAAATATAATATAACCTCTATAAATAAATTTTTGATAAATTAACAACAACTATTATATAATATTTTTAACTGTCCTGACTTGGGCTAATAGGCTAAATTAATAATTTCGATAAAATAATAAGATAATTTTTTTTTCTGAAAACCCTTATATGACTCTATGGTTATGTTCCTATCATAAATTAATAATTTGCTAAAATTACAAATATAATTGCCTACAATATGTTATTAAATAAAAAATGACTTTATTGTTACTTTTTTTTTTTTGAAATTTAAATATAAGTTGAATTTCATCTCTAATTTTCCTTATTGAATCTAAAAGTACTGCTCGGATTGAATTCTACAATTGCAATAAAAAATTGTGATTTTTTTTTATGCTTTGAGTGCTTCCTTGTGCGTAAAATATTCCAAAGCAATTGTATCATCTTTGGATTGGTAAAATACAATAATTTTTTTTGCTGATTAAATGTTTGTTCATTAAATGAACATAAAATTTATATGTGAATAATCATCGATTAGTTAATACCTATTTTAATTAATAGATTTTAAATGGTCCTAATATTATTAATTTATAGCGGCATAACATAAATTGCAGTGTGTATTTTTTTTTTAATCTTTTAGTTTATCCCTTAGTTTATTAAAGTAAGAAATTTTCTTATTATAAAATTACTCTTTAGTTCAGTGTGTGTGTGTGTGTATATATATATATATAGGATTTTTTCTATGATGCTATATGAATTTTTATATTATTGATATTGGAGTTGTCGTGAACCTTAGATTTAAATATTTTGATCTCAATCAATAATTTAATATAGTGGATAAATAATTAAATAATTAAATAATTAAAGAGTAACCATTAACATTCAAGTAATGTAGGTTTTTAAAATTTTAATTAATCGATAAAAATTTTCTACATAACTCATGTAAATATATACATGAGCTAATCCCATTCTCTTATGAGTCTTGCTTGTCTTTTCACGTTCTTTCTTACAATTTGTTCAAAGCAGCCATGTCTTTCAAAGGGACAAGTGCATCTTTTGAAATAAGCATTGCTAACAATAGCAAGAGCACATACCTAATCAAATTGTTGAGAAAGAAAGTATACCGAAAGTTATTATCAAATAAAGAATCCCTTAAGGCCTTGTTTGGCATGCCGCATTAATGCAGCTTTTGGCACATTATCGAGACCTTTGACCCTGAGTGGCATTAATTTTTAAGCATAAAATTTATTTAATCAATTAAACTTATTTAATTTCTTTATAATTAGTTAATAAAGTAGTAAAATTGAACGATAATAACCACCAATCATACAACTTATGCCAACGCTTATAATCTGGGGATACATGTACCTTTGCATAGATCCGAAGATTATAATTTCAATGGTACTAAAAATAATGTCAATAGATGCTGAAATGTGATCGAGGGCGGTGGTTTAAGGTAGCCGCCGACTGGTAATTATATTTTTATTTACAAAATTTAAATAATAGATTTAATAAAAATAAAAACTTTAAATATATTAATAATTATAAAAAATTAATTCAATATAATATTATTATATGTAATGCTATAAAATGTAACAACAAACTTGTACAATATTAAAATAGTACAGTACAAATGCCATGCAACTTAATGTAATTACTTAAAGAACTAATTAACAAAACATGCGCATATTTAAAATGTAACCTAGCAATTACATATATAATTAATTAAAACTTAATCAGAGCTCATGATGAGAAAGAGTCTTCTTGATTTTCTCCTTCGTTTTCTGCATTGTTTTGCCTGCAATTTCAGCAGCAGTTTTAGCAGATTCTTCCGCAGTTTCTTTGCTCCTCTCCATACATTTTGCGACGGCTGCTTCTACCTTCTCTCCACCACTTGGATTTTTAATTGCTTCTGCTTCGTTATTACTCCCCCTAAAACTGACCATTAATAATAAATAATTCATCTGTTTGGTAGATATTATATGCTTGTGAAAATTTCATAAAAGATTTAACATTACCAAATAATTTTTTTTCCGAATTTCAAAATTATTGATTAACTTTTGACAAACTCCCAAACTAACAAAATGTGTTAATTTTTGTTTATTTATTTTTCTTTTACTAGTGATAAAGACAAATAAAATATTTCTCAACCTCAATTTAAAAACAGAGTTCAAACCCTAACCTCTTAATTAGTTCAAAACCTCTTATTCAACGAAAAAAAATTTACCGACCTTATGATAGCCAAATGTAAGTATTTTTTTTTAAAATAAGATAAGTTTTTGCATGTTTTTAATTTAAATTTTAACTAATAAAATCGTGGTAAATATTTTTAATAAAAAATTATTAGGTTTCTATGTATTATTTAATAAAATGATAATAAATTATGGGGAAAAAAAATACATAGATGAATAAAGTGAAATTAATTAATGAACTTACTCAAGATTAGGAGGGAAGAAGTAAGCTTGAGCTTGATTCAAGAACGTTTTGAGTTTGTCCCGATAGCTGCTGCTACTGCTTAAAGGAGAAGCACTTGTATAAAGAGCAAAAGTGCTTTTCAGCATCTCTGAAGTAGATGGTTTTTTCACTTCTTCTGCTTCTGCTTCTGCTTCTGCTTCTGCTTCTGCTTCATCTTCTTCTTCTTCATGTTCATTATGATGATCATCGTCAAAGCTCTTTTGTATAACTTCATCTCCAAAAGTGGAAACAAATATGAAAACCATGCACAAAATAATTATCACCCAAAAAGCATGTTGATACATTAATTATAATATTTTTTTTTTGTCAGGAATTATATATATTAACCCAGCAGGATGAATATAATTATTGAATTTTGAAGATAAATATATAAAAGCAAAAGCAGATACACATGAGAGAAGACGTGCTTATAGCAGTCAGCAGCTCATGGGGTCTTAATTATCCGACACGTTTGTAGTTTGCACAAATTTCATGCAAACATTTTTAGCTACGTGGCTTCTGCTCGATCCTCCTGGTTGCTGGCCCCACATGCATGTACACGTTTGTGCGTTTGTGCGTTTGTGCGTGTTTTTTTTTAATAAAAAAAAATACTTTGAAATATAGTAAAACTTTAATAAATTAATTTTGTTGGAACTAAAAAAAAAATTATTATTTTAACGAGATTATTTATTTATTAATTAATTAATAATATATTAATATATTAGTAAATATGTATTTATTAATTTAAGAAGATTTTTACATTTACTTATTGGTGTCATTTTGGGATGTATATATACTATTCTTTGACCATGAAGCAATGGTGAAGGACGTTTCTTCTATGATTTTAAATCCACCCGGCAAAGTGATGAAAGCATCAATACGGTTATTCAATTCAAGAAGTCTTTCACGTGTATTAGGGACATTCTTGTTTCGACCTGTGGCTGTAGCTTTTGGAATAAACCCCATAAACCCAATTTCATTGCTTCCATACATTGAACATGTTTTTTGTTTGCCTAACACCCTTTCAAGCTCTCTGCAGCATTAATAAAATCAAGAAGATTTCCTGAGCCACTTCCACAAAACATACAAATGTTTTTAAGTTGGCGAGCTGAGAATTCTGCCTTATGATTTTGGAATAAAACATGGAGATTTTAAAATTTGAACTGAGCTCTTTGAAAGGTTTGTACTGATGAAACATGCAACACATTTTTTGTATACATAATTGATGGCTATACTATGACATTCTTTTTCTTTAAGAAAAAGCAAGAGTAAATATTTGACCTTACTCTTCGAACCACACAATAAAATCAGGCGGATTGTAGACCATTTAGTCTGAATTTCCATTTAAGCTCAATTCCATTTTAATCGAAAAAGAGCTCATTCTTGTGACACGTGGATTAGTAAAATTTCGACCCCAAAATAGAGCTTCATCTTTCACCTTAGCTTAAGAAATTACCTACTCATATTGAAAAGAAAAATATAAATTTTATTTGATAAATTTATAGAGTACAACACCGGAGAATTGAAAACAAAAGAATAAAAGATATCAGAGCTCTCACTGATGGACCGCTCCTGCACACCACCCGGATGCCTCAACTTCTCCTTATATAGCCAAATTGTTGCCCCATCTCCCAATAATTCAATGGCTATATCTCCCAATAATTCAAGGCACTTTCAGCTCCTTCTTCATTATTATTTTATTTTATTATTATTATATCTTTTTCTTTACTTTTCAAAATGGATGAAGGTGGCTGCCACCTTTATTGATTCTCTTCTTTTTTTAATTACTATTTATTATAAATCAACTGCATTTCCTTTATTTTCTCTTATTGTAGGTATCTCAAAATATACCTACAATAACAAAATAAAATACTTAAGATAAAAATTAACATAATAGAATATAATTTAACATAAAATTACATGTGGGGAGCATTAAAATAATAGATAAATTATGAGCACATTAATCAACTCTATAAGTGATAAAAATATTCATTTATAAAGGATAGTCGTCATCTCGTGAAAAGTTAAAAACATTCCATCATTTTAAAATATTATTATATGGACCCTTTGAGGGCACATAATTTTTTTCAATTACTTATATGTATTATACAATTAGACGTTTATTGGTATTTATATTAGAATCTACTTGAAACACTTATTTTAATTTTTTTATGGCATAATCTAAATTTCTATCCTCATAAATATTCTAAAGATATAAGCTCTATCCACAAACAAGGGGAAGATATCTATCTCTACCTAATTTTTAATTATAAAAGGATATGCGAGTCTCCTATAAGGACTTGAACTACAGTTGTCATGCAAATTTTTCTTATTTGAATAAGTTTTAGAAATTTTAGGATTACAACAAAACCTCTATAAATTAATAATGTCAGGACTATACAAAACCCGTTAATTTAAAGAGGTATTAATTAATTTATAAATTAATAATTTATTAATTTCATAGAGTATATATACAATTAAATGAACAAACATTTTAATCAACTAAAAATTCATTGTATTTTACCAATCTATCAATTAAAAATGAAATAATCCAAAAAAATTTAAAATTCATGCAATTTTAGAATTCAATCCTGCAACTTCTAGAAACAATAAGCAAAATTAGAGATGAGATCCAATTATATTTAAATTTCAAGAAAAGATAAGTAATAATAGTCATATTTTATTTAATAAAATATTATAACAAATATATTTGTAATTTCAGCAAATTATTAATTTATGATAAGAATAGGACGAGAGAGTTGTACAAGAATATTTTTTTTAAAAAATATTATCTTATTAATTTGTCAAAATTACTAATTTAACTCTTTGGCCTAAATTGGAACCGCGAAAAATTCTTATATAAATAGAGGTTATTAATTTATTTAGTATTAAATTATAGAGATTTTACTCCTTTTTTTTTAACGTTAAAGTTGGATATGTATAACGAGTATTAAATTATAGAGTTTTTACTATATTTATTGAGTATTAAATTGTAATTCATCTTCGCATGTATTTCCAATTCATTATAAAGACTGATTGTTAAATTATAGTTATTGTTTCACAAAATAAGTCATCAGCTATAATTAATTGTTAATTATGATTATTGATAATACTTGATGTTGCTAACAGTAATTGTGGATTTGCATAGGTGCTTGAGTTCTGACTAGCAAACTAAATGGCACCACGTGTCCAGGTTTAAAAAGAACAAACAAAATGGTGAATAAGCTTCGTATAGACATCGTAAATGGGCCACAAGCCCATCCAAATAAACCATTATTTAAACCCAATAGACTATGTCAGCCCAAAACAAGAGTGTGAATCACTCGACCAAACCAGTAGAGTAATACTCTTTACACCCCTTCAACAACCTTTTATCACCCCACTTTGGTAATTATAGTTCTATTATCGCTGAAAATTACATAAAATGATACACATGAGTTTAAATTACATTAAAATGTCTTAATAAATCATAAACCCAAACTATTTTTTAATCCTAATAGATGATATAATTAATTTTGTTGATGAAATAAAAATAATTATGAAATAAAGAAGAAATAAATTATCTAATAACAATAATTTTATTATGAAAAAAATATGTTTGCAGAATTTATTCTAAATAAAAAGTGAAATCTAATCAAGATTATATTATAAATTTTATGTCCTGTTTTTTGTAATTTGGAAAGTCAACACTCAACACCACGAAGAGACCAGCTTGTATACACGAGGAAATTAGCCATCTTTTTCTCAAAATCCAGCTGTCACTATTTGTTCATATATTCTCGAATCATTCCTTTTTTATTATTATTATTATTATTTTTTTGGGCTCCCCCACTTTTCTTCATTTTCTCTTCTCTTGTAAAATTTTTTATAGACAAATATTGACTTTTGATTTTGAAACGGACAAATATTGACTAAAACGTGCTTCATCTATTTGTGCTTTGCTAACTTGAACATGAAAATGTTGACTTGAACTCACTTAAATTTTTTCAATGCACAAACATTAATTTGAGCATCGGAATATTTTTAACAAATCCTTTACAAAATTTGAAGCAACGAAGAAGGAATATAATTTTTTTTAAAAAAATTATTGCTCTTTTATTATTGAATTTTATAATTCACGATGGATTTAGAACAGATTTAGATTTTAAATTTTTTCAAATTTAGAGTAGATATAAATCTTTATTTTCTTTTCGGATCTGGATATAGGACAAAAATATATATATTCATGACGGATCTAGAATAGATACGGATCTTTATTTTTATTATGGATCTGGATCTAAAACAGAGTAGACCCAATCTATATTTGCTCCATTATCATCCTTAAGTACTTTATAAATTGGTGGGATAATGTTTGTGTGGATATGAATCCTATTTCTAGTTTATAAATTCACAATTCACATTATCTTATGTTTTTGAAAAAAAATAATAATTTACTGCTGTATATTTGTATTATCCTATGATATACAAATGCATATTTTAATGACCTAAAAATAAAAAATTAATACGACCACACCAGAAACCATTTTAAGGAAAAATCAGTTACCATCAGTTTTTGGTGTGTTTGTTGCTTGTGATGTTGTTTTATTTCCGTTTGATTATCCGATCTTATTCGATAAAATTCCATCAAGTTTGTTACTTCTTACTTGTCAATTGTCAGGGACTTATTTGATACATTTTGATCAGATTTGTTCTTATTTATGAACATGTAAAACAATGAGGAGCCAGATGCTATTCACCCATCAAATAATTTTTTATTATAAATGTTGGCTCGGCTTTGGCTGTAGTCTAGTGGTTGCCTAGCTGGTTCCAGTTATTTAAAATAAAAGAATATTACACGAATTTGATGTTTTATGTTATGCAAAAATAAAAATGATTAATACATTTTTTTTATAAAATTGAACATAAATAAAAAAACGAAAATTAAAATCTGAATTTGTAAATCCAAACATTTTTTCATAATATCGGAATATAAAATATAAGAAAATAGAAGAACAGATAAACTCTATAGTTTATAGTAGTTAGTATGGAATAAATAAAATTCACAATGGGTATTTTTTAAATTACTGTTAAATAACATTTAGTCAATTTTTTTATAGATATTCTATTTAATTGTAACTATCAAGTAATTTAATACAACATATTTTTTAAACATCTTAGGACTAAAATTAAGTCATATTTGGTGTTTATATTTAAAGCAAAACAACTCTAAAGAAAGCATATAAGTGGCCGAAAAGCACATTTAAAACATATTCAATGTGTAAGAAAATATCTATTTATTAGAATTGAGTTATATTTGATATTTAGACCTAAATCAAACAATTCTTAAGAACGAATAAAATAGTGTGTGGTAATGACAGAGAACACAATAGATAACAAAGGGTGTTTCTTTACAAAAAAATAATGGATTGCGACGTAAAACGATTGCGAGGGTGACCAAATTATTATTTTAATGCCATAGGTCAAAGACCGAGGATTTTGATGGTGGTACTTATAACAATTCACTCATTGTCTTTTACAATAAAAGAATCGAGTAATGTGAGGTATCCTAAAATTTTATATTATATTTCAACCCAAATGATGTAACACATGAATTGTTATTAATCGAATGATTGATAATTTTTCACAAGTTCTACGAGAATTAACTACAGTGTCTCACCATCCTCTTGATGAATCCAACATATTTGTAATGGAATTTTGAGATGGGTTGCACTATTTATTTCATGGCTTTTTTTTTTATTTTGACTTATTTTTTAATTTCTAGACATGTATAAAAAAATCATATTAAAGGCTTCATGTCTTTTTTTTTTTAATTTGAATTATTTATTCTTTTTTCAGACACATGAACAAAAAAAAATCAGATCTAATGTCTAATTAACCTTTATAAAAACGGCAGATTCTAAAAGTTTTAGGGTCTTGGTGACAATTTCTGAAAACAATTAGCGGTGGCTTGATATTAACCCGTCACAACAATAAAAGAAACATTGGAGGGACATGTTGGACAATTCACATAATAGCATCAGTACACTCAAATTCTATCATATAGTTTGAGAGAGAGATAGAGAGATAGAGTGTGTGTGTGTGAAGGCGAAAGGTGAGTGTTCATGTAAATATTATTTTAATAATATGAATATTAAATTAATAACACGATTATTTTATTTTATTTTATTTTATTTTTTAATTCACAGCTATGGTGTATTTTTATTTTTATTTATTTTTTGTTTGCGGGTAGAGACAACCCACCAGTTGTTGCGGCTCTTTCAAGATTGTGACTGATTTCGCAGATGGGATCTCACTATCGTCGCTTCTTCTTTCACTAGCATCACTCGAATATTCAACTCGTTTCATTGATTTGACAAATACCCACATTTGATTTTTCAGGTATTTACTTAACTGTTTACTCTTTTCATGGCCTTATTTTTGTTTTTATTTTTTTTTTCTGAAAATGGTTAATTTTTCAATTTTTATTAGATTTTTAGTATTTTGTATGTGGGAAAATTGGATGGAAGAATGTGGGTCGAAGAATTTTAGTAAAACTTGTTAAGATTTTGTGTTAGGTTGGTGGGAAAGTTAGGAATAAGAGGAAGAATGACTTTCAGGCTCATTGATCTGTTACAAGCCTGAATCCCACATTGACTAAAAGTAGGAATATTAATGAGTATATGAGCTGATGGGCACTTTTCATTAGAAACTGGTTTTAAGGGCGAGTTCTATCAATGGGCTTGTATCGTGATCTTGTATGTAGTTCGGTTTTCTGTATGAAATTTTATGGAGTAATGATAGTAGGTGAAGAATGTAAGTGTTTTTGATCATTTAGGACTTGAAATGAGGAACTTTTGCTCAGCTTGTTAAAATTTATTTTCAATTTTTCATTGTTTTGTTTATCTGTTGTTTAGATTTGCATATCTGTTTGTGCTTGTTCATGTATGTTGACTGTGTGGATTGGGTAGGTAACAAGCTTAAAATTCTTTTGTAAATCTGGATATTTAGGGGGGTCTTTTACTTTTTCAGTGTAGGTGCTTTGTTTCAAATAAGGTTATTTTGGTGGTAGGGAAAAATTATGTACATTTGGCTTATGAAAAGCCACCATTTGGTTGCTACCGAAGCAAATAATGTTCTCTTATCAATCTTTATATGTACCGATGCAAATAATGTTCTCTTGTCAATCTTTATATTTAGTGGTCTTGGAACTTTGCATCTAGGCTATTTGTATATATGTAGTGTATTTTTGCCATTTATTTTTCCATTTTGATGTTAACTATGTGACCGCAAAATCCTACATTTATCCTGGCTTAGCTGGAAATCAGAGATAATGTACACTTAGCTGCAGTTGCATTTCTACCGTCTACTGGATGCAGGCGGCAAATACAAGCAACACATTAGTTATGCTTTTTTCTTTGCAACCAATTTGTTGTTTGGGAAATGCTTTAAAGCATTATGACATATTTCTTTAACCTTTTGTACAGCAGGGAAAACAACTTCTTCAGCTTCCTCTTGGTGGTCTTCATTGTCTGGTCTCTTTTTGGGTTCTACTGAAAAGGCTTGATGGGTTCCAGGTACCCATCTCATCAGCTCAGCAATGGCCTTTTTGTATCAGGTCGGCCTGAGCAGCCTAAAGAAAAGGCTCCAACAATGAGCTCAGTGGCTATGCCTTATACAGGCGGTGATATCAAGAAGTCTGGAGAACTGGGTAAAATGTTTGATATCCCTATGGATGGCTCTAAGTCTAGGAAATCTGGGCCCATAACCGGCGCTCCTTCAAGGACTGGATCTTTCGGAGGGGCTGCAACGCATTCAGGATCAATTCCTAATGCTGCAGGTCGTGCTGGCTACAATACATCAGGTCATATATCTTCGGGAGGGCCTGGTTCAGGTTCAATGAAGAAGACAAATTCTGGACCATTAAATAAACATGGGGAACCCATTAAGAAGTTATCCGGCCCTCAATCTGGTGGAGCAACTCGACAAAACTCTGGCCCTATTCCACCAAGTCTCCCAGCAACAGGTCTCATCACATCCGGTCCCATTTCTTCGGGCCCCCTAAATTCATCTGGGGCTCCTCGAAAACTATCTGGTTCTTTGGATTCTTCAGGATCGATCAAAGTGAACAGTTCCTCGATTGCACAAAACCAGGCTGTTACTACCATTACTCAAGAAGATGACTACTCCTTCAGGAAGAACTTCCCAAAGCTAGTGTTATGGTTGGTGATTCTGATATTTGTGATGGGATTTATTGCTGGTGGTTTTATTCTTGGTGCGGTCCACAACCCCATTCTCCTCATTGTTGTCTTGGTTCTTTTTGCTGTGGTTGCTGCAATATTCATTTGGAATACTTGTTGGGGAAGAAAAGCTATTGTGGATTTTATTTCTTGTCATCCAGATACTGATCTCCGAACTGCAAAAAGTGGGCAATTTGTGAAGGTCACTGGGGTATGTAACTCAATATATTGCAAAGGAAGATATCTGTCTTTCTGTGTTACTTTTGCATTGCATGCAGATAATGTGATAGCTTTATGCTTTAGGGCAGGGAATATAACCTTGGGAGTTTTTTTATAAGCTTTACTCATCATAAATGAAGGGAAAAAAATTGGAAGAGCTACTTTATCAATAGAATTACTAACTAGCTATAAGCATGCACATCTACATAAATATTAGGGTGAACAATAGAATTACCGTGAGAATAAAAACTATGACTGCCATGTGATTTGTAGTGATGAAGAAAGTCTTTAATGTTTGAATTATCCTAAGCTAATACTTTTGTATGCATTTAATATTCATGTTCCCAAATTTTACAAAGCTTTACCAAAATTTAGAATATATAGCAATTCTTCTACTGTTCCAAGGATAACAAGGATAGGTTCAGAAGTTATTTTCGCAAACCAACTTTAACTACAGCAAGGAAAAATTGTATTTAAGGATTAGAAAGCTTTTAATTCTTCCCAGTTGAAAAATACACCAAAGCACCGAAAATGCATCACACTAAGAAATGAAGTTGAGTCTTGATTTTGAGTTCATAAAAAATAATTTCTAAAGAAATTCATCATAACCCACAATACAAATTTTTTTATCCATATGGTAAATTATGTGGTTGAAGTAAAAATGGAGGATCTCTCAACCCCACTCCCCTCCCTTTCTTTATAGCAACTTATTTGGTTTTTCAAAGATTTAAAGTGGTTCACACCTTTTGTTACTATTAATTCGTGCCAATTAGTTCATAAAGCCTCAGCGCAAGGCTTCAAGGCTTTATCATTAATTGGCCTTAGCGCATCTTGTTAACTATGTTTTTGTTAGCAAATCTCAAATTTTAGCTGCTTAGCAAGCAGCTTCAAAATATTGCTGTTAAGAATTGTAGCATGAGGTAAAATTTTTGAGGCTATGAAATTGGGCTGTAAGGTTACATTTTGGGAGAAAATTTTGTTGGAAGAAGTTGTTTCTGGGGTTAGTACTTGTGTGTGGTAATTTACATTGTTTTTATGGGTGATGCATCTAATTTAAGGGTAGATTCCTGAAATCTTAAGGAGTGATTCTTAGAATTCCAAATGTGAGGCTAGCTTTATGCTCTACCTTTTTCCCTACTCTTTTTCTATATGTCCGAGTCTATTATTACGGCAAGTCTTGGCCATCATTTAAGTCTATAACTCACAGTTGTTGTCATTGCCTAACCTTTGCTTCAAGCTTTGCTGCTTCTTTGATGAATTACATCAGATGTATTCTTTGTAAATTGGAAATGCCAACTGAAGCTTTATTTCTGATAACTTACTATATGGGTTGCTAGACTTGATAGATGAAATGAATGAGATGTAGAGGGGGTTGTATATCTAAATTAAGAAATAGTAACTGATCAGAATACCTCGAATCCTAGGATTAACTGAATCAAATAGTAGTTGCTTGGTAACATTTTCAGCAACAGTTCTACATGTTCAAATTGTAAAGAGGGCACTTGCAGTCCAATATGGGATACTCTAGGAATTCAGTGCAACCAATAAGCGCCGTTTTTATTGAGAAGACTGCAGAAAAGGAAAACTTACATCATTTTTTTTTTGAATTTCATTTCACTCTATCCTTCTTGTACTATAATTTGTTTGTCACTTATATACAAATTTGTGGAAAATTTTTCTTAAAAGAGGTTTACGAACTGAGAGTCATTTATTTATTTTAGAATAATTACGAAATAGGATGCAGAAAAATATGAAGCAAATTTTGTTAAATATTTTATCATTAGCAATGATATCTGTACGTGTGGGTATTTTATGTGTTGGTGATGGAGAACATTATTATTAGTAGGTAAAACATTCATCAGAAATATCAACTTTATATGGGCATTGAATTAAAATGGAACAATAATTTCTTTGATAGACGTAATATCTGTGGCTTGAGGGCTTGGCTGATGCTTTTGGTATGGTTTCACTATTGAATTTTGGCTTGCTTGAACACAAAACTATGACTTCCTTATACTTGTTTGTACATGTTCTTGAAGGTAGTTACCTGTGGTAATGTGCCCCTTGAATCATCATTCCGAAGAGTTCCTAGATGTGTCTATACATCAACTAGCTTATATGAGTATCGAGCATGGGGCTCAAAACCAGCCAACCCTAAACATCGTCATTTTACATGGGGATTGAGGTCACTGGAGGTTAGTACCTTGAATGTTCATCTTTCAAATCCCTTATTTTCTTTTTTAACTATTCTGGAAGTTTCTTAAAGGGAAAAAAATGCATTTTAATTTTTCACTTTAGACTTTAGATTGAAAAGATGAAGTTCAAGAGATTTTCTTTCTTAATGAAACCAATGATCAAGGACCTTTGATAGAAAGAATATGGTCAAAATGGATTATAATCCCTTGTATGCTGACCTACTAGTTGGATGCCATTTGAAGTTATAATTGTCTAATTATAAATGTCTGGATTGAAAGGTAGAAGTCCTATCCACCGGTGTCAAGAGATGTGTTATGTTCCCACTGGAACAAATAGTCTCACCTTGGAGGTTTTAGTATTTGCATGTCTCACTTGAATTTTTCTGTGTTGTTTGACAGAGGCATGTTGTTGACTTCTACATTTCTGATTTCCAATCTGGGTTGAGAGCACTGGTTAAGACTGGAAGTGGTGCGAGAGTAACTCCTTTTGTTGACGACTCTGTCGTTATTGATATTAAACCAGAGAACAAAGACTTGTCACCGGAGTTTTTCAGGTGGTTGGGACAGAAAAATCTTTCAAGTGATGATCGACTGATGCGATTGAAAGAAGGGTAAATTTCTCTCTCCTGTTGAGTATTAAGTTCTTTGTAGTCAATGGATTATTTCAAGTGCACTATAGTAGGACCACAGCCTAATGGTGTTTCTTTGTTCAATTAAGTAAATGCGGAAGTACATTATGTAACTTTATTGAAGTGGACATTCAAGACCCATGTTTATATTTTCAGTAAGTTGGTCCCTCTTGACGTTAAAAATTGCTTCTTTTGCAGGTACATTAAAGAAGGTAACACAGTTAGTGTAATGGGAATCGTTCAGAGAAACGAAAATGTCCTAATGATTGTCCCTCCACCTGAACCTATAGCAACAGGATGGCAATGGACCAAATGTATCTTTCCAGCTAACCTTGAGGGTATCATTTTAAGATGTGAAGATGCGTCAAATAATGATGTCATCCCGGTCTAGTAAGTAGTATGTGCATCAGAAACTTATTCACGTGTTACCCTGTTAAAAAATATTAGTTCTCTCTACTAATTTGATGGTGGTGTGTGGTGGTTTTGTAGTGATAAGTGATTATTAATGTGATGGTTTAAAATTGGGTTTGGGGTTTTTTTTTTTCCTTTCCTTAAACTTGGTGTATAGTTTTGGGGATTGCTTTTTCATTTTTTAGGGGATCGAAGATTAATGGGGCTGGCCTTGATGTAGTGGAAAAACATTACATATTTGAGCAGATTGCTGTAATGTGGTCGAAAAATCGAATGTTTACGGACAGATTTACACTTCCACTTGAACTTAAATTGCTTCATCCCCAGTTAAATGCTGAAAATTCTGTTAATGTAGCGTATTTTGGCATTATATTTGATCCCATTTGTTGATCCATTTATTAGATTTCTTCAGGGAGTTATTTTTATTTCTTTATTTCAGTTTTTTTTTTAATTACTTTTTCTGGTCAAGTGTTTACATCCTTGGATTCCCTGTATAGAAGGAAATACTTGATGGATAAAATTATTTATTTTATTTTTGAATATTCTTTTTCTTATTTCTGTAACTGAAAAATCCAGTTGTTTCTATTTGGATGTTGCTTTGCTTAATCCCAAAATTTTGTGTTGATTATTGCATTTGATGTATGATGTTTCTCACATTTTTTACCTCATTTGCATTGTTACTTGGGTCTTCTACGTTGTAATTATGGTAAACGAAAAATAAGATAATATAAGCATATTTAAAAGGAAAATCATTAGAGAAAAGCCAAAACTTGTAAATATAAAATAGGAAAAGGATAAATGATAAACATGGGAAAGGAAAATGAGGAATGATTTAGAGGATGACATTGCCCACCTTATGGTGAAAGACATTCATATGTGCATCTTTAATAAGGGTAGAGAATTGAATCATATGTGTATTCATACAAGAAGGTTAATTAAAAGAAGAAAGACTAATATTGGCAATAGATTATTTATAAATACAGTAAAGAGTATTGATACACTTTTCAATAAATGTTTTAAGAGATTCAATTTTCAATAAATGTTTTAAGAGATTCAATTTCAAATGATACGACTTCTGATAATGTAATAATTAAATTAGTAGCTTAAAAAGTTATCGAAATTCATTAATTAATAGATGAATGTCATTTTATTTTGCAGTGGAATGTATGATAATATCACTTGAAAAGTGTAGTATAGAATGTCTTGATGGTAAAAATCATTAGTGAAATGAGTTATTGAAATTTACTAATTAATGAAATTTACTAATTAATATCATTCGAAATGAAATACATTAGAATTATATGTCTTGATCATAAAAGTCGTCAATGGAATGAACCAGCAGCGTACGCCGAATATGCAAAATTTATTTTATTTTTAATTAATCTTCATGGTTACTTTTCAGATATATGCGAATGTGATAAGATTTGATTAAATTGATGGACCATTAATAAAAGCTTTTTACTTCACTATCTAGTATATCTATGGAAGACAACTAATTTGATATTTACATGGGGGTCAATCTTTCTTATAGGTCACTATTGTTAAAAAAGTCAAATGAAAACTTGATTTTGTTTCCAAGACTTAAAATATTTGATCAATTTTGATATAAGCGATGTAGACAAACTTGTTTTTCATATAAAGGGACTTTTACACAAAAAAAAAAAAAAACAAATATGATTAGCATCAATAATAAAACTTAAAGAAAAATTCAATATCATGTGTAATGAACACTAGTATGGGTTCTGATTATTCTTTAAAGAAATAACAAATAATAATAATAATAATAATAAATCAAACAATGAAGTGCAATTATTTTATGGGCAAGTGGGAGGGAAACTTCCTTAAATGAGTGAAAAAGTAACAAAATAAATACTCCTATGATGTGAACACAGTTTGCTTATAACAGGGATGATTGAACACTCATGGTTGTTTGCCACTAAGCAAAACAACTAGCCTTTAAAGAATTTTAATTAGGGTATTTTAAATAAACAAATAGGATGGCAGATAAAACCAAATCCAAAATCTTAGAAATTTCTATAAAAAAAAAAAAAATTAAATTTATAATATGTTGATTAAGTCACATCAGTTTCCTATCAAGATGAAATTATCTGTGTCCTTGACAAAGACCAATTCAATTGTGAGATTTGAGGTAACATCACCGTGTTTAATTTTTTAGTTTATCATTAATTAGTGGTCAAATATTTGTGGCATTTTAAAATATATTATACAGCATTGCAACGTGGTGGATACATTAAAAATTATCAAGTCAATATCATTTTTTGTGTGGTCAATTTGGGTCTGACTGCAGTGTTTTAGTTATACAGTGGTAGAAACATCAAATAAATTGAGGAGAAGAAGTGGGGAAAAAAAGAAAAGAAATAAGTAGAAATTTTTTTTTACTATTTTATGTGTTTATGGCATAAAAAATACTTTCAAATGTATTTGATTGTTTAATTTTAATAATTTAAAATATATCAAAAAAATGAAAAAATTAAGACAAAAAAGTGAGAAGGGAAAAAGGAATGATGAAGGGTATTATTGACATTTCAAAAGAAAGTAACATGACGCCACAAGTCATTTCAATAACCTACCCGAGAGTGAGAGAGAGAGAGAGAGACTTGTCTACAACTAATCATAACACTTTCGGGTAGAGTAGTTTTTCTAATTATTATCAACAATAAATTATTTTATGTTTTCCACTGTTCAACAATTTTTAAGAGAAAAAAAAAATATATTAAATAATGTATTTTTTAAAAATATCATATTTAGTCCAAATTGCTTTATATTTTGTTCATATAACTAAAATTAAAAGAACGTTAGTAAGTCACACTCTTCGACGAGTAGTAGACATCTTCTAATCTCATTTTTAAGGTTAATGGTTTGTGAGTTATGTAAATATTAATTTTTCTTTAAATATTTAAAAGTATATTTATCCGATCTTGTGTTTATATTCAAACTATGTCATTTTTTAAATTATACTTAAGGTTGAGAGCTTAAGTCTTATTTTTAGATGCTAATTTTTTTTTTAAATATTGGATACTCGTTGTGACTCCAGATATTCAGACTAATTCGAGCTAATTTAGGAAATATTTATAAATGAATAAACCAAACAATAGTGGTTGTAAATAAAATAAAAAAGAAAAAAACAATAATTACTAATTAGTGTCTTAATAATCATTTTAGCTTGAGTTTTTTTTTTTTAAAAAAAAAAAGGCTTTTTTGCCGGACTAGACAACCAACCAGTTGTTGCGGCTCTCTCAAGTGACACCCACACACACACACACACAACACATTTATATAAGGTTGTGGAGAGAGAAACACTTGCCATTTTCTAGTGAGAGAAACAGCAACACGAGCAACAAAAACAAGAAAAAGAACAGCAGCAGCAGCAAAAAAAATGTCTCCAAATTTTCAGATTTCTTCTTCTGGTGCTACTACGGTTACTGCTACAGTACTGCTGCTACTTTAACTGGTAAGTTTGTGATTTTTATGTTTTTTTCAATTCCCGTTTTTTGTCCCTGCCTTGTTTTGTTACTAACTTTAGCTTTTGAAAAGAAAATAATAATAAAAAAAAAAAACTCAAAATCTTAGCTTGTTTTCTTAGATCTTTCCCACTTTCTTGGGTTTTGCTCGGAATGGTGATCTGGGTGTGTTCTACTTTCTTGAATTAAGTTCAAAAATTGTTTCTTTGTATTTGGTGGTTGAAGTGTTGGAACGGTGTCGTTTTGGTCAAATCTTTCTGAAAATGGAAGTTTCTGATTGTTTTGTTGTAGTTTTTGTTGAACTGGGCACCTTCCTTCTTTTGATTTTTTTTTTCTTGTTTTTGGAGAATGTTGGATAAGGAATTGGGGGGGTTAGGAGTATTAAGTGTTGGATTTAGCATTGCTAGGGAGTTATATTGCACTTGTTTGTGCTTGAGAGAGCTCTTAAACTTGAACTTTCTACTTGTTCATAGTAGATCTTCTTCATTTTATTATTATTATTGTGTATGCTAATCTTGCTTTTTAGATAAAATTTGAACTTCCTTAAATGGGAAATTCGGATCTTTTTTAACGCTTTTCCTTTTTGTTTGTTTGTTGATTTAGAGAACCGCAAGCAAGAAGTTTTAAGTAGTGAAATTAGATGTTACTTTTCTTAACTTAAATGTCTTAGATCTCACTCTTTTATGGTTTTTTTTAAACTTTGGATAGTAGAAGTCTGTAAATGTTATCTCTTGACTCCTATATGATTAGAAGAGAAAGATATTCTCATAAAAATTTTCAATTCTACTGCGTACAAGATGATTAATGTCAAGAATTTGTATGTGTGGGAAAACATGAAAATACTAAAAATAAGTCTTCATTCGATGGTATCTTGCACACAGCCAAAGTCTACAGTCCTCACTCCTTTAGGGTTGCCTTTGGTCTTCTTCCCTCTCTTGACTTTTGTACAAAATGGTAGCGTGAGTCTGATATTTTCTTCTTCCTTCTGATTGCTATAGTTCTTTTTATTCTTAGGTGAGCTGTGAAAATCGCATCGGCATACTGCGAGTGGTCTTTGGTTTGTGGTATTGCGTGGAGTCTCTTAGAGTAGCAAGATGGGTTCCAGGTTCCCATCTCATCAACTCAGCAATGGCCTTTACGTGTCAGGCCGGCCTGAGCAGCCCAAAGAAAGGACACCAACAATGAGCTCAGTAGCAATGCCTTATACTGGAGGCGATATAAAAAAATCCGGAGAGCTAGGGAAAATGTTTGATATCCCTGTTGATGGTTCCAAGTCTAGGAAGTCTGGACCTATAAATAATGCTCCTTCAAGGACTGGATCTTTTGGTGGTGCTGCTTCACATTCAGGACCTATCATGCCTAATGCTGCCTCTAGGGCTAGCTACTCAACGTCAGGTCCTGTTTCTTCTGGAGTAATGTCTGGTTCAGCTTCATTAAAGAAGTCAAATTCTGGACCACTTAATAAACATGGGGAACCATTAAAGAAGTCTTCCGGTCCTCAATCTGGAGGAGTGACACCAAGTGGCCGCCAAAACTCTGGCCCCCTTGCTCCTGCTCTTCCTACTACTGGTCTCATTACATCTGGACCCATCTCTTCAGGTCCACTTAATTCATCCGGGGCGCCAAGGAAAGTATCTGGTCCTTTGGACTCTACGGGATCAATGAAAATACCAAGCTCTGTTACTCATAATCAGGCCATCACTGTCCTTAGCCAAGCTGAGGACTTTGACTTCAAGAGGAATTTCCCGAAGCCAATATTCTGGTCATTGATTCTCCTTTTTGTCATGGGATTTATAGCTGGTGGTTTTATTCTTGGAGCAGTTCACAATGCCATTCTGCTCATTGTTGTTGTGGTCCTTTTCAGCTGTGTTGCTGCCTTGTTTGGTTGGAATACTTTTTGGGGAAGAAAAGCTATTATTAGTTATATTGCTCGTTATCCAGATGCTGAGCTTAGAAATGCCAAGAATGGCCAATTTGTGAAGATCTCTGGGGTATGTGATTTACTTAATAACATCCTTTGGATTTTAATGCATATTTCTTGGTTTAATTAAAATAAAAAAGTGTAGTTCAATTAACAGGTTGTATTGTCTAGCGTCATTACTCTTGCCAAACTCTTGAATCTGCTTCTAGTTATTTACTTTATTTTCTTATTTTTTGTACTTGCACAATTGAATGTTGTAATGACTAATGAGTTCATTGCAATTGTGAGTAGAGATGTAACTTTAGAGTAATAATTTCACTTTGCACATAAGAATTAAAGTAACCAAAAAGTAAATGAAAAGTTTTTATCAGAGTGCTCTGCAAGCTATATTTTATTCCCCAGGAAAAGATATCATGCTGGATCGGCTATCAATAGGATTCATGTACAATGCATCTCCTTATAAGTTTTCCTTTGGAGATGATAATGAAAATTTAGAACAGATGATGGATTGAAGAATCTGGATTCTTGATAATGCATCTTTTCTAGGATGTGTTAGTTGAAGGGTGGGCTGGTTATGCCTGCACTTCGGTATGTTTGCCCTCTGTTATGATTTTTTTCCTTCTTTTTTTTTTTTGGGCATGATAAAAAAATCTGTTACTAGATAGTTAGTTAGATGTAAAAAGAGAGACCAATTTCTGATGTTTGTCTAAGAGTTGAGCGTCTAATAGATATATGTTTCTGTATACAAGGGCATTGAATCCTTCAGGCGTAATTTCTGAATGATTCATGATTTCTGATGCTGATGTTATGCTCATTTTTGTGGTAATTCTTTATCATTTACCAAAGTGTTTGAATGATATTGTATAAAATGTTTGTGTATTTTTTTGAAGGTTGTCACCTGCGGTAATGTACCTCTTGAGTCATCCTTCCAAAAAGTTCCTAGATGTATATACACATCCACAAGTTTGTACGAGTACCGAGGATGGGGTTCAAAAGCTGCCAACCCCACGCATCGTCGTTTTACTTGGGGACTCAGATCATTAGAAGTGAGTAATTGAAAAATTGACATGGTAATTTTGATTTATAGTTTGTCTTCTGATAAACGTATTTGCCGTTGTTTCCTAAGTTATTTTGGACAATTTCTCTTTTTTATTTCTTTTTAGTTTTGATTTTTTGGACAAGTAATTGATGAATTGATTTTGTCAGATTTTATGCTTCAAGTCAATATGTGAAATTTGAACTGATACAGGTATCTCACCTTTAAGTGTGGTTTCTGGGTTGATGAACAAGTCTCTCTTTTGCGTGTTAATTACCATCTGTCACCACCTTAAATGCCAATTCCATATTTTTTTTATTACACATTCTTCTTCTCTTTGCCTGTGTTTATTCAAGTTGAATCGATGCAATGGTGCTGATATTTCATTATCGAAGGATCCCTTTCATGTAGGATAAATTTTCACGTAAGCTTTGTTGTTTTTCACACTTTTGACTGGATTCTTTTCTCATATAACTTTGCAGAGGCGTGCAGTTGACTTCTACATCTCTGATTTCCAGTCTGGGTTAAGAGCATTGGTTAAAACTGGGTATGGAGCAAGGGTGACTCCTTATGTTGACGATTCTCTTGCCATTGATGTCAATCCTGGCAAGGAAGAATTATCTCCCGAGTTCATCAGGTGGTTGGCGGAGAGGAATCTTTCAAGGGATGATCGTATAATGCGACTGAAAGAAGGGTAAATTCTAACCCGTTGAGTTCGTGTTTTCACTGTAATCATTGGTCTGAGTGTGGGCTGCTTTCTTTTAGTTAAATAACAAGTGATATTATGCCATTGACAAGTGTCCAAATCTTTTATAATTATTCGTTTTATAGGTATATCAAAGAAGGAAGCACCGTTAGTGTAATGGGAGTTGTTCAGAGGAATGACAACGTGCTCATGATTGTCCCTCCACCTGAGCCTATCACAACAGGATGCCAATGGGCCAAATGTATTGTTCCAGCTAGCCTTGACGGAATTGTATTAAGATGCGAAGATGCTTCCAAGAACGACGTCATACCAGTTTAGTAGTACGTGCATTGCAAGCTTTTTCTTCTATTGCTTGTTTAAGAATTTTTTTTTGGACTATTAAAATTTGATGCCGTGGATAGTGAAGGTGGTGGTAGTATGAGTAATGGTGATGATCGATCAGGCGGCATTGTTTGTGGTAGTGTTTTTGCTTATTACCTTGTATAGATCTTTAAGGTTTCTTTCCCATTTATTTTTTTGTTCCTTTAGGGAGTGATGGCTTTTGTGGTGAAGGTTGGTTGAGTAGTAGGGAATTTAATGTGTGAGCAGATTGCGGTTATGTTAAATAGAACAAAATATTGTTATGAGATATCAAAGTATATTGTCTTCACATACACTCTGTAGTGTTTAATTACTTTTTTAGTGATGAATTTTGTATAAGATGAGCTTGTTGATAATTATTTTTTTTTGGTTCATTTTGCATGCCAATGTAATGCTTTCATCAATGGCAAATTCTAAGACATGTGCCAATGTCCTAGCAAAGGAAGAGCATCATAATTTCCATTTGAAAAAATATTGCTTTTTTTTCAAGTTGTTGAGGCTTTATTTTAAAGCAACTTAGTTGTAGTTTGTTAACAACCTTCATCATGATGTGCAATTTTTAGATATGAAGAAATGTTTGGCTTGACTTAATTCTTAAGCAAACATAATTCAATTATTTAGAGTCTCATTTCAAAGCTATGGAATGGATTGAATCATAAAGGGCATAGAAGATTAAAAAACACATTTACTTTTGATCTTGGCCATCATGTTGGCCACCGTTTGAGTCTTGGCTGGCTTATACTTGTTTATATATTTTAAAAGAAGAAATAGATAAATTATCATGTGACGCATGCATTTAATTGGTTTGCTGAATAGATAGGTATAATTCTTCCCAAAATCATTGACATCAAATAATTTTGTGAGTTTTGCTTCGAGATTTATAGGTAGGATCTTAGAAGATGCCAAATATTTTACCAGGCGGTCCATATATATATATTCTCTAGATTTCCTAAAATTCATTAACATTTAATTTTAATTAATAAAATACTTTTATTGATTTTTCAAAAATAAAAATAAAAATATCGGTGCCCATTCTAACCAATCGACTTAATTCAATTTAATCTAATCTAACTAAATTTAGATGAATTGAGTGTGTTAAAATGAGTTGATTGAGCCATTTTTTAACGCAATTAATGATTAGGTTGAGTTGGGTTCCTTTAGGGAGCGAGACTATGCCAAAGCATGTATAATTTCTTCAATAACATAACTGGGTGAGATTGCAAGCATGAGTAGGGGTGGGCATAAACCCACAACCCTTGGGTTTACTCAAGTTCAAACTAAATTAAATAGTTGGGGTTGGGTAAATCAGAGAATGGGTTGGATTTGAGTTTTAAGTAAAAAATCATTTTATTATGGTTTAGGTATGGTTTATCCATGGACCAAT
This sequence comes from Clausena lansium, assembly GCA_030449835.1. Lineage (NCBI taxonomy): Eukaryota > Viridiplantae > Streptophyta > Magnoliopsida > Sapindales > Rutaceae > Clausena > Clausena lansium. The sequence goes on from JASUUF010000038.1 coordinate 109,145, forward strand.
TTTCAAAACTAACGATGAATTGCTAATGAGAAATAAAATAAAGGAAGAAGCCACCCACACCCTCAAAGTTTGCTTAAATGGTTATACAAACTCTTTAATTTTATAAATAGTTACATAGACCTTTTTTTGACTATTTTACCCTTAATTATAACAACTTAATGTAATTGACTTTAAATAAACTTTTAGAATAAATATAAATATAAATTAAAATAATATAATATAATATAATATATAAAATAAAATTTATAAATTATTTTAAATATTAGAAAAGTTATTTTTAATATTATTAATCTATCATATTTTTTAATAATAATAAAATATATTTGACATATTAATAATATTAAAAAAATTATGCCTAACATTCACATAATTTATAGAATTTATATTATTTTACTTACAATATCTTTTTTAATTATGTCTACATTAGTATAAATCTTAAAGTCAATTTTTGGATTAATAGATTTTATTATTAATAACTTAATAATAACTTTGTTATTAAAAATAATAACTTCATATTGAAAATAATTTTCATTATATACGTTATTTTATTAATTATACTTATTGTAATATTTTATTCGTATCATATGATATTTATTTATATTTTTATCTTATTACTATATTTATATTTATTTGAGTTGTTATAATAAAAGGATATAATAGTCATTTATAAAATTAAGCGGGTTTGTGTGATCATTTATGAAACTGAAGGGGTCTATGTGACTATTTAAATAAACCTTAGGGGTGTGAGTGGCTTTTTTCCATAAAATAAGATATAGTCAAACAAAAGAAGACATCGTGTCAGTGGACAAATTCATATTTTCACTCATTAACTTACACAATAGAGGCTCCACTCATTTTCGTTTCTTTTATTTATTTTTTTAAATTTATCTTTTTTAGCTCCTCTCGGTCGAGAGTTTCTCTTTTTTGGATCTACACACGCGGTTTTCATCTGGATCTTTTATGATGAATTGCTTGATACTTGAGTTAGGATGTCTTATCTTGTTTTAATTTATATGGACATTATTAGAGATTGTGTTGTAATAATGTTAATACTACTAGATTTTTATTTTCTTTCTTTCAATTTACTTATTGATGTCATGTTTGTAGAAGTTTATTATTAAAGTTTACGTTCTCATTTATTGAGAAATAATGATTTTTGTAATTAAACTTTATTTTAATTTTCTATTATTCTTTAATTTAAGGATGAAGTTATTTTAAAATTTTTTATCTACTATCTTTTTTATATTTTAATATTAATATAATAATTAATAACAATTAATAATTATTATAATTTTGATAAATCAAATTTATCAAAATTATAAATAATTTGTTCATAAAATTCAAACCAAACCCATTTGAGTTTTGTTTGGGTTGGATTAAAAATATATGAGTTGGGTCTAAACTTTTATGGTTTGGTTTGGATTGACTTAAAACTCAACCCAAACCAACCCATACCCACCCCCAAGTGTGAGCTTAGTGGTTTTATTTAGCCTTTAGACGCATTGAGGTGATTCTTGCGCTTGAATATGAACCCATATAAGTTATATCTCAATCTAACCCAATTAAAATAGGTTGATTTGGTCAATTTTTTTCCGTAGGATTCATTAATATAAAACCCATATAACTCAACATAAGCCAAAAATAATAAATAGTAGAAAAAAATGTCAAAATGTGAATTGCAAAGCCCTAAATAACTAAACATAATTCTTATGTCTTTTTTCTCTTTTCAATTTCTCTCTTTTAACCATTGATTCTCATTCACTAGACTCAAGTTCAAAATTGAAATCAGACCATCAATTCTCCGTAAAGGTGAGTTGATAGATATTCAAATAGTATGCCGTATGATGCTGTAGACAACATTTATTTTTGTTACTTTGCTTACTAATAGATATTAGACGGTGGACAACATTTTATGTTACCATGGAGAATTGACATGTTTTATTTTATCCCTATTTGAATTCATTTTGAAGTACTAGATAGTTTTGAACTTTTCAATATTTTAATTTATTTAATTTTTAAATTTTTTTTAATGTTAGCAACCCAATGACTTAAGTGTTGAATCAATTTAGGTGGAACATGGTTAGTAGATTTGGTTAGGTTAATTTTTTGTGAACCCAATCAATAGTGGGTTGAGTTGAATTTCCTAAGACCTTATCCAACTACCACATGGTCATCCGGCCATCCCTAGTGTTTATAATGAATTGATGGATTGTGTTACTAGGATGGCAAAAAGTACCAAGCCTTGGCTCGATTGACTTGACTTGAAAAATTCGGGCTTATTATGAATTTAAAGGTCAAAGATCTTGCTAGGGCTTAAGGTATCAAGGTTTGATTCTATTAAAGTTAGGTTTAGGGCCTTATAAAAAAGTCTTGATCTTAGGGGAGTAAAAAATACCAATCTGGCTCAGATCCGGATTCAAACCCGACCTGAGCAATGTGGGCCGAGTATTAAAATAAATGAGATTGGGTTAATACCAAACATCATCACTTGATAAGTTTGGGATCCCGCCCGAAACCCGAATTTTGTTAAAAAAATATTATAAATATATATTATTTTAAATAAAGATATTTATTTGACCCATCTATTATATATATTTAAAATTTTAATTTAAAGTTCATATTTTCATATTCAATTTTATTAAAATAAATTTAAAAATTATGAATTACCCAAAAAATAAAAAAATATACGTATATAATCTTATAAAATATAAAATTCGGGCATAAAAATCTAGATTAAAAAAACTCAGCCTGGTGCCAGGTTTTTTAAGCCTAGCCTAGGTGCCTAAAAAATATATCCGGGCCGTGTTAGGCCATTCCCATACTCGGATCTGGACTCTGATTTTGCCATCCCTACTTACCCTGGCTCTTAAGTCGATAATTAATTATTATAAAATAAAAAAAAACAAAAACACAACACATACACATTATAGTATTACACATGCGTATACATTACCCACGTGTGACACATAACACAAACGCATTACAGTTCACTTTTTTTAAACTATTTAAATATTTTGATATGTAAATAAAAACTAAAAAAAAAAAAAAGAAGAAAAGAAAAGCTCCTTCCCTTTAATTGGTGACTGCAGTGCAATGACCAGTGCCTTTTATTTTTCTCTTTGAAGTGGTGGTGGCCCATTGATAACTGAAAATAAATAATTAATAATTATTAAATTTTTTAAAATCTTAAAAAGATGGTCGGGCTCGCGCTTTGAGCCCAACCCCAACTCTGACCTGAAAAGGGTAGAGCCTGGCCCAACCTTTTATTTTGGAGGGTCGAAGTTTTTAAGGGCCAAAGCCCTTTATTTTAGTATGTGTTATAACTTATAGGGTTATTTTTCGCCAGCCCCCATATGTTTGAATAAATTTTAACATACACCTTAATTTTTCAACAACTATCACTGCACACCCTAATCAGCAAATTTCGCCGTTAATTTTAATGAAATTGTCAATTATTTGAGAAAATTGGAAGGTTGGTTTGGTGGATAAGCCGTAGAAGATAAAGATTGGTTTGCTATTTGATTTGCACTTGGTTTAAAATGGTGATGTTTGAATTTAAAGATTAAAACGACATTGTAGGTTTTGCGAGGTTGACTGTGGCAATGTATCGGTGCTCGGCACGAATGGTTGAGGAAATTTTTTTTTAAATTACTAAAATAACTGAAAATTTCATCTCGTTCAAGTGTTGCACAGTTCCTTGAGGAAGTGTAAGACACTTGACCAAATCTAAAATCAAAGATCTAATGAAATTTTCTTTTCACTTGCATCAAGTAAAGAAGAAAAACTTGTAGAAGATTCATCATTCTCAGCCGCATCTTCATATTTCAGCAATAGCATTTGAAGCGAAAGGCAAACAAATCTTTTATTCAAATAATTGACAATTTCATTAAAAATAACGGCAAAATTTTCTGATTAGGGTGTGCTGTGATAGTTGTTGAAATATTAAGATGCACGCTAAAATTTGTTAAAATATATGGGGACAGGCAAAAAATAATCATAACTTATAAATTATCCGCTCATAATTTAAGGTATACCCAGAACGATAAAATATTAAATATTAAATAAATGTCTTTTATTAACCAACATACCGATGGCGTAATGCATGACTGGTACATCTGTTAAGCGAACATGACAGTAGAGGGCCGTTTGAAAAGAATTGCAAACAATGTCCTTTATTTTTAATTAATTTAAAATACAGGGGGCATGATTACAGTTAATAATGCTAGTAGACTATACAAAATTACAGAAATGCTGATGTCGGTGGTGACCGCGTGTGCGTGTGAGGAGGACTCGCGTCGGGTCCGTCCCATTTCAAGATCCGTCCAATTTTTGCAGAGAGAGAGAGAGAGAGAGCGGGATGCAGAGAGACTGTCAGTGTGAAGCTGAAGGAAAGAACAATTAATTCCACTTCTCTTTTTTTTCTTGACGAGCAAATGTGTATCCCCATATACACATAATCACATAGTCGAATCTTTGATTTGTACATTATTAGAGAGAGATATGGGACGCTCATTCGTCGGGAAAAACGCGACGACGCCGTCGCCGGCGAGAGTGGTATTGGCGATATTTGTGACGATTCTCGGGTTTGCATTAATCGCTGATTTCTTCTGGGCTTCTTCTTCTAAATTTACTTCTTCTTACTTAAACATCGCCTCCAATTGGTCCCCTCATCATAATTCCATAATCTTGCCCAATAATACCCCACAAAAGGTAAGCTTGTTCAGCTACCTAATTGCACTGAATTTTTTTATGTTTTATAGTAAACCTAGGGTTTCACATTGGTGCAATCATGTCATGGTATTTGCTGTGATAATTATTATTATTATTATTATTACTATTATTTGATGGGTGTGTTTTATTTTGTTTTTTGGTGCAGTCGGGTGTTTGAAAAGTTACAAAATGAGAGCTTAAAATATGTTGATAATGAATACCCGCATGGTGAAGTTAAATGCTTTGTAATTGTGTAGAGTTTGATTTGCCAATTCTTGTTTACTGATTGTGGCCTCTTGGTAAGTTAAAGCCAAATTAAAGTTAGAAAGTGTGTGCAACATGGTGGAAGGTTTAGATTAATTGGGTTGCTGATAGTTGTAAGTATTTTGTTCTAGTAAAATGAATTCGGGTGATGACAGCAATTTATGTTAGTGGAATTGAGCTTCTGGTTAGTTCTCAAGCAGTTCGATTTTACCTGGGATATTAAGTGCTAACTCGAATATGTGGAATATAAACTATTCTGAATCACATTGCCCTGAACTTGAGTGTTTGTATAAGCAATGATATTATTGTATCTAATTATTTATCACTAGTTGTGTCTGCAATAATGCCGTTGCTTACACTAACACTTAAGTCTTGGGATCCAGGTAAGTCTTGGTGCAGCTCAGTTTTGCACAAAAAAAGTTTGATTAGACATGAAATGCTATAAAATTGTTAGATGGGTAGTAAAATGCAGGAAGTAAACATATACTTGACCCTAATAAACATCAATTTCAAAGTCAGTTGAGCTTAGGGAATTTTGCTTATACATAAAATGTAGCAAAATCAATGATGTGCCCCATAGTGTATGTGCTCCCAGAGTGAGAAATGATTTACCCCCCAACATTAAGATTTTTAGACCTTATTTTATTTGTGATTTTTAGGTTTTGATTAAATTTTAGTCCTCAGCCAACTTATAATTGTATAGCAATATACTATTGAGGATTGAAGGCTCGCTTTCAATTTTCAAAAATAAATCTTCACCTTTATTTAAGAACTTTAAACCATTTGTTGTTTGGTGAGGGAATCTCTAGGGATTTAGTATTTGATATTTAATTTGTTGACTTTGGGATTTCCATAATTTGGGACAATCCTTGAAACTACTTGGAAGTGTCATCTGGTAAACTTATCTGCTTAATTTGGTGAAGTTTTCTGGTTTTAGAAACTAGAAATGTTGATCATTCAACCTTATTTTTGCAGCAATTTTTGAATTGGGTCTGTTTACTTGATGAAAAGATGTTGGGAAAGAAATTTTTTTATTCTTGTTTAGATCCTTGAAACTAATGACCAGCCTGCATTATTTGTAGGGAGAAAATATTGAAGCTAAAACTAAGAAGGATGTTGTTCCTAAGAGGATCTTACCAGCGACTTTTCAAGATTTACCTGCACCAGAATTGAAATGGGAAAAGATGAAAGCAGCACCAGTGCCTCGTCTAGATGGGGCAGCAATACAGATTAAGAATCTTCTATATGTGTTTGCTGGATATGGAAGCATCGACTATGTGAGAAGCATCTACTGAACCCATTTTTGTAGAATTTATTTTCTGTTTAAATTTCATCATGTAATTTTCTTAGTGCAAATATCGCCAAAGAATATCAATAACATCAGTTGCTCTGTTTAGCAGAGCTTGTGTAAAGCAAAACAGAGCATGTCTAATTTAAATGATAACTAGTATAAAGTGTAGATTTTAACTTTGAAGATTTATCATGTTTCGTTGTTTACGCTCAAATTTGAGATTACATATACCATGAGCTTACCCCAAACACATTCAACCCCCCACCCCCCCAAAAAAAAAAAAACAAAAACCAGCAAAACCAGCAAAACCAGCAAAAGAAAAAAAGGAAAAAAAGAGAAGGATGTTGCAATTGTTGTCTGTTTATTTTAGACAATTTTGAACCATTCTTTTGAAACCATTTTGAGCCAAATTCCCATCTGTAGTTTTGTGTTATATATATATTTATTTTCCTTAAAAAGTAACTGTAATGCATGAAAGAGACTTTAGTTTATTGTTATTTTTCTAGTTGAGAACTTCTCTTGGGTCATCATAGCTTAATTTGATATTGTTGGCTGATATTCGTGACTGCTACTGAACCCTCTCCTGATTTCTGGGATTTACACAACAAATTTTTCAAGCCTTCCGGTGTTTTATCTCATACCAAGTGTTAACTGTTCCCCTTCCCTTCATTTTTGATTTTCTGTGACATTTTACTGCTCCTTTGCTGCTCATGCTTGAATATTTTTTGGCATATTCACACACATACACACACAATTTCGTGACATTATTCTTTAGGGCATCCCTGCTTAAACAAAAGGACAATCTTTTTGAATGTTGAACACCTATTTGTTTCTTATGTTAGAGGGGCCAGGTGGGGAGAATCCTAATTTTTCATTCTACGTGGGGATGGAATTATTTAGTTTTAAAAGATCAAGTATCAGATTATCATGCCTTTCCCAATTATTTGGGTTGGCATTATATGTTACTGCAGTGCTCCAGACAAGCAGTTGCACATCATAATATGGCTTATTTATGTTATCGATTGCTTACCAAATCTAACATTCCTCATTATACTGGCTTCTGTTTTGTGAAACCCTCTCACTATATATTTGAGCTCATAGAGTTGTCTGTACTGTTTTCTGTTCACAGGTGCATTCACACGTCAATATCTACAATTTTACAGATAATACATGGGGAGGAAGATTTGATATGCCTAGAGAAATGGCCCATTCACATTTAGGAATGGTAACAGATGGTAGATATATCTATGTAGTTACCGGACAATATGGTCCGCAATGCAGAGGGCCTACTGCCCATACATTTGTACTCGATACTGAGACAAAGAAATGGCGGGACCTGCCACCCTTACCTGTTCCTCGGTATGCGTGAATGTGTCTACTCTATCACAGTTAAAAATCATATGTTGGGCTTGCGGCAGAGAAACTCTCCTTGTTTTTTTGTTGATTTTCCTTATAGAAACCGATTTCGTTCTTATCTAAATTCTACTGTTTGCAGCATTTTTTTTCCTCAATACTTGTTTGTTTTCACCGTTTTGATCCTTATTTAATGGTTCTTTTATGGAGACTAAATGCATTTTGTTTAAAGGGAAATAGACAAATAATGAGGAAGATTTTAAATTGTAACCACTCCTTTTTATGGACTTTGACACTAGACGTTTTTATTGTAACTTGTGTTAATGGATTTTCAGAAAGGTTGATGCCTTTTAAACTTATGGTTCTTTCTTGCGCTTCCATTTTGTCCCCAAATTTTTTTTACATCATTAAAAGTCAAGAAGCATTTCACTAATTTTGCCATCATTTTTTTATTACAATTTAAGTTCTACCAGAAAGACAAATAGTTCAGAGATGAGAAATTAAATGTCAAGATATATGAATGCATTTGCTGCAGCTTTGTGTACATTCTCAAAGGGGGCTAAGATTTGTACAGAGGGTGTTATCCTTTATGAGATTTTTCTTAAGTACATTTAAATCTTCTATGATCATCTTTTTCATTGTTTACTAACTAAACTTTGGCCTATAAATGAAATTCAATTTGGCTTGCCTTTAGATTTTTTCACATGGTTGTTATTTTATTGTGGGTTGTAGTCCTAAATGTGCTCTACTTAGCAGTGGTACTAGGTTGGATAGCTAACGGCAAAGTTTTTGTCTGACTAGTTTAAGATTGCAATGCCCAGTGGTGGTGCTGTAATCCATGAGGGGATATTTTTATTTGTTCATGATGTGTTTTAAAATTTTTTGAAAAAGGTCTAATAAGATAATTTTCAGGTATGCACCTGCAACTCAACTTTGGAGAGGTAGACTACATGTGATGGGTGGCAGTGGGGAGAATCGGTACACACCTGAAGTAGATCATTGGAGTCTTGCAGTCAAGGATGGAAAACCATTAGAAAAGGAGTGGAGAACTGAAATTCCGATTCCTCGCGGAGGACCTCATAGGTTTGTGGACTATATTATGTTATATTTAACGTTTTTGTTATTTCGTCTTTGCTGCATTCTTATTATGAGCATATCACACTTTCATATATTCGAGGATGATAATTTAAAAATAAAATGGTGCTTCTTATCCTTTAGGAAAATGAAGATTCCTTTTTCAACCTTTTGTGTTTCTGCCTCTGATTTTTGTGATATTCTTACACCGATGGTTAACAATTTTCACTTGTATATATTACACTTGGGGAAGTCTATGCTTAACATGATATCATGTAGATGTAAGGTAATACACATTAGGAATATATTACAGTGTTATTCTAAGCTCAATTGCCTCATTGGCCCTCTTCCTCTCAGACTGCCGTCTCTCTCTCTGTTTTTGGGTAAAATTTAATGTGCCGTCCTATGGATGCCATCTTGAATTATTTCACATAGCGACGGACACACACACACACACACACATTTACGCACAAATTTTCTACTTGGTTAAGCTCTCCTCTCATTTGTCTAGGGTCAAAACAAATCTCATAATTCATAGTATATTCTTTGTGTCTTTTTCACAGTTGCTGTTATATTTTACCATGCTGGATACCTTTTTAACCCAATTTGAATCCGATTCTCCTGGATATCAAGTCTTGTATCAATTCATTTTCCCTATTCCACCTAGCTTTGATGATAGGGGAGGCTAAAGTTCCTTGTGAGCGCAATTTTCCAGTTGATTTTTGTCTTGTGGAAGGACTAACACTCTTGATATTGTTAAAAAAGTTGATGGCCTTCGGTTTATTTGTGTCCTGATTAGTGTGTTATGTGCAAAAGGAAATTAGAAAGTATTGACTACTCCTTCCCTTTCCAACCGCTTTTTAAGTTTTTGGTGCAAGCTTCTTAAAAAAGCTAAAATTTCTTGGTTGTCAGGGTTCTTGAGTTTCATTATTAGTTGAGAATCTCTTTACTTCAGATGGTGGAGAAAAAAGTTTTGGGTTTATGGAGATGCTGTGTTTTGTTTGCTTTTTTGACAAGTAAAAATGCGTGTGTGTGTGTTTTTTTTTTTTTTGTTGTTTTGGGGGGGGGGGGGGGTGGGTTATGTTGGGTGGTTTGATTTCTTATGGGACAAATAGTCAAATATAAATTCTTAGCATCTGTATGGGCTTTGGATCTTTTGAACAATTCCTATGTTCTTATTTATAGAGACTGGAGTGGAGTTTTTGTTAATGTTTTCATTTGCTTTGGGATTTACTGGTCCATTGCCTATGTGCAATTCTTGTCAATAATATTGGTTTAATGTTTTATATTACGCATCAGAAGAAGTTTTTCTCCCACTGAAATAAATAAAAATCATCTGAAGCTTCCCTTCAGTGTAGAAAACTGTCCCAGGTTCTTTGGCTATCCTTGTCTTCCGCCACGCTTAATTTTGGATTGCAACTGCTTTTCGCGAAAATCTCTTTTATTCTCTTTCATTTTTCTAACGTTTGCTCCTTTTTTCCCCTGTCTAGAATTGTGAGATTCTTCAAGGGGCTCAACTGAATTCCAGATTTTGCTTCTTTTTTACCTGTATGGGATCTTGGATTAAACACTGCATACATAGTTGGAGTACAATTCGATGGAAATGCAATTTTATTAGTTTGATATCTGCTATCAAGTTAATGATAGCATCAAGCATCAATTGGATTTGCCTTGTGTAAATCTCATTTGCTTTGTTTGTCATGAATTTGATTTAGGGCTTGCGTTGTGGTTGATGATCGTCTACTTGTTATTGGTGGTCAAGAAGGTGATTTTATGGCCAAACCGGGATCGCCCATTTTCAAGTGCTCTCGTAGGAATGAGGTAATTGATTACTTTGTCTTTGTTCAATGTTCAGTTAATTTGTTTTGATCAATCTGTATGATCGTTTGCATTGCAATGAGTCCTGTATCATCTTTTATCGGCTACTATGATTTTGCAAACTTCAAGATGTTCTTTGATAGACAAGTGAGGCTATGGTGGACAGTAATGATAATGAGATGTAGATAATCTGGAAATCACTCAATTAAGGGGACGGAATTACAAAAAATATACAATAGGCAATGATGTGGCAGCCATGTGACACATATAGTGTAATTAATGAACATACATGCTTGTTAGGAGATACGTGAACTCAGGTTTCCTATGCAATGTAAAGAGAATGTAGACTTGTGAGTATATTTATGTGCCTTGGAGTTGAGTGATTCCTGTTTCAATCAAGTGTGTGGTTTGGTCATGTTGAGTGATTCCATGGTTAAGGAAATCACTCAATTAAGGGGATGGAATTACAAAAAATATACAGTAGGTAATGATGCAGCACCCATGTGATAAGTGTGTGGCCATGGGACAATTATAGTGTAATTAATGAACACACATGCTTTTAGGAGATACATGAACGCAGGTTTCCTATGCAATGTAGAGAGAATGTAGACTTGTGAGTATATCTTTGTGCCTTGGAGTTGAGTGATTCCTGTTTCAATCAAGTGTGTGGTTTGGTCATGTTAATGATTCCAAGGTTAAGGGAACAAGGTGGGAGACTACATTCGTAAAAAATGCTAAGTGATACATTTTATGTGTTTGGAGTTCAACACACAGCTAGCTACTGACAACTGTTATAAAATTTTTCCGTACTTTTTCCCACCCCTAAAAACAACTACTTGCAGATTATGTTCTTAGAAGTCCTCCTCTATAGAGAACTGGTGGTTAGGGGCTTTCTCTTCCTTTAATGCATAAACTATGGTTGTCGGTTTATGAGATGAAAATAATACAGTTCAAATTCAATCAGGACTGCAATGTGAATATATAAAAATGCATGAAACAATATTATATAGTTTGATTAGTTGATATGTCTTATCAATCTCCTTTCTACTATGTAACGAACTATGGGATGTTCTTTTTCAAATGACTGAAGTGCCTTTGGGGTTGTTAACGAAGTATAGGATGGTTGCTATTTCCAAGTGCTCTACCCTTATCCCTCCCTTTCTGTCCAATAAGTAGTGCCGTCACTACAGCTCTCAATTTTTGTTGTTTCAGGTTGTATATGATGATGTCTATATGCTGGATGATGAGATGAAGTGGAAAGTCTTGCCTTCTATGCCAAAACCAGATTCTCATATTGAATTTGCTTGGGTGCTTGTCAACAATTCTATTGTCATTGTTGGAGGCACAACAGAGAAGCATCCTACAACCAAAAAGATGGTTCTGGTTGGAGAAATATTTCAGTTTAACTTGAACACACTGGTATCAGCTTTTTATTCTTTTAATATACTTTTTTTACCCACATGTGCACACAGTTGATATATTTGCCTCTGTTAAAGATGCTGATGCTACATCATTGCTTTCAGCTGGCGGTTCTGCATGCAATGCTGTAGAAAACAAATTTAAAAACACTGAAGTGCTGCTTAGGCACATAAATCAAACACTTTTGTTGAAGTGAAGGTGCTTGTATATTATTAGGTTTAAGAAGAATGTTGCATTACTTTCCAATATTTAGTAGCATGTATATTGAAAAAATTATTTTGACCTGGGCTAGGTATGTTTATGAAGTACATTAAAATATGATAGTTGATCAATTTTGATGAAATCATTTAGGGTTAGTTTTTTTAGCTTCAAGTAAAAAAGTCGTGCTGTTAGGTTGTACAATATTTTGCTTATTGTATCTAGGCGTTGGTTACCTACTGTAGTTAATAAATTATGTAATTTGTAAATGTCAGTTACTACGATGGATTTATCACCGATTAGTTTGTATTTATTTATTTTTTTAACGTTGACAGAAGTGGTATGTGATTGGAAAACTCCCTTACCGTGTGAAAACAACTCTAGCTGGTTACTGGAATGGATGGCTGTACTTCACATCAGGACAGCGAGATAAGGGACCAGACGATCCGGCACCAAGGAAGGTACATGGAGATGTGTGGAGAACCAAATTGATATTGAACTCATGATCAAATTCTTGTTGATTATTTGTTGGGATCTTTCCTACTAAAATTATTAACCACTTGTAACCCAGTCAATTGTTTGTCTTGCTGTAATTCTTTTTTGTAATTTTTAGTAGCCTAGTCATCAGTATTTTTGTCTGCCGAGTGTTGTAAAGTTGAAGAAACGAATAGAGGAACTCCCATTTGTTCTCAGGAAATATAGTATTTATTTATCCAGTGAATATCAAACTAGTCAATTTTACATTATCAAACTACCCAGGTCAATTTTGACTTTGAGGGGCTTTTTTTTTTTTTTTTTTTTAAAAGGTTGGGTTGGATTTTCTATAGTGCATAAAACCATAAAACTTGAAAGAAGGATAAGGAAAATAATTTTTGCCATCAAGATATGCTAATTATTACCATAGAAAGAATATAATGGGCAATGTTCACGTTGCAATGAGCTACACTGTACCGTTGCGTTATATTGTATTAATTCAGCACTTAAAGCATCATTCACAAAACACTCTTATGAATGTGCCACAAGCTGCAATGATTTCACAAGATTGTAACCGTTCTTTGCTAGAACATTCTTGCTAATTGCTAGTAGACATTTACCATCAAACTAAAACTATCTTACTAATTGAACCGACACTCAAGACTTGTTTAACTAGTTTACTGTTTTGTATATGCTAAGGATTTGTCAAATTTTGATTGAACATTAGACTTTCTAAGTACCCTTTTTCCCCGGGAATCAAGTACATTGATTTCAGCACTTAGACATTAGCAATGCAAAATGTCAATCTAAAAATGGCCTTGATTTCAAAACGAACCTCCTGTGGAAATTCTGTTACTCTTCTCTACAGCACTACCAATTCATAACTTGGTTACTACAATCAACTTTTAGATATTCTGGTCGGAATATCACAAGACTTTTTAATTCACAAAAGATGTACATGACATTGGTAAGCTACCTGAAAGAACTGACATGAATGCAGTGGCAGCAACCAAAATACTCTGGCATTAGCTGTATTGCGTTCCTTTTTACAGCAACGGTACAAGCTCAACTAGCAGCAGCCCGCCATCAAATCTCAACCCTGATGATTCAGCAGGCTGAACTAAACCATCCATCATTCCACCAAAAACATACAAGTAGCGGCCCGAATAATCTGGACAGGCTCGATGAAATGACCGACAGTTGGGTTTATAACCCTCCGCCCTCAACCTTTTCCACATATTCAGCAATAATCCCTTTGAGTCCAACGTAGATTGCCGCACTCTAGTGAATGGTATTGCTTTAGTATCCAGCACCCAGAAGTCATCTTTCCGACGCCTGGAAGAATCTTCCCCTCCATAAATTAGTACTCGACCTCCCAATATGAGAGTAGCTGAGTGACCAACTCGTGGGAGGGAAAATCCTGCGGGAATGCTCTGTAATTCATAGGGTATTTGTACCCATTTGAAACAACCTTCACACACATCCAAGAACCAGACATCATTAAGCACCTCATAGCCCACTCCTCTACCACCAAATAGAACCATGCGATTTCCTCCTATGTAAGTCAAGGAGTGTCCTGAACAAGCAGGAGGCGATGGGCGAGTCACAAGCTGTTGCCATGACCCAAAACAAAAATTTTCAGATAGTTCTAAAACCCATGTATCACCTAATCTGAGACCATATAACCCAATCCCTCCATGAATTACCATCTTCCTATTATCAATAAAACATGCAGCATGGGCCCCACGTGCCGGTGGTGCAATAGACCCGACATCGAGCAGCCTCCATGACAATGTGATACCAAGGTTCTCATGGCATGCAATCTGCCCTATCCATGTATCACTGTGACGGTTACCACGGTCATTTATTCCTCCAAAAAGAACAAGATAATCACCAATTACAACACATGTATGCCCAAATCTTCCACTAGGAATGCCTGAATTAACTTTCTGCCACTTCAGCATCCTCTGGAAGTCATTGCCAATGTATGCTACCCATGTATCATCAAGATGGCGTCCTGTAGTGAAGAGAAAATGCAACCCAAAAATATAGTTAGACGACAAATGCATTAGCCATTATCAGGAAAAAACACACAAGCAATTACGACGAGCTAATTCAAGAAGTTATTCATTTCCATAGGTGATTATCTTAAATGGTGAAATGGTAGATGAAATGAGGTGAACTACAAAGAATTACTTGCTAGCTACAATTATTTTCCCATTCTGTGGCTTCCATATTTTTAACTGACATGAGTCAAGGACTGAGATCCCACAGGTCTTTGAAATCCAGTAAACTAAATTACTAATCAGAAATTAAAGAAGCTGTGAGAGGTTGGACAAAAGAGAGATTTTTCCAATGTATATCAAACTAATTACCATTTCACATCAAGTTTATGTTGCCATCAGTGCTGAAGGCATCCACGTATGAGATTAGAACTTTCACTCCGAGACGATTGAAATGTTAGATATCCTGTTTTAAATCTGTTATCAGTGAGAGTTAAAGTACCATAATACTTTTCATTATAGTTTCTGTTTAACTTTCTACTTCTATTGTGGTCATCCTGGACATTTTTCTTTCCAGTGACTCAGTATATGCAAAAATGCAAGATCAGAAAAGAATAAAACAATCTACACAAACTTGAGATTCAAGTTTAATTCAAATTTTCAGTATATATTCTACTTCGACCAGAGCTCTCAATTTTTAAATGAGGAATGATCTCAGCCGTTGAGATACAAATATATATTTATATGGGCCTTTAATAGGGTTAAGGACAGGGTCTTATAATGTGCGTATAGAAGTTTGTAACATGTCTTGTGTTGCTGTATGACATAGGTACACAGCTTAAAGTAATGCTATAGTCAAACAAGCAGCATGCCCACGGAGGTAATTGTTCGAAGGCATGTGCTTTAGTTGGCTTAACTCTAAGGGTGCTATATTGTAATCTTTGATCCCGCAGATCACTATATATCTAGTCATATTTCAAGTTTATAGTTCCACCCATTAGCTATCAACTCATTTCAATCTTTTTGTACGTAACAAAATCATCCACAGATTTAGCAGAAGTTCATTTGGTAATTGCCATAAAGTTAGCTGGAGTAATTAAACCCTAGAATCATTTGTGATTTCTGTTGTAATGATAAGCAAGGTCTAAAAAAATTCCTAATACTAGGATAAGGGCAAACACTTTCATGCAAACATTGGTCTCATTGTGCCCATGCCTCGAGTTGTTCACAATTACATCAACTTTTTTTTCAGCTTAAAGCAATCACAAACAGCAGGACCGCAGTGAGATCCAAGAATATTGCGTCAGGAATTGGATTCGTTCACTCTTATCATTAAGGATACTTGAAAAGTATCATATTTGAAGTCAAATTACAGTAATTGTAATAAAGAAATATCCCTTACAATTTGTATGCCATTAAAATTCCTTAATTGACCCATCTAATCCCTTCCATAAATAAGCATAAACACAGCATAATAACTTTAAAGTACCTTCCCTTCAAAAAAAAAAAAAACTTTAAAGTACCTTAGCCAGCAAAGAATTTTAAACACCATGAACACATTTTTTGAACAAAAACGCACCAAAACAAACATAGTTTAGAATCAAATCATTCAAACTAATACAAAAAACACAAGATATCACACCATAAAACATAATCATAGCCACAAATGAAACAAAAGAAAAAAGGATTTTTTGAACTGACCTCCTTCACAGCCACCACCAAACAAGACCAAACAATTAGAGATAAAGTTGAGAGAGTGAGAAGCTCTGGGGTTTGGCAGCACCAAATCACCATCTGGGTCAGAAATATTTCTGCAAGAAACAGACTCAAGTTGAGTAACCTGCCTGTAAAGCCTCATCCACGGCACCGTCATCATCATCATCTGATATTGGTTACAAGAATACTTGCAGGCATCAACTTGCTTATGCCCCCAGTCCCTTCTGCATATACTCTCCCACAAAGTGTCTGAGCTTGCTAATGACCTGAGTCTCTTGGAAGTCATAGCAAAAGATAGAATTGAGTCTACAGGAAGTCTGAGCAAGATTGAGAATAGATGGTCTTGTGCTAAGTTAGCTATAGGTGAAGGTGATCCGTTATCTATGTTATTAGTGCTACTGCTGGATTCTGCCATGAGAGTTATGGTTTGTTGGTTTTTGGAATATGATTTGTTTGAATTTATGGCTATCGTTACAGGGGGTGCTGAGTGAGACTGAGCCATGAGGGGGTGTCATGTGTGTTTTGGGGCAGCTCCACTTCCAAAATGGGTTTTATTTGTTGGCTTTCTTCATGTCAAACAATAAGACAATGGTAAAAAGTTTGTCATCATTGCCAATTTGTCATAGCAGGATTTTCGCTGGTTAAAAGAAAATTTAGCCGTTTTTGACCATGAAGAAGAACAGAAGGACGATATTATCGTACCAAATTTGGCATACTAAACGCACTAATCATGTTGACATTGAATATTAATGAAAATTATCTTCATAACCTTGTCAAGATAATATCCGAACAATTTGAATTTATTGCTGAGCTAATTTGTATTTAATTTTTTATAATTTTTCGCCACACATGCATATATAATAAAATACAGTTAATATTTAATTAATTTTATATTCTTATCTTATTACTATCAATTATATCTTTAAAAAAATTTAATAAAATTATCAGCGCGGCACTGAATTAAAATCCATATCAAAATATAAATTGAAACCCATACAAATAATAGTTATAGAATTGATATTATCATAATATCATATCTTCATCGTCAACTTATTAGTAGTTTGATTATAAATTTGGAATAATCAAAGACCACTATGTATTAAGCAATATATAGTAATATTATATCATGAATATGACATTATGATTCTAATTTTGAGTTTAAAATTCATGTGATATTAAATACAAAATTTTGAAACCCAATATCATTTGATATTAAAAAAAAATATTGTAAAATGGGTTGGTGGGGAGGTAAACTAAGGATTGTTCATTTGAAAAGTAAATTGGTAAGATTTAAAAGAAAAAAAAAAGGTCAAACGAAGTGATTGATTGTTTGTTCTGTTGTAATTGCTCATTATGCAATGAATTTAATGGAAAATGGAAATATATGTTGGGCTGTTTCATCAGGATTGGCGATAGTTTTGTTGGGTTGTTAAATTGTTATGGTGTGATGAAAGGGGCAAATCCTAGTGTTTTTAAAATGGATAAGTTCGTGGGGCAATCAACTCTCTTTTGTCTGTTTTATGAAACTATGAGCACTTTACCCCAACATGATTTGTGGATTCATTCATTCATTCTATACACTTCTTTGTCTTGTTAGTTTTATGAAAACGAAACCATTTTTATCTTTGAGTCACAACATTTTGGTTTTGGTTTTGGTTTATAATAATTTTAAAGTCCATTCATTTTTCAGTTGCAAAAAAGTTCTGTGATAGAAAACTGATATTTCCATCAGTTGATCATATTTCTTTATTTCTGCGTTTTTGTTTTTGGGTTTTGAAGACAATTCATATATTTATCATTCACTTAGTCTATCAAATAATCATATTGAGATCATATAAATGGTCTGATAAGAGGAGTTTAATAAGTTTAGTTTATCACATCAGTTGGGATATAAATTAAGTATCTCAATTTAGTAAGTATAGTATTATTGATATAAGTTTTTATTTTTTAGTCTAGATAGTTTTAAGGTGATAATTATATTTCACAACTTAATCTTTCATTAATTTGATTTATTGTAAACTTTAAAAAAAAAATGAGGTGTACCACAAATTCTTATTACCCTTTCTCGCTACCTAAAAGTTGATACTTGGCTCAAACACCCAATTTGGTCCATCAGGTATGTATTTCATGATAGACTCATGCTACTGTGCTAAGACAACAAATTATACTTACACCAAATTGAGACCCAATTCACATCGATTGACCAAGACCACTTGAAGGACCTTGGCTATAAGGGAATGACTAGTAGAACAAGTTATTGGAGAACTAATCATCCTAGAAGGGAAATCAAAAAAGCCCATATTCTTTATTTATGCCACTAAATCATTGCAGTATTTGGATGCAACCTTTTAGAAACCTTCCTTAAAACCCTAATTTCGGTCTAGTACCTTTTCTATCCCTACAAAGTGGATGCTTGACAGCGAAGAAACACTAAACAAGTCATTCATGTAAAAGAGGAAAAGATCTTCAAAATCCTACCTTATAGCAAGAAGATTTGTGCTAGCATTCTAAGAACAAGACTCCCGAGCCTTATTAAGTAGGCTTTCCTCAAAACCTATAAATAGAGCAACTTACACATAGTTCTCACTTCTCAAGATAACCCTCAAATATTTATTAGTAATCCAGCAGTCGTTTAGCAGCCTTTAACAGCCTTTAAACAACCATTCTTATGATCATCCACCATCTTTGTTCAAGAAACACTCTCTTTCTTGAACGAATAACCCTAGCCATCCTTACCATCCTGTCAAACCTCAAGAAACCCTAGACTACCCATCCTTACCATCCCATCACCAATAAAACACCTTCCTTAACTTGGAACAGTCATTCGTTCTCAGTTCAGTACCCTTAAACCTTCAAACACCACCTCAAACTCTAAAGAACTTTTACGGTAACATTCTTGAATTCACCACCCAATTTCTCATATTCTTTCAAACCAGTGTCGGAACCACCCTAAACACCATCCAATTGCACTTTCTGTGTTGCAATCATCCCAAAATTTTCATTTTTAAGCATTAGATCACACTAGGGATTTTTCTCAATTTTACTGCCATATTAAATACTGAAGTAGCCTAAACCCGGTTCTCCATTTTTCACTTATCTACTCTACTCTCACACTGCATCTTACAACATATGTCTTATTGTTTAAGCTTAAAACCAGTATTTGAAAAGTCGGCTACAGTCAAAGCTTCAACATGAGTTTAATAATCTCGTGGACCTTACTCTCCAAACCTTGGAAAGGTAGGCCGCTTTGTAGACCACATCCAGTCCAAAACTATAAATTAGTCCCAAATCCTATTCCCTTTAGAAGAAGGATTATCTCTAGCCAATTCGGTGAAAACACATGGACGGATCTAAGTCCCGCCTAAACATTTGAGTTGCACCCCAAATTCTTATTGCCCATTTAAATTTTTTTACAAATTAAAATATGTTTTATCACATTAGCTTCATTTATGAAAATTTGTTTGTATTGTGAAACATGATTAATGTATTGCGATGTGGATGTACAACCTTATCCTTTTAATCACAGAGATTTTATTATCCTTTGAACTTTACAACTTTCATAATCTTGAACAAACGTAAATTTAAAGTGAAGTCGCATTACAATTTTTTTTTTTTTTCTAACAAGTAATCAAGACTGACAATTGTTAGATACTAGATACTTTTGATATCTAATCTTATCACGTGAAATGTAATGTTATATGAATAATATTTGACATTTGACTCATAACTTCTTTAATTACAAACATCTTTGCAAAAGTTTTGATGGGATCCAACGAGAGAGGCTCAGCTAGACTTTGCCAAGATCAATTCAGATTGTAGCACCCACTTAGATAAAGTCCAATTGATTATAGCAAAACCCCAAGTGTCTGCACCAAAGAGGGCTCAGCCTTGATCTTCTTAGATCAAGTGTAATTGTCACCCAAAGAGAGGTCTCCTACAACTCGAATGGGTTTATTAAGTCTAAATATAACACAGTTAAGATGTCTGCGACAAAAGAGCATTTGTTAAGAATGTCTAGATTAAGTCTAATTAGAACAACTGGACTGTCAACTTCCATTTTGCTTGACACAAAACGTGTCTACGCCCTAAATATTCATCTATTAAGATTATTATCAAAATAAGAGAATTCAATTCACTCAAATAGAGAAGAAAAATACATACTTCAATACACTGTATTGGAGACTTGGAGTGTTTATTTTACTTATTTTTTAGTTTATCTTCTATTTTAATAACTCAAGAGGTTCCTTATTAGATAATGACTATATATATATACACACGAATTTGATTACGTTGCGCATGTTATTGTGCGTGACCGGATTACGTGTCACCTAATTATTGACCCGGCTTTAAGACAACAGCCAATGATCAGGTGATACGTGACTCATTTATCTCTAATGTATTAAATTTTTTATTTTTTTAATATTTTAATGACATCCTCGCTTTATTAAAGTAAGAATGTCCTCATTAAATTATTCTAAGATTCTAAACTTTATTAAAATTCAAAAGAATTATTATACTATATGATGTAATAACTTCCTTAAACTTTAATAAAATTCAGATCTTGAACTAGACAATTATTCATATCATTAGTATTTTTGTATTGGAGAATTAGTCATGAATTTGATTCTTACCCCTTTGATTTGATATGTTTGACGAGTACTCAGCTACACGAGATTTTCTCATCTAATGGATAATGATAAACTTGACGTTTGACTATCCAAATGAATTATTATGTATGATTATCCAAAAACCTTGATGCTTGAGCTGACAACTTGAATTTTGACGTCTTTCAACAGAGAAATTTTTAACTTGTTGTGCAACAAATAAGATGAAATCTTCATTCATGCAAGGGACACAATCATTACCAAAAAATAAATTGTCTGCATTGGCCTTTTGCTTGAATTTCCAAGAATGGAAGGGGCATAAAAGTAAATCGATAGGTTGATTTATGTGATGTTTATCGTTTAATATACAAATTTGCTCTCGTGCTTGCTTGAAATGAATTCCTCAAAATTGAAGGGATATATGGAAGAATAATTTCACACCAAATAAAAGTAAAGCATCATCTCACAGCTTCTCTGCAAATTAAAATTTTCATAAGTTATTATTATTATTATTATTGACATTAAAATTAAAAGACTACTAATATTTACAATCAGATAATTACTGCAACTGATCTACATTAAACCTATGAAGTATAACTTAAATTTCTACTCTTACTAATATTCGAAAAATATTTATTCCACTAATATTTTATAAAGAAGAAGACTAGCTCCACTTTTTTAATTGAGGGACGGAATTTGAGTCCCCATTTTTAAATCACAAACTTCTAGTAGCAGCCCCCCACTCGGCCAAATCATTGCATCAAATATGACTAGGTAAAGGATATGTAATTGGATAAAATGAAATCACTTGGTTGTGTTATCTTGAGAAAGCAAGAGACATAGGCTTGTTTATTTGATTATTTTTACATACAACAGTTTCTATGGTTACAAAGTTATATTGCAAGCTACTACTAAAACATCTATGTTAAAAAGCTCTATTGTAAATCATTATAACAACAAAACAAACTAAAATCCAAAGAAAAAGAAAATCGGTGATTTCTCATTGTGATGGTAGGAAGTTATCACTCCTCACCATCTTACTTAAATGATACTTGTTGGAAGGATGCAAAGGAATTACTAACTTTTATTGCTGCAGATTATGTACTTTCCCTTTCTTTATTACTTTCCGGAGAGCGGTTTTGGCTTCCTCCAGTGTTTCAACAGTATACCCCTCTTCAAAGGTTACCCTCTGTACATTGAACTGCGAAGAAAAGGAAAAAAAAATTGGCACAAAAACAAAAGCAAAGAAAGAGTTGGAAGTTCATGAAAACGTATGAAGAGTAGTTGTGGCTGGATAGATACCTGTGCACCTTGACGGACCCGAACATCAATTCCCTTGCTGTCTAATGATATAATAGCGGCATCATCAACTTCAGTTTCAGCCGATAAGAGCTCTTTGAGCGGCTTTGAGAAAGCAACATTGAGTTCCTACAATAAAAGCAAGTAAAAATCAAATTAATCCCAACGTATGCATAGTAAACTGTAAAATTGTTTGTGCTGTGCATCATTTTACACAGACAAAAGGTGAACAAATAATTGAAAACATGAGAAGGGACAAAGATGGATACAATTGAAATTCGTATCCTCTAAATAACTAAGATCAAATGTCCGAAGTTTCATTTATTAAAACTACTAATAAGACAGAGTTCACCTTCAGATAATGCTCGCCACCCTCCACTGCAATCTTATCAGGCAAGAGGGCTTCGTATTCCTTGACATCGACCCAAGCAACAGTGCCAAAGCCTCCAATGAAATATATGTCACTACAATAAATTTGAAAAGCAAATATAAACTTTCATCTCAACAAGAAATAAACTTATAACTGACAGGTCTCCCAGGATGAACATAAGAAGTTCTGACATACAAATGCAAACAAAAAATAATAAATAAAAGAAAAGAAAATTCAGACCATTGCAGGTTATGACACCAGCCAGCCAGAGTCCAAAAGAAATGAAATAAAACTTGGAAAATATTAACATACAGTTCTTATTCACAGAAAATATTAACATACAGTTCTTATACACCATTTTGACCACAAAAATATAGGCCTGTACGCAAGAGATTAGTAAAATAGAGTTGATAGAATCACTGAAGAAGCAAAAGTTATCAACAAGAGTTTTATCAGAACAGTTCTATCGAGTTATAATGGAGTTCTTCAACTCAATAGTTATCGCAAGCAGTAATCAACCAGCAAAAATGGGCTAAAATACAGCTCTTTTCAAATCCACATGATACCTCAATTTTTAATACAAATTTAACTCAGCTAATGCATCTTATCTATAGCATATATGACAATCAAAACACCATTCAAAGTGAAATCTGTATGAGAATTTGTGAAAACTAAAGGGGCAGCTAATCTAAACTCCCTCTATATCTCTCTTCTGTGTGTAAAAGTTGATAATCCTTCAAATTTATGAATTAACTGAGATCAAGTAAAGAGAACAAATAAACATAAATCTACACTTAAAGCTAAGATTGTATAATGCCCATAAATATTCTCTCCTCCATTTTGCAAAAGTTTGCCGTTCCATAATAGCCCGGTTTTTCCTATTGAACTGATGCAAAAAATATCCCAGAGTCAATTAATACCAGATCAGGTGGTTGTAGCTCTTTCATCATAGGCTGCAAAGATAGTTAGAGACTCTGCAGAAGAGAACAGGCTTGAAATCCAATTCAGTCAATCAGCCAACAGAAATTCTGAACGTAGTTGGCCAACAGATCCTCCCCCCTCCCCCAACAAAAACTCTCTCTCTATAGATATTTTAAATAATTAATAAATAGAGACACACGTGACTTAAGATGAATCCGAGCTTTAAAATCCAAGAATCTAACCACTTTTTAAACTATCAGTTTTGAGATGCATAGCAAAGATAGAGAAAATTTACGACAACTTTTTTATATAGAAAACATACATAAATAACACTGACTAAACCAAAATAAACACAAGGATAAAAATATATAAATAAATAATTAAAACAAACCTTATGTTTTGCATCCGAAAGTAGTAGAAATTACCCCACTGTTGAGTTGGTCCTTGTTGATGTTTTGCGATATATTGTTTATGTGCCCATTCCTGAAAACAGAACCATGCATTATAATGTATAAACTATAAACAACAGCACTAGTGACAGAATCCTCAGCGGCAAGGATGCATTCTTTTCCCTCAACAAATGAAACCACCGAAGTCTTTCGTAAAATTTAGAAGCAAGAAAATTCTTTGCCCAACAGATTCCATCATGAGAAGAAATATAGGGCTCAACCAACTTCAAAATAGGTCCAATGACAAATATCGAAACCCAGTGAAACTCATAACATGAAATTGAATATATGAAACTTGGTGAAATGTGAAGAAAAAGGAAGCAAGAAAAAGCCTATTAGACACTCCAAGCATAATAATTCCTAACAGGCTAGATGAAGCTAGATTGGTGCACTGAAAATCGTATAATGCATTGTGTTCCAGGGTTATGACTATGGCCAAATAACAGAAAGCAATTTCCAACCTTCTTAAGGGATATCCAGAAATTGATTAAAAAGTACACAAAATTAATAAGAGAAATAAATTACAACCTGTTGATGTTCTGGAAGTGGGAAGACATCGCCAAAAATAGTTACTCTTGCATTTGATAAGCCGCTCCATCCCGGTATCTATTAATCCTAACTGTCAATAAAATTGATAAATAGAAAACTAGAGCAGGTATAAAGTACAAAATACTAAATAACTAACCTGTACAACAAGTGTGCATCTGGGGTCAGCTAACAAATTCCGTGTATGGATGGCCAATGGTGAGAATGAAAATATTGGATCTGCAAACATAAAAGCATTTAAGACAAAAATAGATCGTATTGAAGAAAAGGAAAACAAAATTAAGCAATTCTTGAAGATCCAAAGACTTACGCCCCATTGAATCAGGAGCAAAATCTACCAGGGACCCAAATGGGTATCCTTCTCGTCGATGGTGCATCCGAGACATTACAGTACATAGATGAGCAAACTTGGCCTTAAATCATGAAGAAGTATAGATTTAAAATTTTTTCAATTCATATTTAAATAGAAATAAAAGTACAAGTAATTACTCCGAGTATAACCAAACTCAGCTCCTTTAAAGAGTAATACCAAACAGGTATAGATTTATTATACTAAGAAATCAAATACCTGCTCCATTAGATTGCGAACTGCTAAGGCTGGTCGAGGTAAGCCATGAGCTGAAGTTGCACTCTGCACTCCACCAGATATTGGGGTTCGAAAAAGTCCAGCTCGTGTTCCCCCACTCGTTCCACTCCCATGAGGAACCACATGAGGTGTTTCTATCTTTAATAAATTATCTGCATCCTTATCACCACTTGGATGTTGATTTGTATTACCCTTCAAAATATGAGAGAAGCCATCACTACTAAGCCGAAGCAGCCATTTGATACATCCATTAATGGTCTATATCATGGGAAAAGAAAATGTTGCAGATATTACATAGAAGCACAATAGAACTAGAAGGCCATCAAAGAAACCAATTCACAACCTAGAAAATAACTTGGCATTCTTGGGAAGGTATGAAAAAAATTAGAATCACAAGAAGCAATTCCGCAACGTCCCAAATTGCTTCATGTACTTTCCAAGATTCATAAATGATGGAATTATAGAAGGCTTAAAATTTTTCTTATTACTCTCCCCTAGCAGCATTAATAAATCAGAGGAAAGCACCAAAATACCATTGACAAGAAAAAGAAATTAAGTGAAAAAAAGTATTGAATCAAATAATTTGAATAGAAGTTCTAATCCAAGTTCAGAATATGTTTAATTTCACTTGATGCAATAGCAAGACCACAGGCATTAGTCTTCCATGCACAAATACATTCAAGACAAGAAAGAACATCAATGGCAAGGTGGCAAGGTATGACAGATATACACAGGGAGCCATTGAATATTGGTTAGTCAAAAAAGTTAATTTCTACGAGAATTGGGTCACTTAGCATAGCTACACAATTGAACAATAACTACACCCCTGAAACAACACAACATGTCCTATTTCTGCAGTGAAATGTTAAAAGGAGCTAGGTAAAAGTATAATGCGCTTAATAAAGTGAATAGGAATCTCAAGGAGTATCTAGACAATTGTTCGATTCCAAAAGCAAAAGTCTATCTACCAATAGACCCTTTAGCCATGATCATAAGCGCAACTGCTTCTTCAAACATCCTAAGTAATCTCTTTGCAACTACAACAGAGAAAAGGGGGAACAAAAAGCAAGAAAAAGATTAGCATACCAATAAACTTGACTTCAGTAAGCTACCATATGGACCCCATTAGACATGAAATTAAAGTATCACTGTTTCTGTAATGTAGAAATATAATACAGCTGTCTTCCCAATATAGAACAACCATGCAAGTCAATCAAGTTCATGCTATTCTAAAAGGAACTCTTTTTCTACTACTAACAGGTAACCGAATCTACATTCAACATGCTTAGAAACAAACTCAATAGTGTACGATGATTATCCAGCAAAAATTCAAGCACATCCTTTGACTACTTTCTTGCCAAAAGCAAAATTCAGTTTTTTCTTTGAGTCCTTAATGAACACAAATACAGATTCATTCATGATCGATAATTGAATCTGTTGCAAGTCTCCAGGCATTCTCCCATACATTTTATATAAAAATTAAAAAAAAATTCTAACTTTTCCGAGTTCACTGATCATGAGCAAATCAAAAGCACCAAATGAAACAACAAGCATCAACTAACAAACTTAAATAAACAAGTTTTGAGTATTTGAAAAAACAATCACCTGAGATGAAGAGACAGTGTCTCCAAAAACAGAGCCAATCCCATTATCCAAAGGCTTGCCATCTTCACCTTCACTGGGTACCTCACGCGCCAGAGCATGAATACGAAGCCCAAGACCAAGGGCAGCATAATGAGAGCTTTCACTGAATTTCAAAGACCCAGTTCGCTTATTTGATGATTTTGTAAAAGAGTATGAAGGAGAAGGTAAAGGTTTATTAAGAACTGAACTTGAAAGAGATTCCATCAAAAAAAGAAAAGGAATAACAACAGCAGAGAGAGCTTTTGTTTGTTATTTGCTGCAAAAGGGTTTTTGTTTTTGTAAGAGTCTAAAAGAAAGGGCTTTGTGTGCTGTGGAAAATTTTCGTTTTGACAGCGTGGGGTTTTGGGAGTTGTTGTGAGAGGAGAAGAAAGATTGTAATGAAGGATTAAAAATTGCAAAATATGGCGCCGCAATTATTTAATTAAAGAGGGTGAGTTTGGTGCATTATATTATATTATATTATATTATTTTAATATAAATATATTATATTATATTAGTATTGTATTATAATAATATTATATAATATTTAGTGTTATATTATATTATATTTACTGTTATATTGTACTGTATTAATTTTTAATTATATTATATTAATTTTTTTATGATTAGTTTATATTATATATTTAAAAAATAATATTTATTAGTTATATTAAATTATTTAAAAATAATTAATTTTTATATATTGATTATTATAATATAATTAAATAATGTAATATTATATTATATTTTTATATACTATTTAAGTATTTATTATTAGTTATATTAAATTATAAATTTATTAATAAATTATAATATAAAAATAAAAAATATATAATATTATTGAATAATAAATTATAAATTTTTTAATTTATATTAATAATTATAATGTAAAAACAAAAAATAAAAATTAATATTATATAGTATTATATTAAATTAAAATGTTTTATTTATTATTATTATTATAAAGTAAAAATAATAATAATTAATTTTTATATATTGATTATTATAATTAAATAATGTAATATTATATTATATTTTTATATACTATTTAAGTATTTATTATTAGTTATATTGTGTAATTAATTTATTAATTTATATTAATAATTATAATGTAAAAACAAAAAATAAAAATTAATATTATATATTATTATATTAAATTAAAAAGTTATATTGATTATTATAATATAATTAAATAATGTAATATTATATTATATTTTTATATACTATTTAAGTAATTATTATTAGTTATATTATATTATAAATTTATTAATAAATTATAATATAAAAATAAAAAATAGAATATAATATTATTGAATAATAAATTATAAATTTATATTAATAATTATAATGCAAAAACAAAAAATAAAAATTAATATTATATAATATTATATTAAATTAAAAAGTTATATTTATCTATTATTATTATTATAAGGTAAAATACAATATAATATAATATTATTGAATAATAAATTATAAATTTATTAATTTATATTAATAATTATAATGTAAAAACAAAAAATAAAAATTAATATTATATAATATTATATTAATTAACAAGTTATATTTATTTATTATTATTATTATAAAGTAAAAAAAAAGGGCAAGCTATGCGGTTGTTGCCACATATTAATACCCCATTATACACAATTTTTTTTTCCCCAACCATAGTATTAGTATTAAAATAATGTGAACAGTACCTTAATACAGCATAGTCCTATCTACCAAATACACCCAAAGGGCAATATTAGGTATCCTAATATATAAGTTTCAATTTGAGTCATAACTAATGTGATATTCATTCATTGGATGATAATTAGGTAATTATACTAACTATAAAATCTATCATCTAATAAATGAGTGACATATAGTGACATGACTCAAAAGTGATTTATAACTCTCAAGTATAAGAGTGACTTGTTATAATATAGCTCGGTGAGTCCGAAGTCGATCTACATAGAAAAGATTTAATTTATTTATTTTAATTTATCTAAGAAATGAAAATAGAACTTAAATATATGCAACTTAATTTAAGTGAAACTACATAATTAAATTAGTTAGGGCTATGGATCCACTCTTAGTAGTAAATAAATTTAATGAATACTTTTTTATCATATTTATTTATTGTCCAAAAGATTAATTGTATAAATTATTATTATTTTTTCATTAATTTTATAATGGATTAAGTACTTAGTGTGCCAAAATTTAATTTGTCTACAATAAGTCAAAATACCATTTTACCATACTTTATACTAAGATATTAAGAATTTATTGTGCCAAACTTCCTTGTTTGTCTACAACAAATCAAAATTTCAAAATATAAAATATGCATAAGATTGGATAGAAAATAATTTAATTTATATAATTAAAAATAGAATTTGATTAAATCATATTTTCTTACTAAGAGTTTCACTTTACCCTAACTATTATTATATAGCTAAGTATAATTGAAATAAAAATAATTATTAATATTAAATTATAAATAAATAAAAATAAAAATAAATAAAATTGAAAATAAAACTAAATTTATTTATGAAATTAATTTACTAAATATTACAAAGAGATAAGAGAAGAAGAATTTGGAGAGAAAGAAGTGAAGAAAGGGGTGTAGAGAGGTGCATTCTCCCCTCCCCCTCGCTATTTATACTAATTCATGATTAACCCACGCCACATACATAATTAAAGCCAATTATCTCATGGCCATATATTTGTCCCATTAACCCAACATAAACCTAACCCAATCTACTCAAGCACACTTAGCTTATTCCACTAACAATTATCACACATAACATGGTAAAAACTTATAATTTTACAACAACAGTCGTGGATCTTTTTTGACAATGACCTAACTTTTCGGACCTCCGGAATCCAAATTTAACATCTGTTTATCTGTTTGGAGCCTCGAATTACGTGAAATTATTATTTTTACCTAAGAAACACGTAAAAATACACAAAATTGAATATTTAAAAATATAATTAGAAATTCACAATATGTTACATAATTAAAATGTAAATTATAATATAAGCACATAATAATATTTTATCCCTTAGTAAACATACAATTTTTAACACTAATCACATAAAATGGGACTCAAGTTGGGACTTAAATGTTGGGATCCCTAACATTATTGATTCACAAATATGACAAATATTCAAGAATGAAAAAAATCTAAAATACCCCTGAAATTAAAATGTCTACTTTAGTTACATATAACTATGGCTGATCAACTATACGCAATGGCGCACGTGGCAAACTCCCAAACATTCTATAAGGAGTGCGACTGTGCATATAACTTTTATGATATTAAGAGTGTGTTTACATTTTGGAGTGGAGTGGAGTGGGAGTGAGAGTGGGAGTGGGAATTAAGTATTTACTTAGTTAAAATAAGAGGGGACCCGCTTTTTTTTGGAGTGGGGAATGGGGAGTGGGAGTTGGGTTTGCCATTTTTTTATTAATTTAATATAATTAATATTTAATAAAATAAAATAAATAATATTATTATATTATTTTATAAAACTACATTTATTAAAAATAATAATATTTAAATATAATGTTATTATATTATTTTATAAATTTAATAATAATAATAATAATAATAATTTTAATAATAATAATAATAATAAATTTAGTAAAAATAATAATATTATTAATATAATATTATTATATTATTTTATAAATTTTAATAATAATAATAATAAAATTTTAATAATAATAATAATAAATTTATTAAAAATAATAATATTATTAATATAATATTATTTTATTATTTTATAAATTTAATAATAATAATATTATTATTATTATTATTATCTTTATTTAAAAATTTTATATTATTATAGATATTTAAAAATAATAGTATTATATTTATTTAATATTAATAATTAATAATAATACTATCTTTATTTTTAATTTACATAATTAAAATTAAAATTAATAAGAATTATGATTTACATTTAAGAATATTAAAAATTATTATTAATTTATATTTTATTATATTCAAATATATTTTTTATTAATTTTATAATTAAAAATTACAATTATTTAAATAAGGGTAAAACTGTAATTTAAAACCATTTACTCCTAATCCAAGACAATCCAAGACAAAATAGACATATAATTGGATTCTGATTCCAACTCCACACTCCCATTCCATTCCAGTGTAAGTAAATAACCTACTCCCGCTCCCACTCTACACTCCCAATCCCAGGATTCCCACTACAATTCAAAAAATAAACGCTACTTAAAAATAGTGTTGGACTTGATTAGTATTGCCTCATTAAAACCTCCCTCCTGAAAATAACATTTATCGATTTGATAATCTTCTAAGCCAAACGCATGTTAATGCTATGTACTAATTTTTCAAAAGTTTATATCGGTAAAGCTTTGGTAAATAGATCTATAAAATTATTGGTGGAGCATATTTAATTGATATTAATTTTCTTACACTGTTAGAGCTAATGAGTGTAGAAAAATTTTGATTGGATGTTGTATTTAGTTATGTTTCCTTTATAACTTATGCAATACCATTGATATTATCCTCCTATATTGTTAGAATTTTATTGATATTTTAAAATATTAATGTCCAAATTAGAGGGATTGTTATAATTAATGCTCTCTACTTCATTCTTATATTTCATCATCAATTAATGCTCTCTACTTCATTCTTATATTTCATCATCAATTTTTTTTAATTTTGTTATTCTAAACTATTATGCTTGAAGAGTTGAATTGCAACCTCACAATTGTGACGTCATTTTATCTTAGAGGTCAATTCGTTTTGATTTGTATCCTTTTTTACATGGTTAGTCTTCCTTAAAGAAGTAAAATTGATTTTAAGGACAATGCTTCACGTATGCCTTGACAAATTTATGTTTGCTGATCAGGTAACAACTTTGGGATATAACTTTCTAATTCATGGGTGCAAGTTCTGTGTTTTTGAATGCAACTTTTGGGTTGAACAACTACGTTGTTATTCTCAAGCTATTATTCATCACCAGTTGGGTTTGTTGATTGGTGTTGTTGTTCTAATTGATTTTGGTATTCAAAGAAGCAATATTAACTCATATCTCTAACATATATTATTGTTTGAATATCTGTAACATAAAGTAAACTTATACGTGCTCTGAATATAATGAAAAAAATTATATTAAATTTTTAATTTATCACTGAATCTGATTTTAGAGTATTGCTATAATTACTCAATGGAAATATTTAGTTTGTTTTAGAACTAATGTGGCATTTTATGAATCATATATCCATTGATTGAGTTTATAAAAACAAATAATAACAAAATCAATTATTTCCATACAAATTACAATAAATGATTATATAGTGACACATCAGTTGGATAAAAACCAAGGATCTAAAGTTCTAAACTGAGTAATTAAACATAAACTATATAACATTATATAAGTTGCGTTTATAAAAATAATTAATAACAAAATCAATATTTAATTTCCATACAAATGACATTAAATAATTATTTAGTGACATATCAATCGGATAAAAGCCAGGTATCTAAAGCTCTGAACTGAGTAATTAAACATAAACTAGATAACATTACATAAGTTTAAGGAGACAATCCCATATCATCCAAGAATAATAAATTTGTCGGGCAAGAAAATTTGAGACAATCAATTGAAATAGCTTTTTCTTTAGCTTTAGAGCTCTACAATTTTTCTTTCTTTTATTTTTTTTTCTAACTAAATAAAACTCTTAAATGCCAATCGAACATTTTTTCAGCTCTTACACTTTATTCGTAGAACTTTCAAATACATACACAGATTCACCGCGGATGATCGGTTAATGCAGCGACACAGTGTAATCCCATCAACAAGAGGAAGTTGGCAAATCTCGATCTTTGGATCAATAGCCACGGTATTGTTGAATTCCAGCACAAAATCCCTGCAATATCTGATGCTCTTATCCAGTCTTGCATCAGATGGTGCCACCACAGATCCATACGGGAATTGTCGTAGCAAATCACTCCCCCAATCTTCACAAGCTCAATAATCCTCTTGTGGTAGTCAATCTAATTATCTTCGTTAGCATCAACAAAGATAAAGTCAAATGTCCCATGATATTTTTCCTGAATATAATGATCGATTACGTTGATGATTAATCATGATCAATTCAGCTATGAGCTAGTATGAACGAATAATATTCTTTTTGGAGAATGATGTGCTTACTTGTTGGATCATTTGATCAAGAACAGGAAGAGCATGGCCTTCTCTAAAATCAATCTTGTGAGCAACACCAACTTTCTCAATTATGGGCAAAACCTAATTGGTAATATTCCCTTGTGATGTCAATGGCCAAATATCGGTACCATTCAAGATAAAGGCTACTCATTTTTCTTGCAAAATAAAACTATTTTTGGGAGAAGAGACATTCTTACTCATAAAGTTTGTCCTATTAACACGCGTAAGCCTCAATGTTTTCCGAAGAGATACAGATTTTGATACGAGAAATTTAGAATACATAACAGGTATTATGTCAACCATACAATAAAAAAAATGGTATCATGACATATGTGCATTTATTTTGAAAAATTACCATGCAAGTGGTAATTATATTAAATTCAATTACACATATCATATATGCATTAGTTGATTGTATTATCTCTTATGTATTCTAGAATTCTTCGATACTCACATATACTCATTTCAATATTTTCCGTTAGGTCTGCAAATGTCAACTTTAGTACCTACCCTTGGGTAAATATGGATAGTTTAAATAGTACCAAGATTATTGTGATAGAAAAATAATAAGGAGACAAAGTACTGATAAAATACTGATAAAATGCTGATAAAAATAATGTTACACCATTACATTAATAATGAAGAGAGAAAGTATTGATAAAATGATGATAAAAATAACGTTACACCGTTTCAATTTACTTAGTTTAAAATGGAGTGAATAGCAAGCGACTCAATTTACTGTGGGCCATTGTTTTTTTTTTTTTCCAGTGCTTTGTCTCATGTTTTGGTATGAATATATATCAGTGCTCTAATAGTATGAAACAACCATGATGCTATTATTTCCACTCAATAAAATATAAAACACTACGATAGAAGGGTCTATCTGTCCGTTTCTAAAACGTACATTATTCTGTATATGACAACAAATTTTAGGAGTGTGGGTGCCATTTTTATCTTATTTAATTTTATTACATTGCCATCATTGGGAAGAGCAAGGGCAGTGGATAGGAGAGAGTAACCAGTGTAAACACCAATTTCCATGGTGTTCTTGGCGTTGATAAGCTTAATTATCATCCTCAGGAATTGTGATTCATCAGCTGTGATCATCATGTAGTTACTGCTTTTTATTTGTGTGGGGGCAAAATAAACTTATAAGATACATTACAGCTATCAAAACATAGCTCCGAGAAAAGACCTCAAATATAAGGACTTTTGGAGCACAAATTAATTTGGGGAAAAAAAATTGTAAAACGAGAGAATCTCAAAGTGGGCGCTTGGCCGTCAACTCGCGGAGCTCCTTCAAGCATTCAGGCTCTCTTCGATATACACCAGTTTCAAGTATATACTGCAAGTGCAAGTGATAATAGATTAAAAAGAAAAAAATATCAAGGTTTATTCAAATTTTTTATAGCATACAAAATAATTAATTGATTACCTGATAAAACTGATCACTCTGTAAAAGATTCTTTCTTTCAGTTTCTTGGCAATCAGAATCCTTATTTTGCTGCCCTTTCTGATTCGGAGCCATTACTATTATTTATTTATTTATTTTTTCCTTTGCTTTAGAGACTGAATACGTGGCTGCTCTATATATCTATAGCAGCAAACAACATTAGGCAATGACAGCAACTACATAATAACATGACACCAAATACTCTTCAAACACACCTGGCAGCATGCATGCATGCATGGCGCTAGCACAAGGCATATTATCAAAATGGACTCTTTTCCAATTCTTGCATATCTTTATTTTTCTGTAAGTTCTCTGTCTATAAATCATTTAATGATTTGTATTTTCAAAATTCTAATATTTAAGTCCCAACTTGAGTCTTATTGTCATGTGTCACTTATCTATTGGATAATGAATTTCATAACTTATAAAATTACTTAAATTCCATTTAATATATGAATATTATATTAGTTGGGACTTAAATTAAAACTTGGGTATTCGGATATGGCTAGCATTACTCATTTTCAAATATAACCATCTTTACTTTTTTGAAAATTTTATCAAACCCTTAAAAAAAGCATGCACTATCTTCATTTCATTATAAGCAAGGATTATGACAAATCTAAATTTCAATGTCCAACAAAATGCATGTACATAAATATAAAAAGGATCATCTACATGCATTACACTAATCCTATAGAATTTCTTAATTCATAAACAGCTAGTCACAAACATGCAAATGAGTGATTGAATGGCTATATTGAAAACAGAGCGCTGGAGCGAAAGAAAGAAAGAGAAAATTAGATGTTTTACGTTGAAGGGTGTTTATTACATGGAGTAACAACATTCATTGTCAACAAAAGAAAAAGAAACTAAATTTAAGTTTGACGCCTTGTTGTACTCCTCCTTTCAATTTCTGCAAGCAATGCGACTCTTAACTTCTAAGAGTCTAGTTAAAATTTCTTTTGTGTTGATCCTTTTTTCAGGTGATTCATTTGTACACTCCATAGCCAATTAAGTTCAAGATAGATGACACACATTGCTCCTTTGTAATAAAATGTTCAAACCCTTTACTCAATAAATTCGCATCAACAACTTTCATCACTGAAATGGACAGCAACTCATTAACCCAATGCATTAAAGTAAATTCTCCCATGAACATTTTGTCCGTTAGTTTTTTCTTTGTAAATGCCTCCACTAGAATAATCTCATAGCTGTAAACATAACCTTTTGTCGATACTTGTCCTTCTCTTCCATACTCTGTAAATCATATGGTCAGATAAACAAAGATCAATTACATTTTGATGAAATGAAGATCATGTATAATTAATAATTTATAAGGTGAAAGAAATTGAAAATTAAAACGAATCTGGTGCGATATAACCTATTGTGGCAAGTGTTTGTGTTGTAGCCATAGATTGATTTTCTTCAATTAAGAGCTTTGCAATGCCAAAATTACCAGGGCAACCATATTACCGTCCTACAATACATTGCCCGGCTTTAAGTCACAATGAATTCTGAAAATTGAATGACCAAAATGGAGATATTCAAGAGCTGATGCAACATCTATCATTATGTTCAATCTCTGAAAAATATCTAAAATGCACTACTCGAATACGAACACTTCTCCTGACTTTCATTAGACATCTATTCTAATACCAACGCTTTAAAATCTTCGTTTGAACAACTGCTATTTCATCACTTCACATGCAGCATCAAAACTCTTCGATACTCTCTCAAATTACAGGTGGAGAACCTTGGCAGCAACCTCCATCGCATCTTCAACTCTTGCTTTGTACACAGATCCAAAACTCCCTCTGCCAATTAGCTGGTTTTCATTAAATCCATCTGTTGCTCGGAAAAGTTCTAGTATGAAAATCTTCTCTGTGTTGCTCGAGGTGACTTATTACCATCATTTGACAGCTCTGTTTGTAGCTCTTTTCTGACATCTTGTGATCAACAAAAATTTGACAGCTAGTAAGAGTACTTTAATGAATGCAATACTCAATGGCAAAACAATTCTTAGTAAAAGAGCTTTTTTTCTTGATTTTCCACGAGTATTAGTTTTGCCACTTTTACATGGTTGGACTTGCAGAGCGGACGAACTACACAATAAATCATTTCCCATAAATGATTCAGCTGTGAAGTTTCCAAAGGGTCCTTCTGATAGGTCCCAGTCAAAGTTTGATGAATAAGAATAGGAAATTAGCTCTCTTTGGGTGAGAACAAATCACAATGTTTGGAAAATTTTCTGCTGTCCCTTTTTTATTCACTGAAAGAGTTTAAATACAAATAATTTCAACAACTCTTGCCCATAACTTAAGTGCATAAAACAGAAACTTAATCCATGAAAACAACTTGCAAGAAAATAGTTAACTAAGTGCTAGTGGGATATTAGACTTCAATGGAAATTAGGACTATTGTGAACGTGCCCATGACTTAGTCCATGTATCTTCGATTTGGCTGAGGATCATGCTGAGATCTTCGTGGCTTATCACCTTCCCTAGAAGTCTTTTCCTTAAAGACAGATTTACATCTTTGAGGTTTAAAAATTTCTCTAAAGACAAAGGAATATCACCCGAGAGAATATTATTAGACAAATTCAAGTACTTTAAGCTTATCATGTTACCAAATGATTCCAGAATTGGACCTTGAAGTATACTATATAGCAATGGGAGAAGTCTAGACTTGTTAAGCCTCCAATTGTGATTGGAATATCACTTGATAAATTATTCATTGATAAATCTATTGGCAGTGCAATCTTGAAATTTCCAATCTCTAATGGGAGAAGTCCATTCAAAGAGTTTGATGAAAGGTTGAATTCCAAAATGTCTTTAAAGTTTCCAAAAGTTGATGGTATCACATATAGGGATGTTCATGGATTAGACATCAATTTATATCTGATTTACAATTTTATAGATTATAAATTTTTAATTCAATCCAATCTACGGATTGGTGAATTTCAATATAAATCCAATCCATATGTTTGTGGATCGGATGCGGATTTGACCCAATACATATTGTTTTCACCAAATTTTTGCTAAAATCCGATTCGAACCAATTAGGTGATGCTCACTGGATCCAGCTCAAATCTGATTCAAATAAAAAAATTTATATTTTAGGGGAGATTATGCTAAGTTTGGGCATAGGTGTGTTTTTCTAATTTTTGGGGTAATTGATTTAGCTTAGGTATCCTAGATGGTAAGTCAAAGTAATTTAGTGTAACTGGGTACCTCAAGTACACTCATACATGAAATACAATTTGGATCTCAAATTGAATATATAGCAAAACAAGCATAAATACAATAAACACACCATATTTACGTGGTTCGGCCTTTGGCCTACGTCCACCAGAGCAAATCATCACCAATCCACTATATAAATGAGATATTACATGAGATTTTACATTATACAAAATGAATAATATAAACTAGATAGCTATATAAAAATGTTTGGTGTTGATAAACATGAAGATGGTGATTAAAGATTTGTAAAGTGATAATATGATGAAGAAGATGATGAAGGTGGAGAATAGAAATAGCCTCTAAAAATGGAGAAATTAGCGATGATCTAAAAGTTAGAGGAGAGGAGAGGAGAGGAGAGTGTATGTGTGTGAGAGAGAGAATAGAGGAGAGGAAGCACGGAGATGATAAGAGATGAGATAGGAGAGGAGGCTAGGAGATGATTTCATAAGAGAGCCCCAAATATGGGTGAATAAGGCACTTATATAGTGGAGGCTAGTGGTAAGGGGAGTGTATAAAATTTAGGGCTAGATGTTATCCTTAGGACTATGTGTCAAATTTAGAGAAAAAAGACAAGAATATTCCTTTTGTACTAGGTTTATTCTTTCCCATAAATATCTTGATGTGTGAAATCTTGACCATTGATTTCCAAGCCCATCTAATGTAGAGAATTCTTCCAAATGGCATCCTTATGTTGCTCCAAGTATTGTGCACATTTTGCCATTATAAATGTCCACGTGTCATTAATTTATTAGTCCAAAGTATCCTTCCAAATTTACCCCCAAACAAGATTCCCCTAGTTTCTTGTGTTAAAAGAATTGAAGCATAAGAAACTCAAAGAGAAAAATTTAGGCTTAATGACACGTAGCTGCTTCTAGTTTATGGTTCACATATCTTGTAACCCTTTTGGGGTAGGTAAGGTAATTGAGGAAGCTCATCCCCCTATGAACAAAGCAATAATTAGCAATAAATATCTTTCATAGAGACTTATTCTGGAGTTTCCTTAGATCAATAATCATGGCAATTCCTTCAGGAGTTTTCTTATCTCTCTAATCATGGTGACTGATTCAGAAGCTTTCTTAGTTCTCTGATCATAGCAATTTCCTCAAGAGCTTTAATAGCCTTTTGATCATGGCGATTTACCGAAGAGTAATCTTAGCCCTCTGATCATGGTGATTTACTCAGGAGCTTTCATAGCTTTTTGATCATGGCAATTTATTCAGAAGCTTTCGTAGCTCTCTGACCATATGATGATAAAATGTAGTTATAAAGCATGGCGATATACATAGATTTCATGGGAGAGGAGTTCTCAATCCCATATATAGATAACCTTACTAAAGTACCGTCATGTTGGCGATATATTCATGTTCACAACTTTTTATTAGCAATCAATATAAATCAGTTGAAACAGGAGTAGCTTAGGGTATCTAAAGCTACACTCAAAAAGTTAAAAATGGTGAGTCATAAGTAGAGATAATTTACAATGAATAAATTATAACAAATAAGGAGTAAATCATTCATTCACTATCACGAGGTGATAAAAATAAATCATCTATAAAAATTATCCATGTAAGATATATTAGAAAAGACAAACTATCGCATCACATTTCAATCATAATGAGGAACTTAGCAAGGTGAGCTATACCCATGGTGATAAAAACATAAATCATCCTTATAAACATTCATGAGTGTAATCAAAGAAAAAGAAGCTAATACACTATATATAATGACATATAACTAAAGGCAAATCATCCATTCACATCTTTGTGAGGACTTTAGGTAGGTAAGCTATATGCTTTTAATTTCTGAGGAGATAATAAAATCTCTAAAAATGAACAAGCAACCCATGTGGGGTACCCTTGAGGTCCCTACAAGGTCTTAACCACTGTGGGTTACTCTTAAGATCCCCACAAGATCTTCACATAAAATTTACAAATACATATCC
Source organism: Clausena lansium (assembly GCA_030449835.1). NCBI lineage: Eukaryota > Viridiplantae > Streptophyta > Magnoliopsida > Sapindales > Rutaceae > Clausena > Clausena lansium. The sequence continues at coordinate 148,698 of JASUUF010000038.1, forward strand.
ATAAGTGAAACTAACCACTGCGAGGGTACCTCTGAGGTCCCTATAAAATCTTCACACAATATTATAAACACACTTTTACAAGTGAAATTGAACACTGTGGGGTATCTCTAAGGTTCCCAAGAGGTTTTTACATAATATTTACAAACACACATTCACAAGTGAAACTAACCACTATGAAGTACCCTTGAGGTCCCCACAAGATCTTCACATAATATTTATAAACACACATTCACAAGTGAAACTAACCATTGCAGGGTACCCCTGAGGTCCCCACAAGGTCTTCACACAAAATTTACAAATATATATGTAACAAGATAAGAAATAAATAAAATATATAAGTAGAGAATTCCTGACCGCATGTTAACCATCATCACTCCAGTTCTTCTTCATGTATTTCCTTGCACATGTACCCTAGAGCTCCATCCCAATGAACTCTTGATTTGGTAGGTACAGCTCTGCTTAATTGATCTTCCTGGTACCTCCACTTTACGGTGCTTGCATTTGAGGGTACCTCTACTACCCCTTTATTCATTTACAACCCAAACCAATCCAGCCACCAAAATGGAAGCTTTTTGTACCGCTCCCCACAGATAGCGCCAATTATTTTCACCAAATTTTTGCTAGGATCTTATTCGAACCAATTAGATTGTGATCATCGAATCCAGCTAAAATCTGATTCAAACAAATAAATTTATATTTGAGGGAAGTTTTTACTAAGTTTGGGCTTAAGTGTGTTTCTTTGATTTTTAGGGTAGGTGGTTTAGCTGAGGCACCCTAGGTGGTGAATCAATATAATTTAATATAACTGAGGAACCTCAGGTACACTCATAAGTGAAACACAATCTAGATCTCAAATTGAAAATATAGCAAAACAAGCATAAATACAAGGAACATATAATATTTACGTGGTTCGGTTTTTAGCCTACGTCCACGGGAGCAAGTCATCACCAATCCACTATATAAATGAGATATTACATGAGATTTTACATTACACAAAATTAACAATATAAACTAGATAGCTATATAAAGATATTTGGTGTTAATAAACGTGAAGATGGTGAATAAAGATTCGTAGAGTGCTAATATGATGAAGAAGATTATTAAGGTGGAGAATTGAAATAATCTCTAAAAATGGAGAAATTGATGATGATCTAAACGTTGGAGGAGAGGAGAGAGCGTGTGTGAGAGAGATAAGAGAGGAGAGGAGGCACAGAGATGATAAGAGATTAGATAGGAGAAGAGACTAAGAAATGATTTCATAAGAGAGCCCCAAACATGGGTGAATAAGACGCTTATATAGTGGAGGTCAGTCGTAAGGGAGTCCATAAAAGTTAGGGCTAGCTGTTATCCTTAGATTAAAAGAAAAGAATGCTTTTAGGACTATGTGTCATATTTAGGGAAAAGGACAAGAATATTTCTTTGTACTAGGTTTATTCTTTCCTATAAATATTTTGATGTGTGAAATCTTGACTATTGATTTCCAAGCCCATCCAATGTAGAGAATTCTTCCAAATGGCATCTTTATATTGCTCCAATTATTGTGCTCATTTTGCCTTATAAATGTCCACATGTCATTAATTTATTAGTCCAAAGTATCCTTCCAAATTTACCCCCAAACACATATCAAATCCACCATTTTACAGATTAAAAATTTTTAATTTTTTCCAATTCACAAACTAATTAAATAAAAAATATAATATAAAAATAATTTTACTACTGATCAAATTCAAAATTGAATAAAATTTAAATAAATTAATTTTTTTAAAAAAAGCTAGAATAATACATTCAAATATTCAAAATATAATAGACCAAAAAAAATCTTATTTATTTAGGTCAATACATGAAAATTGACTAAAAATAACAGCTTAGGAAGTTATATTTGTTTATTTAATTATTTTTTATTTTATATTGTGGTGTTAATGTAAGTACATTTTAACTTATTTATTTATTGGTAAGTAGTAATGCCACATTTACAAGTTTTTTTAATTAGATAAAAAAAAAATTTTGTAGATTCACAGATTTTTGCAGATTTATAGAAGTAAATCCATATCCAATCCACTGACTGCGGATTTTCAAATTTTCAATTCAATCCAATCTATCAATCAAGAGATCAGATTTTTACGGATCGAATTTGTACAAATCAAATAGATTGAGCGGATCGGATTGAATTTTGAACACCCCTAATCACATTAGTTAACTCATTAGAGCTCAGAGAGATTCTTCTTAGAGATGGGAGATTACCTAAGCAAGCAGGAACGGACCGAGAAAGCTTGTTGTCATTTAAGAAAAACTCAACGAAACCCGTCAAATCACAAATATCATTTGGCATTGACCCTTCTAATTTATTGTTAATAAGACTCAACCCTTGGAGTTTTTCTAGTCTACCGAGTGAAATCGGAATTGATCCAGTCAATTTATTGTGTCCTAATCACTAAAACAATTAAATTGGTTAGGCTGCTGATCTCTTGAGGAATGTTCCTACTAACGCTGCAATTATGCATGTAAATTTTCTCCAGAGAATTAGAATGGTTTACCTATGGAACTAGAAATGATGCCCTCTGGTGGATTTCCCTCCCATGGTTAAGAAAGTCAAATTCCTGCAATTTGACAAAGGAAAAAAAAAAGGGTTAATTGAGATTTGAAGTTATTATCACCTAAAGAGAGCTTTTGAAGGTTTCTTAAGTTGCCGAATGATCTGAGAAGAAATCCTGAGAAGGAGTTATACGTCAGTCTAGAATCAAGAGCTTGGAAGCATTAAAGATGAAGCCAGGAATTGTAATTGTCCCACTAAAATTATTAACCGCCAAGTGAAGCTTCTCAAAATTTGGATGTACATTATCTATGCTTGATGGTACATTTCATGAGAGGGTATTATTTGTAACGCCAAGTACTTTGAGTGTTCAGATATTGAAGATTGTGGATAGGACAACGCCAACTAATTTGTTACATCAAGCCAGAAATGCTTCAGAAGATTACCAATTTCATGTGGTGCCTGACCTGTAAAAATATATATGTAAACGCGTTTACAAAGTATAGAGTCATGCTTTTGTACGGACGTCTAAATTATGTAAAGTTCGGTGTGGGACTGGAGAGTGATTTGATTTTTTAGACATACAATTTTTTTTTTTTTCAGAAGAAGAAGAAGACCTTGACACATGTCATCGGGTTAAGCTACCCGTTAGGCTATTATTTGAGAGACTTAATACTGATAGAGAAGAAAGGTTGAATAGACACGTAGGAATGCTTCCTGATAACAAATTGTTATATAGCCATAAGTCCTGCAATTCTGCAAGATTTCCCAACTCTTGTGAAATTTCTCCTGCAAATAATAAAGTAAAATGTGTTTAAACTGTTTGATAAAAAAATTTAAAGTGATAGAAAGGACTTAATAATCGTATTTAAGATAAGTTTTAACAAATCTCATTAAAACTTGAGACGAAAGCTCATGGAAAAAACCTTAGTTGTCATACCATGTTAGTAAAATTGCTTAATGCAAAAATTTAAGTTAATAGATGAGAACCCAACGATGGTATTAAAGACAAGAATTGACATATTAATGATTAATTTATCATGATTAGCTAGCTTAAGTATAAACAAACCCTGCATTTAATTATACCTTGGAGTATATTATAGTCGAGATAAGCTTGGTCAAGTTGCCAATTTCATTCGGAATGACCCCAGAGAAATCATTCGATGCCAAAACTAATAGCTGCAGCTGCTTGCAATTTGACAGAGAGGATGGAATCTCACCATGAAACAAGTTTCCTGTCAAATAAAAAGCTTCCAGAGAAGGAGATAGTTAAAAATATTTGGTGGGATTTGGTCAGTGTCTATTGTTTGTAAGATCAATGACCTGTAAACAGTAGCGAACCAGAAAATCGAATTCACAAGGAGCAAAATATTTTACCAATATAAAATGTAAAGAAAAGATGATGCACGTATGCCGTATCTGAGTTTTAGCTAGAAATCAAGGCTTTAACCTTTAAGAGAAAAAGGTAGCAAAATGCCCAAATCGTGAAAAGGCAAAATATAAAGTTAGATATCTATTTTGTTTTGTGTTATCTATTTTGTTGTGTATCTTAAATAATGACTTAAATGGATTTCATTCAATTGGACATTTGTTTAATGGATTCCTTCAACAATTGAGCTAAAAATTATAAATGGATGAGATTTTTTTTAAAAGAAATTGAACATAAATTAATGAAATAATTAATTGAACAAGGCAAATTTATAATTTCAATTGAATAGGACAAAACATATCTTCCGGAATATTTGGGACATGCCTGCCTCCGCAAATCCCTTAGTGGGTCCGCCACTGCTTGTAATGAAGAAACGTTTGAGGATTGAAGAAGGGAAAGAACAAGAGAGCTGGTTGTCAATGAAATCAAGTTTCTGCAGTGCATTTATGCTAAAGATAAGAGGAGGGAATGGGACCCGAAAGCTGGTTGATGCTGAGATCAAGTACTTGTAATGATGGTAGGTCTCCAAGTTGAGAAGGGATGTTGATTGGTATCACAAGTAAACTCCTGTCCAATTACAAATAGGGGTACTTGTGTTCCAATTTCTGGCCAAGAAATTGCTTGGATCATGTGCTATGTGTGATTTTAAGGGCTAGAAGAGCATCTTGGTCTGTGGTAACAGTACTATAGTTGCCAAGAGAAGTGTGATCATCCCCATTGAAGTGTGCTCTTAGATTGTCAATGCAAGGAAGAAGGAGACAAGTAAGTGCTAAGAATAAATAAGCAAACGAAAAATATATAGTTTTTTGAAAACCGCCAGAGGGTACTGGTAAAAATTAAGTGAAGGGATCAGTAGTGTAAATGGGGATGGACGTTTTCAACTTGCAGCTAATTACTATTGTAAGAGACATTTCATCAAACACCTTTACACTTTCATCAAACACTTGTTTTTTTTTCAACTAACTGTAACTAAAATTATATAAAAGAGCATACAGAATCCACCCACTCTGTATGATAAAGCTTGAACTTTGAGTTTTATAATTGCTGATGGAATGAAAAGCAATATAAATTCTGAGGCCTTAATACAAAATGGACTTGAATCGAATGGATTGCCACCTAGCAGGCTCAAAAAAATAAAAGTTAGTCAAACTTTGTAATAAAAAATCTCCCTACAAAGCTGCCTAATGACCAGTATTTATAAAATATACTTCAATTCAATGAGAGTGCTTCTAAATAAATTGATGGAAAATATTGAAATTGGTTTAATTTTTAATTTATTATAATTTATATCTAAAAATTTTGGATGATTAAGTTTTGCTAAGCTATTTGAATTTTTGTTTATATTTTGTAATAAAAAATGGAATGGTGTAGTGGTTAAATTGTATTGTATTGTGGTGTAGTGATGATAACGGTAAAGGAAAAATAATAGCTACAGGCCCACTGGTCCAATTAAAATAAATAAAAGGCCGCATGCCTACATGGGCCCATGCTGGGCCGGCCTTGACAAAAGCTTATATAGTAGGACAAAAATTTAATTGAAATAAATTTAATTATTCCAAATTTTATTAAAAAAATCAAAACTCTTCTTAATAGAGAGTCTTTCTTCAACAATAGCATGTATGGAAATCACACATCAATTAAAATCCATAAATAATTTTTTTTGCTTTTTTATATGTGACTTATAAGATACATGAACTAATAGTTTCAATATAGACGTTCTATTCTTGTAAGAATGACTAAAAAGAAAAAAAAATGTTGTCGACTCTTGATCTTAAAAAAGGATGGTAATATTTCCATCTCACAATTTTTCTAAACCACCCCACTCGTAGGAAATAATTACAATAAGTTTACATTGTCTTTTAAAAATATAAATAAAGAAGAAGTTTGGAGATTTAATCAAATAAAATTAAATACTTAAAGTACTAATACAATGACTCTTTTTTTGGTATAATTTACTCAATTAATATTATTAGTATAAAATAGTCATATAAAACTTATCTTAAAGCAATTTTGATAGTCAAAGATACTTATGTTTGAAAAAAGAATTATAAGAAGAATTCCGTTGATTAATCATCAAAACATTTTGCTGATTGTATATTTTAAAAGTAATGAGAGCCCATAATAATTATTTTTTAAAAGCTAGTTGGATTTACAAAATTAGTGGAGTGGAAATATCCCACTCGTAAAAATAATTCATTTTGCCTAAGCTGGCCCTTGAAAATTTTCATTTAGCCCATGTAATTTTTAGAATACAATCCCTAATAAGACAAATATTTTTCTTATTGATCATTACAAAATTTTTTATAGGGTTCCGCTATGTTGGAATTGTTCTACTGTAAAATACTCCTTCATAACCACACGATTAAAGTTATAACGTATTCTTATTTATCACTTTGCGTGTGTGGCTGTAATTCGTTGTCTACAGTAACCCTTGCCTTTCTTATAATATTTAATGAAATAAAAAAAATCGTATTTATCCCTAAAAGTTTTCTTTTATTGAATTATTATAAATTTAACCCGGATTAAAATTCTAAACTTTGCCATCCATAATTACTATATATAGCATGTATTATTTTATGGTTATGTCTTTCATTTCATTGATTGTTGTGATTTCATATCAAAATTTTCATTCCAAGTTAAGTATCATGCGATAGGGGTTTGCATACATATATATGAAAGAAAAAATGTATGTTTAGTATTAGGCAGTAGATATGGTGGAGTTGCTCTACCGTATAACACTGTCTTATAACCATATAATCAAAGTGATAAATAGTAAATAAATAGTTATTGCTGTGATCGTATGGTTATCATCAATGCTCTACGGTGGAGCAACTCCACCGTAGCCGAACCCTTAATACTACTATCCTCTTACTCTAGCGTGCCATAACATAATTTATAGATAAATATTTACATATTTTCAATTAAGAAAAAAGAAATTTAAGAAGTCATTATAGCCGATCATGAAAAGTCCACCTATGACCCAAATGCATGGGAAAAAAATAATAATAAATGAATATAGAAAAAGAGAGAAAAGTAATAAACAAACATCACGAACCATTAGAAAAGAGGCAGCTCCTAACAATGTCGCTATCCGAATGCCATTTGTCATCATGAACACTATTTCTCTTGCTTGCTTTAGTTGAATTCTTGATTTGAAAACTCTCCCTCTCCTTATTATTATTTTTTTATTTCCTTTCATTTGAAGTTCTCTCAAAAGCATAGTTTGGTAGTTAACAAATTTACATTATATTCAATTTAAAAAAAAAATCATTGAAACCAAATTGATCAAAATTATGAAGATGTCCAAAATTTCTTACAAGGTTTCAGGTCATCAACTATGGATTCTAGCTTTCATTTCAAGTATAATTTTGTTGGCAACTTTTTCAAGATCAAACATTCAAGTTGATCAATTTTCTGCTTCTGGGATTACATTGAAATCTCATAATCAAGTACCAAGAAGAAACATATCAAAAGGTGTTGACTATCCTCCTGTTTTAGCATATTGGATTTGTGGCACCAATGGTGACAGCAAGAAAATATTGAGGCTATTGAAGGCAATATATCATCCAAGAAACCAGTACTTGTTACAGCTTGATGCCGACGCGCCGGAATCTGAAAGGGCTGAGTTGGCTCTGAAAGTTCAATCTGAAATTGTGTTTAAAGCTTTTGGAAATGTTGATGTTGTGGGAGAAAGTTATGCCATTGATAAAATGGGAGTCTCAGCACTTGCTGCCACACTTCATGCTGCTGCTTTGCTTCTCAAAATTAGTACAAACTGGGAATGGTTCATCCCTTTAAGCCCTTCAGATTATCCACTTATGAGCCAAGATGGTAAATTTTGATCTACTTTAATTTCATTTATTGTTTGATCCATATATAATTTTCGAATGAACAGTGCTTGATTTTTTTATAAAATTTGCTGAGATTTATTTCTTCGATTTTGGGCAAAATACGATTGGTAGTTTTTCGATAAAATATAAATTTAATTAAATCTTAATTATATGTTGCTGTACATGCGCGTATGACAGAAGGTTATAAAGAGTTGAGCTAGCATTGGATCCAAATCCAAATTTTAGATCATTTAGATGTTCTGCCTTCCATTATATATAATGACAGCTTGTGGGCTAAATAATTTGATATATTGTCAAGTTATTTGACTAATCTAAGTTAATTTATATACATTAGACATGTTAATTTTGATTGTCAATTTGCAGATGTTCTTCATGCTTTCACTTTCTTGCCAAGGGATCTCAACTTTATTGATTTTACTACTAACACTGGGTGGAAGGAGTAAGCAAACTAAATTATAATATATATAATATTACAATACTTACTTTTTCGTTACTAATTACAAGGTTTATGGTGTTCAATTGTTGCTTTAAAAGCATTGGATTGTACAGAGCAAAATGAATTGTATGGTATTTCAAATTCTATATTCTTGATTAGAAATTTTATCATATTTTTCTTGAAATTTGAGATAGAATCTGGTTTGTTGCAGGAGGCTAATGATTAACAGAATTGTTATAGACCCAAATTTGTATCATAGAAAGAACACTCCAATTTTATATGCAGTAGAAACTCGAGCAACCCCAGATGACTACAAGATCTTTGGAGGTCAGTTCCCTTTCAATTTTTTTTTTAATTTTTATTATTAGGGTAATTAATCACTTACCTCCCTTGAGATTTGAGGTATTATCACTTAGATTGCATGTTTCATTTATTAGGTACCTAACCTTCCTTAAACTTAAGCTTAGAGAGATATAACAAATTATATAACATAACTTTTCGGGGAGAAAACTTTCTGATAAATTCTATGAGATTTTTATAATTTTATTTGAAAGATTATATATATATATATATATATAACATATTTTAAAAAGAAAATTAGTGCTACTAAGTTTTAAATTTCAAATTAGTTAATAAATTTTGATTTTGTTGACCGAAAGAGCTGTGGCTCTAACATTACCCATAAATAAAATAGAATGAATCAAATCACCTAGTTTTACAGGTTATAATAGATACTAGACCACAAAAATTCATCATATTAATCAGTTATTTGTTTTTTTTCATTTGATTGGATTATTACCATCTACTTAAATATAACAATTTAAGGTTTATCGAGATTCTACGTACATATATTTGTAGTACAACAACCAAACACAACTCAAAAATCTACTCCCACTTGTAGCTTTTTGGGGTGACACTGCGATCCTAGGTTATATTTCTTTGACATTATTGTGTGTGTATGTGCGCTTTGTTTTTCATTTTTTTTTTTCAATGTTTCTAATATTTCATTTCATATTCTTGTATGTCTGTCAAAAAGGCTCGCCATGGATGATTCTTTCAAGATCTTTCATGGAGTATTGTGTACATGGATGGGACAACTTCCCAAGAAAACTTCTAATGTACTTAACAAATGTACCATACCCTCTAGAATCATACTTCCACACGATCTTGTGCAACTCTCCTCAGTTCCAAAACTCCACAATAAACACTGATCTCAGCTTCATGAAATGGGAAAACCCTGCACATGTAGGACCCCAGACACTGAAGTTGCCGGACTACGTAAAAATGGTAACTAGTAACAAGACAACAATATTTGCGAGACCATTCGAAGAAGACGATCCTGTGCTAGAAAAGATCGATGAAAATGTTCTGAATCGCTCTGGTGACGGAGTGGTACCGGGAAAATGGTGCTCCATCCGAGGAAAGAAGAAGAATTTAGAGAGTTTAAAGAATGAGGAAGAGTTGTGTTCTGCTTGGGGAAATAATATTGATGCTGTCAAGCCAGGGATTTATGGCATGAAGCTAAGGGTTTTGCTTTCTGAGCTTGTGAGTCATGGAAGAGGGAAAATTTGTCAATGCCAAGAACAAGTATATAATTGAAACTTGAAAGGGATCACTGGATCAGTATTAATTTTGATTTGCAATTATATATAGTTTACAATTTTTGAGACAGAAGAAAATCTTTTCATTCTATATCTCCAAGTCATTCGCAAATTCATAGTTTTGGAATAAAAACTTGTGCCAAGAATGACGCTACAAAGATATTTTGCGCCAAGTTGTGCAAATTAAACTCGTGTCAAGCTTATGCCAAGAACGCATACTTGGGGCTGAAAATTAAAGATTTAATTAGCTAATGGTACTAGCATACATAATGGTGATAAGCCTCAAGCTCGGCACAAGATATTTATAAATCTTAGCTTAGGCTACACTTTCCTTGTAGTTGATGCTTGCATTAATGCAGGTCTCTCTAAGAATGCTCCTCCAGATGACTATTAATTCCTTAGTATCTTCACAATCAGCTAGGTTTTTTTTAAGTGATAATAGCTGCCATTTTTGGAAATGGGATACTACCTGAAATAGAGTCAATTCTAGCTAGATTCACCTGCTACTGCCTACTGGGAAGATGGTAAAGGCCTTCTAATGTGTTACGCCGTAAATTTTGTTATTTTCTATTCAACTGCAATTTCTGGATATTGTGCGTTTGGAAGTGAATCGAACTCAAACATTCTCAAGAGGCCTAATGCCAGACAATGGCCCTTCATTCTTCTTCAGCTCTTTGCTGTTGAATTGGTTTATTCCCACGTAGATTTTGAGATTGTTAGGGAAATATCTAAGCAGCTTGGCCATACATATGTCTTGGCTGTCATAAGGTTTATCGAACCGATTTCTACATCAGAGACCCCACAAGCCAAAAACCTATACAATCTATAATTCAAGCAGACGTCACAATCTCTGTCGCAACAGAGATCATGGAGAAGAAATCACTGGTGTAAAGAGTTAAAATATGCAGGTGTTTGATGGTTTTGCCTTAATGTTCGACGAAATGCCTCAACGAATTTATTTTTGGCGGGAACCATCTCGTTTGAATTCTACAATATAAATCATGAATGAAAAGAAGGGCCCTGCCTAGCTGCTATATCACCTTAAAGCCAGAAACATCTTTTTTGTGGTGTAGCAGCCCTACAACCCACCAAAATTAATCATGATTCATGTGCTTTTAAGTAAGCAACAAATTCACGCCAATTGGCTCGTAGCCTACTCGCACCATTTATGCACTCAAAGTAAGAGTATAACTGTCTCTCCGTTATTTTGGGTAGAGTAGATATCCCTTTAATATTATGTGATGGTAGAAATTCGAGTTATATCATATTAGAATTATTAAGTAGAGTCATGATTGATTTTTTATTGTAAATATCAATAAAATTCTTGTTGTAATATATCAGTGTATAAAAAAAAAAAAAAAGCAACAAATTTACAGGTAAAACAAGCAATCTCACACATAGCTAACTTTAAAAAAAAAAAAAAAAAAAACTCAATATTGTAGCCCACAATTACAAAATCACAGATCAGCCAATCATTTTAACCCTACTTTCACTAGTATTTCTCTCTCCATTTGATTCTTCAAGCCACTTTAAACTGCAACCACAAGCAGCTTTTCCCCACCCACCACGCTCGAGTCTCAGAGGCACTTTTGATCCTCACATTTTATCATTTCATATCAACCCTTATTAATCATCCTCCTTTTTCTTTTCTTTTAACAATTATTTTGATACTGGCGATTCTGTCTAGCCCATCTCTGCAGGCTTTTATATTATATATTAATAGCTGGCACATGTACAATGGAAAAAAGTTTGTGCTGTTTAATTTAATTTATAGAGACATGCATAATTTTTGAAACTTCATTCATGTCACAGATTGGTCAATTATATTGGATGGTGCATTGTCTTAATCAAAACTGTGGTTAAAAATATCAAGCCTTTGAATATAATAATATTCTGTGATTTAGAATGCAAGTTGTAATTTCTCATTAATTTAGGCTAATCTAATAAGGACCAGTCACATTGTCACATGATACTTTATCTAGTTTATGATATAAAACAAAGTCCTCCAATTTTAAAATCTCAAATCAATTTGAAAGATAATGGATCAATATGTTTCATGTAATGACTAATACAGACATGTATATAGAGATCAGCTGGTTTTATATTTACCAAGGAAGCCTAGGCTCCAAGATGAAAAGGGGTAATAGCAAAGAATTATTTATTTGAATTTTGAATATTAAAACATTGTGTTGGCAATGAAGGATCACATATTCGTATGTGACGATATGGAAACTTATTATAATGGTGTATAACATTGACCATTAAAATAAATTTTCAAAAAAAATTGAAAAATTTTTGAAAATGCCAATTAACTCATGATAATATGATTTTTTAACTTGCATTTTATTACCTGTGTGAGATTAATTTTTCTTTAAAGTAATTTAACAGAAAAATTAAAAAAAAAAAAAAAAAATTGTATATTACCAAATTGTTAACCTTACGTTGCGGAGAGCGATAAAATTTAAAAAAAGAAATTAAAAAAAGTATGCTACGTAAGCTTATTCTTTTTTTTTTTTTTGGACTCATTTCTCCCCAAGAAGATTCCTTTAAAATATTTTGATCATCAAAATTGGGAAAAAATTCATTGTCCTAGACGACACATCTTGATCATAACAACAGATTTTTTTCAATATAAAATTTCTTATTGAGGAAATAGATCAAATTTAAATTAATTTTTTGAAATAACTCAACCAACTCCTTGGGAGCATACTTTTTTCAAAATATATATATATATTTGACACATAAATAACATCATCCATTTTGATAAATAATTTGAAAATAGTCTTTCATTTTTCAGAACAAGAAATACATAGAAAAAGAAATATAAAACAAATGTATTTGTCAAAATTTTTATTCAAAAATGTTCTTGAAAAATAATATTAGAAATTATTAATGTAATTTATATCTTCTTCATCATTTTTCAGATATGTCAATTTCATAAAGAATCTACAAACACATAAATCAAACATCTTAAGATCAATAATTGAACCGATCACTATTATTTATTAAAATCTAGTACATCAGTCAGTATATATTCAATTTTGTCCTTTTTTTTTTGTTTTTTTTTTTTAATATCAGCAATCACTCTTGCAATTTCCAAATCCACTCAAGTCATCAAATTTTCTATCCTAATTTTAAAACGAACAAAAACAAATAAAATACGCACAAATTTTCAAAAATAATTTGCCCTAATTTTAGATTTCTATAAAACCCATCAACTCGCACGTACCACTCAAACATTGCACTCAGCCCATCCCTCCTCCAAGTCCCGCCTGGGTCTTCTCCTCCTCACCGCCATCACACGTGCGAGCTTCCCCTCAACGGCCACGATCAACTTAGCCGGCACTCCTGATATCGCCTCAAGCCTTCTCAGATTCGGCCACGTGGCGACCGTTTTGTCCCCACACATTCTCAACCCAAACCAAAACGACGCCGCCAAGCAAGCCCGTAAGGGCAACGCCGTCGACCTCTCCAAACACACCTCCAACGCCTGACCCGCCAAAGAAACAACAACAAGCGAATTGCAATTATTATTATTATTATTATTACCATTCAGCCCCAGCCTTCTACACCAAATCACAAAAATACCCTCCGCCTTGGAATCCGCCACAGCCGCCACCTTATCGCCGGAAATATCCGACACAGAACTCGAACATGCACGAACCCTTTTACGTTCTCTTCCCATTTTCTTTGCAGCGGAGATTGCAGTGGAAGAAATACAATCAGACGACGTCGTCGCAGTAGTAGTAGTAGTAGTAGAACAACAAGACGGGCAAATGGGTTCCGGTGATGAGGTCGAGCGTTCCCCGGAGATGAACTTTCCGGTCAAAGATTTGCACTGAGAGCACAGAGTCTGACGAAGGTGACGAGCCACGAGAAAGTTGGCCTTATGAACCCTAGCGTCGCAGTCGAAACAAAGAAAGGCTTCATCGGACGCGCAGTGGAGGGTCGCCTCTTGGCTGCAAAGCTCGCAAGCTCGTTTCATATTATACAATATTTAAAATTATAATTGATTTTGATTATATGAGATGAGATTCAAATAAATCAAGAAAATTGTATGTGTTATTTGCTTTTGAGTTGAGAGAGAGATCAAAGGGAGGCCATAAGAATCTTTATGGTTTTAGAGAATCAATAGAATGAGAGGAAAAGATTTTAGGTAGAGAGATTTGAGGAGAAATAAAATTATAAAAGGAGAGAGAAGGCGGTGCTGGTGTTGGTGGGCAGAGGCTACGTGGTTTGTATTTTGTGGTTGATGAGAGCTTTAAGAGAGGGACTTATTTGCACAGAAAATGAAAAATATAAACAAATATAGATATTTTGTGCGATGTCGTGTGATTTAATCTATTGCTGGCTCGCTCAGCCTCTTTTCCTCATGCGCTTCGCCTGTCCACATAATCCTCGTTTACCTCGAACGACTCAAAAGTTTCTCTTGTCCAGATTCTTTTTTGCTTGTGTAGTCCCTTCTCTTTTGTGTATTTATGTAGTTGGTCCCCAAGGTTTTTAGATATTTTCTTTGGCTTTGTTCGATTTTAAAAAAAAAAAAAAATTTTGCCCTGAATGACCCCACTACCGAAAGAAGTTGAATAAATATTAAATAAGAAGAATAAATCAATGAGGAAAAGATCTTCTATTAAATATTAATATTGGGATAAAAAATCTTCAATTAAATAGTAATTTTGTGGTTATGCAATAGTTTATTAGAGATTTTTGCTCATGCATTAGGCTGCCCTAATTAAATTAATGGATTTTAGGGAGCTGGTGTTTTTTAATTAAGAAAAAAGTAAACTTATGAAAACTTGAAAAGTCATAGTCTTGTGAGGCGGAGAGTTTTTAAACTCTTTTATTCATTATAGTAAAAGTTTGGGTCCTCCATTAATGATTTTTTTATTTTTATTTTAATTTATTGCTATCCAATCCATGGTGAAGAAATTGGGTATTCTAATCAGGATAAATATTTGTTTAGTCTTTATATTTTAATTTAAGTATTTGTTTAGTTTATATATTTAAAAAAAAATACCTCAAAACATTGTTGCTGCTAAATATGTTACAATCTTACTTTTATTTTTTTCTTTTATTTTACAAGAATATCCTTACAACAATACTCTTGCCTTCTTGAGGATATTAATGAAAAGTAAAAAAAAATGTTAATTTATCAACTTAGCCTAAAAGTAAAATAAAAATTTTCATTGAAAATTTTTATTTTACTTTTAGGATTAATTTGGTACATTAATTTTTTATTAAAAAATTAGTAAAATTGTTACAAGGATATTAAACATTATCTTAAGTTGGCTGATATTAATTTATTTATAAGTAAATCATTAACAAGATTATTGCACATATATAAAAAATATTAGTTCTTTTGTAATGATATTTATTGGTTAATTTACTAATAAATCGTTAGTAGTTAATCTGGTAATAAAAACTTTTATAGATAAATTAATGAAGTCAAGAATATTATTGTAAGTATATTATTATAAAAGAAAGAAAAAGCAATGACAAGAATGTAACATACCTAACTATGAGAGTGTTTTGAGATTTTTTTTTTTTAAATAAAAGAACTAACGGATATTTAAATTAAAATGTATTGACTAAACAAGCATATATCCTTTCAAATAAAATATTGTCTAGATTCAATAATATTATAATTTATGAATAATGTTAGAAATACAAAATTTTTATACATACTTTATATTATATCAAACTAATATAGTATGAAAATTTTGGTTAGTCCAACATTTGGAATTCACTCATGGTTAATAGTATAAAGAGTTTATCCAAGCATTTCTTAATTTTTAGTCCAACACTCAGCCACAACTTGTCTACTCATTTAGAATTAGAATTCACATTAATGTAAATACTTAGATATGAGGGATTAAATTGATAAAAATAAAATAAAATAAAATAAAATAAAAGATAAGAACATAGGCCACGAGTACAAATGAGCGAAGGTTAGGAGTCCAAGTATCGAACATCTAGAACTAGAACGGCGCATATTAAACAATCATATATTTGTGGCTAATCTGCCTAATCCTTACAAAATATCTTCCTCCCCCACCAACTGCAACTGGCTGATGTGAATGACTTATTTCATACAAATTCTCCACCAAGAATTTGATGAGACTCTCAGAAGACCAACACGTGGCGATTTTTGACCACGTCGTCGTTATCTTTCAATATTTAAAACCGTGTCATAACACAGTCTCCTAGACATGCGACAGCTGTTTCATGGGAACATCATATTTCCAGATTTACCCCTATGCCATGACACGTGAGAGAGAGTAATATTTCTAAATTCTACAGTTTTGAACATTTTTCATTTTCTTACTTTTAATGTACCAATACGACTGTTATGATTTTTCAATTATAATTCTTGAAGTTTTATCTTTTTGGACTTTCTTTACCACTTGAAAGCAACATAAATCTATTATATTAATCTTAATTGTAGATTTAAAATGTTACTATAAGTACAAATGTTTTTTTTTAATTTATAATAAATAATTTCATTAAACCGAAATAAGATTATACGGAAAGGAAGGAAGAATTTTCCCCAGCCATACAGCATGTTGTTGGTATGAAATAACTAGTCATGTGAAATCATGTGTTATTGAAATGTATTGACTTAAAGAAAAATTAAATTAACAAAGACTACGCATGTACTCATCAGACTCGTCAGTGATCTTTTAATTTTGGATACCATCTAACTGATTTGTCTGATATTATTCATTTGGATGCTCTGGAGTTCTGTATGTTCAATGTTAATTTTACTTTTTTGGCTTGTACCTTTTATATATTGCTTGTTATTTTTGCTTCTCTTAGGAGGTTTTGGTTTCTAAGCCCCTGCCTATATATTCTTTATATTGGTTGATTTATATTACAGATACAGGATGTTAGAAAATTCATGGGTGAAGCAGACACGCAACTAAAATGAATTGAGAAGCAATGATCACATAGTAACATCATAATTTATATGGTTCGGTTTTTAGCTTATGTTTATTAGCGAAAACAGAAGGAAATATATTTACTAGTGAAAAAGAGTTATAAGTATTGTTGTATTTTGTCTCATGACCCAAAACTCTAATACACCCAAACTCTCAAAACACTAGAACATTGGCTTAAAGCTTTCAATTAGAATTGAAATAATGGAATTAATAAAGAGGGGAAATGAAGCCTCTATTTATAGACTTCAGATTCTCCCTTTCTCTAATTTTTTATTTTTATACAAAAATTAGTTGATACCAAATGTTACACTAATAATATGTTACTTACTCATGTGTCTCACTTATATCTTCCACTTACTCAACAAATTATGCCAAAAGTTAAAAATTGTATGTTAGCCACATACAATTGCTTGATACGTACATACACATGTTCAATTAATAGAGGTCTAACCTAACCTCCACAATAGAGGTCTAACCTAACCCCCACCATCTCAGTGGTTTAAAAAAATAATAAATACTACGCTCTATAGCTAAAGCCTAATAATACTATCATCAACCACCCACAAACTTGTTTTTAAATTATAACTATTTTCTTCAACTAAATGATTAATAGTTTGAACGTCTGATTCAAAAATCAAGGCAGCTAAACCCTCCTCACTTGATGGTAGCAATTCAAAAAATACGCAGCCTGAGCCTCCAAAAATTCAACCGCATTAGATTTTACTAAGAATATATAAAATATTTAATTGCGACTATTAATTGGTAAATTTAGTGATAGTGAGGGCATTATAGTAATTGCAAAATATACTTTGCACTTGTCTCGTTCCGGTTTTAAAATTCAAAAACGGGGGGTTCCGACAAGTGAGAATCAGAATTTCAGAACCTTCGTAAGCACGAAACAAGTCTCATCATTACAGTGGGAACAACCAAAACAACAACCTGTGACGTGGCGAAATATCCACCGACAGATTTAACTATTGCTTTAATTCTGAGCCACACAATGAATCAACCAAGGAATCGCCACATAAGAAAGAGAAAAAATAAAAAGTAATCAGCACCAACGCCCGATTGACACGCGGCAGTCACAAGGAGGCTGGAGCTGGCGGCTTACTGTAGACCACGCAGCACCCGGCGGTGGGAGGTCGCTGCACAAGGATCGCGTGATTGGAATTATTTTTTTTGCTTTTGGTGGGTCCCCTTTTTGCGGTACGCGGGCTTTCGGTGTTTTTATGATTAACAAGGAAGCAATGGGAGCCACAAGATTTTTTTATTTTATCTCCGGTGTAATATCTCTGATCTTCTTATTAAAAAAAAAAAATATCTCTCTTTACTTTAAGAATGACAAAATCCTTCACAAGTTTTCAGTGTTATGGGATCCACTTTAAATTAGGAGAATTTTAAATTATATTTATAGATTGGGTGGGAAACGAAAAAAAATTATTTTCAAATGAAAAATAATAATTTTTAACTTCTCAATAGGGTGGAATTTAATTTTGTACTCCCCATCTCACCCAACCCCAAACCCAAATTCTATTGTATGTAAATATTTTTTAATTTTTATTTAATAATTTTTGTTCTATCATTTATAATGTTGGTTAACAATTTTTTTTTTATTTTTTTCTAATGTAAATAGGCTATAACTAAAAGAAAAATTTACAATATAATTCTTATTCAATCCTAAAACACAATTATATTTTCTTTTTTCTCTTAAGGAGTTGCTCTCTTTAAATATTTTGTAATTTTGATATCATTTCAAGATATTATTTCAAACTTTAGAAATTTTTTTAATAATTTAAATACTTTATAATATAATGATGATTTTATTTAAGTCTCTATTTTTTAATTTGTTGAAATTATGTATCAATATCTATTATAAATTATGTAAATGAAGAATGGGGTGGGGATGAGAAATCATTCCCCATATAGAGATTTTTCGTCCTCATTCCACTAAATTTATTAAAAAATAGGGTGGAGAGTGAGGACAAAATTTTTAATAGGTGGAGAATGGTGTAGGCCTCCCATACCCACCCTCACCGCTCATCCATATTTATCTTCAAATATTTTCCGCATATTGGTATGACTTTATATTTTCTTTTCTTTTCCAAAAAAAATTAATCAAATTATTAAAAACTCACTTATTGGAAGTGATGGTTCACACTTTCTTCGAAAGTGGAAAGTTTGAGTAAGTATTTTTTTTATTATAGATATTAGATTATTTTTCAAAAAATATTTAGAGGTAGATTCAAATTTGATCTGGGCTATATTCAAATTGCATTATCAAAGTTGATTTAAAAGGTTCTAAACCTTTAATAAACTTTTAAATATGCATATCCGTATTATTCAACGTTAAGTCACATTTATATCTATTTAGTGTTCAGTGAAAAAAAAAATAACAACCTCACTTATATATATATTTTTTTATGTTTTTATAAATTCTCAATTGGATCATATTTTATAGGGTAAAAAATGATGCGCAATAAAGTAATTGTAAATCGTGAGCTGACTAATTTAAACCGGCGAAATACTTTATGTATGGTGCTATAATAATATTAATAGCGAATGTTGTAGTAAGTAATTAAATAAAAATAACAAATTAAAATCTTTAAAATTTTGTGATAATAATTGCAACAAAGCATCATATTGTTGAAGTTAACAATAAGTTTCACTTCCATCTTATTTCATATGTGACAAATAAAATGAGGAAGCAAAGCTTAAGGGTCGAGTTTTCTAATTACTTAAGACAGCAACAAGCAAAATCAGATCCGAGGCCAATGCAGGCACCACTTTTAAAATTCTTGGCAATACAATCTTTGTTGCACTCTTGAACAGATATACAGCTTCCGAAGCAATTCGGCAGTACGTTTATCGCCGTCGCCGGTGCCGGCCCTGCGGCTAAAAACACGTACACTCTAATTAGTATCCGATGCATGTACAATTCATGCATCCATTATGTTTCATCAAGTTTTGTGTTACATTTCTCAAATCTTACGTATCACTTTTAAAGAATTTCATAAATGTAGTGGATAAATTAAGACATTTAACGAATACTATATAACTTCAGATAAAAATTTTAAAATATCCGTATGTGTATCGTTGCTCTCTAAACTTTTATTTTATTGTTCTCCTAGTAATATTATTGAAGCTTTAATAAAGTTCAGCTTTACATTTACGATTACAGTTAACAAAATGTAATATATGAAATTAAAAAAATGTATTTAATAAAAATTTGGATATCATACTATGATTTCCTAAACGTTAAGAAGAGAAGATGACAATACACAATGAAAAGAGACACGGCATGATATCGCAAGTTTCATTTTTCATTTTAAACATCAAAACAATTGAAGTTTGGTTGAGTAAATAAACAAAATTAGTAAATTTTAAGAACAGCAATCTCCAAAAGCTCACACATATATATGTATTAAAAAAGAATAAACACATACCCAAAATATTTGATAACAAATAAATCGGGAGATATATTTAAAAAATAATAATAATAATAATAAATTAAATTGAGTGATGAGTTTTAATTACCTGAATTCATCAAAATAAAAATGATGCAAAATAGCCCCCAGAGGGAATGTTTAATGAGAGCATAATTAGCCATTGTTTGAAGATCTGAGCTGCTGCCTATTTTTTTCTTTTTCTTCTTGGATTAATGGTCACGATGAGTACTGATGATGATATGTTCCTATATTGAAAAAATGAGGATTCTAAAACAAGAATATTATAAACACTTTCCCTAAAACAAGAAGATTACAACCACTTTCCTTATAATACTAAAACACTTTCCATGTAATGAAAAATCTTTTCTGCATTACTCGTTGAGAAAATAGGATAAAAATGGCAGTAAATCCGCAAAAAAAAATTTGTGATAATTTTTGAAAAATTCACTATGTCTATTATTATTTATTAGGAGATTTCAAGATCCGATCCGATCCAATCCAATCAAATCAATTGATTTTTATTATTAGTAATTAGAAATTCGAAGAATAATTGATTGTAAAATTTTATTGTAATCGAATTGATATTGAGTTGGATTTAACTTTTATTGATTTGGATTATATTGGATTTTTAATTCGTGATTGGATCAGATTGGATCCAAAATATAAAATCTAATATATGATGGATTAGACTTTAATTTGATGAAATCCAATGAATTTGAACCATTGAACACCCTAATTATTAAGTACAAAACCCTTTACTTCCACTAAAAGTTAATTGGCTAGTTGATAATATTTTTCCAACAACGTTAGGGATCCCAACACATTTAGATCCTAATTTGTATCCCAACTACATGTTTTATTTATTGGATGATGTATATCATAACTAATGGATTTACTATTATACTAACCAATAGATGAATGTCACATAAGTTGAAATACATATTGAGATTAAAATGTTGGGATCCTAACGTTATTCATAATTTAAAAAAAAAGAGAAATAAATGAGCAATTGATAGACATATGTGTGTGTTTTTGTTGCCGTAAGATCTTGCAAATCTGATTATGATGTATGGTTATAGCGGTGTTTTCCTTTTTCGATGGGATTATGGTTTCATCTTACAAATCTAAGTTGGGTAGAAAGGGCCAAACTTATAAAATTTCTCCAACAGACCTAATGTGTAAATTTTTTTTTCCTTTCAGTTAAAAAAGAAAAATTTATAGTGAAGTAAGCTCGAGTCTTAGGTTGTCCTATGTATTGTACTTGAGCATATTATGAACTTGTATTCTCGTTTCCGTGATAGTGTATTATTGGTTGTTTTGATCCTTTATGGTTTACTTTATTATTTTAAAAGAAAAAAATTAGTTTAAGGAAAAATAAAAACATAAACCTGCAGATGGAAGCATGCATGTATATTATACACATACCAAAATATTTGATAAAAATCAATTGAGATGAGTTTTAATCATTACCTAATTCAAAAACCAAAATGATGCAAAATAGGCATAGGAAGGAATGTTGAATATGAAGATTACCATTGTTTAAATTTGAAGATCTGGGCTGCTGCTCTTTTGCTTTCTTTTAGTGAAAGGATGATGATGCATATGTACCTCTTTATAATAGATAGGCTAATTATTTGGTGGTCACCATTTATTAAGTGAAACTTTTGTAAACTATCAATTTTTAAGATTGTATCTGTAAACCACCTACTTTTCAAAGAAACATCTCCCATCCACCTTTCCGTTAACAGAAACATGACATCAGCATACTATCATAAGGGTAATATTGTCATTTAGTTAAAAAATAAATATTTAATTAATTATATTCTATTTTAAAAAATAAATATTTAATTATATAAACAACATTATTTTTGTTTATAAATAAAAAAAAATCAAACAATACAAAATCTTATATTTAATTAATTATAAATAATTTTTATAATTATTATATTACAGGGATAAAATAGTCTTTACATAAAAAACTACTAATGACAGTTAACTTTTTTTAACGGAAAAGTGGTTGGGGGATGTTTCTTTAAAAAGTAGGTGGTTTACAGATGCAATCTTAAAATTTAGTGATTTACAGAAGTTTCACTTAATAAATGGTGGCCACTAGATAATTACCATAATAAATAATAGGCATTTAAAAAAGAGGTAAATTTCAATCTACCCTCTTCGTGAAGTGATAATCTTTAAATTATCCTCTTACTATTGAAAACATCAAGTTACCTCCCAAAAATCGTTATCTCTCTGTTATTTTTAACGGCCAAAAGGGTAAAATAGTATTTGTATATTTTCCTAACGGTCAATTAACAGAAAAATGTCAAACTTAGGTAGGCTAATTTTTATCGGCCAAAATCTTTTTAAATTTTTCAAAACACACCTAAATATATGTATTTATAGTACGTACCCTAGTACTTTAAAACATTTTCATTTTGCACCTATACGACTAATTTTTTTTAACGATTAAAATTTTACTTTTTTGCATTTAAAATATTTATTTTTAAAATAAATAAAGAAATTAATTAAAAAAGCTACAATAGGAAAAAGAATAATATTTTTTCATATTTATTATTCTTATCATTATTATTGTTTTTTCATTTTCAAAATTAAAAATTAAAAATGTTATTAGTTTTTATTTTGAATAGTTTAATCAAAACTTTTTTTAATAAAAAAATTTTCTTTAATGCTCTTTTTCTTCTAACAGCCCAAACAATGAAATTATCCTTTTAATTCTCCCAAATCTAATTTCCGTTCAAATCTCTAAATAACATTTTACCAACCTCTTTAATTTGTTCTATCAATGGATTCATAGTCCACAAATTTTCTTGCAAGTTCAATCAAAAATCAAAAACACATTTCAAAGAACAAAAGATTCCTTTCAAAATCTAACAAAAATATAATTTGCTATCACAATGTTCTAAAAAACAACTCAAATCAATGGACTCAAACCCTAGCTCTCAAATTAAAACATCAATTAAAAATAACAAATAAAAAATGAAAGAAAAGAAAAAACAAAGGAAGAACTTTTCCTGTTTAACTTGAAAAAAAAAACCACACCGTTACCACTCTCGTCTCCCACTAACGTAATTCCACGATCCTTTCCACCATTAGACAACTCACCAGCAATAGCTGGCCAAAACCCAACCTTCTTCTGCCCTGATTTGCCACGGCAATATCGTGCAAATCCTCTAAATCATGTGCTCCACCATCCTTTCACTGCCGCCAAGTTAATCGAATCTAGCGAGCACATCTGAGCAAACAACATCCCTAATTGCAGCCAATCGTAGCCAAATCCTTATACTTGGTGAGAAGATTTTGAGCTGTTTTGGGTTGAGGTTAACGGAGAAATACTTGCTTGGCTTGGCCGTGCGCGGCTGTGGGTTTGTTTGGCATGACCGCGTGCGGCCATGGGCTCGCTTGGAATTCCCTCGCACGGCCATGGATTTTGCTGGGCAATGAGGATTGCTTTTGCTCGGCTGATTTGGATTCAAAAGTGGTTGAGGAGTTGTTAAGTGTGAGAACGAGAAGTGAAAAAATGAACGAAGACGAAGATGAACAGGGAATGGACCAAAGAAGATGAATAAGAAAGAAGAAGAGAGAGAGAAAAATTTCCCTTTTTTATAAATTTATAGATTTTTATTTCAAAATTTATAATTTTTGTTTAAATTTGAGAATCTTATTAGGGGTGAGATTTTCTTTGTAATTGTGTGTAGAAGGAGGTTTTTGGTTGGGTTAACATGAAATATTATAATTGAGATTTTGTTTTATTTTCTAAAAAAGTGATTAGAGTGTGATTTTTGTTAGTGATGCACATAAAGTTTGAGTTAGTCTTATTTTAAAAACAGTAAGGGCATAAAAGATATATCTCTCAACATAAGTGTTATAGTAAAATAATATTTTATGAAATTAACAAGGATATTATCGTACTTTAGTGAGTCAATGTCGATCAATGGTTAAAGTTAACATATTAAGAGTTAAGGCTTTGGTTTTTGAATTTCTCTAAATTTTATATATTTTTTAATTTTTCGTCCGTTGAAATATATTAGTAATAGAATGTAAACAAATTTTATGGGTTAATTTGTTTTTTAGATACTTTGAAGGGTAAAATGGTATTTTGGTTGGCAAAAGTCAATTAATTGATTAATGATTTATAATCCTAAAATATTTAAACTCAAGATAAAGGTAAAAATTAGTTTTTTTTTTAATTTTATTTTCATTGTGGTATTAATTTGTGATATCTATAGTAATTCATTTGATATTAATTTGTAATATTTCCAAAAGTGAATAATTTTGTTGAGTGAGTAATTTCATGAATTATCTCAACTTTCCTTTGTGATTAAAACATATGCAAGTTTTATGATCCTTTTAGTCACAATTACACCAATAATTAGATCAAAAGATGAGCTACTATAAGGTTATTTTCGTATGTGTGTGTAAAATATTATTACAAAAAAGGACAGTATATAGAAAATATCATTGATGAAGTAGGTTAAAACCTTAAACACAGTCCCTATAGCACTAGTAATGTTAGGCATCTCCATATTCCTCTAATATTTTTTAATTAAAAAAAAAAAAGGCAAATCATTAATATGTTGCTATTTAAGTGTAAAAAAATCTTGGAGGGATATTGAAAAGAGAAACATAAGTTTTTATTTTAAACATTTTTCAATATTACTCCACATGTGTCCAACTATCATTAGTTAGTGATTTCACATTAAATTGTAACATGGAACTTAGATGTATCGTAGAATTTTTCCATAAATTCCTTAATACCCCTGATTCTAAATGCAGACGATCAGTTACCGAATAAAATCGTGGACAATATTTGGCATTCCCAAGTACAGCCGTTGGATTATCTTGATTCGAATCAAACGGCTGATTCCGGAAAAAGACAAAATAGGGGGTTTGTACTTGGGGAAAGTAGTTGGGCCGTATATAGTGCTGTTATTAGAGGTAGCCGAAGGTACTGATTGGTGCAGTTACTTTGCAATTGGTGTTAGATAACCTATATTTGTCTCTTAGTGATTGAATCATTAGATCAAGCCAAAGAGTTATAACCATAACAAGTTTAGATGGCTAGACCTATTTTGCATGTTATTAACGTTGCCGTACCTGATATTTTCTGAAAAATCAAAAAAGAAAATGTTTCTAAATATTGACATTTATAATATATACGTAATAATTTTCTAGTATTGATATTCTCATTTTAAATGAGAATACCACTAATAGATAAAAAAAATATAAATTTTAATACACTAACAGATAAAAAAATATAATTTTTAATGTATTAAAATATATATTTTTTGTCTCCCTCATTAGAGAATGACTCTATATATATGTGTGTGTGTGTTTGTTGACCTAATTGACTGTTAGAATGAGTGACGGTATATGGACAAGAATATCATCTGATGTGAAAATTTAAAAAATGCACGAAAAGTAAACATATGTTAGTAAACGTTTTTTATTACGTAATATCTATTTAATATACAATAAATTATTTGAATATGTCAGTTAAAAAAAGAATATGTTATAAAAATAGAGCAATGATAGACATCTAAAACTTTATCTTTGATTTTATCTCAAATGATGTGGCATGTGATGTGTTATGCTGTTGATTCTTTTTAAGATCTAAGCGAATCAATTGTATTATCTCACCATCCAATTGATGAATGCTACATCATTTCAAATAATTTGATAAAAATTTGAGATCTGTTGCACTGCAACTACTAATAAAAATATACTAATTTGCCAATAATGACAATTTATTGCCAAATTAAACATGTCTATGCCTAAATTAAATATTTCTAATTATATTATTAATGAACATGTCTCGTAATCCCAAATTATTTTTAAATAAAAATTTTATTTTAATATTATTCATCTATACAGTGACCGAACTTCATTTCCCTTCTTTCTTTATATGAACTTCATCCTCTATTTTTTTGTTTCTTCTTTTCAGAAAGTCGAGCCTTATAAAATGATTTTTAATTAAAACCATCATGTTCTAGAAATAGATTATTTTCATTAACAATAATCTTGCCATTGATTTTTTCATTAAAACTAGTTATGGGAAACTTTAAAACTTATAATTTGTTCCTACTAATAAAAAAATAACAACGTAAAATTAGTTACGAGGAACTTAAAGTTTATAGTTTATTCCCATCAATCTAAAATAACAACACATTCTAAAAGTATCCAAAATAACAATTAATAAATAGTCTTTTTACATTTAAAGACAAAATAATTATTTCATCAATATTTTATTAAATCCCCTGATGATGTTAATGAAAAAAGTGGAAAAGTAATACACTTTATAAACTTCAACAAAAGCTGCAGGAGAAAAAATTTTGATACAGTGCCAAACATTAATTAGGTGGAAGG
Source organism: Clausena lansium (assembly GCA_030449835.1). Lineage (NCBI taxonomy): Eukaryota > Viridiplantae > Streptophyta > Magnoliopsida > Sapindales > Rutaceae > Clausena > Clausena lansium. The sequence goes on from JASUUF010000038.1 coordinate 175,310, forward strand.
TGGGTATTTTTCCTATTAAATAATATGATGTATTCAATAAATTTGGAAATAGTTGAATATCACTGGGGTATCCTAAAATGCCATTTTTATTTGTAAATTCCGCTTCTTGCGTTTTGCATACAATAGGACTGCTGGGTTACTTTAATTATTGAGAAATGGCTGGAGAGTCAATGGGCCTTTTTTGGGTGGGGATATAGGGACTTGACCCTCCCGATTTCTAAGGTCGTGGATTTTTCTTTTATTATAAATTTTAATATTGCCCGTATTGATATTGATATGTAGAATAAAATTCTATCTTTATTCTTGTTCGATTAATCATTTCTTTAAATATCAAAAGAAATGATCGATCAGACTGTGGAGGTAGAGTGAATGATTTGAGTCGAAAATATTCGATTCTTTCTTTAACTTAGAATTGATTTGTAACATTTTTTTTTTCATAAAAAGAAATATGTTAATTTTTTGCTGCATGTGCACAGTCTATATACCCTTATCCTTTATCCATTATGAAGTTTCGATATTCGATAAATCTTTTTTTTTTATTACATGAAACTATTGCTCATATTTACAACTCATATTACATGAGACTATAACTGATATTTACAAATCACACTATAACTGAGATTAGTTTACATTAATTCTCATTAAGAATTACTCATATTTTAACCCTCATTAATATTTTAGGAATGTCTACTCCTCACATTTCGCGAGGGAGAAGACGGCCTTCACTCAATTATAATTGAGGAATGAATTACCCCCACAATGCATTTATGGGGGCTCGAACTACTGCCCTCACATTTAGAGGACAGCAGCCCCAACCACTAGACCAAAGGCCGAGTGGCTATATATTCGATACATCTGAAATCATGACTTCAAGCTCTTATGTTGGTTTAAAAATATTTTTCAGTGGAAATATTTGGATTGCGTTTCTCATACAACATATAAAATTACTATAATTTAGAAATCGTACATTTGCTTTTTTGTAGATGTAATTCAGGCTCCCAAGTCACGATCTGTCACCACCAATCATGTTAGATCACGATCCGTCACCAACAATCTTCCAGGTTATGACTCAAGTTCGATCTGCACTTGACGTGTGGGCGCCTTTTTCACTACTGAAAAGCAACTAGCAAGAGAAAATTTTTCTCTCAAAGTTTGAGAGAAAATTTTCTTTTCTCTTTTTTGTATATTGTGGCTCCGCTGTTCTTTTGGGAAAGAACAAACCTTTTTATATTCTATTTGTGAAAACCCTAGGTTTTTTTTTTTAATTCTGTTAAATAAAAAATATTTTATTTAAATTAAAAAGGCAAAGTGGCATTACTTGTTCTTTGTGATAGGGGCCCACTTTATAAAATAACCCAAGGCCCCTTACACACAAGCATAGCCTCCCACCAAATAATATATTTAGGCTTTTAACCCAAATAGCTAGTTACCTAGTTATCTTGCTTATCAACCCAGTAATGGTGCAGTCAATTAAATGAGCTAACCCAGGGATCATATGAGTACATACAATAGTAGTTACAATAATTAGTCCTGTAATTGAACTAGCTCAATTATTTAATTCCAAATCTACTCCGCTAAAATATTGGAATTGACCTCCATAATTGTATGCTATCTAGGATAGTGTTCTCGAATAATAACTCGACCCATGCCACATGGATTTCTTTACTGAACTCCTTTGTACCACATCACTAATTAAATTGATATATCAACTGTCCAATCAATTTAATTACATCTTATTCCTTGACTCTTACTGGCTTTCTCTAATGATCATTTTCAACATACTAATTATGTTGACACACTCTAGCCAGAGAATTCTACGATCAAGTACCGAAAACCCGTTAAGAGATGTGTTGTACAAATTTTATATTGTTAATCTATAATCTCACTGCTCATAATTGCTTCCACCAAGATACCGGGTAGTCTTGACTACAAATGTATGTCGTGCCCATTGGCAACTCAAATAAAATAACAATCATAAACATGAAACTATAATTAACTCAAGATTGAGATTGCAATAAAATCAATGCCTATGAGATTTAATAAGTCTGATAGTCATTTCAAGGTTAATTAAATCTCATATGTGATCCAGTTCAATATAGTCAAACTACATCAGTAAATTCATATATGATTAAGACAAATCATTCAATGAATTTACTACAGTCTAAACATAAATGGAGCGTCCAACTCTATTTATCAACTGCGAACTCAATTTCTTTTATCATAAGATAACTTGTATTTATGTCTTCTGTGAATCCATATGATAATCACATAAATACATATAATATGATTAAACGGACCTTATTCAAAATATTTATGCAATTAAGATATCTAAAAAAAATATCTCAAATATTTTATTAATAAAAAAATAAATAAATCAATATACTTTAAAGAGCACATAATCTTAACATATTAGTAGCTTTGTTTTAGTTTATTTGTTTGTTTTTTTTTTTATAAGCTTTGTTTCCGTTACATTTGGTGTTAATAGTAAATGCGCACTTTCCATTTTCATAAAACTTTTCCAATTTTCATTTTCATTTTATATTTTTATTTTGTATTAAATTGTTTCATATTTTCAATAGGTGCGGGAGCTAGTCGACGATAGCAAAAAGATTTAGGGATAAATAAATTAACCTTTCTTTGGGATGGCATGTCAACAGCATCCAAAACCCTATTTTTTTTTAAATTAAGTTAAAAGTTAGTTATTAAATTTACAAATAGTCAAATAGAGTTTTTATTGGCTGATCAATTTCTGTGATTCTTTGTTTCTGCCAAAAGTTTATAATCCCGGGGCTGTGTCTTTGTACTTGTTTCAGTGTGGGTACAGAAAGTTTAGCGTTAATTTTTCTTCAAAATTTAGCCATTCGATATACAGTTTTACATTTTTCTTAAAAATTCAGAATCTTTTTCATTGTTCATCAATTCTCAATCTCTTAACTTAGGATTTATTTGTTAAACTTTTGAGGTTTAAAATTTTATTAATTTTAGATTTTTAAATTTTTTTATAACTTATATATAATTTTCAAATATTTACATCTGAATAAAAAAAATAAATTTCTGTGACTCATATCTTAATGAAAAAAGGTCTGAATGAGAAATAAATATTATATTCCCAAAAATATCTTTATTAAATATACTTATTTCTTAAATTACAAATCTTAATCCCTTTATTCATTTTGACTTATAAAGACATAAACATCAAATAACCATATTTAAAGTTTTTTTTTATAAAAATAAAACAAACAATATCCCATTTATATTCAAATGTTAAAAAAAGAAATACAAAAATATCATTCACATATTTGTATTCAGATTAATTCAGACTTAGTCAAATTCAAACCTATTCAAATTTCAAACAAAAAATATTACCTTAGCATTTTAGCCAAATCGAATAGAATCAATGAAAACCCTAAAACATTAAAACACAAAGCAGATGCTTTTAATTATTATACTGAATACAACTTCAAAATTTAAAATAATATTATTAAATGCAATTAAAGTATTTTTAATGCTATGATATATGTCCACCCACTCTTAAAAATATATATATATATATATACACATGTGTGTGTGTGCGCGCACGTGTGTGTATATATATCATACTAATGATTTTAAGAAGTAAGTTGCAAAAGGAATCATTAGCTTGTGAATTTCCCTCTATTATTTTTCAAAAGGAAGAGTGTAACTTCTCAAAACCACCACGTCGGCCAGTAAAACCCATCACCATCGCGGCCCTTCCACAGCTACGGTCACCAACAAAACCCAGCCGATATTGTCACAAACTTCCATGAGAAGTAAGCAAGTGTGAGTACGAGCGTGGGTTTTCTACTTCCAGAATCCCGAATCCTCCAAATCTAGATCTAGATACATCCTTTCAAGCTTTAACCCGGAAGCCACCGGCCGTTAACTCCATCCCCCTCTTCACGCCGGCGACATGACGTCACAAAGCTAAGGTCACTGCCACTGGTGTTCACCGCCATCACCACTGCTCCAACAGCCACCAGTCCCTAGTCACCAAACCACCGACCCAACAGCTGACAGCCGCCAACAAAAAGGGTGTTTCTTTGGCCGGAGAGGGTTTTGTTTGTTATTCTGGCTTTTTTTTTTATTTTATTTTGTCAAGCCTGCTTATTTTATGTTTTAATTTTTCTAGTTTTATTTTATTTTCTTGGCGTTTGGTTTTATTGTTAATTGTTGGGTGTTGTTTGTCTGCTCCTCTTGATATCTTGTATGGTCGTCAATGGTGTCAAGTCAAAGTTCGGATCGGAATCGTGTCAATGTTTTAATCGGGATGGTATGCCTGTATTGGAGTTGATGAAGGGCTCTAATAGTGGTGCATTGATATTCCGAATGTCTGGTGCGAGTTACCGATGGCTTGGGTTGAGAACTCATCAAGAGACTTGCTAGGATACTCTAGATGGGGTGGTTACGATGTTAAGTTTTTGTAGTTTTGTAGTGTTTGTAGTTATTACTTAGTATTGTGTTGTGTATTTCTATTTTCTTCTCTGATTGGGAAAGGGGGTTTTATTTGCATTAGTTAAGGTTGACAGCAGTTTGTAAAATTTCTTCTGGTCCTAAGTGGGTTTAACAGGTGAAATTTTTTTTTTTTTCTTTTAATTTGTAATTATATTTATTAGTAAGAGTTATTCTAACTTAGGCTTGAATCATAGGTCTTATTCTATATATATAGTACTTAAGCTTAGTGATAATGTATTTATGCCCTCGTGACATTTTATAGTTGAACTATTTTTGTCCTTAATAAAAGGCATACTTTCATTTAAAAAAAAAAAGCTTGTGAATTGCGACTAATCAATGAAAACTTAGGATTCATATAAAAAAAAAAATGGAAACTTAGGATTTGTTCCACTGCTCATAGTTGCTTAACTGCTTCCTATAAATAACAACCAAACATTTGTCATTTATCAATTCGTTCAACAAGAATTGAATACAAAGTCACATAAATGGAAGCTCTGCAAGCTTTGTCTATTGTATTTGCCTAATATGATTACGCTGACTAACTTCTTATCATTTATTTACGAATCACATGTTATTTTGATCGGGTTAAAAGTTTGTTTAGTTACTATATTTTAATATTAGTATCTATTTATTTTTTATATTTTAAAAAATACTTTAAAATATCCATGCCGTTAATTAGTTACACTCCGGTTATTATTTTTTATTTATTTTTACAATAATAACCTTTTACAATAATATTTATTTTTAGATATTAATAAAAATTTCAAATTAATCCCAAAAATATATATATATATATATATGCAACAATGTTTATATTTTTTTTTGTTTTTATTTCATTTTTGGGATTAATTTGGTAATTTTAATTTTTTTATGTTTATTAATGTCCCAAGAAAAAGAAACATTATTGCAAAAGGGTATTAGGGTAAAAGCAAACAAAAAGAAACAAAAGTAATGACAGGTGTGTCACTAACTTAACGTCAGAGATATTTTGAGATATTTTTTTCAAAATATAAGGACTAAATAGATACTAATATCAAAATATAAGAGCCAAATGAGATTTTACCCTATTTTGATGGATAAACATCAAATCTGCCTTGTTATCTTAAAATTTTCAAAATTTCCCAGGTTATACATATTTTTGAATTTTCTCAATTGCCTCTCATGTCAAACTCCCTATTTCAGTTATCGTTTATGTTTCAACATTAAAAATCCATTTCTTTTTCTTAATTTTGAAAAAAAATGACAATTAAATTACCGTTTTACCCTTGTGACTTTGCACACCATACAATGGAAGCAAACCAAAAAGTGATTCTGCTAGGCAGTGATGTTTTTCATATGCGCAGATATGGCAGGTGACATAGCCCACTGAATACATAAAATTTTACTAATTGAAATAATGAATATAGATTAAATATAAACCCTTATTGTGGAGAGTAGAATAGTATTTACTATTCTTATTGAAGTCAACTATAAGTTTCACTTACATCTTATTGCATATATATAGATAGAACAAGAAATTAAATGAGAAGCAAAGACAAGTATATATATATATGTTAATTAAGGGGTGATCGTGAGTTTTCTAATTAATTAAGACAGCAACAAGCATAATCAGATCCGAGGCCAATGCATGCACCACTTTTGAAATTCTTGGCAACACAGTCTGCGTTGCATTCTTGAAGGGTTATACAACTTCCAAAGCAATTCGGCAATACGTTTATTGCCGCTCCCGGTGCTGGCCCTGCAGCTTTAGGCAAAAATAAATAAAAGAAAAAATAAAAAAACACTTTGATTAATACATTGTTTGCTTGAAATTTTTTTTTAGTGTTTGGTTTGTAAGAAAGTGTGAGAAAACATGCTAGATATATTAAAAAGTGACTCTAAAATTTCAACCGATGTAATCGCATCATTTAAGATTAAAAAAAAAAAAAAGTAAAAATTGGTTTTAAAAAAAATAAAAGCAAAAACAAAACCCTGCAGATGGAAGCATGCATGTATAATATACATACCAAAATATTTGATAACAAATTAATTTAGATGAGTTTTAATTATTACCTGAATTCAAAATCAAAATGATGCAAAATAAGCCTAGGAAGGAATGTTGTTGGATATGAAGATTAGCCATTGTTTAATTTGAAGATGTGGGCTGCTGCTCTTTTGCTTTAATTGAATGAAAGGATGATGATGCATATGTACCTATTTATAATAAATAACAGGCATATAATAAAAAGAATGTTGTTTTGAGAAAAACAATGCACTAGATAAGAAATGTAACTTATTAACAGAAAAAAAAAATCCTTCTCTGCGTTACTTGTTTTCATAAATTTATTTAAATTGAATAACGGTTAAGATGAAATCGCTAAAATAAAGGGATGCTTCACAATCATAACTGATAATTCTAAAAAAATTAACTAATAAAGATATATTTGTTTGTTATTGTTGTTGTTTTTTTTTTTTGTTGATGTGTTGCATAAGCTTGCATCTATAGTAGGAACTTGTTTATTAAACGTCTTAAGTATGATAATATATTAATTTTAGATGTTTTTAAAAATTTACTTGTTTGTTTTTTACAATTTATATATGATTTTCAGATATTTACATATAAATAGAAAAAGTCAAGTTCTGTGATTTTTATCTGAATGAAAAAAAGTCTGAATAGGAATTAAATACTATATCTTAAAAATATCCTTATTAAATATATGTATTCCCCATAATATAAAACCATTCCCTTTTTTTCTCTTTTTAATCAATGTTCCCTTTTTTCCCATATTATAAAATTTGCTTATTTTTTTCTCTTTTTAAATTTTGCATATGGAGTAATGTAATAATATTTTTATTTAAAGATCAATTACTACTTAATTCTAAATATGTTTGATTTTAATTGTAATGTGCATGTATTTAACTCTTAAAATTTATAACAGGTATACATAATTCTTACAAGGATATAAATATCAAATAATAATATTTCAGATGTTTGTGATTTATAAAAACAAAGAAGATGCCACTTATATTCAGATATTTAAAAAAAACAAACAAACATGTCATTCCGACATATGCAATTCAAACATATTTAGACTTCAACAAAATTCAGACCCATTCAGATTTCAGACAAAAAAACAAACGCTACCTAAGTCATTAGATATTTGTGATATTACAAAAGTGAATAATTTTTTTGTGTGAAGAATTTCATGCATTATTTCAACTTTCCTTTGTAATCACAAAATATGCAAGTTTTGTGATTATTTCAGTCATAATTACAAAATATTTATCACAAGATGAGCTACTATATTCTTTTTTTTTCATGTACATATATTATGTATTTAAAAAGTTCTTCGATTGATTTATATACTGCTGTTTACCGGTATATTTTTTAATTCTCTTAATTGCCAAAATTATTATTAATAATATAGAAAATTTCACAAATACATTAATTTGTTCAAATTTATACAATGGGATATTGGAGGTAGCCAAATTAAGGTTTTGATTGTGATAGTTAAATATTGGGACTTAATACAATTTTACCTGTAATATCAGCTTCTTTCATTAATTCTTTATAATCCAACTCACAAGATACTTGTTTAATTATATGTGATTGAACAAAATTTGAATCTTGCCTGAGTTTTTCATTCTTCATCAATTCTCGATACCTGAACTTAGGGTATGTTTGGTTGGTAAGGGAGGAGGGTGGAAAAGAGATGAATTTAGATTCTTTTATGATTTTTTTTGTTTGGTTAGTTATAGTTTATTAAAAATTAATTTCTAAAAGAATTTAAAATCTAAGAATTTAAGGAATTTAAATTCTTCAGCAAGAGGTAAGGAGTCTAAATTCCTTATCAATTTCAAAACAAAACTTTCAATATTATCCTTTAAATAAATTAAAATATCATATTAAATACTATGATATGAAAATAAAAAAAATATAAATTAAAAATTGTTGGACCACCGTCAGACTTCACCGGACCACCGCCCGAACTCACCGGACCACCGTCGGAACTCGCCGGACCGCCCCCAAATTATTTAAAAATAAATTATGTTAATTATAATTACTTAAATTAATAATAAAATAAAATTAGATATGAAAGGTTGGTTATTAGGATTATAAAATAATAATGAATTAATAAAAATAAATATACAATTAAATATTTTGTTATTAATTTATTTTTTAAATTAAATTAATTCATAGTTTGATTATTTTTTATATTTACTAATAATATTAACATTTTAACACTAAAGTCTAATGGGTATATTTGTCCAAATAAAAAATATATAATTTCTTTTCCTTTCAAACTTAATGTAAAACCAAACAATAGAAATTAATTTTCACACTTCTCTCCTCTCATTGCCTCTCCACTCCTCTTCTTTCTTTTCCTCTCCGCTCCTCCCCTTTCTCAAAACCAACACCACCTTAGAGGGTGTGCTCTCTTCTCGGATCGGGAATTAGAATGAGAAATTAGAATTATTAATTGTGTTTACTTACTAAAAACATTAAGGAATTAGATGTATTTTGGGTGGGGATTATAAATTTGAGAATGGTGAATGAGAATTTCATTCCAATAGTGGATCGAAATAAAATTAGGGAATGACAATGGGAATAAAATGATACCTCTAAATAAAATTAAATATTACTTTTTTACACTATTTAAATATGAAATAATATTAATATTAATTTCAATAATCATGTAGTAATAGTAATTATTGTAATAAAAATAAAATAATAATTTTTACTATTACTATTATTTTAATAACAACAACAACAATAATTAGTTTATTCTAAAAAATTATAGTATTATGTTCAATATTATAATATACATGCACATATTTCCCTTAAAAATGTTTGCTTATTTGTTTTATTAATGAAAATTATATAACTTGTAACAATTAACTATTATTATTATAAAAAGTAAACACATCAATAGGAATATAACTTATTTTGATTCTAAATTATACAGTTCAAGTAAATAACTTATTCAGATCTCCATTCTCCATTCTGATTCTAGGACATTCCGATTCATAAGAAATAAATGCTCCATTAGTGTTTTAGCTAGATTGATTTTAAAATTTGTTAATGATTTATGACTCTACTTTCAAAAAAAAAAAAAATTTACTTTGTGTTAGAATCGATCAAAATCCTAGCACTTTAAAACACAAATCCAACACTTTTATTATATTAAAAACAGCTTCAAAATTTAAAAAAAAAAAAATATTAAATACAATGAAAACATTCATAATTGTTATGAGATATGTCTGTCTATCTATTGATAATAGTAATGTGTCGCGCTAATGACTTTGAAAGTGAGTTGTAAAACGTATTATTGGGTTGGGTGCTATACATTTCTCACTTGCTATTTCATTTATCACTTATGTTTTAATATTAAAAGTCCTTTTTTTCTTGTTCCTTTCTCCTTTCTCGGATTAGTTTCATTCTCTCTGGCTTTCTCTCTCAGTCTCACCTAAGATGATTTTTCTTGAATTGTTTCAACTCTCTCTTTTTCTCTTCTTCAATAGGAGATTTCAGTTGTAAAATAATTGAGTGGATGCACTCGATAGAATTAGAATTGACGGTAAAATCATTGTATATCCTTTTTTAAAAAACATGAAAATTCATGGAAAACATAAGTAGAAATATCTCACTTATAAATATTTTTATTTATATTTTGAACGTATCTTATGTTTCAAAGGCATAAATCATATTATCTACATCTCGATCTCCAACTCTAATCACTAGCGTTAGTAAAATTTAAACGTCAAATTAACCTACTTCTAGAAGCTTATTATTTGTCCCTAACTGCTAATCTGAGTGAGATTTAAAGCTCAGACCTACTCCAAAAAATTTTAATAATTGAACGAACTAGCACCCGCGATTAAAAAAGATAATTTTCTGTAGCATATGAAAATTAAAAAGGAGTCTAGATGAATATTCTTGAAATAATGGGACCTTTCAGTAAATAATTCAAAATTTTGGGGTCTACCGGGGTTTCTTTCTTTCATGGTTGTTTCAACTTTTGTAAGGGTTAAAAGAAAATTCCGATGAAAATATTAAATATGGAATGACCAGCGAAGTGTTTAGTCCAAAAACATGGAGAGCGGCTGCACCGAGCTCCGTCTCGTTTGCCCCGTCGAATTCGGCAGATCGGAATCCACCATCAGACACCTCGAGTCCGTCTCCGGCGCCAAGATTCGCTTCCTCGACGACCTCTCCGCGGAAGACTGCATAATCCAAATCACGGCAGCCGACTCCTCCTCCTCTGCCGCCGCCAATAGAGATAACAATCAGAATGTAAGGAAAGAAGAGGAGGAGACGTGGACGGCGGAACAGAAGGCGCTGGTCAGGGTGTACGAGATGATGGTGAGGCGCGAAGCAGCAGGAGAGCAACCGGATGTGGTGGGAGACAGAGAGGTGACGTGTAAGATGCTGATTGGAAGAGGATTAAGTAAGGTTTTTGAGAAGATTGAAAGTGAGAGCGGAGCTAATGTTAGGGTTTTAGCTAAAGATCATATTTTTGCTGCCGATGAATTGTTGATTCAGGTTATTTAAAAATTCGATTTTTTTTTTCCAGTAATGCATTGAAGTACTTATGTGGCATCATATTATATCACTTCAGAAAATCTATTTTCAATTATCCACTGATTTTAGGTGCAGCATCATTTTTTATAAGAGAAAATTATATATGAGGTTTTATTATATGCGGTGTTATTGACAAGAATTTGCTTTCAAATTGAAAATGTGAATAACAAGCCGAAAAGGGAAAACGAAACTATGCTTAATGAATTGATATATTTAGGGTGTGTGTGGGGGATTAAGGTGCTATTTTTTTATAAGAGGGATTTAGGTGCTATTATCCGTGACTTATGTGGAAGGCAATCACTAAGTTGTCAACTATAAGTGAGTGGGTGGGTTGTGAATCTTAGCAATTGTGTAAAAGTTGAGTGTTTGCCAAACACTTTCGTTGCCGTGCTTTCAAAGTTTAGGTAGAAGCACAATAGTTACAAACATATGCTTAACTTGTGTTTTGGACTTTTCATTTTCTTCAAGTGACAGGTGTTGCGCAATGTTCGGATAGTGTCACTTGTTTAATTTGTTTGTTAAATTTTATAATGACGTATTTATTGTGCAATGGTTACTTTCTCTAATTAATTGTGTTCGGTTCTAATTTGCAGATAGCAGGAAGCTTTCCAGCTGTAAAGAAAGCACTATTGTCGGTTTCAAATTTTGTTCAAGATAGCAGAAGAGTAGATGCACTCAAAGCTAATGTAACAAAATCTTCAGGAATGGTAGTTCAAGGAAATCCTTACCCTCCAGCTGCCGAACCATTTCAACAGAGAGGTTATGCACCTGGTTATCATTCGAGGGGCTATTCTTCGGGTCCTGGGCACGAGACTGTTGGAGGTCGTAACAGAATGTTTTACGAAGAGGAAGTTGTGTTCAAGTTGTTGTGCCATCTTGATAAAGTTGGTAGTTTGATAGGGAAAGGTGGATCTATAGTACGGACGTTTCAAAATGAAACTGGCGCATCAATCAAGATTGCAGATATTGTGCCTGATTCAGAGGAGCGAATTGTTGTGATATCTGCACGAGAGGCATGAAAATTAACTGTATTTGATTATACTCCTTTAGGACTTTGTCGAGAGCTGCAATTTTCTTGCATATGGGGTAAATAGGGAGCTTTTGTGTTTGAAATTTGGAATTTTGGGCATTATATCAGTTAATTTATTGAGAATGTTTTTCCCTGTGTCAGAATAATAAGTCCGCTAAATCGACTCATTGTAACATTTCTTGCTTTGATGGACACTTCAATAGTTGTCCCCTTGATGCTACTCTGTTTATGGGGTTAGTAATGATATAAACATGCCATTGCTATCGTTTTCTGGTTTCTGAATTATATGTGGTATGATGGGACCAGAAGTTGTGGAGCTATCATCCAGCAGATCACACCTAGATTTCTTTTTAGTTAGTTCTAGATAGTGTTTATATGCATTGTGTCCTTGGATCATGCCTCCTATTCTTTATTTGAAGTTACAAGTGAAACGAGAGAATCCAATATCTTCTCATATATTACCATGTCAATAGGAAAAGTCATCATTGAAATTTTGTAGGATTCATATACCGTAAGTAATTTGATTTGAATCTATGCAAGTATCAGTATTCCTTTCCTTTAATGTTTTCAATTTGGTTTGACCTACTGCAGAATTCAGAGATGAGGCACTCACCTGCTCAGGATGCTGTTATGCGTGTACATTCAAGAATTGCTGAGATCGGATTTGAACCTGGACAAGCAGTAGTTGCTCGGCTTCTTGTACACTCACATCAGATAGGTTGTTTACTGGGTAGAGGAGGCCATATCGTTAGTGAGATGAGGAGAGCTACTGGTGCTAGTATACGTGTATTTCCAAAAGACCAAGCTCCAAGGTGTGGTTCTCCACATGATGAAGTTGTTCAGGTGACTAACTATTCCAGGCATGAACCATCTTTTCTGCTAGTTGTATTGCTCTGTTTAAGTCTTTAATAGCTTTTCTTTATCTTTTTCTTCCATGGTACATGCTTACTGTACGGGAAATGTTCTCATGCATCTCTTCACAATGAAAAAGTCTTCAGCTTTATTTATTTATTTATTGTTTTGCATGGAGAATAGATAGAAAATTCTACCATTTTCTTTTTTGTGTTTGTGGAGATTGAAGCTCAATGGGTTGGTTTGGGAATAAATTTTGGAGTGGATTAGTGCTTGGTTGAAAATCATCTGACCTGAACTTACTTTCTCACCATCCCATTCTCCTAAAAAGTATATTAAGGTGTGTTTACTTCTCGAATTGGAAATCAGAATGAGGAATCGGAATAATTGATTGTGTTTACTTCCGTTGATTCTTGAACCGGAATAAAGGAACGATTTAAATTCACGTTGATTCGAAAGAGTACCGTGAACTAAGGGGTTAAGACTTGTTGATTTCGCATAATATTGAGAATTAACTAAACTCAAAAACTCACAGTGCTTTGAAAACTAAAAATATTATTTAACTCAAATCTGCCTTTAAATGCTACGAGAGAGGGTTATTTATACTACTAGTAATTATCCCAAACCGTAAAGAAAAAGGAAAACAAAGTCTTAAACTAGAAAATAAAATAAAATAAACTTTATAGTAGTACGCTCAATATTATAATAAACATCCATATATTTCTCTTAGCTTGTTTACTTATTTGTTTTGCTAGTGAAAAATATACAATTTTTTCTAAGGTATTTTGGTAACTTAAAATAATTCATCCTGATTACGAGACAAAGTAAACACATCAATGGGAATACAGCTCATTTCGATTCCTACAGCTCAAGTAAACAACTTATTCTAATTCTCATTCCCCATTCCGCTTCTTGCTCATTCCGATCCTTGTCCATTCCGATTCATGGGAAGTAAATGCACTGTAAATCTAATGCTAGTAATTTTTAATCATCTGCCTAGTGTCTTGCCTGTACAGGACTGCAAAGATGATATAATCAGTGTATATAATCCTTGTTTGAGGCCATTTTTGTCAGTGACGCCATAACTAATTCTTCTCACCTTTTATCTTCATTTTTTCCTGCCCAGGTTGTCTTCTGACTCAAAATATGACTTGCAAATAGTTTTTGTAATCTTTATAAATCTCCAGGTGGTGTGTGCTAGCTTATTATCTAAAGAAGCACTATTAGGAGATATTAAAGTATTGGCACTCTCTTGCAGGTTATTGGCAACTATCATTCTGTACAAGATGCTTTATTTCACATTACAAGCAGACTACGGGAGACTATATTCCCTATGAAACGGCCCTGCCCAAACAATGGTCATCCCTACTTGCCTCCTTTTCCAGAAATGCCTCCCCCACCATTTAGGCCGAGACATAACCCAGCCTCCCCGGGTTCATATCCTTCGCCTGTTGGTCCTTTCCACAGCATGGACCGTGGTATGGGTCCATCACAACCTCTTGATCATCAGCCAGCATTTTCACATGGTATGGATCCCATGGGCCCACCTAACTCAGATCGAATCCCCTATCCTTACGGCAGTGATAGACCTGGGCATGTTCCTACATATGATCGCCCTCCATCTCCAAGATCTTGGACTCCTCAGGTTAGTGCCTAGCATTTTGAAAAGTGTGCTTATTGTTTGAACTTAACAAATTTGTCACTTATTGTAATTGACAGTGTCTCTTTTGTTTTATTTCTTTTCTCAAAGAAAAATAAAATCGTGATTGACCTAGATCTTATTTTGTGACAGGGAGTTGGTGGTGGGAATCCTAGGGGAATTGATGCTGGTTCTGGCTTCACTCCAAGAAATGGGCCTGTTGAAAGGTATCACTTTCTCTAATTGGTTTATATTTCTATGCTGTGGTCATTTTCGAATCAGTTGATTTGATATCATGAGTACTAGATAAATTGTAGTGAAGATGGCATCACATGCCGTGTCTACCTTCTAGCTTATTTAGGATTCCTGCATCACTGAATTCAGAATGTTCTTGTCATTTTATACCTATTTTTCTTCTTGTTGGCATCACATCCTTTGTGTCACCAGATTTTAATTCTATGCTCTCATCAATGAATTCAGAAAGCTGCCAATCTATTGCTTCTTTTCTTCTTATATGTGGTGCATGAATAAATATAAGGAGAACAAATTTTTCATTATTTGATTTCAAAGTAAATGATATGATTGGCCATTATTTTCTGAGCAGTGGAAATCACGCTGCTAAATTGACAAGCACCACCATTGAGGTTTTGATCCCCCAACAATACATGGCCCATGTTTATGGAGAGAATAACAGTAACCTGGGCCACATCCGGCAGGTGGGTAGATATCTTGATGCGGTTGATTTCTAATTCTCAAGTTGCTAAAAAATCTACAATACATTAATGCTTACTAAGACCAGGCAACTATATCTCAGATCTCAGGTGCAAATGTAGTTGTTAGTGACCCAAAACCTGGGGCTACTGAAGGTGTTGTTGTGGTCTCTGGGACATCAGATCAAATGCGTGCTGCACAGAGCCTTATTCATGCCTTCATCCTTTGCGGAGTGACATCCTAAGAATCTCTAGTCAAGTAGCAGCAATCTATCTCACAGAAGGTCAGTTTTTGTTCTTCAAATAGAGAAACAGAAAAGGTCAATAGAACTAGCTGTATATTGTATGGTAGCCTTCTTAAATTTTGTTTTACGTGTTTGTACTCTTCTTCTGTAAATAAGAATTATAATTTATTGTGTCCTTTCGAGGTGTGTACAAAGATTTACAAATAGGTTAAATACCCTAGACTAAATACCTTTTGCCAAGTTTCCATGAGAATATGAATTCCATGGACACCTACATTATATTGAACTTTGAACATTCAGGCAGAAGTTCATCCTTCATAAGGGCAGTTTTTCTTTTAAAATCTGTCAAGCTTAGGAATTAGACATTTTCGGTATCTATTTGATTGATTCCACACACACACTTAGAAGGTTTTTATGCCTTTTTTTCCTATTGCATTTTATCTGGTACACGAACATGCACACATTTCCTTTGCCTTTCTTGTTTCCCCCTTCTATTGCACGTTACCTCTGTGTGGAATAAACTTGAATTTATTAAAATGCTGCCGAATGTTTTGTGTTCTAAATTGGTAAAAATGAAAAATCACTCAGTCACCATGTGATTTTGCTTCCACAACTCGTTGGCTCCTTTTCTTTGTTCTACTTGGCCGATCCTCTCATATGCTGCAATTTAATTCCAGATGTTAATTTTTTTTCTCTTTTCTACCTGTGAGAATTGAGATGAAAAAATTTGGTTGGTTTAAGCAATAATAATTATCAATTGGCTACTTTAGTCCTGGATAAAAAGCTTGATACCCACTGTCAATTTAAAGTAGTATATTTTTTAGTTCTTTTTGTAGAAATTTTCATGCAAAAATCTAATTTAAAAGCATGTACTTGTTTTGAGAGCTTCATATAATATGCCGCTCTAAATAGAATTTAAAATGCATATTATATGAGAAATTGTGGTAAACTATCTTGAATTATTTCTAAATGTTTTTTGACGGCTCTGAACAAGGAGCAAATGACATCCACCATTGATATATAACACAGGTGGATCCATCGAGATTCTATCATAAGCAAGTTATCAAGTTTGAAGGAGATAAAAAAGGATTTTGATGAATATAAAAAAATAAAATCCATTGGAATTTGGTAATTTAGGCTCTGTTCGTATTGTTGTTTGAAAAGCAGTTATGGTGGGCAAAAAAGCCCGGGCCGGCCCTATCTACGCCCGCGGGTTTTGGCCCAGCCCTCCGCATGAGGGTCCAAACACGGGCCTAAGGGAAAAAAATTCAGGCTAGGGTCAAGCCTGCTCATTTTTAAAAAAATCAATTTGTAAATTAGAATAATAAATTAAAATTTAAAAGAATAATAGAAAAATAAAAAAATAAAATTTAAATTCCTAATTCATACATCAATAATGATTTAAAAAACTTAAAATTATAATACTAAATTTTTTTTTAAGTGTTAATTAATTAAGAGGGTGCTTGAATTAGAAAATTCAGTATTAAAATATTAAATTTTTAAGTTTTTATTTGCTTTATTTTTTTTATTTTGAAATTTTCATGTTATTTTATTCATTATTGATTATAATAACTTATTGATTATTAATTTATTTTAATTTTATAACAATTAAAAAAAATAAATAATAAAGCTCAAGCCCGGCCCAAACCCTTACATTTTTTCACCAATAGCCTGGGCCTGGGCCTAGGTTTGAAAAAGCCCGGTCTGGGCCCGTACTTTGCCAACCCTAAAAGCCGTGCAACTAAATCAAAGTTGTATATATTTACCAAATACTTTATAGGAGCTAACTTTATTGTTTGATAAAAAATCTGTAATAAGTCAAACGGTTATCTACTCTTTCTTGGCAATCAATACTTCCGTTTCGTGGCCAATATGGCTTTAAAGCTTGTTTTATCAAATTATAAAAAAGCCTAAAAGTCCATGATAAAAAAAATAGGCCCAATAAAAATTTTATGCATGAAATAATCTTAAGTCCATTTTCCATAAAAATGATCTAAATACTTATAAAATATTTTATGTAAATTGCCTAAGGCCAAGAACCGACGAAATGTCAAGGGGTGTGATTACACAAATAACCTAGGCATATTTCTTACAAGAATAACCTAGGTACTTAGAAAATATTCCAAATAAATTGTCTAAAGGTAAGAATAAACAAAACGCCAACAAAAATGACCTAGGTCTATTCTCTACCAGAATAACTTAGGTACATCGAAAATACTTTACGAAAAAGCCTACATGCAAACAAACATTCTACAGAATGAGTCTACGGGCAAACAAACATCCTACAGAATGAGCTTACAGGAAAACACACATTCTAACAAATATGCCTATGGGGATACAAATATTCTACGAAATAAGCTTGAGGGCAAACAAACATTTTACGTGAAGCACCTGCAGGCAAACATTCTAAGGCAAACATTACAGCCAAATCTTGTTAACAAAAAAAAAAAAAAAAATGCCCTAGGCCATTCTCTGCAAGAATGGACTAAGGGCAACTACTTAATAAATATTCGAAGTGCCTACTAGTAAAGACTTAGAAAATGTTTGCTTATGGGAAATATACTGCTAAACTAATTCTTTCAATGAGGAACTAATATAAGAGCCAAAATCAAGCACAAGCCAATTAAAGGTAAAGTCGAAAATCATAAAAGTATAAAAAGAATACTTGTCATGAATAAGTATTGACACATATTGATAAGTGTCATTATGTATATGCTTTGTGGACACTTGTTATAATAACAATCCCACGTGTTATGGTAATTCCTTCACCTCAATGCTTCAAGTTGTTCATATAAAGGTTAATGCCTCCCACATTTGGAGATGACATAAAATGAATACAAAAATGTTGTCCACTTCCCTCTAAACTCTCTCTTTCAAGAAATTGAGTACAAAAGCTAAGTTGAGCGTCGAAGGGTTATCATCGGCAACCCCAGGCACCCTTTGACAATTGTTTCTTTTACAGAACAGTTAACCACAAGAAGACACATAACCAGAGACCCTTGTCATGAACAAGTATTGACACATATTGATAAGTGTCATTATGTATATGCTTTGTGGACACTTGTTATAATAACAATCCCACGTGTCATGGTAATTCCTTCACCTCAATGCTTCAAGTTGTTTATATAAAGGCTAATGCCTCCCACATTTGGAGATAAGACATAAAATGAGTACAAAAATGTTGTCCACTTCCCTCTAAACTCTCTCTTTCAAGAAATTGAGTACAAAAGCTAAGTTGAGCGTCGAAGGATTATCATCGGCAACCCCAGGCACCCTTTGATAATTGTTTCTTTTACAGAACAGTTAACCACAAGAAGACACATAACCAGAGACCCTTGCCTTAAGGAGAAAATAGGCCACAAAGCTTGATAAAGAATAAATTTAGGAACAAAACTCAGTTATTGTTCATTGAACAAAAATTTGCATTAACAGTTGGCTCCGTCTACTAGGAACGAACGAAAGGCCAAAGTAGTTTATCTTGATTGTGGATGATATTTACAAATACTCTAATCTTGTGGCTAATTGTAAAAGTTCAAAGGATGCGGAGATCTATATCCAATGACAAGGGTCATGGTTTGAGCTGGGTTGCAAATTGATAGTCTCTTTACATCTTCCTGAAATCTAGTGAAACTCAAATCTTTCATCCCAATTTGAAAGGTGAAGTCATGTAACAACCCAGGGGATTCATTATCCTCATAGCAATGCTTAGTTGCAACACTACTAGTGGCCAATACGCAGCTTCATCAACCAAAATACATAAGGGTGTATCTCGATGAAAAGCCTGAGGACGTGTATTAATAAAATGCCCAAGGGCGGCGTGTCTTGACAAAATGCATATAAGCATATCTCAATGAATTGCTTAATGGCATGTATTGATAAAATGCCCAATGATATGAATCTATAAAAAGACCTAGGTCATTTCTCTATAAAGTGACCTAGGTACTTGCAATATATCCTAATATATCCTAAGTCAAGCGTCTAAGGGCAAGTATCGACAAAATGCCCAGGCAAAATTCTATAAATAAATTGAAAAAAAAACTTAAGTCAATTCTTTATAAAAAGGGGACATAGGTGCTTAGAAATATTTTCTACATAAAGCACCTAAAAGCGAGCCTTCAATAAAATGCAAAGAAGGTAACTTTATAAAAGATGACCTAGATTCATTCTTTACAAGAGTGACCTAGGTACTTAATAACTAAAACGACCAAAAGGCGAGACTTCGATAGAATGCTAGGGGCATAATACTACAAAAAATTACTTAGGATCATTCTTTATAAATGGTGATCTAGGTCCCTAGGGTGTAACACTCACAGTAGCAATGCCACATGTTATGATAACTCCTCACCTCAATGCTTCAAGTTGTCTATATAGAGGCTAAGACATTCCACATTTGGCGGTAAGACATAAAATGAGTACAAAAATGCTGTCCACTTTCGTTTAAACTCTCTCTAGAAATTGAGTACAAAAAATTAACTTGAGCGTTAGACGTTTATCGCGAGCAACCCCAGCACCCTTTGACAACATTCTTTTGCAAAATAATTAATCATAAGAAGACACATGATTGGAGACCCTCGCCTCAAGGAAAAAATGGGCCACAAAGTTTGATAGATAAGAAATTCTGAAAGAGAAATCAATTAGTTCATTGAGCAAAAATTGGCATCAACAAAGCTATAACACCATAAATATCAAATGGTGCCTTAAGCATGTTTAGCTAGAGGATGTTTTGTCAAGTTAGTATTAAGAATTCTCCATTGTATAGTAATTTTACAATAAGGAAATTTCTTATTTTAAAAAAGTAATAAGATAAAAAAATACACACTATAATATACATAAAAGATTAAAAAAATGCACACTTATTTTATAGTGTATTGAAATCTGTATTTTTTTATCTTTTAAATTATCCGTTATTTTAATAAAATAAAGAATTCTTCTATTTTTTTTTATCTTTTAAAATTATTCCTCCATCGTAATGTGTATGGAGAGTCAGCAGGCAATTTCATGCAGTACTCACACAATCTGATTATGCATTTATAGGACACACATCAATTTTGTGATCTTTTTTAGTCACTGGCTTGGTCAATGATTAAAACACACAATACAAGATGTAAATGTTTTCTGAATAGTGCATTTAAACACTTTTTGAAAACATATAGGGTGCGTTTGACATATTGTTTTTTATTATGTTGTATTGTATTATTTTAATACACGTGTATTGTATTAGCACTGATTATAATAATGTTGTACAATATTTGGTGCTATATTGTATTGTATTAATTTTATGTTATACTATGTCTGGTGCTACACTGTACTGTATTAATTTTTAATAATACTATATTAATTTTTTTGTGATTAGTTTATATTATATATTTAGAAAATAATATTTATTAGTTATATTAAATTATTTAAAAATAATTAATTTTTATATATTGATTATTATAATATAATTAAATAATGTAATATTATATTATATTTTTATATACTATTTAAGTATTTATTATTAGTTATATTAAATTATAAATATATTAATAAATGATAATATAAAATAATAATATAATATAATAATATTGAATAATAAATTATTAATTTATATTAATAATTATAATGTAAAAATAAAAAATTAAAATTATATAATATTATATTATATTAAATTAAAAAGTTATTATTATTATTATTATTATTATTATTATTATTATTATTATTATAAAGTAAAAATAATAATAATAATTAATTTTTATATATTGATTATTATAATATAATTAAATAATGTAATATTATATTATATTTTTATATACTATTTAAGTATTTATTATTAATTATATTAAATTATAAATTTATTAATAAATTATAATATAAAAATAAAAATAAAAAATAATATTATTTGAATAATAAATTATAAATTTATATTAATAATTATAATGTAAAAATAAAAAATAAAAATAATATTATATTATATTAAAAAGTTATTTATTATTATTATAAAGAAAAAAATCAATTTTTATATATTATTTACTATAATATAATTAAATAATGTAATATTATGTTATATTTTTATTTTTGTATATTATTTAAGTATTTATTATTATTTATATTAACTTATTAAATATTAATAAATTTTATATATTAATTATTATAATATAATTAAATAATACATTATTTAGTTATATTTTTAATATAATAAAAATTAAAAT
Source organism: Clausena lansium (assembly GCA_030449835.1). Classification (NCBI taxonomy): domain Eukaryota; kingdom Viridiplantae; phylum Streptophyta; class Magnoliopsida; order Sapindales; family Rutaceae; genus Clausena; species Clausena lansium. Next base: position 197,009 of record JASUUF010000038.1, read on the forward strand.
ATAAATAATAAATTTATAATTTTAAAATAAAAGGAAATAAAAATTAACATTATATTATAAATTTATGTTTATTTATTATTATTTAAAAGAAAAAAAAAAAGGAAGAAGGCACTAATGACTGCCGCATTGGCTGGCTCTACTTATCCCCTTGTTGCCGTATTAGTGCAAATCCGACTCAGAGTCGAGTTTGGCTAATGCGGCAGTTGCTGGCCCCACTTATTCTCTTTGCTTTTCCTCCAAACATGGTAATGAAATTATGGGAGTGTGAACAGTATTCTAATACCCCATAATCTCATGTACCAAACATGCCCATATTATTTTACGTTTGTGATTTGAGACGGAAAAAGGGTTTGACTTTCGTCAGCTCTAGCCACCCGTATTCCATATTGTAGATTTATTTTATTGAAAATTAGTAGATAAAGACTTTAGAGGAAATTAAACATTTATTCAAATGATTGGTCTTGCTGCTTTACGAACAACTGTAAGTAGTGGAAATTGATTTGACAAGAAAAGCATACTGAAATCACCATTTGTAGCAATAACAATCGGATAAAAACCAGCCCATTTGCTAATATTTATTTGGTGAGCAGGCTGATGTTAAATATTTATTAAAGATGAGTTATTGAACTTAACTCCTATCGTTATCTAATGAGACCCCAAATATTATTTAATGTATTGTAACCAACTTTCTAATTCCGGCCGCGGACTACAACCTTTATCTCCAATAATATAAACGTCATTGATAATTATGTTTTGTTCCCAGTGGTAAAACAGCAATTGCCTGAAGGCATAATATTTAGAAAAATTATCCACCGTCCACATGTTTGTTTGCGCTTTTTCACAGATACACAAACACTTTTTTTTTTCAACGCGCCATCCCAAAGTTAGTATTCTATTACACTGTTCCACTTCTGTCTCTGCTCAGTTAATAAATTTAACAGAATACTATTCAAATGACTTTTTTACCCCTCAAACGTAAAATTATAATTTTGCCCAAAATAAAAGCCAAAAAAATAAGATTGAAAATTGTAGCCATTGGCTTCCCAATGGCTACAATTTTGGCTATATATAAACACAAAAACAGAATAAACATAAGAAAAACCAGCTCATACATGTATCAAACAAATTCGGCTATAGATATACCATTCATTTGCCATTATTGCAGCTCACAACCAGCCTCAAATTGAAGTCAAATTGAAGTGAAAAACCTGCTCATACATCATATAATCTATCAAACACATAATTTATACAGTCAAACACATTCAAACTCACAACTGCACCATTTATATGCCATTTCTTGAAGCTCACAACAAGCCCAAATTGAAGCCAAATTGAAGTTAAAAACCTGCTGAAACATCACATAATCTACACATTCAAACTCACAACTGCACCATTCATATGCAAATGGCATCAAGTTATAGCTCAAGTTCTGCAGTTAGCGGACAGCCATATAGAAAAGTTAAATGCGTTGCCAAGCATTGTTGGTGTGGTGTGCAGGCATGTGTTATAGCTTCTACTACACCACAGAATCCTAATGCAATGTTTTGGTTATGTAGGTTGAATAAATGCAAGTTTTGGCAATGGTTTACAACTGACGCTCTTATATACCCTAGTAGTAGTGATCATATGGTAGATAACCAAAGTTCGGAGCTGAATGATGATGTGGTGAAGATAAAGAAAAGGCTTAGGCTCATTGAAGGAAAGCTTAAATATATCATAATTCTGCTACTTTGTGTTTGTGCTATTGTGTTAATTAAAATGTAATGTAGCCTACAAAATATGCATTAATATATGCTTAGTTATGTCCTAGTTGTTTCAGTATATATCTTTGTAAATGTGCTAAAATACCTCTATTCCCAAGCATATCTTTAATAAAAAATAGTATCCAAAATAAAATAGCATAATTATCCAAAATAACATAATATCCAAAACGGCAACTGTTAATACATCATGAATAAAATAACCCTTATAATATCCAAAAGGGCAACTGTTAATATAATATCTAAAAGGGCAGCTGTTAATACATCATGAATATCATATGCCCTTTCCAAAATAACATATCATAATAATCCAAAATGAAAAGCCAAAATAACCGTCATAGTCCAAAATAACAACCAACATAAGTTAAAATAAGTTAAGTTTGCTCCTATTAAGCTCATTTCACAGAACTTGTCACATTTGAAGATTGAGATGCATTTTGGGATTGATTCACAAGTGGAAGTAACTTTCACTGTCTTATTAGTAAGTCTACAGTCATGTTTTTTATTATACTTTCTCAATATGAAACCACTTCTATCATTCATTTTTGCACCACCCACATACCATGGACAGCCAGACTGTTTACAAGTAGCCACAAATCTTCTTGGCTCACTATATATGGTTTTAATAGCGAACCTTTTCCTAACCATCACCTCGTTTAATATCTCTCTAAAATGCAAAACATCCCTAAACACATGCCCTAGTTTTAGCCTATGTTTCCCATCAGCACTGACTTTGTATTCATGTTCCTCTAAATAGTTAGTCAACTGGGCAGTGCCAAGCTCAATATCATCATCAGAAGAGTTAATCACCTTTTTTACCTCTTTCTCAGCATCAGACAGATTATCATTTGAATAAGTTTCTAGGCGGCTGCCTTTAACTTTTTGCCCATCCCCACTGCCCTCACTATCCTTGCTGTCTGTATAAACAACAGTAACTTCAGCAGCACCATCAACTTCAATAAGTTCAGCAGCACCATCAACTTCAGCTTGCATGAAGTTCGCATCAACATCATCATCACTGCCAAGCCTTTTGTCTGAGCAGTCAGAGAGCAACACATCCTCATCAAATTCATCAGCCTCAACAGCAGCATGTCCCTCAGCAGCAGCAGCATGTCCCCCCACAGAACCATGTCCCCCAACAGCAACATTTCCCTCAATAGAACCATGTCCCTCAATAGAGTCATTCAGCTGAGTAATGACCTCATTAGATAATACAACTCCTAGGTTGGTTAATAAGGCCTGGATTAATTGAGCATCTTTAAACTGAGGGCAAAGCACAGATACAACTTCAACTCTAAATATATTGGCACCCACAGACTGATGTATTGCAACCAAACACTCCAACCCAAAATTTGAATCTAGCACAACCTTAAGCTTGTTCTGGGGGTTCATAACATTTAACAGAATCTGCGAACTCGAGCTTAATCCATATGGACTTGTAATCTTCAATGCAGCATCCTTTATTTGGGCAACGGTCCAATCAGGTGCAAGCAAACCCAAATTCTCCTTGTCTTAAAAGGATATCACTAGCTCCAGTCTCGTCATCCTGAATGTCGAAAACAAATTGGGACATTCAGTAAAACCAAATGAACAAAAAAATACTTGCATTACAGTAAACATGCATTACATTTCGAATGGAACAATTAGTAATGTTCATAAAATTAGAGTCCATAAATTGCTCGAAAACAAGTAAGACCAGAACCCAAAAAGCCATATCTCTGTAACTTTCGTTATCAAAAGAGCTAAAAAAGAAAAGCTCTGTTTTAATTAATAAAGTGGCTGCATCTAGCATCCGAAGTAGTCTAGTCCTATGGTTTCCAACCTATTACTCCACAATAGCATCCGAAGCCATATATTACTCCCCAATTTATCATTTGCGTCAAAAAATTTGGACAAATCAAATTAGTCTAAATTCTAGGGTTTCCAACAACAACGATTGACAATAATCATGGATTAACAAAAATCAATAAAACATTGAGGTTTAATACCAAACAAATTAAATGGAACTTACTTGACAGTGGCCTAGAAGCCCTAAACCGACACGCCCACCCTTGTAACAATTCACCAATTTCGTCAGCAACACTAAATCTTCGAATGAACAAAACCCTTGACACTCGAGCAAGAGAATGAAAGAAAATGGAAGGAAATTGAAGAAAAATTAGCAGGATTTGAGGGTTGTCAAGCGAGAGAGTGAAACGGCTGACTGGAAATAGCTTGCTAGAGTTTGGAGGGAAAATGCCAATCGTAGCTTGCTGGAGCTGAAACAAAAGCACTCTATTTTTTTTCCTTCAACCGGGTTAAGCGACGTCGTTTTACTAATTAAAATATAATTTTACACATAGCGTTATACGACAGAGTTTTGTGTCTGTACAAAAATATCATTTTACCATTATTACATTAGCAGTGCTCTAACAGCGTTAAGACGGAAGTGGAATAGTGTAATAGAATACTAACTTCAGGTGGCGCGTTGCAAAAAGAAAGTGTTTATGTATTTGTGAAAAAGTGCGAACAAATATGTGGACGGTGGATAATTTTCCTAATATTTATTAAGAAATGTATAGGCAATAAAACATGTATATATAGTTGATTGAAATAGAATTCAAGGAAGACGAATTTGATTTATTTTGAGGGAGTTTGATCAATGAATGTGTATGAAAAATGTATAAATAAAAAAAAAGGGTAAAAAAATGGGTTATGTAAATGCTACATGGGTAACATATTATTGTGATAGTCCAATCAAGGTATATTTGATTGTTAATGATTAAGCAAATACAAATGGATCCATATATGTCTTTAATAGATGGTTTCAACTTAAACTTGCGGAGTGTTGGATAAAAAAAGGTTTGTACAAGATATATTTTAAATAATACCACAGAAAAATTATAAAATATTTTAGAAACTATCTTTTACAAAGAAGTATCTTTTGTTTTAAAAAAATATTATATACTAAGGACCAAATTAGTAACACTGTAATTTTTAAAATAATTGTTGTTAGTTGTGTTGTAAAAATAATCAGCTGTGAAAAGAATTAATTTAGTGTTTAGTAAAATTTATTTTTCAAAGTACAGTGAGTTTTAAAAGCAGTCGTATGTGTTTAGGGCCAGTTTAGTAATGCTGTAACTTTTAAAATAATTGTTGTTAGCTGTGCTGTAGAAATAATCAGCTGTGAAGAGAATCAGTTAAGTGTTTGGTAAATTTTATTTTCAGAAGTACTGTGAGTTTTGAAAGTAGCTGTGGGTATTTGGTAAATCTTACTGTTAAATTGTTGTAAAAAAAATAAATGACTAAAATAGACATAATATAGGATGAAATTTATTTATACATATAAAAATATGTACATGCAATATTTTTAATTGTGTATTATAATAATTTAATTATAAAATTTGTACTCTATTGATTTTATTTCTTTTTTTTATAATAAAAATTTATTGAAATGTTAATTTTGTTTCCAATTTGAATAACGATAGTTTTAGGTTTAGGTAATAATTGTAAGGATATTTATGAAATTATATTAAAAGATAAAATTGATTCTCAAAATCAGAATCCTACTTTTTAAAATCAGCTGTAGAATGGACTGATTTTGACAAAAGTGATTTTAAAATTTTTTTACCAAACATTAAAATTAACTTTAAAATTTTTAAAATCACTTTTAAGCCTCCCAAAAACAAATCTCAAACGGGCCCTTAGTAAATGCTACCATTAAACTATTGTAAAAATATAAATGACTAAAATAGATTTAATAATGAATAAATTTTATTTACATATTTATAAACTTATATATATATATATATATTATTGTGTGTATATTACAATTGATAATTAAAATAAATATTTTATTAAAATTTTCAAAGTCAAAAGTGATTTAAAAAAATTATCAAATACTAAAATTAATTTTTTAATTTAAACACAATCCATTTTTCAAAAAATATACTTACCAAGTTCCAAAATTTTGTTTTATCCATCTTTCGCTCTCCATCTGCCGCTGCATTTTTTCAAAGCCCTGGATATCATTTCATCTTTCAACCGTTTCGACAGGTTAAAGAATAACCCTTACAACAGGCTGGCCACCACATAATTTTTTAATGCACATTTATCCACATCCGTTTGATTTCGCAATCAAAATCCAACACTCGTTATTTCGTGTCTGTTACATATATTTGTATGTATGTAATGTGGCCGCGGTCAAATTTATTACATTGTGCATTGTGCAACAAGAAAACTCGCACAAATCAATTTTACTGTAATTATTTGATGAGTAATTTTATATCTTTCTACAAATTATTTTTATACAAATTGACGTGATATAATGGCATTATATAATTGATTGAATAAAAATATAAAATAATAAAATAAAAAATAAATCATATGAGTTAAGTGATGTTTTCATTCAACTATTGATTTGATCCACGTCAGTTTACATAAAATAATTTATAAAAAGGAGTTTGTTCTCTATTATTATTTCTTGATGAGTGTGCTCATCCACGCACAGTACAATCAAAAAATTTAAATTCAAATTTTTTTGCCAATAAAAAATAGATATTTCATTAAGAATTTTCAAAATACAAACTCTTTCGATCAGCTTACTTGCCCATATTAAACAAAAAAATAATAATGAGAGAATAAATTTTGCTATTTCGCTCAGATTATTTCCCAATAATTTATCCAAACTATAAATTATATTTTAATTTTGAAAAACAAAATAACGAGATTACAAAACATTTACCTTCTCATAATTTGGATTCACATTTTTAGTTGTTGAAGGGGTTGTTTGTTTTTTTAACTGAATGCTTAAAAGAATTCAGCTTCAGTATTCAACTATTTTATAGGTGTTTGTTTTTTAACTGAACACTCAAAATCAAGCAATTATCGTTTAATTTAATTAAGTAAAATATTTTAATTTAACGCTAAATTAAAAAAAGCGCTGAAGAAATTAATTTTTATTTTTCTAATAATACCCTAAAAATATCCAATTATTTCCCACAAATAAAACCTAAGTCATCATACCCACCCGTGGAGATTTGAAATTAACGAGATGACACGGCCTAGACTTTCCGTATATTAATTAACATTATATGGACCGGAGTTCATGATTGAAAACTGGTCATCAACACGAGCAATTAATATAGCTCATATATCATTTAATTAATATCCGGTTCATTGCAAGTTTGTGCAACCTTTACTCCAGGCATCCAGCCTGTAACTAGAAATTTGTTCCTCAATCCTAGTTACTTATAATGGTCGATTACTTATTGTAACAGAATCAAAATGAAAATAGAAACAAATTGGAATTAAGTTATTTTGATAAATCTAATCCGTTAGTTCATCTTTAATCTAACAGTTAATAACAAATGTAAAAATAAGGTTATTTTTAAAGGATTGCTAATCTGCCATATATATATATATATATATATATATATATATATCTCTGTCATCATGACTAAAGTATATCTATATAATTGTCTTTGCCATGATCCATTCGAGCAAATTCTTGTTAGATAAACCACCTTCTCTGTCACCAATCGAGGCTTTTTTTATTTATTAATGTTTCAATTTATTTTTATTATTAAATAATAACTTTAGTTTTTTTATTAAATATAATAGCTTATTTATTTTATCTTTTATTTAATTATTAATATATAAATGTAATAATATGCATAATATTTAATAAGGGTATATATGTAAAATAACAATTTTCAGACATTTCTGTTATAAAAAAAACAACTTAATATATTTATTCAGACATTCAGAAAAAAAAAAAAAAAACATTTTATTCAGCATTCAACATTCAGCTCTATTCAAACTTAATTAAATTCAGTGCTATTCAGCATTCAGTTAAAAAAAACAAACGCTGTTTTTTTATTAAAATTATTTTCCCTATTTTTTAAATATTATTCCTATATGCTTTAAAGATAATTACGACAATTTATATAATGAAATTGCAGCATCAAAACAAATTTACTTTTTTTTTTATTTTCACTGCCATAATTAAATTATATGGTTTTAGTAACTATTAAAATGGGGATTATCCTTCCCCCCTACGATTTTTTTTTTATATATAAAAAATAAAGTACTCAACATTAAAAAGGATAATCATCATTCATCAGGAACCTCAATGGTTTGGTGTTTTCTAATTTTTTTTTATATATAAAAAATATAGTACTCAAAATTAAAAAGGATAATCATCATTCATCAGGAACCTCAATGGTTTGGTGTTTTCTAATTTTTTTTTTATATATAAAAATTATAGTACTCAAAATTAAAAAGGATAATCATCATTCATCAGGAACCTCAATGGTTTGGTGTATTTTAGAAAACACCCATAAGTTTTCAAAATAGTCAAACATCCCCGGATTTCCCTTAAGTTAAGGAGGATTCTTAACCTATTTCATATTTCAAAATCTTTTGAGGAGCCTTGTGAAATTTAAAAAAAAAAATCAAATGAAAGAAACATACTTTTTCTATCCTCAAATCACGGGTGAGAATGAACAATAATGCACAACAAAGCCTCTGTTTTGTCTTGGCAGCTTCCAAGTTCAAAACAACAATTTCTCTAAATAAAAACATGTCTCTTAAAATTTTTAAATAAAAAGAACAGTTCCTCTAAAGTATCCATCACCCCCTACCAAGACAAACTTTACAGATAAAATTATTCTATTCAAACCAAGTACAAGCGGCGATCGATTATTGGAACCAGCGGAATGACGCAAATTTCCGCGACGTCCATCCACCAAGATACCTGTTTGTCCATTAAAGGATAAGCTGCTGATATCCATGTTAGCATATAAAACTTACTTGCCCTGCTGTGCAACCAACGCTGCTACTCCTCACTCTAGTTTGACACAGAGCCCCAGCCAAAAATGGCTTATCATGTGGAGCCGTTAATGTTTCCCGCAGCTCTAACGACTTGCTCAGCCTTTAAATTTCCATTCTGCAGTTCATGCAAATTAAAATGTACAAAACTCTACAGAAGAAGATATTAAATTTTAAACCCGAAAGGAAACAAATATATCTGTAAGTAGTACCCATTTGTGGTTGCTCACCTCCTCATTCTTGTTCAAGGAAGAAGTCTGTCCAGCTTGGGGTGCTGCCTTAGAGAGATCCCTCAAAGTTCCCTAAGGTTCAGAGGTTTCAAATTACATATCCATTATACACAATACATAATACATGCAGGGTCAAAATTTTCGAGATCCTAGGCATGGCCTCCAAATAAACCAAGACATGGTTTTAACTAAAAAGGACCGTGCAACAAGATTCTCATAATTATCCTTGCAGAGTTTTCATCGAATCCTTCTAGTTAATTAAACAAAGACATCTCACTTTGCACTTGCTTCCTTGCTTATTCATGTGCATCCATCAACAGAGAAAAAAAAAGCTATTGGCAGAAATGTCAAAGCATATACAAGAACATCCACATAAACAGCAAAGTTATTGTATAGAGGTTGATGAGGGAATCGTCCATAAATATTTTGAATAAAGAAGGAAATCAATATGCTGGTACAGAATTACAAATCAAATCTCTTGAAACATAATGTGAAACCATTTCCCATGAGGATGAAGGTCATTTTGATCTATTTCCTTCATAATGGTTCCTTTACATTGAATGGTATATAATATAACAATTTTAGAGATTAAATTAGAAATGGCATTTGTTGCAACCATGCAAGTACAGTGTAGATATATTGCAGCTATATGATACACATATAAGTTCTAACACCTTACCTTGTTTGCCCACATAAGTCCACAGGCATTGCAAAGGGTCCTTGGTCCTTCAGGTCCACGTCGCATCATTGGTGTTGACTTCTCACTAATACCGCAGTGCCGGCAACTGAATTATTCAAGGGAACATAATTTCACAGAAATATTAGAAATATTAGAAACCATAATTTCAGAGTTGATAAGTGTGAACAAGTTATGATAGATGATTTTTTAATGCTATGCGACCATCTGCATTACATATATGTAGAGACCAACGTCCAACAGAACATGCTCCTATGTCAATGAGAGAATAAAGTTTCCATGATATCTATTAAAGCTACGAACTGAATTCTGCTTGGCCTCAATTGTTACTAATTCAATAGAAAACTAAATTTTACGTATATAACTAAAGGAGATTTCGAAATCCCTGGTACAAAACAAATACAGAGTAGCTTTACTAGATACAGAGAAGATAATGTTGACTCACACAATGTCTTGATTTTGGGATCCATTAACATCCCCAGCCCAGCTCTGGTTTGACCCCCAGCTCGAAACTGCTGATGCAGAATCATCATTATTGGACTTCGCAGAAGTAAACTGACCTTTATTTCGCTGCATCCTAAAAGAACAACAAAAATGGTGATTAAGAATAACTCTAGAATTACAGCATCAGAATTCCACTTTCTGCAAGCCAACATAAAAAACAGCATAAATATAGCTCTAAAGGAAAAGTACTAATCTATAAGATGATATCTTCACCACTTCCATAACAAGATATACTAAACTGGTTTTGATTCCACTGGAATTTCAAGTAACAGTTCAACGCATCACATTTTAGTAAGGGAAGATTGGATGAACATTCCTACTTCTGAGTACAATATGCTACTGTCAAAGAATTGCCTAGAGCAGAAGGTGTAGGGCACAATGCTACTGGCTAAGATAACAATATAACATGCGAAGCTCACAACCCAGATTAACTGAAAACATCAGGCCAAACAAAAGACAGCCAGCATTTTTTAACATAACAGTGTGGTAAAGTGAACCAGAGCATAACATATTTTCTATTATAATAAGCGAAGCCTGAACAATCTTACGCTCATGTAAGGCTGCTCCATCCAAGGACTAACCAATCACTCAATCCACAACAACTTTCATCAAATTTGAAGGCTTCTCAATTTCCTCTCTCAAATCAAATCCAGAAAAGCAACTAAAGAAAAGTTCAAAAAATGTTATCAAAACCTATGAGGTACTTTTCATTAAACCGCATCCCTTTAGGAACTTTCCTTTTATTTTCTTATTTTACCTTCTAGCATTAGAAGTATAGTACAATATACTTAGCTTGGAATGAGAAAGTGGAATAAGGAGAAAGATAGAGAAAGAGAATTGAGGATGATATCTAGAATAACATATTATAATTCTTGTTCTTTCAATACATTCCCTCTGTCCTAAATGATTACTTCAAACTTAATCCAAGGATGGAATGATGCATATCAAGCAGGTGAGCAAGGCAAGCCACATCATAATAAACAAGTTATAGGAATGTGTTATCAAGGTAGCCAGGCAGGGGCACTTGAGAAAAAAGATTTAAAGACAATTGTTTACGTCTTAAGTCAGCCATAACTGAGGGTGCCTACATTGAGAGGCGTCTCAGCAAATACAAAGCTCATTATTATTCTGTTAAATTTATCGCTGGATTTTTGTTTTTCTTTGGAGGGCCACAGTAGCAGGGCACAAATTTAAATCTTCACCTTTTATTGTCTTTCAAATTGCTTTGACTGGCAATAAATTGTCATCTTTTAAGAGAGACCTAGAATTTAAAATTTCAAACCATCTCCTTATGGAGAGGGGAGCCAAGAGGGAGAAAAGGGAAAAGGTAATTTCTAGCTAAGAAACAAAATAAAATTGTCTGAAGACAGATTACTTATCCCCCCTCAATTATGCAAGAGTTCAATGTTACTGGAATCCATGTCAATTGCCAGGCTATATACTGGTACACAATAGCTTAATAGTACAAAATCTTTCAAATAAATGCATGCATTTAAACCCCCACAAATGGTGAAGACAACAACATAAAGCAATATACCAATAATAAATTAATAATTCATATAAAGAATTATGAGTGATAACAAGGGCAGATTCCATACCGAAGTGCTACTTCTTTACGGACAGTATAACGAATTTTCTTCTCAAAATTGCGTTCTTTTCGCTTTTCACGAAATCTAATCAGTGAGGCCAATCTCTGTGGGACACTCAACCGTTGTGGAGTACCAGGTAGTCCCTGGTTCAATGATTGGTTAACAAAAATAACAGAAAGAGACAAAAGAATATTAATCAATCAATAACTCAGGTCAATTGAAATACCCGGTTGTTTTGATTATTAGCTATTGGGATAGCAGGCGTGGTTGGAGGTACTTCTCGCCCCCCCAATAATAATAGTACAGCTTGAACCTACAAAAGATGCCCAAGAAGGATCAAAACGAAAACTACTCTCTTTGATGGCATGCCATGAAGAAGAATAGCCCACAAATGGACAATTTGCCTAGAGAAAAGGAAGCCAAATCTGAAAGCAACATGAAGGCACATTTAAAATAAATGTTTCATTTCGGGCAAGAGAAGAAAATTTGCTGCCATTTAGTAATCACCAAATGTAACAGCATAATAAGAAACCTAATATTGTAAAAGTGTTTACTAAAGAAAACAAAATGCTAAGCCTTGCACTAATCAAATTAGCCTGGACTGGATAATCAAAATCCACAACATTCTTTCAACAAGCCCAAAACAGGATCACAGATAACCCAATCCATGCTGAAAAGAGTGTAGATAAGATTCCAAAACTCTCTAGCAAGAAATTTTGTCACATTATATTTTCAGAAAACATTTGCAGGAAAAAGGTGTATACACAGTAGGATATGTAAGGAATATAATGTCATAGAGCCACTTTGAGATTTTCAATGTGACAAAGCAACTATGCAAGAATGAAAAGAGTCAACATAAAAGGGAAACCTTGAGATCTAGTCTTCTGTTGCTTCTCAGTAGCCTCTCGGTAAAGCTCTTGTCATAACTTTACATCTACTTACAGAGACTCATTTGATGATAACCTAGCAAGCTCAGAAAGGAAGGTCTTGATTTAACCAATATGGGTACCCCATTTGCTCTGTAGAACCTCACATTGAATTATATGGACTCTACTTCGATTGGTGTAGTCTTTGACATTCATATCATCAGTAAAAGGACCTTAAATAATGGAAAACTGTAATTAATGATAATGGCATTCTTTAAGAATTCTTTTAATACATGACACCTACAGCAAATCAATTTGAAATGAAAATACATGTTAAAGTTCTGAGAATCAAAACTAAGAAACTGATACATTGGCTAATTAGGTGTTGGGACACCATATGTTAGCAACTTAAATTAGTTTGTCCATTAAAGTATCTAGAATTCTTTATTTATTTTTTACGAATGAGTATATGGTATTTATCTGAGTACAGATTGTTAAATGGAACAGATCATATTCACTTTAAACATCACAGCAATATCCCCATTTACACAGACCGCTATTAGCAAACTATGTTCAAGGCATTCAAACTACTGTGTAAGCAACAAATTTCAATATGCTGCATGCTAAATAAACAAAATCCCAACAATCAAACCAGGCAGTCAGAGTAACGGTTATTAAAAATACATTAGTTCCAAGTGTTCCAAAAATCACCTTTTCGGGTGAAACAGAATCAAACACATAAACCTGCCCTTGGAAGGACAGAGTTAGCTGGTCCCCAATCTCAGCAATGGCACGATTATCAGAAAGACTCCCGGGATCAGATGGTGCATCCCCTTCCATTGCCTCGCTCTCTCCAACACCATTACCCTCATCATGCTCATCATCCATCACATCCCCATTGGTCATATGATGCAGTTCATGCTCTGGCAGATAATTCACATGATGGATTGAATGCTGCTCATCACTCATTTGCATTTCAGCATTGCTCCCATGATCCATCCTCTCTTCTACACTTAAAACATGAAACACCAAAGTTTCAAAGGCCGTCCCTCTTAAACTATATCAAAAACTACACGTGTGCGAGAACAAGTACAAAAATACTAAATATTACTATCATTTAATTAATACAGTTCATAGAAACAATCTGATTTTGCATCCAAGTCGATGCAAAGCTATAATTCTTGAATCAAGTAAACTAAACCGGATCGGTAGCTGAGAAAAAAGCAAAAACATAAAATTGCAATCGATAAATCATAGCCACTTCCAAATTCACAGCTTATTCCTCTGTTTGGTTGCTGAGAAAATGAAAGAAAAATTTTCATATCAAAAGTCTTGCTCTTTTGAACCTTAAACGAGCTGTTGCGTAGTCGACATGTTTAAAGTGAGTTTTATTCAAAATTGATACACATTCATAAATAAATGAATAAACGGCGCCCTTTCCAATTGCCTAAACTTTCTCGGGAACCATACAGAATAATTTAAGCTAAAAAAATCGTTTAAAGATTTGTTTTTTCATCTTGTTATCTGCTCAATTTTACATAGAATAAACAGGTAATTAAACAAAAAAAAAATTACAAAAATTAATTTTAAGTACCATTCGAGTGTACGATGAATCGAAACCGGAATAGGAATACCCTACACTGGAACAAGCGAATTCCGTTGCTGAATTAAATCGCCGGAGAGAGAGAGAGAGATCAGAACAGAGGAATTTGTGGCCGTCCGATTGGGATCTATGAAGCTGGGATTTAAACGGCCGAGATTAAGCGCTGGTGAAGGAAGAAAGGTTTGGATGATTGAGATTGGTTGGTCAGGTGGTGGCAAGAGATAGGCAGCTGTTTTTTAAATTTCTCATTTTGGTCAAGATTTTGTATTTGACCATTTTAAGTGCAATTATTATGGGATTTTGTGTGCGAGTTTTATATAATATTACTTCTATTAGTTATAAAATTCTTCCTCCAAATAGACAGAGAAGTTGGTGATCCCTCAATTTTAAGATATTTTTTATTTATTTAATCATTAAATAAATGTGTTTCATTTATTTAATTTTTTATTAATCTAAATTGATTGATTATCTTATTTAATTAATTAGTACACTGAATTTTTATATCCGTTTCATTGTTCCTTCTGTTAGACTGGGCTAATTTGGGACAATGGGCCACAATGGATAAAGCCTAAACCTGGGTCGGGTTCAAGTTTGGTAAGTACCCCAATATGCCAGATTCTGGGCCCCAACCCGTTTGATCCTTTTACAGTCTCCCACTTTCACCATCTTAATTTTCAATCCTTTTTATAATCCCAATACCTATCTTAATTTTATGCAAATTTTGACTTTCAATTTTTCTTATGGGAAACAAAATAAACAGTCAACTCATATTTTGCATTCAGAAAAAACACTACATAATTTTTTTAATTATTATTTTTTTCTATATAGCTTAAAGAGTATGTATTTAATTAACTCGAAAGTCTTCTAGCTAAACAACAAAGCTATAAAATATTCTTGAAGAAAATTTTGCTAACATATGTCTAGAGGTATCACAAATTCTCAAAATATGATTGAAATAGTTTTTCTTGCATTGCCTAACATATGATGAATATATATTATTAAAAAAATATCTCTTGGATATGTTGTTATTTTTTCATTCACTAGATTAAAGCATTGTTTGGTATTGAGGTTAGGTAGCTGCAACTTAAAATCCAAATCACTAAAGTGTTTAGTAAACACTAACTATCATGGCTTGGAAATTAAGTTGATTTTATCCAAAACTTGTATGATGAAAAATCTATAATATCTTTACTATTTTTGTTAAAATTGTTATTTAAAAATCATATTTACTAAATAGTATTAATTTTTATTTCTTAATTATAATTTTTTTTCCACATTAGCCATAGCTTTTAAGTTACAACACCCTAATACTAAATAGAGCCTAATTAACCATAATTTTTTACAATCAATTCAGTAATAGTTAGATTCAACTTCAAGCTTGCATCTCAACCAAGACCTTGAATTATTAAAATGTTCTAATCAATTCACATATTGATAATTAACACGGATTTATTTGCATTTAAAAGGTGCAAATAAACTCTTATATATATAAATCTGCTCAACCTCAATATTAAATGAGGCCTTCACTTCATTACCTAGTTGATTCAGTCAAGTCTTCATTTCATTGCAAATTATTCTATTTGGTACAACTTTGAAAAGTAGAGTTTGCACTAATAGAAGGGGAAAAACAATTTGTAGCTATTAATCATTATTTATTTTTTATATATGTATGGAAGGATAATGTTCAAATTATTTTTTTTTAAATTTTTATTTCTCCAAGATCCAAATTCCAGGGGTTAGTTTTTATGATTGTAAAGATTGAGATTCTGACTCGTGTTTCAAGTAAATATCATTCAAATTTTAGATCTCCAACCGAATTTTTTCTAGTGGGGTGAAGGAAAAGGAAAAAAACAAAAAAGTGTAGATTATTAAAATTAAGCCATGACTTTGCTGCACCTAGGTTTCCCAATTTGTCTTTAATTGATTAAATCATTCAATGATATTGTCAAATTTCATATAGCGACTTACACTCTTTTTATTTACAAATTTACACTGTACTAAAAGATTTTAAATAAATTTCATAGTGCAAAATATGTTCTTATAAATAAACATATAAGTTATTGTTAATAATGCTAACTAAATAAATAAAAATAAAAAATAGTAAAATATACTTTACAATTCATCCTACACCGAACATAGTATGTTATTAAATTTTTGAATTATATTAATAAGATACAATATAATACAGTGCAGGTGGTTGGAATCAAACCAAACTCAAACCCAAACTGAATAATGTATTATGAATGTAAGCACAGAGTGTCTCAAAAATCATTAAATTTTATAAATAAAGAAAGTATAAGGTCTTAAATGAAATTTGACGATAAAAAGATGAAGGAAAATTATCAACCGTATACCCATAAGTGACACTTTTATTAATTGTGCTACAACACTTTTTACTTATATCATTTGTATACCCTAAGCTGTCAAAATGTATTTTGTGTCCACCTTTCCGTTACCAGCCGTTAGAATGTTAACGGAAATGTGGCAAAATGACGATTTTATCCTTGAAACAAAGGACAAGCTATAATAAAAAACGATATGTTGTCTTTATTTGGTGAAATGACAACGTCATTACGGATGACATGTCGTTTTATGGTAATACTAGCGGATGACATGTCGTTTCACAGTAAAATTATCGAATTACATGTTGTTTATGGACGACATGTCATTTCACAATTAAAAATAATAATTAAACAAGAGAAAATACGCATAACACACACAATCGGATCTTTTTTTCTCTTTACACACACAACACAAAAGGAAAGAGAAAGTTGGTAGCACACCACCGCAGCGACAGCATTCATGATCGAAGACGGTACGACAGACGCAGAGGTAGCCCCTTAACTTGTATGACTAAGAATCTCTTTAAGGAAAATTATATGATACTCACACGCGCATGGTAATTTCCCTTAAAAAGATTCTTAGTCATACAAGTTAAGGGGCTGCCTCTGCGTTTGTCGTTCCGTCTCCGATCGTGAGTGCTGTCACTGTGGTGGTGTGCTACGAGCTTCCTCTTTACTTTTGTGTTGTGTGTGTAAAGAAAAAAAGAAATCTGATATTGTGTGTTGTGCGTGTTTCCTCTTGTTTAACTGTTTTTTTTTTAGTTGTGAAATGACATGTCATCCGGGTAATATTCCTATGAAACGGCATGTCATCCTGTAATATTACCGTGAAACGACATGTCATCTGATAAAACTTTGTCATTTCACTACGACATGCCGTTTTTTATTACAGATTCGCCTATAGTAAAAGATCGCACTATCCCTATGACATCAGTGTATTCTAACGGCTGATAATGGAAAGGTGGACGCCAGATATATTTTGACAGCTTAGGATATACGAGTGATACATATGAAAAGTATTATAATAAAATTGATAAAAGGATCACTTAAAAGTATCCGGTTGATAATTCCTAAAAATGAATCAAGGGGCAGGCACTTGTAGCGCCACCGGCGGACTAATGAAATTGACATTCAATCAAAACATCATAAACTTCACCAAAGACTTTTACAAAAGTCTCCCACACTTTTTGCACCAAAAAAACATAAAAATGAAATCTTCTAAATAATCACGCATCACAAGCTACAGCCATAGAATTTGAGAATTTTTAAACTCTTTTATCAATTATAATCAAAAGAATAAAATTAATTATGTGTAAATTTACCGTTTTGAAAGGCTGCCTTTGGTACCGAGTCATCATTTTCTGTTTTTCAAGATTGGAGGAATTCTCGTTTTTAATGGAAATGAGATAATTCTCCACGAGTTCTCAATTTAAACGGGTCCCACTAAAGACTTTGTATGAGTGCATGACCCTTCAAGTTTAAAATTGTACCCCACAATTTCAATACCAATCGAATGATTATTATTTTTTTTTAATTTTTATTGACTATCGATTTGTTGATATATATAAATTGTGAGATATAGTATCCTTAATATACCTTTATCATATCCTATAATATATTATTTTATTTACTATTTTTATTTTTAATAAGATATTAATATTAACGTTAAGTTATTATAAGGTTTGTTATCTATTAAGACTTTTTTCGTTTCAACTTAATCTAAGTTTTCATAGAATTTCTTTAAAATGTGGTTTATTTGTCTATCTTTCACATTAGTTATTATTTTGATTTATAAAAAAAATTGGATATTATATATGATTTTTTTTTCAGTCCTTCATATTAGTTATTATTTTGATTTATAAAAAAATTGGATATTACTAATGATTTTTTCTTTTTTTCTTGTTGGTTATTACAAAAAATTCATTTCATATTAAAAACACTTTCATTTATAAAACAAAATTTTTCTCTCTTTTATTTGTCTCCAATTTTCACACAAACAAAAGACAATTAATCATGTTTTTATTTTTTCATTTACTAGGTACAGTTTAAGAGCCCGTTTGGGATTGCTTTTGGGAGACTTAAAAGTGATTTTGAGAATTAAAAACTAATTTTAGTGTTTGGTACAAAAAATTCAAAATCACTTTTGTCAAAATCAGTCCCTCCTATAGCTGATTTTGAAAAGTTGGAAAGGAGTAGCTTTTAGATTCTGATTTTGAGAATCAATTTTATCATTTAATACAATTCTATATATATACTTACAATTATTACCTAAACCCAAAACCATTCTTATTCAAATTGAAAACAAAATCAATATTTCAATAAATTTTTATTATAAAAAATAAAAGAAATAAAATCAATACTGTATAAATTTTATTTTTAATTAAATTACTATAATACACAATTAAAAATATTTTATGTACATGTTTTTATATTGTAAGTAAATTTCAACCTGCATTATGTCTATTTTAGTCATTAATTTTTTTACAGTATTTTAACAGTAAGATTTACCAAACACCCACATCTACTTTCAAAACTCACAGTACTTCTGAAAATAAAATTTACCAAACACTTAACTGATTCTCTTCACAGCTAACAGCAATTATTTTAAAAGTTACAGCATTGCCAAACTGGTCCTAACTACTAAATACATTTTTAAATTTGTCAAAAACCAATCAATTTTAAACTAAAAACTATAAAATAATAAAATAATTAAAAAAAAGGTCTAACTCTAGTGATAAAGAACAACTCTAATTTAAATTGAATTTAATTAACAATGAGATTAATTAAAAAAATCTAATTGATACATAAGACACACATGGTTTTTAATTAAATACCCAAAATAGTTCTAAATTTATTTAAATATCTCCCTCCTTTTTTATTTTCATGGATACCCTAAAATATGTGTGTAAAGACTGAAATATCCTTAATGAAACCAGCAAATTCACTCTTCCCCACTCTCTCTTGCACTCTACCGAAAATCTCAAGCTCTCAAACTCTCAAAACCTCTTATAGCCTCTTACACAAATACAACTACTTATTAACATCTTTAAGACCCATACTTTTTTGAATTTAAATGAGGTGCATTAATCATTAAGCAACCCAATAAGGTATGTTAATATTGTTGAGTTTTAATAATGTTGATGGGTTTTAAGTTTGACATTTTCTAGAAAAATTGAGATAATTTCCTCACATTATAATGTTCTATTCTCAATAATTTTTTTTACTAGTTTTTGTTATATGTCCAAATATTTGCAATGTAAGTTGTTTAATTAATTTTTTAAGCAAGAAATGTTGTTGACGAACATGTGTTCATGGCAAAAATGTTTCGGGTCGTGTATTTAGTCATGTAAGTTGTGTAATACATGGAGGTCGTATAGGTCATGTAATACATGAAGGTAGTGTATGTCGTGTAATACATGAAGGTCGTGTAATACATTAAGGTCGTGTAGATTACGTAATACATAAAGATCGTGTAGGTCGTGTAATACATGAAGGTCTTGTAAGTCGTGTAATACATGAAGGTCGTGTGGTACATGAAGGTCGTGTAAGTCGTGTAGTACATGAAGATCGTGTAAGAAATATAATTGTGTAAGTTGTGTAAGTCGTGTAATTATTAGCTATGAAAATTGATATTATTGTTTTTATTATGTCAATAGATATGGTTTTGATACGTGTGCCTATTCTATTCAACGGTGTATAGATTGAACAAAATGATGAGTATAAGTTCAAAGGTTCTGAGGCTAAAGGGATAACGATACCATGATCGACAACATATGCAGAATTGGTGGAGAATGTCTCTCAAGTTATTGGTATAGATACTTCAGAATTTGCAATCACAATGAAGTTCAAGCTTAAGACATGTGATCTTATGCCACCAGTTACACTTAAAACTAATGATGATGTGGAGTTTTTCTTAGATGAAATAGCTAGTGGAATGGAGTTTAGAAACTCACTTTGCGTAACTTTTGAACGCAAGTCAAGTTCGACAATTCCCATAGATGGACAACCTTCACCTCGTTCTTCAGGGTAAGACAGTCATGCTTACTCAAGTTACGTGCCTCCATCATTTCCTATTGTCAGCTAGAATAATTTTCTTGTTGCAGATGAATCACCAATTGAGTGTTTGCCTAGGACTCGACCTAGTGACGAACGTGAAGCAGTTAACGAATTTGTGACTACTGCTGATTGTTTGGATGAGCCACCATTAGCTACTGATCCAACATTAAGAGATAATGCTACAGCTACTGTAAGTTCAAAAAACTCAAACAATGCATATGTGCCTAGAATAAATTTACTTGCCAATAGCAATAATTTATTATCAATGGAAGTTATTGGTGATAGTGATGTGTTGATGGAGAAAGAGGTGTTTGAGTCAAAGGAGGCTTTACAAAAAAAGCTTAAAGCACTAGTTGTGAAAAAAAGGTTCTAATTTAAAACCCCAAAGTCAAACAAAGACTTGTTGTCATTTGCGTAGACGACAATTGCAAGTGGCGGCTTTTGTGCAACTAGGCTTAAAGGTTGCAACATATTTGAAATCAAAAAGTATTACAATGTTCAGACTTGCTCCCTTGATTAGCAACCAAAAGATCACCGCTAAGCTTTATCAAAGCTAGTTGCACAAAACTTCAGGCACAAGTATGATGGTGCTACATCTTCTTACAAGCCCGCTGATATCAGGCTAGATTTTTAAAAGGAGTTTGGTTATGAAATAAGTTATCACAAGGCATGGAGAGCGAGGGAGTTTGCAATGGAGATGGTTAGGGGCACTCCGGAAGATTCATACCATTTATTACCCTCGTACATGGCAATGCTTGAAAAGAAAAATCCTGGAAGTCGAACATTCATAAAAGACAGTGCAAACAACTTCAAGTACTGCTTCATGGCTATTGGAAGTTCTCTGAGAGGATTCACTTCATGTGTTAGGCCTGTTATTGCAGTTGATGGAACATTCATGAAGGGTAAGTTTAAAGGAACATTATTCATTACAACATCTCTTGATGGCAACAATCAACTTTACCCTGTTGCATTTGGCATAAGTGATAGTGAGAATGATGCTTCATGGGAATGGTTCCTAATTTAGTATTTATTTCTTGTGGTGAGGTATTTTCCGCTTGCAAAACTGTCCAGACCTTATTTTTTTGGGTAACTTGAGGGTGCAAATCATACCGATTAATCTTCTTTAGTATAAGCAGAATGATAACGGCATTTTGCAATAATTCTTTAAGAAAAATTGATTCATTCATCAAAGAAACCATCGAGTCGTATATGTAAAGTGTCTCACCTACAATGTCAACCTTAGCAAGAATCCAATGACAGTCAAGGACATTAATTGGCACATAAACCTACAATAATTTGAGAAAATTTAAACAAAAAAATTAATTCTTAAGAGAAACATTATGAATTTATTATATCTCTAATTGATTACTTTGTAAACATCTCTCCATGGAATAGCAAATGGAAGATCTTCGCCAATTGCTTGTTTGATCGTCAAATCATGTTTTTCATCTTCCTCCCATAATGCAGTTGGGTCCTTCTTAAACAACTCATACTTTAACACAAGCTTTTACTAAAAAAGAATGAATTTTTGTAGTTGTCAATACACATCTCACTATCTTATTTGTTGGTTTATAAGATTACCATGTACCTAATATACATTGTCCATTATAGCACATTTATGCGACTGTGGGTTAGTCAGCTTGGCCAAATCATGTCGTTTAACATAACAACCAACGTCTATATGTTGCATGTATTCAACATATGTAAATTAATATTTACAACACACATAGCAGTAATATTTTACAACATACATAGCTGTAATATGTAAATTAATATTTACAACACATACCCTGCCATTTAACCACGCGTTTGCATCATACAAACCATGAATAAATTTCTTGGTTGCTTCGTGCATAGGCCACGATGTTATTTTGCAGTATATATAGGAAAAAAAAAGTAAGAACAATACTTACTAGTCGTATTATTTAACAAAGAAACATTGTTTGAAATAAAAGTAATACAAAGAGAAATAAGGAATTACGAGTCCATGTTATCCTCCTTGAGTCAACACTTGAACTCAAGTTGCTGTTTTGCTTCATCAACATTGACATGACACGGTTTTCTAAATGGGTTAGTGTACGGTATGCGTAAAACAGCGGTATCCTTTCGAAACCTTTTTTTTTTTTCATATTGTTTCATCTCCTGCTGTGTAGACAGAATAATTATTGGATCATCTTTCATTGTACCAAGATTTGTGGTCCAGTTTGGTTCAACACTCGCAGGCGTGACGATGCTTCGATCATCATCATATGTTGTCTGAATCACCAAAAAGCAAATATTATTAATAAGACACAATTTTTAATGAAAAAATTTGTACTTAGTAAGTGATAATAACGCAATGAACCTTCAAATTGTAGTCCCCTAAATTTAGGAACTCCACCAAGTCTACAATTTTGTTTATCTGTCCCCCATCTCTCTCACTTCACTAGTATTGTCATCTAATACGTCAATTTTTTGCACCTTCTGTTCGATCTTTTGAAGACGCCTATCCAAGCAATTAAACTTCTCCTCGATGAAAGAAATTACATTATCAATGTAATCAGGACGTTTACCTTTGCAAGCAGGACAAGACAGACATCCTGCAAGATATCTATTAGGTTTTTCCTAAAAAAAAAAAATAGTTGCAAATGTTATTAAAAGATTAAACTAACTTACAATTTTGGCCTCAACAGAATTTGTATGTTCATTGGTCTTTTTACATTTCCTAGACAAAGCCTCAACATTTGCATGTTTATCAGTCTCTTTAGCTTCCATGGCCACAGACTCTA
Source organism: Clausena lansium (assembly GCA_030449835.1). Taxonomy (NCBI): domain Eukaryota; kingdom Viridiplantae; phylum Streptophyta; class Magnoliopsida; order Sapindales; family Rutaceae; genus Clausena; species Clausena lansium. The sequence continues at coordinate 220,234 of JASUUF010000038.1, forward strand.
GTTGCACAAAGGCACAACTTTTTTGTTGTGAGAGTGGAGTAGCCGATTTTGTATTCTTCGAGTCAATACCAAAATCATTCTCAAGTTGCTGTAGCCAATTTGTTTGCCAAAACAATTGCAGATAAGGTTGTGATGCCTCTTTTTCATTGGTGACCTCCAACTTCTCTTTTATCTTCAGCTGTAAGAATTACGCTAATTATTAAATGTCAAAGAGAAATTAAAAAGAAAAAAAGAGAGAGACACACAAGGTCTAGATTGTTTGCTATGTACCTTTTTCTTAACGAATATGGAAGAGTCAAGGGTATCAGAGCTAACATGCTTCGTGACTATCCAATTTAGAATCCTTAGATATTGGACATGCTTACTTCTCACGGCAAAATTACCACACACTTCATGAAAAATTTTAAGTGCCCATATCTGTGTAAGTAAATGAACTAATTAACATTCCTATTCTTAACAATTTGAACGAAAATAATATTGACAATTTTCTACCTTAACTGCAAATGGGCAACCATGAAGACTGTATACCTCTTTCTCGGGGACATAGCCTGGATTTAGCCTTTCTTTATTCTGTCTAATTGCAATTGCATTCTTCATACTTTCCATTGTGGCCTCGATCGAAGCAGACACGACCCCAAGGATATTTATTGAAATCTTCAAAGTTGTCAATGTGGAGAATGTGATCTGTAATGATAGTTGATCTATACTCTTTTCCAAGTAATACAACCTCCAAAAACAATAACATGGCAAATTTAACAAATTTCATATCATCATTGGACTTAGTTGCTTCGAATGTTTGACTTAGAGTTGTATTAGTGAACTTTGTGCGACCACAACAAAACATCACATACACAACTACCATCACCAATAATTTTCAAGTTAGGTTTATAAATTTCTTCACAATTCAATCCAGTCACCAATGCAAATTCAAATATTGAAAATCGGCAAACTTTTTTTCTTATCTCAAAATACATTGCCTTATCGGTTGAATGCACATGCCTCAATACTAACTTGTGCAATAACTGGGCACAAAACCGAAGCTCATTCAAGTCTAGAAAGTGCCCAAAACATGATTTACAAAAATCCCCACTGGTTCATCACTAAGATTCTCTTATATTATTCCTATTGGATCTAACGATGACAAATTTGTAATTTTCACTTTCGGTTTGCTGCTTTTTTTTTTTGAACAATGTTCATTGACATTTTCTGCATAGCAAACGAATTAACAATAATAAATTAACAATAATGGCAAAAGTGATGCAGTCGTGTAGGTCGTATAATAGTCGTGTAGGTCGTGTAATATATAAAGGTCATATAATGCATGTAATACATGGAGGTTGTGTAATATGAAGGTCGTGTAAGTCGTGTGGGTCGTGTAATACATAGAGGTTGTGTAAGTCGTGTAGGTCGTGTAATACATTACTGAAGTTTGTGTAATATTACACGACCTTAAATCCTCTGTTACATGACCTTACACAACCGAATCGTGTGTTACACAACCTTGCACGACCAATCGTGTGTTACATGACCTTGCACGACCGAATTATACTTTGCACAACCTATCAATTTTCCACCATTTCCATGGAGCAAAACAGCTAGATAGTTTGTTTTTCAATATGTAATGAGAGACCCACAAATAATTTAATCTATTTTTCCAATATAAAAAACCTAAATTCTTTATTTTTTTCCTAAATATCAAATTTAAACTAATTATAAGGAATTACATATCGAAAGAAGTGAAGCAACCGACAATTTTGCAGCAAAGGATCAGCTATTGCCAGCGATAGTGCAGCAACAATCTTTTCCTTCTCAGTTGCAGCAGATTCCCCTTCTCCAGCCTCGGTTTAGACGTACTCCAGTTCAGCATGTATAAGTTGTGTTGTTTGAGCCGAAAGAAGTGCAGCAACCGATGATTTTATAGTAAAGGATTAGCTATCGCCGGCGACAGTGCAGCGACGATCTTCTCCTTCTCAATTGCGGCAGATGCCCCTTCTCCAGCCTCAGTTTAGACGTGCTTCGATTTAGCATGTATGAGTTGTTTTGTTTTAAGTTGAGGACAGCTTCATAATTTCATATAAGATTTTACAGAGTATTCATAAAAATTTTGCTAAATTTTGTTTTTAGAATATGAGATAATTTTAAAACTATTGTGGTGTATCTGCGGCAATTGCCTGCAGACACACACGTATAAGTATCATTTTATTAAAATTATAATGAAAAACAATCTTTTTAAATCCAAAAATAAAAAATTAACCATTGACTTGATTGAACAGAAATAGAAACAAAAGAAGAAGAAGAATTGCGACTTAGTCTTTGGTTGCTGACATGTCAACTGTCAATTGGTCTTCAATCAAACACCACTTTGTAAAATTCTCCCTTGTTTCTTTCTTCACCTCTATTCTTCCTCTTCATAAACACTCGTTCACCCCTCTCTCTCTCTCTCTCTCCCCTCCCATCAAACAACATTTCAAACAATAACAATCAAATCCTCGAAACGTTTTTCGAGCAAAAACATCGTCTCGAAACGTTTCGTTCCCGTTTCTGTTCTTCTCTCGGATCGGCCTCGCTTTTTCACTCCAAATGCTTCCGTTTTAACAAATCTTTATCTTTAATGGATTAAATTAAAAATAAAATAAAATAAAATAAAATAATTGATTTAAGAATTTAGTTTTTGTTCTGAGATCCAATTTAATCAATCAGATGGCGAGGAATAGATCATCATCATCATCATCATCGAGTGGCAGATTGAGATACTGTAATCCGGCGTATTATCTGAAGAGACCGAAGCGTTTGGCTATGCTTTTGATCGGGTTTGTTTCTGTTACTCTGGTCGTTTGGGATCGCCAGACTCTTGTTAGAGAACACGAGGTATTTTTTTTTAAAAAAATTTTTTAATTTAAAAATTATGAATTTTGTTTGGTTGTTTAATGTTTGTTAATTACAAGATGATAATGGCATTGGATATTTAGTTTATGCAAAATGTTATGTATACTTAATGCAGATGCTGTATACAGTCTGAGCTGTTGATTTGATATGATCTTAGCATGGAATCTATATTGATTCTTCAGAATCAATGGTTTCAGTTCCATCATTGTGAGGAATGTAGATTGTTTGATATTCTCTTAAATCGAGTTGAAGTTTGGTTAAATTAACCATTGAACTTGGTGGTACTAGGATCTTATTTTGAGCGTTTATGTGTAAGTATTGAGCAAGAATAGACGGTTAGAGTTGACGATATCTGGTATTTTTACTGGAACTTGGATCTAAGAGTACTTTACATTGAAGGAAACTGTGTTGCCTGTTAAGAGTTCAGTGCAATTTTTTATGACAGAAAGAGTAGGAGGTCCTATTACCATATTTAAGAATATAAGTAAAATGAGAAAAACATCGACTGACGAATTGAGTGTGCTGGTAATTTGTTTAGTCCATCTTCAAGATCAGTTCTGAAATGAGAAATTACCTAGATAAGTACTTGACTAACTTGAACTTCCATGGCCAATGAAGACCAAAATATCCACATCAAGAATATAGACTTCCAGCTGCTATGGTAGGAAGTAGATTTATATAATTATTATTCTTTTGGAAAGAAACTCAAAAATGTATTAAAGATGAAGAATCATTACAGTAAAGTTGATCGGTTGTCCACCGAGTAAGCAAAAGACAAATTTTCTGTGCTGTACAAAAATATACCCAATCACCTATCAGCCCTCTAGAAGGCCAAACCAGCTTTTATACTCTATCTCAACACGCCCTCCCAATTGAGATTAACGAAGAAAAATAATGATTAAGCGATTTTGAGAGGTCCATTGAATTGTTTAAAAAGATTGAGGAAGGCTGAAGTCGAGAGGGGACAACAGTCCTTGAAGAGATCTAAACTAATTTGTACGTCTTGCACAACGAGAAGTTGTGGAATCTATTGGGTGGATCATTTACCACCCTTCTCACACATCAAGACAAATAATTGAACTTACAAGAAATGGGTGAACAGGTGACGGATTTATTGCCTTGGTCATTCATTTGTTATTGGCATGAGTAGATTACATCCATATATTTTAATCTAAAAGGAAAAATCATGTTAGAGCCTGACCTGAAGTACACATGGGGTATTCACGAAAAGCAACCAAGGAGAACAAGGAATAGACCAAGCTAGAATTGACAACATGTATACACTAAGAAAAACAGTGAGAGCTAGGAGAAACTGGGCACTAAGTTGTTGTTTCTTGAACATGTCAGCCTTGAGTTGCAAACAGATGCTTGATTCCATTACAAGTAATTTGTCACAACTCCACCATATATGTAGCACGATTTTATAGGCATTAACTAATAAAGATACAAGTAAATAAAGTAACAAAGTAACTAAATGTTATGTTCAAAGAGATTAATTGGTTTGGATGAGGACTACAAAGTAACAAGATGAAGAGGAGTATAAAAGAGGGAGTGAAAGATTGAATGAGAAGTTTACGTTTGTATTCTTTTCTTTCCTGTCCCATATTTTATTTGTAACATTTTGATTAACATGTGTTACTTAGCACACTACAAAATGACACAATGCCCTATTGTGGCCATTTTCATCAAGCAAGTTCTTATATAATTTATTTATGTGTGAGCATAAGTTCTTAGGTGGATATATACGATGTATTCGGAACCGTAAACATTTTTCTCTTTCAAAGTTGTATTTTTTTTTTAATTTACTGAAATGTGTTTGTATAACAAACTTCTTTTGTATTGCAGGTTGAACTTTCCAAGTTAAATGAAGAAGTTGCTCGATTACAAAATAAGGTAGGAGTTGTCAACCTTAGCATTCTCTTATCTGTCTCTTTTACCCTTTTCTCTTTCTCTTTTTCCGCTTCTTTCGGAGTTAGATAAAAGAGGGACAAACGAGGATTTTTTGGGGGGGGGGGGTGTGTGTGTGTGTGGGAGATTGGGGTTGAGGAGAGGAGGAGGGGTTGGATAAATCTTGGCTATTGTTGTAGTATGTTCATGATCAACAGATCTCTGGGGGTTTTGATCTATTAACCTGAAACCAACCTAGTTTTCTCCCAGTTGTGGCATGCTAATTGCTTTTTCCCAGGCATACTATGTAAAAATAGAAAGAATACTTCTGCCAGAAGCCCTATAATTTCTGATTGATATAATGAAATATATCTGCAAAAGGCCTATTACATTCCCCTTTATCTGTCTTCAATGCAATTTATGTGACTAATAATGCTACAAGTGAATTCTTAAGCCACGAGCAGCACCTTGAAATCAACCTTTATGGGCAGTTTTCTAAGGGATTCCTAACTGTGGTTTTGATGCAAAATTTATTCTTTCAGCTGGAAGAGATAAAGGATAACCCCGCCAATGTAATTGGAAAAATTGATCATATAAAACAAGCTAAACAGCCCCCTGGAAGCAAGGCATTTGTGGAAGATCGTATTGATATTCAGCGAAAAGAGAAAGTAAAAGATGCTATGATTCATGCATGGAGTTCATATGAGAAGTATGCATGGGGCCAAGATGAACTTCAGGTAAGTTGGAGTGAATGATATATTCCGTTATTAATGCAAATTAACATGGATTAGATATATTAATTGTTAGCTTCTCTATTCCATGTGCCTTTTTTGGAGAACTTCCTTTTCCTTTGAATTTATGTTCGATAGACACATCTTGTCGATCTTGGTTTGTAAATTAAAAATAAAAACATTACTTGGCAAAAAAAAAATTGAAACTTGAATTATGGGTTGAAATGTTTGGTATTCAATTGAATTCTAAAAATGATTACTTGCTGATAAAAAGCACCGAACTGCAAAAAATATCTCTAGTTAATTCTTTTATGAGTTGGATAATACCGTATATTCTACTTTCACTTATTTTAAGTGTGGAGAAGTTTACATCATTGTTTTTTTATATCTTCATTTCCTCATCGTGGCCCGGTTTCAAAAACTGTTGAAGACTGGTCATACAATGCCTGGAATTGCCCTTCTGGGTAGAGCTGGGATGGGCCAAAGCCCTAATCCCCCCGAAGCTTTCAGGAAAAAGGGTAGTCTTGTGTGTGAACATAGCATTTCTGGTCGAACCACCCCAACCCAACCAAGAAAAACCGAACTTTGGTGGAGGAAAGATGAGAAATTTTGATGCGTCATATATATTGGTGTCACTGAATGTATTGTTGTCACTGAATTACTTGACTATTTTCATTCTCCCTCCCTCCCTGTCTCTCCCTCTCTCTCATTCAGCCAAACAAAAATGTATTTTGTTTTTTTTACTTGACTATTTCTAAGGGTAGTCTTGTGTCTCATTTTATGTTCTCCCGCTTGGAAAAAGGGGGTGAATTTTTTTTTTTTGGCTGGATCCTTGTAAAATGCATGGTTAACTGTAAATCTTGACATGCATTGTTTGGACTTTTTCTTGTGCTGCCCGGATCGTTGAAAGGTTTAGGGAAAATGTTTCAATTTGAAAACCACCAATGTTTTATAAACTACGTTTTTTAAGTTTTGGTTGGACATGCTTTCTTTAGTTCGGCATCAATTCCAGAACTTGCAAGATATCATTTGTTGACAAATATACGTACAATATGAATTTTATTTATATAGCCTTAGAAGTAACATGCTAATTTTACTTTTTCTTTTCTCCCATTATTTTTGTTAACAGCCACAGACTAAGAATGGTGTCAACAGCTTTGGTGGTCTTGGAGCAACACTAATTGATGCTCTTGATACATTATACATAATGGGTCTTGATGAACAGTTTCAAAGAGCTAAAGAGTGAGTTTACTTTCCTCGATTCTCTCTTTCACTTTAAATGGATTTGTCCTATTTCCCTTTGATGTTTCTATTGCATCATTCCAATTCTCGCAAAACCTTGAACATAAAGTGTTTTGTCTAGGCTTTTAAAGCTATGTTCTAAACTGGCTTATTAAAATGGATCTTGCCTGCTTCTTTTCAAAACAGATAAATTGTTGAAGGCTTAAATTCTACTTATTTACTGATTGGCACAATATAGACCATTTATTCAGCAAAGTAGTAATTGCTTTACCTCTAAAAACACAGCCTTATTAAATAAGTGCAGCTATTGCAACTTGAATGGTGAAATATTTCCTTGTTTTATAACAGAAATAGGCTAACAATTTTGGAATTGCTTATTTCCTTATGAACTTATTTTGTTCATTGGAGACCAGGATATATATATTAGGAAAGTTCAATTCCATGCAATTTAAATTGCAAAAAGACTGTCTATTCTCTTACTATTTTCTGGGTTAATTGACTCTATTCAAGATAGTTTCTTGAGCAAAGTATTTATCTTATGTTTAAAATTAGTGGATGTGTGAATGAGTTGATTGACTTAATTAAATATTGAAATTTGAGTCCTTTTGAACCTGGGTATATTCTAAAATTCTCTCAGCCTTATACGAGTCACTTCTGAGGAGTTTAGGGTTTATTTAACATATTATTGCTCTATTTATCCAGCCAATTAATCAAACTTTGTCAGTAGTTTCTTGTCTTCCAGTTGAGATGTTTTCCTAGCTGTTGCATGTTCCTGGTTGTTTTTGCAATTTTTTCGGATGCTTTTAATATTCAAAAGCTGTACATCATACTTGAAGAGTATTATTTTTCGTGTTTTTCCTATATTTTATTTCTAGTTTTGTCGTTTGTGTCATGACACCGAACCTCATTTGACCTATGGGGACTTTTCTTTCATTCTTTTTTTGCCCTCACTTTCTTCATGCATAATTCTCCCAGTTTTTTCACCATCTCTTAATGTTTATGTAGTATTAAATATGTCTCTCGGATACCAATGATTGGTGATATTTGAATGAGCATTCTCTATACTATGCCTTGAAGAGGACTCAAACCTCCACACTATTTTAGCACAAGATTTCGAGTCTCCCTTGACTAAATTTTAATGCCATTCTTTTGCAGGTGGGTTGCAAACTCATTGGATTTCAACAAGTCATATGATGCTAGTGTTTTCGAGACAACCATAAGGTTGCGTTATCAGGTTTAATTCATGGTTGATTTTATTTTGTGAAAAAGTGTCAATGGCAGTCGCTGTTTTCTTTTCTTTATAATTACTTGGGGAAGGGACAAGTAATGTTCCTTTGCTGACTTGTTTCTTTTTTGATATTTCAGAGTTGTAGGTGGACTTCTTAGTGCATATGATCTTTCAGGAGACAAAGTTTTTCTCGAAAAAGCTAGAGATATTGCGGATAGATTGTTGCCAGCATGGGACACTCGTACTGGAATTCCCTATAATGTTATTAACTTAGCACATGGAAATCCACATAACCCTTCATGGACAGGGGTAAGTTGTTAGCTTTAACTTCTAGCGTTCACTTCATTCATAATATTTTAACTTGATTCATCATGTTTCATGGCATCCTTTAAGTTGATTATGCTCTTTTTATTAATGCCCTCTTTACCCCAGCAAAAGTTTCATTAAGGTCACTTGGGAGCTCCTGGCCTGCTGTTAGATCAGCAGGTATTTGGCTGGCTTAAAATAAATGTGGTTCTTCTTAAGTTTACAGCTTTCTGTCTTTCTTTAAAGTTTCTTCCATCTATTCTTTCAGCATTTTCTGTTTCTTTGACGTTTAACTACTGAAAGTAAATGCCACGGATTCTTGTTGTAAACCTGTTCCGTTATCATGCATAACATAGTTTACAGTAGTCTCTTAGTGGATTTTTTTGTCCTTTGTGATAGCTCATTTGTTTCTTATTGACAACGGGTCTTTTGTCTCACACATTTGTTCATGAATGTGTATTTGATTGCTCTTCTGTTATTTCCCATTTCATAGGGTGAGAGCATTCTGGCAGATTCTGGTACAGAACAACTAGAATTGATTGCTCTTTCACAAAGGACGGGCGACCCAAAGTATCGGCAGAAGGTATGTTCTTCTTCTGTTTATGCATGTGGAAATATGTTATTCGTCATTCTTGTGTTTAAACCTCCCACCTAATGTCTTGACATCTTACAAACTAGTGCCAATTATTTATATTCATCTGCACTAAGAGGTTAGTTTGAAGACCAAAAGTGTTCAGGGAGAAATCAGTCAATAGTTCACTTTTCTTTCTGAAGAATGATTTGTTCGGGTGAATGGATTTTGTTGATGGTTGCAAACTGATGTTTCAGGCTGAGAAAGTAATAGTGGAGCTTAATAAAACATTCCCTGCTGATGGCCTGCTTCCCATCTATATTAGTCCTGACAGGGGAACTCCATCATACTCGACCATAACCTTCGGTGCCATGGGTGATAGGTATTCACCGCTTGAATATTTATTATCATTTATGTGATCTTAGTTCGGCTTAACATTTCATCATCTATGATTTAACCTCTTTTACTTTCTAGTTTCACTTCTTAAGGTCAGTAAAGGAGTGTAATTTTGCAAGATTGTTAAGAGGTTTTGGTTAACAATGAAATTTGATTGCAGCTTTTATGAATATTTACTCAAAGTTTGGATTCAAGGGAACAAAACTTCAGCACTGAAGCCTTATAGGTGAGGAGATTTTGTTCTCATATGTATCTGCATTCAGATCTGCGTTAACCACTCCACCACTGCTGCTTGCTGTTTCATTTTAATTCTTATGTGAAAGCCAAGACAAACATGCTACTGTAAAATTTAGATGTGATGGGGCCTGGTCTGGTCAGTGTGATTACATATTAAATGATTCTATTTTCACTGGGATTTGGTTGAAAAGATATTCAGCTCCATACACTTTAGCTGTCTTCTCAGATAAAGCCAACAAATTAAGGAGTCAGTTACAAATGCATTACAATGTACTTTTATTTTTCTAATGGTAGCTTCCACTGTCTAATTCTGAAATGTTGAAAAAAAAATCTTTACGATGGTACGCATTTGTTTGGGATAACGAGTCTGATAGATTTCACATTTTAATTTGGAAAATTACTGGGACTGAAAAAGATAGAACAAACAACTAATGCAGGATGGATATCATGTTTTAATATTTTAAGTGTCTGCAATCTTGTTCTGGTCAATACTCAAACCTTTTTTCTCTCTCAAGTATTCAGCTATCTGTGCTCCGAAATTTCTTGATGTCAAAGTTTGTTGTGGAATCTTTCAAGCAGGGACATGTGGGAGACATCAATGAAAGGTCTATTAAGCTTGGTTAGGAGATCAACACCATCATCCTTTACATACATTTGTGAGAAGAGTGGGGACTCGCTGATAGATAAGGTAATACTTGGTTACGACTACTGTAGGGATGCATTAGTAATTACTAGATATTGATGGCTATTTTGACACCATGCCTACGCAGATGGATGAATTAGCATGCTTTGCTCCAGGAATGATTGCTTTAGGATCTTTTGGTTATGGACCCGGTGAATCTGAGAAATTTCTCTCTCTTGCAGAAGAGGTATTCCTTCTGTCTCACCTTGGAAAATATCTTAATATCCAAAATTTGTGAAAGAACAAGAAAAAAGAATTTGAACTTATATTAGTTGTGATGAATAATGCAATGTTTTCACCTCCAATTTTAAGGTACCATATGACATGATTTTTGAAATTGAATCAAGTTTCGTTCACATATACCTGAATTTTGTTTGGGAAGAATCATCTGGGGTTACCAAATTACCTGTGACTCTGAAACTGATAGGTTGTTAAACATATCAAAGGAATTGCAAGAAAGAAATAGACGAATTTTTGAAAGCTTGGCTGGGGAAGATTTTCAGAATTGAATGATCATATATACCTGAATTTTGTTTGGAAGAAGTATTTGGGTTACCAAATTATCTATTAAGACTGATAGGTTGTTGAAGTCAAAAGAATTTCTAGAAAAAAAATAGATGATTTTTGAAAGCTTGGCTGGGGAAGATCGTTAACTATTTTATGTGATAAGACAAGAATTTTAGGGTGCATTTTTCTTTAGGCATCAGGGACAAGAATTTTAGGACCCTTTTTTTCTTTTACATAAATTCAAATTGGGAAGATTTTTGGGCTAAGTTGAATATTATCTTGATTTTTACAGTCAGATGGTTTTATCTTTGGCTTGAGTGGAAAGGTTCTTTGTAAATAGATTTTGAGGTTCTGCCAGGCTGATCCTAGTTTTTTTGACTGATTGTTCACTTTTTTGTAAAACTCACATTGTTTAGAATATAATTCAAGCTTCTGTTTCTTATCAAAAAAACGATAGGACAAACATATGTGTATCTGTTAGTGTATGTCTCTTTCCTCCCCACCCCAAATTAAACATTTCTTCTTGGAATTGAACACTTGACCTCTTGCTTCCAATGCAAGAGATTTTGAGGTTCTGCCAGGCTGATCCTAGTTTTTCTGACTGCTTGTTCACTTTTTTGTAAACCTCGCATTGTTTTGAATGTAATTCAAGTTTCTGTTTCTTATCAAAAAATTGATAGGACAAACATATGTGTATCTGTTAGTGTATGTCTCTTGTTCCTAATTAGTTTGGCCTCTTGCATTGGAAGCAGGAGGTCAAGTGTTCAATTCCAAGGAGAAATGTTTAATTTGGTGTGGGGAGGAAAGAGAAAAATGAAATGTTTAATTTGGGGTGGGGAGGAAAGAGAAAAATATTAACAAATATCTGATTGAATACAAGATTTACCAGATACATATGGAAGTTGGGAGATGAGCTGATTTGTTTGGGGTATAAGACCAAGATGGTTTTGTATGAATCTTATATTTGGTTAATCTTTCCTTTTCCTATTGTAGGCCACTAATTAAAGGAATAAAACAGAATTTAGTTTGAAATCTAATTTCATTTGGATTGCTGACCTAATTATTCGTTAGCTTCTATGTGCATGTTCCTTCTTTCCCATATCAAAACCAAGGATGGTGTGAGATTTTCTGGGTTTTTGACTGGATGTTTCTGTCTTTTTTTTTGCAGCTTGCTTGGACATGTTATAACTTCTACCAGTCAACACCGACAAAATTGGCTGGAGAGAATTACTTCTTTCGTGATGGGCAGGTTTGTAGTTTTTGTATTATCAAATGAATTTTCAATTTTTAAGGTACTGCTGTTTACCAGTGTTCATTCATTACATTTTCAGGACATGTCTGTGGGCACATCGTGGAACATACTGAGACCTGAGACCATTGAATCACTTTTTTACTTGTGGCGTCTAACTGGCAACAAGACATACAAAGAGTGGGGTTGGAACATATTTCAGGCATTTGAAAAGAACTCCCGAATAGAATCAGGATATGTTGGACTGAAAGATGTAAGCACACCTCAAACCTCCAACAATAAATAAGATCTTTTTCTATAAATATTCTGTATACTTCAGTTTGTTTTCATGAAAAAGTTGACGTGATACGAAACTTAGGATGCTTTTTAGAAAATGTGCCTCTCTTAGTATCTTTGACTGTTAGACCTCAGTACTAAAGAATTTTTGATCTTTTGTTTTAAGTAGTTTGTGAAGATTATTTATATTTTATTTATTCTTATTAGTATAATATAGTCCACCAAGGATGCAGCTATCTTGATGGACTGCTGCATTAGTGAGCATAGTCTGCTAACTATACACAAAAACAATTGCCACTGGCAGAAACTTAGATAAACCTTCAGACAATTTATAATGTCATTTATGAGCTGACATTTGGTAAAAAGGGTGAAAATGTTGTTTATTATTTTGGTTAATCAATCTTCTGTTATATATTTTTCTATTTCTTCTGCATATCTATCCTTTCTGGTAAATTTGTTATGTTTGTACTGCTAATGTGCTCTTATTTATTTATGATTGATTGTTGTGTTTTCTTAGGTTAATACTGGCGACAAAGATAACATGATGCAAAGCTTCTTTCTTGCGGAGACACTGAAATATCTGTATCTTCTTTTCTCCCCCACAACAGTGATTTCATTAGATGAGTGGGTTTTCAATACAGAAGCCCACCCATTAAAAATTGTGACCCGACGTGATGGAGAGGTTTCTGGGAAATCAGATGGCCATCATAGACCAAATATCAGGTTACGTGGTAGGAAGGGAGGTCGTTTGGTTAATGATATCAGGATTCATTAGCTGTTATTTGTTTTTTGGTTGAACAAATTTGATAATTCCAGGCTCTAATCAGATGAAGAGCCAGAAAGTTAGAAAGTTGGTGTACTTGAAATCAGATCCAGAGCTTGATGAATTGTGCTGTTCCCTTTTTGGCGAACAATGCGGCTTAACAGATTCACTCTGCTTCGGCTGATAAGAAATGTTGTACCTTACGATAAAAATATGTTGAATAGCCCCTAAGGTGATTGATATGTGGCATAGAGTATATAGATTATTGCCAACAGTTATTATTTCACAGGAATATGGGTATTGAGTTTTGACCCAACCTGTTAAACAGCCAGGTGATACCAATCTGTAACTTTTTGTTAAGAATATTTTAGATGCCTTGAGCTTTTTCATCACTTTCTTATAAGTCACTGCTAAAGCTTGAATTAATGATGCATGGTTTACTATTCTAGTTTTCTGGTAATGGCAGTGTTGTAAGGTTCATCTTAGGTCATATTACTGATACTGTGAATTGTAGCATCCCCAAGCAGATTATTGGTCACCCCGTTGTTCTCTCTCATATCAAGCTCTTCAGGTTCAATCCTGCCTGGAAATGATACAACTGAGCAGGAACAAACTCAATACTTGCACTAGCAAATGGTATCCCATGACATATCCTTCTTCCTGAGCCAAATGGAAGCAGCTCAAAGTGGTTGCCTTTTAAAGGCAACAGATGAATATAAGAACCTTCGAAACGCTCTGGTTTTTAAAACACTCGAGATTGTCCAGACTGTTGGGTCTGTCCCTATTGCATAAGCATTGGTGATGATTTTGGCATTAGCTTTTATTTTATATCCACTAATCTCACATTTTTACGAGCTGTTGGTTAAATGACAGGACCATATTGGTTGACTAATTTAGTAATTTTGTAAGAACACATGATGTGGTAACTGGTAACCTATCAGTCAAGTGATGCAAGTTGCCTCGTGATATAGGCAGCGGTTTTGGTACTGGACGGCCCGTGGGGTTTCTTCGCATATCCAACGAGAATGAATGAGAAGGTAAACGTAGTTAAAAGGAGACGGAAGGATAGCATTTAGGATTTTGTCAGGTCGAGCTCGACTCAAGTTAGATTGTTTTAGATCGGATCAAAAAGCCCAAATTTATATTCTATATATATTTTTTAATTTTTTTATTATGTTTTACAAATTTATAGTTTATAAAATTTTGCTTTTAAAAGTTGGGTTTGAAGTATTTAAATCTCTAAATATATACTTATATGGATGGGTTAAATATATTTTAAAAGGTGTTTTTTAATTAAAATAATATATATTTGTTATTTTTAAGTATTTCTTTTGCTTTTGGGCCAGGCTCGGGTTTCTAGGTGAAGTCCGAGCCCAGATCTAGTGTTTAGAAAACATACTCCGGTCGAGACCGAATCTGGCTCAAAACACCTATCTTATTCACCATCAATCCATCACCTGTACCAGTACATGATGAGTTTCGTTATTGCGTTTTATTAGATTTTATGAAGAAGTGGTAGGTTTTGTTATTATTAATGATATTGGTTTTGATTTTATGTGAAAATTTAAGATTTTGTTTAATTTCAATTTAAGATTTGATTAGGAGTTAATATTTAATTCCAATTGTGAAACTATTCAAAAAATCAGAGAGATGATAAGTTAAAAACTTGAGAGAAGAAGTAATATTTTATCTTTTGATAAGTTAATCTATTGAAAACTTGAGAGAAGAAATAATATTCATATTTTAGTAAGGGCAATTTTGAAATAAATAATATTAATTGAAAAATGGGGTTCATAAGATAAATTGAGGGAGTTAAATATCACTCCTCTTAATATTAATCATATTTTTCTTTTTTCTTTTTTTTCTTTTGTAAAAGAACTAAAACTTTTTTGTTGGATACCTTATCTGTCACATCATTCATGTGTATTTGGCTTGAAAAAATGACAAACAATTAGGTAGTTATTTTAAAATAAACCCCATGTAATATATCCCCGCTAGATAATTGTATTAACTCAGATATATTAAAATGTGATTTAACGAGAATGAGAAAAGTACTTTTTGGTTTATCCATCCTAAGCTTCGGAGGATGATTATACTTTAATACTTTAGTCCATACTAACAATTATGAAAAAATGAGCTAAAAGCCTATAACACACAAATATTTCTTACTTGGAGTCGAAGAAATCTATGGATTAATGACCCTAGTTAATTAAATGAGTATTTTTTTATCCCAAATAATTTTTTTAAGTGATGTGGTATTTATCAATTGATTGCTGAGACAATACCATTAATTCACTTGAATTTTGTAAAAAATTATCAATCAATTAATAAATATCACATCATTTGGAATAATTATTTGAGATAAAAAATTTAAAATATCTATTATTACTCTAAATAAATATTGAGAATAAAAAGTTTGGTATATTCTATTAAAATCTTACACAAATTTAGAAAATATATGATTCTATATAATTTGAGTAATTTTATTTAGCTCCTAGTCCAAGAAGTGAATTGGCTATTTGGGCTATAAAAATAAATTGGGCTAAATTTTACTTCCCACCGGCCACTGCCACTGCCACTGCCACTTTCATTCCCATTCCCAATAGTCACCTTCTTTTCTCCTTTAGAAGACGGAATATGCTGCTGCTGCTGTCAAGTCAAGAACCCCTTTCATCTTTTTGAGCTTTCTTTATTTATACCAACCTCATTTCAATCCTCGATATGAATGCGGGTACTTAACGTCTCAAACATTTTGGGGGAATATAAAACAAAACCAAAGTTTCTGTTAATTAAGCAAAAACACCCCCACCTGAAAAAAAACGATTTAGTTTTGATGCGAACATCTTGCCGTTTCCTCTCTCGCCTCCTGCACTCCTCTAAACGCACTGCCGTTTTAAACCCTCCTCTCCCCTTCAATGTCTTTATAAATGATAACAATGGAAAAGTCTTTAGCATTTTAGGACACACTAATCCGTTTCGAGGTTTTTGCTCGGTTCACTGTTCGAAACGTTTCGTTCTGTTGGGCTTGGTTTCTTTTGACAATAGCAGTAGTAATCAACATCATCAGTACTCTTCTCATCGCAGTAAGTATTTTATTTTTGCCTGTTTGTTTTATTTTGGGATTTAAACGTGAATTGGGTCCAACTTTCTTTGTGTGTTTTTTTTTTTAATTATTATTATAGATTTTTTTACGAGGGCGAAGCAGGTGAAGAAGATTGAGATTACAGATGAACACAGGTAAATATTTTTTGAAGCTGTTGTGTAAATGGGTTGTTTCTCCTAGCATTTACTTTCCATTTTTGTGAATGCGTAAATTTATAATTTGGCCATGGTATTTGGTGTTAAGCGATGCTTGTTTTGCCACTAGTTCAAAAGTTTATGTTGATAGGTAAAGGATTGTGGAATGATATTTAAGCTCCAATGTGTTTCAATGTTGTGGTGGCATTAGTAGCACTTGAGTTTATGAAGTGCGTTAATTGGTTACAATTGGGAAACAAGTATGGACATGGTAAATGTGGTTGAAATCAGTGATGATAAGTTATTTTTTTAATCTTTTTCTTTTTGGAAATGAAATTCTCGAAGCATGATAATGTTTAACGTTCAAATATGAAGAGAAAAAAAAAATGATGGAGATAAGAGTAATAGACACATTTGTTAATTTGGAAAAAGTATAATAAACTACTTTTCTCTTGACCTTTTTATCAATTGGTAATTGATTTTTCGCAATCATCTGGATAGAATGGTGTGACAACTAACATTATAGATGCGAATCATTCAGCACATTTCTTGATAAATGACCTCGTAAAAGTGGTATTTGTCTAAAGAAAGAAAAAGTTCTGTTCATGGATGCATTCTGCAGACAGAAAAAGTTCTCTTTGTCTGTGACGCTGTTCTTCACAATAAAAATGCTGGTGGAACTTTAGGAAATGTGTGTAGTGAGGAATTTTTCCTATTAAATATTATCTTGTAGAACGAGGCATTTTGATAGAGTGCTGATTTCATTCCTAATTTGGTAAAAAGGAGCTGGTGGGCATTTTTATAGTTGAATCAGACTTGGAAAATGCATCTGGTGGGCATTTTTATAGTTGAACGAGACTTGGAAAATGCATCGTTTACAACTCTAGCTTGGGAAAAAAGGGGATTGGGATCCACCTATCGTTTAGTTTTCTCATTAATCTTAGCCAATTGATTTCAGATGCATGCACTCTAACAAGGATTTGGAACCTGTGCTTGTACCAACAAGTGTTGATAATGTCAATTTCTAAGGATGCTGATGCTTAATCCATGTCTTTTTTATGGCAGCACTGCTTAATCTTGTTATGCCATAGAACATCATGGTTCAAATACTATTAGAGTAAATTTGGTTGCTTGTAAGTATTCCTGTGTTTGTTGTTACTGGGAAATATGTGATAAGAGAATAAACAGGTTTTGTTGAGAACTCAAACGATAATTTAATCTCCGGTATTGTTTGTCTAGCAGACAATGACCGATTGAAATGATATATTTATTTAAACAAAATAACAGAAAAAGACCATCCTAATAATTGCAAGCAGAAATACATTACTAACATTGACCATGGTTATGATCAATCTGATCTGGTTGTTTACTTAAGATGGTTGGTTCTTCTCTTTTGCTATCCTGTAATATATTTTACTTCCATGTACTGCTCACATGCAATACATAGAATACTGTTATATTTGTCCTCTTTTTTTCCTTAAAACTTATCTGATTTGTTTCTTGCTATTATCGTCTCCCTCAAATCTGTATGTAGTCAAAGAGCCGTTACAACTGCATTGTGGTGCAATTTCCTTGTCTTCTCTCTCAAGTTTGGGGTCTGGATAGGGACCTCGAGCCATGTTATGCTGGCTGAAGTTGTGCATTCAGTTGCGGACGTTGCTAATCAGGTACTTGTTTTGACGGTTCTTCGGAACGAGGCTAGCAGATGCATTTGTTTTCTTTCTTGCTTTAAAATAAATCAATTCATATATTATTCACTGCAGAGAAACTAATTCATATTGAAATTTTAGGTGCTTCTAGCTTATGGTCTGAGTAGCTCCAGGCGTGCCCCTGATGCTCTTCATCCGTAAGTTTTCTACATCATAAGCCATCATCATTAACTAGAAATCGCCTGCGTTTCCCTTGTTTTTCAATCTTTCAGCACTTCATCTCATGTATAAATTTGTTTCTAGATTTCAGGCTACAGAATTTTTGTTAGTTTTTAAGTACTTTAGAGAAAAATCTTTTGAAGCAGCAATCTCTATGGCGCATTTAATGAAGATTGAGCCTTCTCCAAAGATAGTGGTTGAAAGTTGTTTAGGTCTTTCTTAAATCACTACCTGATAAAGTCATCATTTTGGATAGGTCAAGAATCGGACTCTTTGGTTATTTATTTATAAAATTGGTTGCTATTCTAGTAAAGTGAAGATACGTTGAATATGTTTATCTTTATCATATTACTTACTGCTTAGGTGAATTTCTACGAATCCTGAAGCTGTTTTTAGGCAAAGGAAAGTTGTGCTTTTCTATTTTTTAAACTTTTCTCAATAGAGATGGAATTTTTCATTCATGTTTAGAGTGAAGATGTAGGTATTATTTTGTTATAAGAATGCACGGCATTGATTTACTTACTTTTTTTTCCCCAATTGTACAGTTATGGCTATTCCAAGGAACGATTTGTTTGGTCTTTGATATCAGCTGTTGGGATCTTTTGTCTTGGTTCTGGTGCTACAATTGTCAATGGAATTCAACACTTGTGGACTTCAGAGGTAATGAAACAAATTATGTCATCCAAAATTCTAAATATTCTGTGTTACCTTAACATATGCAAATTTATATAGTTTTGCGTGTTTTTTCTACAGGCTCCTGAAAATATTCAATATGCAGCTTTGGTGATTTGTGGTTCATTTATTATTGAAGGTATAGCTCATAGCACTGTGATTTTAGGTTAACATCATGGTCTGAAGAGGATAGTTTCAACCTTTTGATCTTCGTCTTTTCCTGATTTAAGTTCGTTATACTTTCCTACAGGTGCTTCTCTTGTTGTTGCGATACAAGCTGTCAAGAAAGGAGCAGCTGCAGAAGGTATGACAATAAGAGACTATATCTGGCGTGGTCATGATCCAACATCTGTTGCTGTCATGACAGAGGTATTTATTGTGTATTCTTCACTGTTAGTTTACATAATGAATTGTACACAATTCATCCTCCTACTACGTGTGCATATTGTTTGTGAATCTTTGTATAGCGTGTATGTCCCTAATCATCTTTAGTGCAATTAACTACATTTTGCAATTCAAATTAAAAAAATATATTTTGGTTGATTGCTGATAATTTGTTCTCTAGTTATGTTTGATACTATATACATATTGCAACTATTCTCCTTGTCTCTGACCCGTAATAATTGATTTCTGTTATGCAGGATGGTGCTGCAGTTACTGGCCTTGTTATAGCTGGAGCATCATTGGTTGCGGTTAATGTCACGGGAAATGCAATTTATGACCCAATTGGTTCAATTATAGTTGGAAACCTTCTTGGAATGGTATTATTTTACTCTAAAATAATTAATTCACTTATTCATGCATTAGAAAGCCCTGAGGTTGGTAATCTCCATATGATGGGCACTTGGGTTAAGTTCAAATCTTACTGAAACAGGATCCTTGTTTCTCAATTCAGTTTTCTACTGCTCATTTATGTTTTTAGTTTTCACTGATTTGATGAATAGATCTGTATGAAGTACCCAAGGGAACAGCCCAGTTAGTTTGGCCCTGTGGCACTTTAGTGAAATTAAGAGGTGAAGAGTTCGAATCCCACTCACACCAACCTTGGAGAGGGATTTAGTTTAATTTAGGGTGAGATGAGGGATTTAGTTTAATTTAGGGTTAGATCGAGTGGGTGCATGGTAACTCAAAAGAAAAAACTTTAAAATATAAATGCATTTAAAAAAAAAAATTATATCTGTATGAATATGGAATTTCACACGTTTAGTGATTATTTGAACTTGGGGATAGGGTTCCAAAAATGGTAAATAAGATTGTTACAGAAAGTGATGAGTATGATTAAAAGAGCTGGTTGAAGGAATCTATTTAATTGTAATTTTTGCAAATTTAAGCCTCAATGGCTATTAAAATAAGAAATTTTGAATATGAATATATGAAAATGGCTTGTTTTGTATTATTAAGTAGAATAGAAAAGGAGGGATAGTGGCAAAAGCAAGATTGCTTGCTGCACTTCGAATGATGCTCTAAATAATGAATTGGCCACGCAGAAATTACTGTTCTTTTATCAATAATATCTGATGGTCAGGTTTATCCTGGAACCAGCATCAGATTTTACTGTTCTCTTTGCCGTCTAGTAAATTATATTGACAAGAGAACAACTATTAAAATTTTAACTATTGGTATAGGTAATGAACTGTATTTTCTATGCAGGTGGCTATATTTCTAATACAAAGAAATCGTCATGCTTTGATTGGTAGGGCAATGGATGACCATGATATGGAGAAGGTTCTCCGTTTCTTGAAAAATGATCCAGTATGTTCATCTAAGATAAGTTTACGGCTACATTTGTTGTGTGCAGAGTTCCCATGTTTGAAAAATCTAAAATTTTGGCAGGTTGTAGATGCTCTATATGATTGCAAAAGCGAGGTGATTGGACCTGGATTCTTTAGATTCAAGGCAGAGATAGGTGATTTTTCTTGCCATGTCCTATTTTTCTTGGAAATTCGTTTCCTCAATTTCCATCTAAAATCAATATATCCGTCAATGTTTCCAATCTTCCTTGTGTTGACTCATACTTTTGCTGATATGTCGGAGGGTTAATTTCTATCAACATCAATATCTGATTATTGTCAACAACATGTTGTCTCTGTTACATATGGCATCCACATTTTGTAGAAACCTTTCTGGAGTAGTAGCCTGTTGTTTCTGTAAAGATGTGTGAATTTCTCTGATAATATTCTCTGTTGTTTCTGTAAGGATGTGTGAATTTCTCTAATAATATTCTCTGTTGTTTCTGTAAAGATGTGTGAATTTCTCTGATAATATTCTTAGTTTATATTATTATTATTAATCCATATGAGCTGCTTTGGCATTTGTAAATTGGTATAGATAATATGGAGTACACAGCATATAGTTGTGACGATTAATTGCCTACATAGATGCAAAATTTATGTGTAATGATAAGAAATCATTTTAATCATGTATTGAAAGTGGAAAGAAGCAGGCATTTTTCAGCTATGCCACTCATGAAATTTAGTTTCATTAATGTGTATTAATTTGGCATTAGTGGTGATGATGGTTGGCTGAATTGAAACAGATTTCAATGGAGTGATGGTTGTACAGAATTATCTAAAAAGGACCGGACGTGAAGCTTGGGCCAAACAGGTTAATCATTTTAGTCTGTACTCTACGTTCTTATTTTGAAATGTATCACATGCATATTAGAAACTGATGCAGTCCAATGTTTTGGTAACTATTAACTTTTGCGAGTCTCTTAACACTTACAAATTCATTACGTGCATATATTTTACTTTCAAGTCCCTTGTTGAATTGACACGTGCATACTTCACTAGTTAATATTATTAACTATTTCTACCTGACTCACTGGATCCGATGATAGTTTCGTGAAGCTGCAAAGGAGAAGGACGATGCAGCCTTGCTTAAAACCATGTCGAACTATGGTTTGCATCTTAATTAGCAGTTTGTTTTGTAACTTGAATTGTGCTTGTAATGTTTTAAACATCGAGTTCTTGGGCAGGTGAGGAAGTTGTTACAGCTTTAGGAACTGAAGTTGATAGACTAGAGAAGGAGATCCAGGACCTCGTTCCTGGCATACGGCACGTAGATATTGAAGCCCACAACCCAATAGACATACCCTCATCAACATCATGACATTTATGTGTTTATCATTACATTACATGGCATTCTTTTCTTGTATATCCGAGAATGATCACTCATTCTGGCTTCATGCTTGTTATTTGAAGCCATTTCAAATTTATGTTCGGAAATGTTCATAGCGAATCACTGCTTCCGTGGATTTGATATACTCTTTGAATTGCTTATGATATATATATATATTTTTTGAGAAGTGATGTGTATTTGTTTTGAAGAGCAGTTGTGAAGCCCTTTCTAATTAATTAGATGGGTAATTTGCATTCAAAATGCACAGAGGTCAAGTCAAAATTGGATTTCAGTCCAAGCCCAATCACAGTTTCAGGTGAAGTTAAAATACAAAAGATATTCAAGGAACACAGAATAAATTATAGCACCACACGGTGTTTGAGTGTTAATTGATTATTCTGTTTTTTTGTTTTTGCCCTTTTATATCATATGATGTTATAGTTAATTATGTCTTCCTTCTGTTTATTTTTTTGGTTTAAATAGCAGTGCTCTTTAAATCCCTTAATTTTTCTCAGCAACCCTTTTCAATTAACTCCACTTATTTCTAAAATTACTCTTATTAAAAAAATAAAAATATAATTGAAACAAAAAAACACAAAAACGATTCCACAAATTCCGACAATTTTCTAGCACTACTTACCACCTCCAACCATCATTGGTGACACTTGAGAGAGGGAAAAAAAAAAAACATAAAGCATAATATAGTAGAAGCTCGATAAATTAATAGATTTGGGACTATGAAAAATATATTAATTTAATGAATATTAATATCTTGATAAATTAACAATTATTAATTTATAAAGATAATACTACTTTCATAATATGAATTTTTAGGAAGTGTAGAGGTAGCATAATTAGGAAATGTTGTAGTGATTCTCTCAAGATGTATAAATATGATTCTAATTTGTTCTTGATTGAGTGAATCAGTTACTGAATAATTTTTTGGTTGGATTGTATGGTTGGATCAAATTAGTTAATATTAATTTATGTCTTAATTGATAAGATTTTTTTTTAAAAAATTTATTATCTGATCATAAATTTATTAAATTATTAATTAACTGCATTGGTCCTAAGTCAGAACTGAAAATAAATTTTAATTGAGGTCATAAATTTATAGAGTATTAATTTAATGAGGTTCTACTATATTTATTTATTTATTGATAAAGGTTGGTTTTAGAAATAAATTAGATAGTGGGGCTCTCATACCTTTTAGGTTTGACCCGCCCATTGATTCAGTTTAAAGTTGAACTACTAGCATCCCATTAAAGTCCTCATAAAAAAAAGAACTCATTATTTATAAGGAATTACGCAAAGATCTTGGGTCATTCTCGACACCACAGCTTTAATCCTTTACAGTTTATATATATATATATATATATATATGCATATTTGCTCAGCAGCTATTCAGTCGTCTAATAGGCCAAATCCCATTCATATCAAAGGCTGTGGGAATCTTGTTCCATATGGATAATGATATTGATGCCCCAAATGTTTGCTTATACGGTTAAGTTAAATTCCCGATTGTAAAGTTTTTACAGGCGCAAAAGCAAGATGATGGTGATGGCTATTATAGCAGCAGCGGCCTTGATCTAATGTTGGAGGATGCCCTTCCAAAATTGTAGATCTCTTGTAACAATAATGTTTTCTGTTAATGAAGTAATTATTTCCCCAAAAAAAAAAAAAAATTATTCATAAGGAAATAAGCCAAATTTAAAGAGATTGAATTAGGGGTAATTTTGGAAGAATGCATGTATCCTGATAAATAATGAATTCTTTTAATTAATTAATGGGATTCTTTTAGGAAAGGAAAGGTGCTTTATTCGGACTTTAGAGGGATGCCAATATTCCAACTCTTTAATTTATTCTAATGTAACGACCAACACATTTTGAAAGAAGAAAAAAAATAAAAATAAAAAAACAAAAAGACCAACTACCGAGGATTCAAGAGATAAGAGTAACTGATATTTAACCCCTCAAATTATCTTACCAATCACTACTTTTCAATTTATTTTATTATATTTCTGAATCATTCTCACAAAAAACAAAAATTATTATTTTTATTTTATTTTATTCTCTCTCTCCGGCCCCACCCTCTTCTCTAACTCTCTCTGGCATAATCATCACCCCCGCCATCTATCTTCATCGACAATAAATACATCAATCCATCACCTCCACTAACATATGATGAGTTTTAATATTAGATTTTATTAAATTTTATGAACAAGTGGTGGATTTTATTGTTATTGATGATATTGATTTTGCTTCTTGTGATTTTATAAGTTTTTTTTTTTTAAATTTTAATTGGGGATTTAATTGCGAGTTAATATTTGATTCAAATTGTGAATCAACTGAAAAAAAAAATGAGAGAGATGTGAGAGATAAGAAGTTAATCTATTGAGAGCATATTTATTTCGTAATAAGTACAGTTCCGAAATAAATAAGATTAATTACAAAATAAAAACGAGTAAGATAAATTGAGATATCACGCTGCTTAGAAACTTTCCACGCGATGTATGATGTTGCACATTTTAATCTATTTTATTTTATACGGTAAGTTGCGGTGCATCAAATGCGCCCTTCCCTTAGTTCTCACAAGTCACGTGAATACATCAGTTACATAAAAATCCAGTGGGTATTACCTTCTATTGTAATTAAAAACACGGGCTCAGTGAGAAATCAACCGCAGCTAAAATGTCCAAGGAGTCAATGCACCATTTTTTTTTTTGACCTGGAGTGAACTTTGCTGCTTTCTTCGCAGCTTCTCAATTGATTCATTTCTTGCTTTAAACGCACTAAGCATGAACATCTCCAATCAGTTCCTGAAAAGTACCAATTTCTTTAACAGTTAAAAAAAAGAAGGGAAACCCCAGCTAAGAAACAGCCTTTAAAATGAAACTCCAAAGAAGTTGCATGCCCACATCTTTACGTAATACGTATTATGTGTATATATAAATATCTTGAGAACAAGCATTACTTGCAACAAACCACACCCCCCCCCAACAAAAAGATAAAAATGAGCGTGTTGTCAATATTTGATCAGCAAGAAAAGGTGATTAGAAAAAGTGGAGTTGATGCAGCTTGCCCATATTGTGGAGGGCCTGTACTGGCAATAGATTTTGATGCCCATTTGAGATTTTGTTTTCTTCCAATTTCTCATAAAGTTAAGAAGAAATTCTATTGCACAATTTGCTCCAGACGCTTGGTCCCTGCAACTTCATAAGTAGCAGATGATGATGACAATGAGACATGCATGTTTCATCTTAATTTTTTTTTTCCCTAAGTCATGTTTGATTGCCTTGCTAAGCAAGGTGGTGTAGTATATTTTATATACATCTATGAAACTGTATCACAATTTATCTTGTAACGAAACTCAAGTACTTAAAATAAAAAGAATTGAGCATTACTGGAATGTTACATATTGCTCTGCTATCCATTTGTTTAAACCTGACTTTATATATATTATATATATACACTATGAGCTTAGTTTTCCGCTAAGACTTGTTTTTAACACTATTGCTAAGCTCAATGCTATCGTTAGGCTCTGGCTTATCATGTTATGCTTTTGGATCAAGTGATTTTCTCTATCATAATATTAGTGCCAAGATCTAGTGTTTACTTCCTCTTGGGTGCAAGCTCTTTGGTTCACTTTCGAACTCTTTTCTCTCGGCTCATGTATATATAATTAATATGAGATCTTGTCTAGTCTACGTTAAGACTTTTGAGACTCGCCTTTAATGTTATTCCGGAGCCTTAATCTATCAGCTTAAATATTTTTGGATCAAATGATTTCTCTCACATTTTGAAAGAGAATATTTATACACCATCGTAAACTTGGCTCTTAGTAATTCAACTCTGATATACATTCACCTGAAATTATGTTTCTTAAGAGGAGTATGAAGGTGACAGAAATTTCAAGCACTCTGCAATAGTACGTTTACACGGAAACTTTCATAAATCCCTCCATGGTTTACTTTAAATACATCAAACTGCAAAAAAGTTTCTTTGTTAGTCAAAAACATCCACTAAAGTATTTGCATTTATCAAAAAGGCACTTTTGTTTGTTTTGGCGTTAAAATTAAGAAAAATAATATGCACACTAATTATCCCATCTTCAACCCCATACTGGCAAATACATTAACTCAAAGTTTAAGGGTATCCGGTAAAATATTTCAATATTTATTTGTTTTTGAGTAATTATCTAGTGGCAACCACTTATTAAATGAAACTTCTGTAAACTACCAAATTTTAAGATTGTATCGGCAAACCACTTACTTTTCAAAGAAATATCTCCCAACCACTTTTCTGTTAAAAAAGTTAACGTCGTTAGTGATTTTCTGCGTAAAGACTATTTTACCCCTGTAATACAATAATTACGATTTTTTATTGTTTGATTTTTTTATTTATAAAAAAAATGATGTTGTTTATATAATTAAATATTTATTTTTTAAAAATAAAAAATTATTAATTAAATTTTATTTTTTAACTAAATGATACTATTACCTTTATGATGGCATGCTGACGTCATGTTTCCGTTAATGGAGTTAACGGAAAGGTGGGTGGGAGATATTTCTTTAAAAAGTAGGTGGTTTGCAGAAGTTTCACTTAATAAGTGGTGGCCACCAGATAATTTCCCTTTGTTTTTACTTCTTAGTAGGGCTGCGGTGAGGGGGTTCATGGGTGGGGTTGGATATCATTATTTTAAAATTAATGTTTCACTTGCATCAATTATTAATATTATTAAAATTTTACCAATCATTTTAATCGTTTGCTTAGAAATAAAATATCTTTGCATTGGTATATTTAGTATAGTATTACATAATTTTACTATAAATTTTTTTAAGGTCTTTAGATCTTATTACAATTCGAACTCATGAAATCATAGGCATAAAGAGCATTTCCGGCTATTTGATGAGCTATTCCCAAGGGGCAGATAATTTGACTATATAGTCTTTCAAAATTTACCAAAAAACAGGAAAATACAAATAAATTCAAGTTATTGCCCTGTGGAAAAAATGTAAAATAAAACTTCTTAGACAGTAATGTGTTTAAGGCAAACTGTAAGGGGATCTGTATAATTTTCCCTAACCTAATTGTGAGCAACAAGAATTTATGGATTAAATGGTAGGCAGGTTCTTGTTTCTAGCAATTTCTAAGAAATATCAAATTTGTTTAAACCATGACCAATTTTTTTTTCAAAGTTTGACTCGGTCCTTGTAATTGACGACAAATTTCTAGCAATTGACAACAAATTTCTAGCTGGGTCAACACGTTGTCGTTCGGTTCAGTTTAATGACCATTTCAAAAGTTTTGGGAGCGAAAGCAAATTATACAAGAGCTGCGAAACTTACAAATGTACAGTGCCTTGTCCGACGAATTCTAAAATACATTAAAGATACATTAAAGGTAATACAATTAATCTATACATATATGATATGTGTAATTAAATTTAATATAACTATTATTTGTAAGATAGTTTTTCAAAATAAATACACCATGTCATGATATCATTTACTTATTGTATGACAGATGTGGTACCTCTAATGTATTGTAGAATTTCTCCCTAAGTAGTTGCAAAACTCAAATTTAACCCAATAGATTGGACTTTGGAGAAAGTTAATGCGACTATCATAGTTGCAAAAACAAAATCGGCTAAATTATTAAGTATGAATACATACAACGACGATTTATAGATCTTAACAATTGAGTTTTAACTTCAGTCTTAATTGCTATACATCAATCATTTATTTGATGATAATATGAATGACTATGGAGTGGAGTGGGGTGGGGTGGAGAGGCTGACCTTATTCCCCATCCCATTAAAAATTTCGCCCTCATTCTCCACTTAATTTCTCAATAAATTTAGTGGGGTACGGATGGAGAATTTCTATGTGAGGAATGATTTCTCCATTCCCACCATATTCCTCATTTACATATTTTATAGTAAGTATAGATACATAATTTTAGTAAATTAAAAATTAAAGACTTAAACTATCACCATATCATAAAGCATTTAAATTATTAAAAAAATCTCCAAAAGTTTGAAGCTATCTTGAAATGATATCAAAACTATAAAATATTTAGATAAATAATAACTAAAAAATTATAGAAATATTTCATATCCTTCTTTGTTATCGGCTCCATCTTTTCTTTATTATATTCATATAGCCTATGATTGACACTTTAATCCTGCAATATAAAATAATAAAATTAACAACTGTTACTTCATTAGAAATTTATTTAAGAAAATATTTTGTCATATGTCATTTGTAATAAAATTATATTGTAGGGTTTTTTTAAGCTATAAGTTATTTATATCAAGTAAAAATAAAAAGAAAATTTATTAACCAACATTGTAGTTGATAATATATATATATATATATATATATAATGGGGATTGGGATGGAGAGTACAAAACCAAACTCTACCTCATTAAGAATTGAGGGACTAGTTTTCCCCTAATTTCCACCTCATTCCCTAAAAACCATTCAAAATTTATTCCATAGAACCACAAATTCGTGAAGGATTTTGCTATCTATAAATAATAAATTTTATAATTTATAAATTATTATTATACAATCTAATAGATAAATATCACATTAATTAATATTTAAATATTAAAATATTTATCATACAATCATATACGGGCGAATAAAGCATCATTATAAAGGAATCATAAGCAAATAAAGACAACATCAAAAGATTAATCACAATTCATTATTCACATGGTAATAAAGCAACATTGTACACAATATTGAATCCATGTTTGAGAAAGATTTTTATCATGGAGATTCCTCTTTTCTATCAAAGTTCTACTATGTTCTAATAATAATAAAGGATCGCCACTTTTGTAAAAACTTTAAATACAAATTTACATTTTCGTTGAAATCAATATGTATAAGTAGGGTTGGCAATCAGGACACCCCGATCGGGATTGGTCAATTTGAATCCTGTTCCAATCATGAATTGAGAGAAAAAATTATCTCAAATCTTATCCTGGATAGTAAATCGGGACAAAGAATATGTACCAATAAGCGCGTAGATCAACTGGCATGGGGTTGTTCTAGCTTAACTAAAGTTCTCGGTTTGAAGCTTGAGAAGGCAGTTGCGATTAAATACTTGTTGGGAGAGCTTTGCCGTTCTAGTAGTCATACCCGGCTCGAATCTGAATTAGTCGAGGCCCAATATGATCTTCGGATACCAAATAGTTTAATATACCAAAAAAAATTTCAAATATCCTAAATGTCTCGGATGACGTAAGTTTGTTGTAATATATTGTAGATTCTGACATAAACAACATGTCATATGAATATCAGATTTCTTTTATTTATAAAACTGACTTATCATTTGAACTTTACTGACATGTCAAATATCTATAATTCATATAACCAACTTCTTGTACACCTCTAAAAACCTAGATTTGAGCTTCACTTTACAAGTGTCATAACATTTGAAAATCAAACGTCCCAAATCCCATTTTGAATAATGTATTAAAGTAAAATTCGATCCCAAATCCTTATCCACGTAGTAAATCAAAACAAAAAATTTATATACTCCTATACCATTCTTAATCCCAAACAGATTTTAGATATTCTGCCAACCCTGTTTACGAGGTCAGTAGCCACCCTATCAGTCTTTTCCGTGCGTTTAAATACACAGTTAGGTGGGTTCAATTGCCTATGTTGACCACATTCTAAAGAGCCCTTAGGGAAAAGTAAAAAATATACATACAAAGGTTAAAAAATTTTTTTTTTAGGTTGATTATACATCAAGATACTGATTATATATCAGATATATATAATTATTATTTTAGTAGATAAATATATTGGGACTATAATGTTATATTTAATTTTATAAAACTCTGGTCCAGACGAATTAACCCTTACATTGAAGAGACTTATTGTCTCCACTCGTATTTTGCGAGGGAGAAATACTATTTACAAGTTAATTTCCTTAATCATACTTAATTGAAAAAAATTTGAGCCCCAGTCATAACCGGGACTCAAACCCAGGCACTCAAGAAAGTTACCAATTGGCTACAAAGTTATTGTTCAAAAGAAAAACAAAGAAGTTAATTTTAGCATTATACGAAGTACTTTACAAAATAACATAATAACTATAGTCTTATTTAGAATTGAAGTTGAAATTTAATATGCTGTTTATTTCATAATTTTTGATAAAAATAATATCTAATAAATTTTATAAAAACAACTTATTTCATAAATTTTTCTATTTTGTCAGTAGCTTTTAAAAACAGGTAGAGAATTATTTTTTATAAACAGTTTATTAAATAAACTGCCACATCTTTTTAAAGTTCGTATTATAACTTTGATATTGTATAAAAAAAATAATTATATCTTATTTATCCATAAATTTTAATATATAAATATGAATATAATACATATTACTTTTTATTTTATTTGAAAATTTTTATATTTTATTTAATTGAATTTTTTTACTTTACGTAATTTTGCATATTTAAAAAAATATATATCTAAATAATTTATTAAACATACTCTAAAAATAAAAGACAATTTAAACTTATGTTTATTTTTATCATTATATAATAAAATAACACTTTCGTAATAAAATTTACCAAATACATATACACTATTTTTCAAACTCACAGCAACTACAATAACATAATTTACCCAACACCAAACTATTTTTTTAATCAACAACTTATTTCATCTGCATAACACAACCAGCTTATTTCTATCTACCTCCGCAATCCCAAATTGGCCCTATATTAATCAAAAGGCCTTTGTGCTTTTGAAAAGCTGAAGATCCATAAAAAATTATGGACCAACCCTCGTACATCCAAGGCAGAATAAAATTTCCAAATAACATCACAAGATCCATTGTTTAAAACAAAAACTATTTTCCACATTCAAAGGGAGATTAAAATTTTGATTGCTTCGGCACCAAAAATATCTTAGCATAAGAGCCTCAAAACTCTAAATAATGAAACACCTCAAAACTCTAAATAATTATCAAAATACTGGGAACCGCCTAATTCATTCTTCTAATGAGCTCATTGATATAGTTCTCACGGTTTCCAGCATCACCACCCTCAACATAGTGGTTCCTCTTCTTCTTCAGACCACCCAATGGTGCCTTAAGCTTAAATGGCCATAAAAAGTTGTTAGCCTCCTTAAAATGAGGTCCCACTGTCATAATCTCATGGATCAGGTCTTCCATGCAGATGATACCGAACTTGCCCAAAGCCTGATACATCATCAATCATAACATGTTAGTGAGGCAGGATGTAGCACAACTGCCACATGATTAACACGAACAAACATAAGATGCAAAAACCTTCTCAACAATTGAGTTATCAGTCAAAGCAATTCTCTGCTTGTCCAGCTTTCCATATCCCCTCTTGTAAATGAGCTCCCTAACACTCTTCAAATTGGGGTATCTACATGAACATGTGTTCATCAGGCATGTTATATAAATTAGAGGCAAAAGTGTTGCAAACTGTAAAATCACAAACATAATATTTGACGTTTGACGTACCCGTAAGTGACGTAAGGTTCAACCCTATGAAGCATGTTAATGGTAGCTTTGTTCACTTTAAGAAAAACTCCATTGAAGATCTGTATTATTCAGAGGAAATTGATCAAACAATGTACTTATTCAAGAAAAAATCACACTACATTTTCAAATAAATCAAGTTTCAATACCAAAATGACTCAATGTCATGTTGCACAACTATAATTTATCACAAATTAATGTATCCACCTTTCATATGATGCAACCACAACATGAAATTAAAAAAGAAAATCCAACTGAAACATCTCATAGGCTACAAATCCACAGGCCCAAACTAAAATTAAAACAAACTAATAACACCACAAAACATATACCGAAACATTAAACCGCATCAGAGCAATGAAACACAGGAAAAAGAACAAATCATGCTCCAGCTACATATCACAAGCCTCCTCCAGCCAGCAAACAACTACAATGGTAAACAAGACTAGCACATATTCCCCTCATTTTCTCTTTTCTACAAGACACGAGTCATGCCACGAGAACTTTCCAAATAGAAAGTTTCCAATCCCACCCATGTGAACAACACAAATATTGAGAAGGCATAATACGAATATAGCAAGAATATCACAAAGCTTTAAATCTAATTCAATATCAAAATAAGTAGAAATCAATAAGATACCTGTCTTAAACGTAAGAGCTGCAAAATCTTCTTTGTCTTTGGGTCAATGGCATTGATACTGAGAGTTCCAAAGCACGCAATTAAGTTATTAAAACCCATACTCTACAATTTTAAAAAAGATAATAAACATCAATAATGCCAACTTACCCACGGATACGGACGATAAACAAAAGCTTAGCTTCAGGGTCAACATAAAACCCTCCTTTCAATTTAGCTTCACGCTTCAATTGAATCAACACCTTTTCCTGAAAAAAGAAAAGAATCTTGTTAATCCAAATGCAGTAGTAAAGTTAAACAACTAACTTTGAAAAAGTCTATAATGATTACCTGCTCAGCATACTCCTTTGCATACTGCTTAGCCCTACTGTAAATCAATTTCCTGCTCTCGAGCTTCTTCTTCTTGGCAGTTTCAAGCTCCTGCTTCTTTGCCAAAGCCCACTCCTCATTCCTCTTCTGCTTCTTCAAGACAGACTCTGGAACTGGCGCCTTGGCTTCTACTTCAGCCATCTCTATAATAATAACAAGCCCATAATCAGAGAAAGTCTAGCGTAGTAAAACAATAAATAAGAATGCCATAAAATTAAAAAAACACCCAAATCCTATAACAGTCCCAAATAGACTTCATTATCGTTACAACATTAAACATCCCTAACAACATTGAAGCTACTTGTATCCTTTTTTATATTCAGAAACCTACACTAGAAAACATAATAACCTAAGAGTAAAAATTTTGACCAATATTAATGAAAGTGGATGCAATAGTTAGTTAAAATGAGCAATAGTTAGTTAAAATGATACGGAGATGGATCAGAATACTGGCTTGGATTCTCAAAAAGAGAAAAATCGCACATTATAATCATTGTCGATCATCTGGGGAAATAATCATCACTTCCATCTCAATCATAGCTAAAAATTTGCCCTCAATACTCTTCGTCAGAAAAAAAAAGAGCAATCTTCAGATTAATTAATAATGATACAGATTTTGATTCAAGCTCAATGAAAAATTAATTGTAATAGGCTTTTCTAATTTCTTTTACTTTCCTCTTTATATGTTCTCACCAACCAAACGCATAACACACAACCAAATTGAAAGGGAAAAAAAAGATCAGTATATTTCAACAAACGAAAATATCCAGATGGATAAAATGGCAAAAAAACAACCAGATCACAAAAATAACAACAAGGCAGAAAGTCTAAACGAGATGAAAGGCTAAACATCTACAACCGGCAGCGTATATGGATTAAAATGAAAATGGGAGCTTAAGGGCTAGTGAAATCTGAGTCGACTCACCGAGTTTAAGTGTAGTGTGTCCTGGCCGTAGAAGTTCGGACTGCGGAAGAACCAAATGAGAGGGCTTCTTCTTCAAGCAAGTTATATAAGAGTGGCGCTGCAAGGGATGAAGCTAGGGTTTTGTAATTGTAAAGTTTGTCTAAACGCTGCGTTTTAGATTGTGAACTATTCAACGGCTGAGATTAGATTTTGGATTGAGAAATGGATCTGCACCGTGTGTTTAAGGGTTCAGTGAGTTATAGACACGTAATGCTAAAAAATTTAAATGTTTGGGCCTAGACCCTCGAATAACGGCTGTGGCTACAATGCAGCAATTAAAATCTCCTCCGTGGTGCAGAAGGCGCCTTTAAACCATTACGTTCAACTTGTTTGAATCCAACGGTTGAAATAATAAGAGGAAAGAAAAGCATCTTCTCCCTCTTAACTCAAATCTCAGCCACGTTATTATCTTCCCTCTGCTTTTGGATCATAAAACAAAAGTCTCTTCTCTCGCCCTCTCGATCGCTTGCACCAGAACTCAACCTTGCTTCTCACTGGGGATATCAGAAAATCGAACTTCTTTTCTTATTCTTAATCTTCGAAGAAAACATTGGCTCAAGCTCCTGCTCACGATCACGCTCTCGCTGGACAAGTATGATTTTTGTTGTCGTTGTGCCTTCTTGACTATATGTCTGATTATTGTTAACAATGTTTTTTAAATCACTTAGATTGGTTCTAACCTATGGTGTACAGGTATAGGGATTTCAAGAAATCTCTTCCGCAGATTCATGATGGAAAAACTACAGATGCTGCTTGCCAAGCGGTAGAGTCACTTATTTCGGTATGTGCAATGGACTCCTTTACCATGGAAATGCAGTAGCTGCCATTATCAACTAAAATTTCAAATTATTAAGACTAAGAATTTGTCATGGATTGGGCTTCTCTTGAAATGAGCCTCTTTGAACAAACTTATAAATACTTGAGAGTGTATAGTCAGTATAAATGACCCCTGTGGCCCTGTATTGGGTGGAACATTTTTTGGGTTTGCTGTTATAACGGTTCTCTCTCTCTTCTCCATTTTGACAAGGGTTCAAATTGGGCTTGGATTGCCAGGTATCATGTTCACCATTTCTATACTTCGA
Source organism: Clausena lansium (assembly GCA_030449835.1). NCBI lineage: Eukaryota > Viridiplantae > Streptophyta > Magnoliopsida > Sapindales > Rutaceae > Clausena > Clausena lansium. The sequence continues at coordinate 254,678 of JASUUF010000038.1, forward strand.
TCTTTTATTAGTCTATTTATTTCCCAGAAGTCATTTCTATCTCTGGTTGCAATATTTTTTATTATGATATGTTCATCATTTTTACAATTTTCTACTGTTGAATGCTCTATTTATTTCCAAAAGAAATATTTGCGATGAAAGAAATTTGTTGAGTAAATGTTCTAGTTTCTAACGTTTCCAGAATTTCATCTGCAGAAAGAAATTAAAGGGAATTTTTTTTTTTGATGTTTTCCGTACAATAGAAAACTTTGTATGCCAATTAATTATCAAATGTTCAAATTGAATGTCAATTTCCTTAGTTATTTGGAAGAACTATTTCACATCTCTGAGAAACATTGTTTTGAGTTACTTAAAAGAACTATTTCAGAACTTGAATGCAAAATAATTCATGGGGCAGTCTCTCATATCTGTGAATTATTGGTTTGAATGTATTTCTGTGGCAAGATGATTTTTAGAGTCGTATATTGGCAAAAAAAAATTTTCTTGTCTGCAACTGAGTACCCTTAGCTTTTTTCCCTTTTAAAATAAATTTGTCTTAACATCTTACAGAGGAGGTCTTGCAGGGGGTTGCTGCCGGAGTGGATCTTTTTGATTCGGCGTATGTGCCTCATTACACTCTGTATTATCATCACATCTTTTCCCCATGAGGATCTGTCTCTACAGTCCATGAATTTCATGATTGTTTTGCAGCTATATTTACCATCTTACAATATGAGGCTTTGCACTTATTTTTCCACTGGACAGAACGGAGAAAAATGTTTATGATTATCAATTGAGTGATCAAGGAAGTGATCGGACAAAGATAAATCTAAGAGCAACAGTGTATAGGTGAATGATTTGATCTTATTATTATTAAGGTTCTTGAAATAGAAGCCTTATTTTCGTGATTGTTTCTGCAAATATCTTCTTCTCCTATTTTAAATTTCAATTTTATCTACACTCAGTAGGTAGTTTCCACTGGATTTGAGCGTACTACCCAAAGTATTGCTTGTGTCTAGATGTTTCATTATCTGATTTAGTATACTAGAACTTACAAGCCCCTTTTATCAATATTTGTTCTACAAAAAGATAGTTTTGGTCCTATTTTGTTTCAGCTTTTTTGGATGGTTTTGAGATATGTTTGATATATCAATGTTTCCATAGGGTGGAGAAGGCATGGGACTCTTGTAAATTCTTATAAACCTTTCATATTTGCTCTCTTACCCCTTATATTTTAATATTCTGATTGAAATGTCAAAAGAACTCCTGCTTGCTACAGCTAAATTAAATTTTTTGTCAATAAATATAGGGTATTTTTGTGTAGAAACTCGGATAATCTCAGCAAAAATGAGCCTTTTACCCCTCCAACTCTTGATATTTTGAACTTTTATTTTTCTTTTAAATGCAGCATAAAGGCCTGAATTTGGATTTTGGTGACTACATATAGTTTGTATGTGACTTCAGTAAAATCAGAATTTAGCTATGTTCTCTAACAAGATTCTCACGACTTATCTTCATGCTTGTTTCTTGTTTCAGGAAAGATGCAACGCCGATAGTTGAAGATTGTTGCTGCTATACATGCCAGAACCATACTAAAGCATACATCAATCATCTTCTCAACGTTCATGAATTTTGGCTCAGATTCTACTAGTAATGTATTATTTTCTTTACTTTGAGTGGTAATAAGAAAGGTAACAGCTGTAATAGTCATAAATATACTAATAATCGCGAGTTTCTTTGATGTGCAGACATAATACTCACCATTATTTTGGACGTATCCATTTCACATGGATGGTTTGTCCTTTTATAGGCACATACGGTTTGACTAGTTACCTTTAGATTCCCGACCTTTTATCATCCATGGAAAATTTGATGAACTTGATGTAATATGAACATTTTTGTCCTTTATTATGAATTCTGAACTTGATGAAAGTTTCAAAATTTTGATTAAGTGCCAGAAACAGATTTGAACTTAAACGTTAAACCGGGGTTAAAAAAAAAAAATTTGAGGGCTTTTAGAATATGCTACGTGAAATAAAAAACAAAATACATGAAATTTTAAATATTAAATTTTTGTCTTTATTTGAACAATCGTTTTATTATATTTTTCATACTATTTAAAATAAAAATTATTTTTTTCTATTTTTACTTCAATTATCTTTTTTTTTTATTATTATAACTATTTTTAAAAAAATTTTGCCTTATAAATTTTTATTTTAATTTATTTAAAATAAAAAAATATTTAATGGCAACAACAGGTTGGAAAATTCCAACCTTTTGTTGCCGGTTAAAAAAGTTATTTGGCTGCCATCAAACCACAAGGAGCTCAATTTATACACAGGGACCCCCTTGAATAACATATTTGGGCTAAGCCCCTTAACCCAAATTCCAACCGAGGGCGGCAAATCAGATGATAATATTTAAAGAGTCGAAGAATTGGCACCCCCTCCAAAGGCATATCAAAATTACAACTTTACCCATCGTTAAATTACATCGTTAAAGACACAAGGTTAAATTGTCTTGAGCAGCAGGTTGGAACCTAGCAACTTTAACCCACAATCCACCGGCACGAGAAGTTAAAAAGGAAAAAAGAAAAGGGAGAAACTTAATTAAGGGGGAGTTGGGGCTAAGCATGGTAGAGGTTGGAAGATCAAAAGAGGAGAATTTTTATTTTTTTAAGAAAAATTTTGATATGAGGCTTGAACAATATTATTAATTGATAGAATGGGATTGTATAAGTAATGTTTTTAATTAAGGTTAATTTTGTCATACAAGGATATATTATAAGAAATTTATTATACTCTAAAATATTTCAATGGGGTAAATAATGAAAAGCAGTTTTAAGAGGTTTTTTAAGGGGATCCGGATACTCTCCTAGACACTTTCTCTCCTAGTCTCCTAAATTTTCAAGGATCCACTTACATGTGTCATTAATAAAATTAAATGACTAAGATTTTGTTTTAATTAATTTTTATTAAATAAACATCTAAACTCACATGACTATTGTGGAATTCTTTCCTACAAATTTTTTTTCCCTCTCATCTCTTTCTACATTGACGCCATCTCCAGCAAATTGAAAAAAAAAGCACAAATTGGAAAAAAGCAATTGACAATAAGGTTTGCATCTTAATTTCAATTTTTTCATTTGTTTATTTTTTCTAGACGTTTGTCTTCTTTGTGGATCCGGATTTCTACATTTAATTAAAACAATTGTCTTCTTTATTTATCTTGTGTATTGTTACAGGCTTATTGTTATGGCTTTAGAACGCTTGACTGATTTGGATGGAAAGCCTAAACTTGTAATGGAATTTGAATCTGAGCAGTTAGCATACGATCTCTGTAATAAGTATGCACTGAAAATGGGATGTAGTATTAGAAAAGAGGCATTTTCTAAGAATAAGAAAACAGGTGAAATGACATCAAGGATATTTGTTTGTTTTAATGAGGGATTTCGTAAGAAGGATAAGAGAGATTTACTTTCAAAAAAACCTAGAGCAGAAACAAAGACTGGTTGTAATGCTCAATTGTATATTAAGTTGAACAGGAAGAAACAAAATTATTATGTTTATCATTTTGTAGAATTTCATAATCATCCTCTTGTAAGGGAAGAATGTGCCCATATGTTACTATTGGGCGGATGGGTCGCTCATGACAGGCCGACCCGATCCGTCTCGCAAGTTGCCATACACTGTTTTGGGAGAGGGAAGTTGTTTTTCATTAAACTTCCCAATCCATTTATAAAGGCATTTGTACTATCATTAAGAGAAGGATTTCCACTTGTGATTTCTTCTGGCCATTGATGTGATCCAACATTGATTATTCCGTTGTTTGATTTCTGAAAAAATGCAACCCTTTTGAATCTTTTTGCTTTCCTTCATTGGTTTCAGAGCCTGATTTTGTGTTGGATTCGTGCATATGGTTGAGTTTGTTTCATGAAAAAGTATGAATTTTATATGTTAATTGATTTTTTATGCATTGTGTAATCTATTGGCTGTTGATTCTATGTTTTGAAATGCTTGAATTAAATTATATATTCTGGAATTGATAGAAATAGAAACGGCCTAGGGTTTAGATTGCATGAACCTTAAGAAATCATGAAATCCGAAACTTTAGTTGCTTATAACTTTTGATTTAAGCAGCCTGACATTGTGTGATAATATATCATTGGAAAGATCTCTTTGAGAGCTTTCCAACGATATGTGATTTGTTGAAAACGGACTTAAAATGAGATAGTTATGGCCAAAACAAGAATCTGGTCGAATTTAAGGTTACAAAATCAGAAACCTTAATTTTTGGAAAAGATGATGAATGGTGCTAGAATCAGTTTTTTGATGATTCTGACTTATTCTGATCTCCGTTTGAAAATCCGAGGGCACCTTTGGATTCAGGAAAAAAAATTGAGTCGGAAGGTGTTGGACCCGACATCATCGGAGCCGCTCAAGGCGGTGCGTGGGTATGCTCACAACACTATGGCGTGAGTGAAGCTCACGCGCCTGCTTGTGCGTGTGGGGATGTTTTCATATTATTGTTTTTTTGTGTATCTTGATATCTAAGACTTCTATTTGGGTGCCGTTTGATTTGAAATTTAATTTCCTATTTGTTTTTTTTTTTAAATAGAATTTCGGATCAAATATATATTTTTAGTCTCATGAATGAGCATAATATGTTAATAAATATTTCGCTATAACGGGACCTGGAAATATATTTTTCATGGAAGTTAGCTGAAATTAAATTGTGGTCCCGTGTTTAGTCGTTTGTTAACAATCACTGATTTGAACATTTTGTTTTTGTTCAAGATGCCTCCCGTTAGAAAATTGTGGATTAAGGAAGACAGGTTAATGACATTTAGAGCTTGGGTTTCACCATTGATTTACTTCAGATTAATGATAATTTATCTTATGAAGAACTTATGAACAAAATGGAGAATTATAAGATGGACCCAGAATGTCCTGTGTGTATAAATATAAAAGATATATATGAGGTCTTTAGCTAGTTAAAATATGGAAAAGTAGACACTAAGTATGCAGACTGGGATTATTATCAATGGGTATTTACAAATTCCTTACCCAATGAAGATAATATGCTTGTCTTTAAGGCTCGCACATGAAAGGAGATTAAAAACAATAAATATTATATGCTGAGGTGTGAAATTGAGTTGATGGATGAGCACCGTCTTGCTTCAAAGATGAGACGAACCTCAGTACTTAGCATTCACATGAACCTTCGGAATGGGAGATAAGCTAGTCGCCTTGGTAGAGGGCAGAAGTTATGGTATGAGAAAACCATAAATAGGATCATCAATAAGGAACAATTATTTTTATTTAGAGATGCACATGAGTATAAGTTGGATGAAAAAGTCACAAGCAACAAAGAATATTTTAAGAACATGTAGAAGATTCTATGTATTAGCTTGACTATATTTGGTTATTTCATTTGTTTGTTGACTGTTATTGTTTTGATATTGGTTTTCATTTTATTGGTTGAACAATATGTTGCTATGACTTTATTAATGAACTTCTAAATTAGTTGTTGCTAAACTTTATATACTCTTTTATGGTATCTCATGAATCATTCTGTTGAGTGGGAGTTCTAATCAAATTGATTTAATGAATTCATAATTAGAACTAATAATTTTGTGCATTAAAATCGAATTAATGGTGAATATGATAAAGGGAATTGGATGATGATTGGAAGCTTCGACGACTTTTCTATTCCATTCCTAATATTAGTTCGTCATGTTTTTTGGTTTATGTTTGCAGCAAAATTAATTGTTTGTGTGTAAATTATTGATTATGCCTTTATTGATTGTATTGTGAATTGTCTCTGTGTTAAATGACAGTTCAGATGGCATTTGCATCTAAAAACATTGTGGTCGAGCTAAACAAGGGTAAGAATCTGAATGGTGACAATTATGATATTTGGCACCATAAGATTCAATACATCCTTGAAGACCAAGAGATTCTAAAAGCTCTTAACAACACCCTAGTTAAGCTTGAGTATGGCAATGCTGCTCAATACAGGAGGGATCTTGAGGCTTATCAGGCCTAGAAAAAGAAGAATAGTAATGCTCACATAATGTTGCTGAGCAGCATGCAAGATGACTTTATATGTAAGCATGAGAAGTATGAGACTACTCAAGAGATGGGGCTTTCTCTAAAAGACAAGTTTGGTGGCACCTTGACCACTAAACTGAAAAGGCTTACGATCAAGTTCGATTCTTACTGGAAGCGCCAGAATCATACTACGAGGCAGCATCTGAGGGAGATATCAAACATTGTTCATGAACTTAAGTTTGTTAGACATATTCTGAATGATGAACAACAAGTCCAGGTAGTGATAAGATCTCTACTTGATATCTGGGAACACATGAAGGTGAATATGGCTCACAATGAGAATATCAAAACTTTCAATGATATTGCTCATCACCTGGAGCTGAAGGTAGAGCGCCTTAAGGCAGCTAAGCTTTCTAATCGTGTTTATATGGCCGAGTCAAGCTCGCACAAGGCTTCAGTTTCAAGCGCAAGAGGGGCCATAAGTATAACCAAAAGGGTAAGAGATCTGATCTTGATCAGAAGAACCCAGATGCTAAGAAGCGCCCAAAGGGTAAGCGTGCTAGCAAGAAAAGGTACAAATCTAAGGTAAGATGCTACAACTATAGCAAGCTGGGTCATTTCACTCGTGAGTGCACTGAGCTGAAAAAGACTCAGGAGCAACATACCATATAGCTTGTGATTGAGATGCATTTGTGGAGTATTGTCAAATTAGTTAGGGGACTAGATGGATATAAGTGGGCAACAACTCCAAAGTTGAAGCAAAAGGAATAGGCGCCTGCAAATTGACTTTTTGTGGTTGACATATTCTTTTGTTAAATGATGTTCTATATGTATCAGAGATTCGACGAAACTTGGTTTCTGTTCCTGTTCTTCTTGAGTTAGGATATCATGTAAACTTTTATAGTGTTTGTTTAGAGATTTTCTTAAATTTAGTCCTTATTGGAACTAGGCATTTGATTAATGGTTTTATTGTATTATATACAATCCTTGATGGTTTGAGTTATAATAATAGTTATTTTTTGTATGTTACTTCTTCCAGTAATAATGAGATAGATGCAATTACTTGTTATGCTAGATTAGGTCATATAGGGCAAGAAAGAATGCATAGACTTGTGCGAGAGGGCATGTTGGGCCTACTCACCAAAGTTGAATTGCCCATATATGAAAATTGTCTAGCTTGGCAAGGGAATTAGAGCCGAAAAGCCATTACAGTTAATCCACTATGACATCTGTGGTCTAATAAATGTAAAGGCTAACCATGGAGGCTTATATTTTATATCATTCATTGATGATTACTCACGTTTCGGTCATGTCTATTTGATTTCTCATAAATCATAAGCATTGGATTGTTTTAGATTATATTTGAACATGGTAGAGAATCAACTAGACAGCATTGTTTAAGTCTTGAGTAATGATCGAAGACGTGAATACCTTTTGGAGCAGTTCAAGAAAATGTGTAATGAGAAAGGAATAGATAGACAGTTAACTATTCTTGAAACCCCGCAACAAAATAGTATAACAAAAAGAAGGAATAGAACTTTGTTGGGATTAGTTAGGTCAATGATGGTGCAATCAAATCTTCCAATATCTTATTAGGGAGATGCTTTGTTAACTGCTGCCTATGTACTTAATCGAGTTCCTTCAAAATTAGTTAAGTTCCACTCCAAATGAGTTATGAACGAGTAGGAAACCTAATGTATCTCATCTGCGGCCATGGGGGTCTGTGGCTTATGCTTATAACCCTACTTATAAGTTTGGGAAATTGGGAGCTACGGGTAAAAAGAGTATCTTTATTAGATACTCAAAACACTCTAAAAGATATGTGTTAATTGGTGAACATGCAGGTGGAATTGTGACTAAACTAAAATCACGGGATGTCAATTTCTTGGAAAATGAATTTCCAAGCATTGAAGAAGTTGATAAGGATTTTCAATTCTATGAATTGAAAGATCCAAATGAGGTTATCACTTCTAATGTCGGTGTTGGTACTAGTACAGGCCCTTTGGGGATTACCACTCTGAGTGGGAGTGAAACACCGAACACTTCAATTCCAACTAGGGAATCAACTCGGAAGAGTAATCGTAGGCCAGTTCTTCGTCGTCATTTTGAGATTGAGGAAGATGCTTTTATGATTTCTTCACATGATGGTGAGGAGCCAAATACTTTTAACGAGTCTCTCAATCATAATGGTGAGGAGCCAAATACTTTTAACGAGGCCCTTACATCGTCTGCTAGTGATTTATGGATGAAAGCGATGGAAGAAGAGATGGAGTCTATGAAAGTCAATCAGATCTGGGACTTGGTTGATCTTTTGCCTAACTGTAGAGCTATAAAAAATAAATGGGTTCTCCAAATAAAGCGTTAGACGGATGGGACAATTGAGAGATATAAAGCAAGATTAGTGGCTAAGGGCTATACCCAAAAGGAGGGTTTAGACTATGAAGAGACATTTTCTCCTGTAGTAAGGTTTGCTTTCATACGATTGATCTTGGCTATCGTTGCACATTTAGACCTTGATTTATATCAGATGGATGTAAAAACTGTATTTTTCAATAGAGAACTAGAGGAAGAAATTTACATGCAACAACCACAAGGTTTTGTTGTTAAAGGCTAAGAGTGTAAGGTATGTAAGCTCAAAATATCTATTTATGGCCTTAAATAATCCCCTCGACAATGGAACCTTAAATTCCATCAAGCTGTAGTTTCTTATAGCTTCAGGATGGTTGAGGAAGATCATTGTGTGTACATTAAGAGGTCTGAAGATGATTTTACGATATTGTCTTTGTATGTGGGCGATATACTGTTCGCTGTGATCAGTAAAGAGTTTGTCAAAACTATTAAAGATTGGCTTTACTCAAATTTTGATATGAAAGATATAGGCAAAACAGCTTATATCTTAGGAGTCAAAATTTTTAGGGAACGTTCAAGGAAACTTCTAGCACTGTGACAAGAACCTTACATTAAGAAGATCCTTGAAAAATTCAACATGGTTAATTGTAAGCCGAAACATACCCCAACAGCTAAAGGGCAATCTCTTAGTCTCAATATATGCCTCAAGACTCCTCAAGAAAAGGAAAGAGTGGCTAGAGTTCCTTAAGTAAATGTCATTGGAAGTCTCATGTATGCCATGATGTGTACAAGGCATGATATCAGTTATGCTATTGGACTGGTGAGTAGATACCAGTCTAATCCTTGTCAAAAGTGTTGGAGTGCTGTCAAGAGGATTCAAATGCCGATTGGAGTGGCGATCTGGATGAGCACAAATTAACCTTAAGATATGTATTCTTGCTAAACAGAGGAGCAATTACATGGAGTAGCAAAAAGTAAACATGCACGACTTTATCAATGATGGAAGCTGAATATATTGCATGTTCTGTAGCAGTGTAAGAAGCTGTGTGGCTTAAGAGATTTGTGGAGGATTTAGAGATTAATATTAGTACTAGTAGTCCAATAATTATCTACTGTGACAGTCAAGCTGCTATCTCCTTTTCTAAAGATGCCAAATACCACAACAAGTCAAAACACATTGAGACTAAATACAATTTCATAAGAGACATTTTGGTAAAGAAAGAAGTAGCCATACAGTATATATTTATGCATAGCATGATAGCTGATCCACTTACCAAAGCATGCTAGATCATTGGGGCTACGTAGATTGTAATTTTACATTATTAAGTTGTTTTTATTTTTGTGAACATCTTTGTTACATGAATTTTTTTTGAAATGCAATGATATTTAAAGTTCTCTTATTTTGTGAAAGGCCTAATTACACACATATGCTCTTATTTTGTGAAAGGCCTAATTACACACATATGAGAGTATGTCGTCAGGTCATACCAGCTGTCTTACACGAGCGGTCACTTCAATTGCTCTAGGAGCAAGCTGAGATGAGGCAAGTAGAATAATGAGACAATGTGTTTGTTTAAGAGCCAAAGAACAAAGGGTTATTCTACAAATTTTGTCGCCTTAACTAGAATCAAAATAAGGTCGTAAACGATATTTCTCGTGGACTGACTATGATGTACCGTACCATTATGGAGACCTCATTGAAGCCAGATGTGAGATCTTATTTTAACACTAAAAGAGAGCGCTCGTTTTAAGAACTCAGGCCGGACGCTGTAGAAGAGCGACTGGACTAAGATCTGTACAGTGAATTGGATTAATGTGACATACGCCCTGAAATGGAAGATTCACTGTCGTGTATCATACCGCGCGTGCTTGGTGACTAAAATGGAAAATGAGAGAATCTCCCTTCTTCCTCATTGTGTAAGTTCTATATGACTTTCTATAAGTCAATCTTGGTATACTTATGACTATCAACTAAGTTTCTGAGGTCACAGACTGGTGTATGCTACTTTATTATGTTATCTATGACCTTGAGATGATTCGGTTTATAAAACATGACTAGGAAGTGATTATTCTAGATTGATAGACATAAGGTGATAGGAGGATTTAATTTTTTTCTTTTATGTGATTCACTAGTCGACCAATTGTATAATATTTGTGGGATATTACAATTGTGAACACATAAAGAGATTGCGCAATTTTGGCATACCGAAGGGATTTAGTATGCTTGAGTATTAAAGTGAATTAAATTTGGAATACAATGAACATATGTTGAAATTCTCTTGCATACGTTTGAAATTGAGACATCTCTTGCCTAAATATCTTTTTGGCCCCCCGAATGAATTTTTGGATATGTTCATGGTCACACGGTATATCTGCTTGTATGATTGGCAATATGTGGTTGTTTATTGTTTCTTTGTTCAATACTCTACTGTTTTGACGTCGTCCCACCGTGGGAGATGTTGATTTGCACATGAATCTCTCTGCCTTGCTTTTTTTTTTTTTTGACTTTTTTGTTTGTTAATTTGGTTAATCTTTTGTGTCTTCTTGCTGTTATTCTTTCTTTATGTAACTGTTATCATCTTCTGTCTTATATTACTATATATAAAAAAAACAGCCTTTTGTTTTCTTTACTCTATATTTTCTTGCAGTTCTTTCTCATACGTGCATGTCTGTTTATATATGGTAGATAATATGAAAATGTAGTATTGAGAGAGACAACCCAAAAATTCTAATTTGAAGAAGGATAATTGCTAAAAATTTGATCGATAAGTTGAAATTGTTTCTCATTCCAATTTATTGTTAATTGCTTGTTATTGTCACTTAAGCAGATAATATATTAAGGTTAAATTTCTGCTATTGGCTAATTGATGAATTGCAAATGATGCCTTTGCTTGTTATTGTTTCTTAAGCAGATAATATAGATAAAAATGTTTGTTTTCTATATTCTCGTTAAGGTTAAATTTCTACTACTGGCTAATTGATGAATTGCAAATGATGCCTTTGCTTCTCTGGAGTGGCCAACCTGGTGAGGAAGATGATGATCAGAAGGGACATAAGAAGAGAAATTCTTGCAACAACATTAACAAGTGAGTTAATTAATTATTTAATGTTCTGCATCCAAAGTTTTGAAGTATGCATGAAACTGGTGAAATATTTTGAACTACTTATTTCAGAAATGAAGAAGAAGAAGAAAACTTATTGTGGGGTCGTGGCCAATTCAGTCATGGAGGAAGAAGTCATTGCTTCACGGCCAGCACCTACAGCAAGGCCAAGTTGGCAGGAGGATCTCCAAGTTTGTGAAAGTTAAAATGGAAGGAGTAGGGATTGCAAGGAAAATTAATCTCAGCCTTTATAACTCCTTTGAGACACTAGCAAACTCCTTGATCCACATGTTCGCTACATGTGAGTGTGTGTGTCTATATATTCAAGTTTAATTTTCTTGCAAAATGGTTCGTAGAGTATGATTCATGTCTTAGTATTGGTTTTAATTTTCTGTCGTGAACATTGAATAGACCAGAAAAGTGAGAAACGAAGTGTAAGATATACGTTGACTTATCATGATATAGAAGGAGATTGGTTGATTGCTGGAGATGTTCCATGGCAGTACATATTTTCTTCTTCACTTTTTTTTTTAAAATTAGTATGATGTATATTATGCAATTCCCAGGATTTAATTAGGATTAATTTGGAGATGTGCAATTGATTTTCAGGACTTTTATCGAGTCTATTCTACTCCTAATATTCAGATGACAAACTCATATGATTAATGTAATAACTGTACTTTCTTCATGCATCTTAGTTTTATTTTTTTTCCAAACCAAGTAAGCCTATAAAGGGGTCTTGGTGCTCTAGTAGGATCTATTTTTGTTGGTTTCAAAGAATTTATAAACAAGGTAATTATGACAAGTTTGCATTAAGAAGTAATGGTAGCATATCTTCTTTCCAAAGAAACTTTACTCATGTATCATGTTTGATGGTGTAAATGAATATTCAAAGAGGCTGAAATTCAAAGAAACTAAACTTCTATATGCATACTTCAAATCTGGAAAATTTCATGTTGATTGAACTTGTAGTTTATTTTTAATGATTTTCCAAACTTTGTTACTCTGCATCAAGTTCTTAATTTTGACAGAATTGTTTATTAACTTTTTTATTTTATTTTATGTTGTTTTAGTTATGAAGGCACTGGTCGTTCTCTGTCTTTGTAGCTTCTTAATGGCTTGGAAAAGCAAAGTAAGTGTTAGCTTTTCATGGCTATTTCTTGTTACTAAGTATAGACAAGTAACAGCTTCGGTGTATGTGGCTATTTTCTTTATAATTTTATTTTTTAATCTTATTTCTGTGGATGTGTTGGTTACTAGTTATCTTAATTAACAGTTTCTAAACTAAAATATTACTAATGGTTTGTGTTACTTGTGAATAACAACCTAAATCATTAATCATATCTGTAGCATTCTTTGTTCCTTAATAGCTAAAGGAATATTGTTTTCCTTAAATTTTTCCACCTGACATTACTGATGTTTATTTAAAGACTCACACATCATGCTTTTGCCCATTAAACCTAATATACTTTGACCTGCTGATTACAGGTATACTTTTCCGTAACGTGGAACTAAAGGAATCCATTAGATATACTTTTGCGGACCCTTTGGAGTCTTGGCTTAGTAGGTTGCTTTGTTTGGATTTTATAAATAACTTACCTCCTATCAACAGGTTAATATCATTCTTTTTTGCTTTTTGTCAAAGCATGCTTTATGAAGTCTTGGATCTTTTGTGAATATCCATGCTTTTGTTGTGTTGCTAGGTTTCCTCATCCAAGTGAATGCTATTTGTATTACATTAACAGTGACTCTTTTTTCCTTCCACAAAGAAAGTGAAATATTCTTGCAGGTATCATAGGCTTCAAGTGTAATTTGCTTATTATATGATTATAACTAGGTATCTAGAAACATCTGCGGGAGAAATAATTATAACTAAAATTCTTTGATGCATAAGAATGATACAACTGGGGAGCATAGTTGTATGATCCTAAAACCGTTAAGCGCTGATGAAGTTGAATACAATGGGTCAGACCCACTTGGTTTTCTCAACCCATATTATAAATGTGAGTCTGTTTCAAGAGCATCAGTTTCCTCCTTTCTCCTACTGTAATTCGGTTTTATTTATCACTTGAATTGAACAATAAATTTCATTGTTTTTGTAGGTTTCAAGAGAACGTTTATCAGGTGTCTGTCTTTGTGGTTTTGGGAACTTGATTCTAAGCTTGCTTTTAGGTTGGATATATGGTTCTTCCTTCTTTGTACACATATTTTATCCCACTTCAGTTGTTTTCTTTATCTTTTTTTATATGTTTTTGAAGTTTATGATTACTATTTACTATTGGTACATATATATTTTCCTGTGACAGCATATTGGGCCCTAAGTTTTATTTTTCTATATACAGACATTCACTATCTTTAGAAAATCAAAGTTAGATGTTAGTTAAATCCTTATTTTCTGAAGAGGATTATTTTTTGCCGGAACGTTATTGTGAAGGCACCATACACCATGACAAGGTAAGGTTTTGAACTTGGTGACATGATCTGGTTGTCCTGTTATCATACTGCATTTTCTTCTTTATAAACATTTGATTCCATAGATTTAAATGCTAATGTAATATTGATTTGAAGTAAAATAATTATTATACAGTATCAACTTGTAAGGCAGCTTTGGTAATTATTGTTTACTATAGTGATACTCTTTATTTGCATTAGCTAGATTTTTTATGTTATTTAGAATAAATTTAAAAATATATCTATACATTTTGTTGCTTTATTTTTTAAGTTCAAGGGCTGTGATGAGTATACTATGAATGATATTTCGTAACATTGCGATGAGTGGGCCACGTATGTTGTAAAGTTAATTGTAGCATACAATAATCAGGTAAAATTATAAGTAAATTTTTTCTTGTAAATATCGGAGAATTGATTTGTGTAGCATGCTAGCTAATTGATTCTATATGCTGCACTTGTAGGTGGGGAAGGTGAAGGGAAAGGCGAAGGTCAAGGAGTAGATGTATTTAGGATAATTGATTGATTTCTGCAAACTGTCGCTATGTTGTTTTCAAACTATATTTGGAATATTTGTTTTACTATTATATTTGTATTAATGTTTGATTCAAACTTATTTAAATTTTATTGGGAATCTTATATTTAATTGTTCAGTTTAGTAGTTCAGCTTACTTTTAATATTTTCTTTGAATAACATAATTTGATTGGCAAAACTAAAATAACGATGAAAATAATAGGGTAACATAAAAAATGCCAAAATATAAATACAACTAAAAGTATTGACACTAAAAAATGTATCGTAAAGTATTAGTTCCATCGAGGTGATTGTACTAACGATACTATAGTAATAGTAGTTACTGACACTAAAATATTAGTATTTGTATTCTATTAACATGTAATAATTGTTAGTAAATAGTAAATACTGTCACTAGAGTGTCATAATATTAGTGATACTATAGTGAAAGTAACTTCTATCACTATAGTGTCATAAAAGTTGTAATACTATAGTATTAGTAATCTCTAACACTACTTATAAGTGTCAGTATTTTTCGGACCGTCAGATCACTGACACTATTAATAAGTGTCACTAAAAGTAATTACTGACATTAAAATAGTGTCAGTAAAGACAATTTATTTAGTAGTGATAGGACTATTAGAGCACATACTGATGTTGTGAAGCTCCTTCATTTTGATTGCTGGATTGCATAAACCTGAAATATAATGATAATCCAGTCATTAGAGAGGATTCAACAGATAAATTTATAGAATAATTAAATTCTTTTATACTCCTCCTAAAATTCTTAAATAAAGAATTTTAAATCCAATGCAGTCGGTGCTTGTGTGGAGGTTGTGCCACTAGAAATTGGGCTTGAGAAGTTTTGGAGATAAAAGAAAGAAATAATAAAGAGGCAAAGGATTTGCAATTATGATGAATATGCAAGATTTTAGGGATCATCACTGTGGCATGATGAATTGTCTAGTGTGCTTCAAGCTCCCTTTAAACCGTCAGCTAAAAATGTAATATAATATAAAATGTGAAAATATGCAAAAAAGCATCAAATCTGTTTCTAGGCCCCATGAGTCTGAAGCTCCCTTTAATCCATCAACTTAAGAAGAAAGATAAAAATAATGAATGAACAGCTTGCCAAAAAAGTCATCCCAACTATACATGATAAAAATGCTAGAAAAAGTTGCTAAAGAGTAAACGAAATCTCCAACATTATCATGATTGTTATGTGCTAAAAGCTTCCATTCGATGAGTTTAGATTCCTTTTTCGCTCTTGCTAATATATGTAATTAACTCTGCTCGAAAATTTGAAAGTTGGGCTTTTGCCCTCCAGCAAATCTTCTTAACATCCACAGCCAATTTCGTTCAGCCATTTCGTCGAACATATTGAGGGCAATCTCCAACATAAAACTTCTCAACTTTTCTGATACTTTTACGATCTCTTTTTTCATCGAACACGTCAATTTCTTTTAGTGAACATCTCACCCAAAACAAAATACTAGAAAACATAAGCTGTTAGCTCATATCTGCGTCTGCTCCTTGATCGAACAAAAGCCATTTGATTCTATATAGCTTGGACTGCGTATTCATCATGGTCGTCCCTCATCCTCTCGCACCCATATTCCTAACTATCCTTATTCAGAATTATTTTTTTCAGTTTGCTGGAGATGGCATTAATATAGAAAGAGATGAAAGGGAACAAATTTGCGGGAAAGAATTCGACAATAATCACATGAGTTTACGTGTTTATTTAGTAAAAACTAATTAAAACAAAATTTTAGTTATTTGATTTCATTAATAATATATGTTAGTGGATCCTTGAAAGTTTAGGGAGACTAAGAGAGAAAATGCCTATGAGAGGATCGGATCTTTTTGAAGGGGTGCCAATAATACCACTCAAATTTGAAACTTGTAGGTGTTGTTGTGTAAATTAGCAAGTATATTAGTCGGCACAGGTAATACAATGAGAGTAGAGTATCGTTTTACAGAGATTGTATATCATATTAATTACAGAAATTATACTAACCCTAATTTATTTGAACGATCAAATAAGCGAATTTAGATAAAAATAAAATAAAACAACTAAAAATTAAATAAGAATGCAAACAGTAACAGAAATCACCTAGAGATTAAGACACTAAGACATCTCTGTCTTTCGTTTAATTCATGTTATCCATTACACAGAGCAAAAATATATAAATCTCCTCTCGGTCTCATTGTGTATCTTCAAATCATTCAAATATTAGCCAGATATCTAAAAATATTAAGCACAATAATGAACACTCAATCATGGAATAATAAACTAAAAATATCACAAATTTATGGAATTAAATCTTTATAATTAGGCTATATCGTAGTTCTAATAAAATAAATTAGTTGATGGGAATAGAAAGAGAATTCATAAATATTTTAAGGGACATTCAAGTAAGACAATTGAAACAAGGAAAGAAAAACTCAATAATTAATGTCGGCCTCTCTCCGGACCTTGTGCGGCTTCTCCTTGCGCGGCATTGCTCTCGGTTTTTTCCACAATTTTCTGCAGCCATCTCTCCTCTTCAATTGCGTCCTTTATATAATGCTGACCGCTTCCTTTATATGTTAACGCTCAGCCTCCAAAATCCTGAACTAAAAAGGATTAAAATAAATCCAATCCAAGCCGCGCTTTAAATTCATGCAAGCACGTGAATGGCTTAAAATTGGAAGTTATTGCCCTTTTCTAAATCTTCTTTTATTCTTCACGTAATTGCCACAATTAGGCCATCGCTTCCTCGATTTTCTTCCATTTTAACTCCAATTACTTTCCTTTGTACTTCTTTTACCTAGATTTTTTTTCCTAATATTTCGATTTAATTCCTCTTTTAGTTCTCTTTATTTGGATATTACATTCATAAATAAAAACCTAGAATTAAGATAATAATGAATATAATAAAATAAAAATTACAAATAAAATTAAGCTAAAAGATATTAAAATATGTATAAAATATAAGTACATCAAATACCCCCAAACTTAATATTTTGCTAGTCCTCGAGCAAAACTAAAATAAAAACTACAAAAACAAAATTCTAACCGAACCACTTTGCAGGTGATCGTGATTCATTTAGCGTATGCAACAAGCCTTTAAACCCCTAAGAGGCCCTAGTAGACGAGTTATAGTCTCGTGAGAGTTTCCAACGATGATAACCACAAATATCATCAACAAATGCCTTAAAGATTGCATAAAGTATATAGCTCAAAGAAAATTAAGAATATTGGCAAATTTCTAACTTTAATTCAATAGTCAGCGTCATCTCATATTGGATTTTGTGTGTGTGTGAAAATCAATTCAACCAAAACTCATTCCGAAAATCTTCATTATCAACAGCCCTTGTATCAAATAATAAACATAATAAGTCAAACTAACCTGGTCATCTTGATCAATTTTTTTCTATAGGCATAAATTTGCATTTTCTTTTGATTTATCTTGAAGCATATGCCCCCCATTTTTTTTTATTTTATTTATCCATAGTCAGGAGCTTTTACTCTACCCCTTAAAGTAGCCTTCTTCTCATGGTGAATTATCCTCTATATAATGATGGTACATAGGCCAAAATTACTCAAGGATAGCTTCACTCTTAAGGGTTATAGGTTGCTATTTCTGACTATGGTGCCTGCGTAAACTTAAGTAATGTAGAATCAAGGTAAACAGTCATTTACTCAATTTAAAATTCTTAACTCAGGCTGTATCAATCTCAAATCTCAAGCTAAAATTCTGAAAGAATCGATATAAGTGCTCAAGATATTTAAAGAATCACAATCCAGACGAAACTAACACAAGAATCAAGTATAAACTAAGACAATATTCATCACTTTCTAAGAACCATATTCATTTTCAACCGTATACTCATCATCGGCATCAAAAGATTTTTTTTTTACTTTTTAAAAAAATGACAGTAAATATTCCCACCCTCAAACTTGAAATCAACATTGTCCTCAATGTAAATAAATGAGAAGGAAAAGAAAAACTTCCTAGGTATTGCACTTAAAGATGTGAACTTGCAGTTGAGTAGTTGAGAGGCATGTGAAAAGTTGACGTTTGTCGACCCCCAAACTTGTGCAAGAACCTAGATCACACAAAATAAAACAAATTAAAGAAAAGATTAATGAAAGAAAGTACCAGTAAAGACAAAAACAAAAATAAAGTAATAATTTAAGTTTAGAAAGCTTGAGTTGCCTACCAAAAAGCTTTTAATTTATAGTCATTAGCCTCAC
The DNA here is from genome assembly GCA_030449835.1 of Clausena lansium. Taxonomy (NCBI): domain Eukaryota; kingdom Viridiplantae; phylum Streptophyta; class Magnoliopsida; order Sapindales; family Rutaceae; genus Clausena; species Clausena lansium. The sequence goes on from JASUUF010000038.1 coordinate 273,365, forward strand.
TGTCTCTGGTCATCATTCAAGACTAAACAACTCAATAGCCTCCTTGTGCTTGTCAAACGTATCATCCCGATAGGGCTCCAATTGTTGACCATTTACTTTAAATATGCCTTTTGTATCATGAGAAGCTTCTACCACACCAGAAGGAAAAACTTATGTTATTGTAAACGGGCGAGACCAACGGGATGGCAACTTGCTTGGGAAGAGTCAAAGTCAAGAATTATATAATAAAGCCTTTTGACCAGCATGAAATTCATGTTTGCGTATATGTTTATCATGCCAATGCTTAGTGCTGGCTTTGTATATTCGAGCATTCTCATAAGCTGCATTGGGAAATTCATCCATTTTATTAAGTTGCAACAATCACTTCTCTCCTACTGCTTGCATGTCGAAGTTTAAAATCTTCATAGCCTAATATGCCTTATGTTCAAGTTCAACAAGTAGATGACATGCCTTTCCAAATACTAGACGATAAGGAGACATACCAATAGGTGTTTTGAAAGCTATTCAATATGCCCAGAGTGTATTCATCTAGTTTTTTTGACTGATCCTTCCGTGATGTATTTACTAGTTTCTCTAATATTCTCTTTAATTCCCGATTAGAGACTTCAACTTGGACACTAGTTTATGGATGATAAGGTGTAGCAACTCTATGTGTGACTTTATATTTGTTCAGGAGTGATTCGAATTGCCAAATGCATAAATGTTTTCCACCATCACTTATAATTGCTCTTGGAGTGCCAGATCGTGTGAAAATATTTTTCTTTAAAAAATTCACAACGGCTCGAACATCATTGAAAGGCAATGCAACAGCTTCGACCCACTTAGAAACATAATCAACAGCTACTAAAATATATTTATTCTTAAAAAAAGATGGAAATGGACCCATGAAGTCAATTCCCCAAACATTGAACAACTCTACTTCAAGAATGTATGTAAGGGCATTTCATTCTTCCTTGAAATTTACCAGTTCTTTGGCATCGGTCACAAGCAGCAAAAAAAGCATAAGCATCTTTAAATAAGGTGGGCCAATAAAAACCTAATTGAATCACCTTTGCTACAGTTTTGGTTGCACCAAAGTGTCCACCAACTTTACGGGAATGACAGTGCTGTAAAATACTTCTCATCTCTTCTTCTGGTTTACATCGTCTAATGATTTGGTTTGGACAATACTTATACAGAAATGAAAATCCCAAAAATAATACTTGACATTTAAAGGAATTTCTTCTTCTGTTGATATGATAAATCGAAAGGAATAATGGTGTTGGCCAAATAGTTTACAAAATCTACATACTATGGTGCATCCGAAGTTTTAAGTGCAAGTAGCTTTTCATCAAGAAATTCTTCGGTAATTGAAACCACTCTATTATCCTCTTGCTCTCCTTGCTCTAACAGAGATAAGTGATCTGCCACCAGAGTTTCAAATCCCTTCTTGTCACAAATCTCTAAATCAAATTCTTGTAGTAGAAACACCCACTATATCAATCTTGGTTTTGCATATGCCTTTGTGAATAGATACTTTAGAGCTGAATGATCAGTGTAAACTATCACCCTTAAGCAAATCAAATATGAGCGGAATTTTTCAAGTGCAAACACAACGACCAAAAACTCTTTCTCAGTAGTAGCATAATTCAGTTGAGCATTTATCAGAGTTCGACTTGCATAGTAAATGACATGTAAATGTTATTCTTTCGCTGCCCCAATATCATAATCACTAGCATCATACGTAAGCTCAAAAGGTAGATCCCAATCTTGTGCTATAATAATCGGAGCTGAAATTAGTTTCTTTTTTAAAGTATTAAATGCTTGAAAACACTCATCAGTAAAATCAAAAGGCACATCTTTGAGTAATAGGTTGCATAAAAGTTTCGTTATCTTTGAAAAATCATTAATAAAACGTCGATAAAACTCAGCGTGCCCTAAAAAACTTCTTATGGCTTTCACGGAAGTTGGTGGTGGCAGTTGCTTAATAACTTCGATCTTTGCTCTATCAACTTTAATTCCATTAGCTGAAATACGATGAACCAACAAAATACCTTCTTGCGCCATAAAGTGACATTTTTCCTAATTTAGAACCAAATTCGTCTTCTCACATCGTTGCAAAACTAGATCTAAATTATTCAGACAATGATCAAATGAAGATTTAAAAACTGAGAAATTATCCATAAACACCTCAATGAATCTCTCCACCATATAAGAAAATATAGCTATCATACATTGTTGAAAAGTGGCTAGTGCATTGCATAAGCTGAATGGCATTCTTCTATAAGCGAATGTTCCATAAGGACATGTGAAGGTGGTTTTCTCTTGTCTTTTGGTGCTATAAGGATTTGGTTATAGCCGGAATATCCATCTAAAAAGCAATAATAGGCATGGCCAGCAAGCCTCTCCAACATTTGATCGATAAAAGGTAACGAAAAATGGTATTTTCTGGTAACAGCACTGAGTTTTCTGTAATCCATGCATACCTACCAACCTGTGACTGTCCTTGTTCGGATAAGTTCATTGTTGTCATTCTTCACAACTGTCATTCCTCCATTCTTTGGCACCACTTGCATTGGAATGACCCACGAACTATCAGAGATTAGATAAATTATCCCAGCATCCAATAATTTAAGCACCTCTGCCCTAACCACTTCTTACATGTTGGGATTTAGGCATCTTTGTGGTTGTACTGTAGGCTTATAACTCTCCTCCATTAGAATTTTGTGCATGCAAATTGAAGGGCTTATTCCTTTGATGTCGGCAATAGTCCATCCTAGAGTAGTTTTGTGGTCTCTCAAAACCTAAAGTAGCTTTTCCTCTTCAAGATCTGTCAAGGCAGAAGAAATAATAACTGGTAGCTTAGAATTATCATCTAAATAAGCATACCTTAAATGAGAGGGCAATGGTTTAAGCTCATGTATTGGAGGTTCTTCTATTGAAGGTTTTGGTCGAGAAGGACTTCTTCTAAGATCCTCTAATTTTGGCTTTCTAGAAAGCAAGTAAAGTGGTGAAGCTTCCAAATAATGTGCATAGTCTTGAATGCATGTGTTTGGAGATTGAGTAGTCCCGGAGTGAACGATGCATCCTTCTAGTGAGTCATTCGGCATTGTATTGCGAAAGCTCTTAATTACTTTTTTATCAATGGTGTCTATTTGAAGGCATGTGTCAGTCTCAAATGGATATTTCATTGCTTAGAACACAATGAACGTGACTTGCTCATCTTATACCCTAAGGATTAGTTTTCCTTCTTAGATATCAATAAGAGTTCTTCCCGTGGCTAGGAATGGTCCGCCTAAAATGATTGGTATCTCCCGATCTTCAATCATATCCAAAATAATAAAATCTGCAGGGAATATAAACTTGCTGACCTTAACAAGTACGTCCTCAATTATGCCTCTTGGATACTTTATAGACTTATCTGCCAATTGAAGGGAAACAATTATTGCCTTCGGTTCACCAAGTCTTAATTTCCTAAAAATAGAGAGGGGCATCAAATTAATACTTGCACCAAAATCACATAAAGCTTTATCGAAATAACAAATTCCAATGGTGTATGAAATAGAAAAACTCCCTGGATCTTTCAATTTTGGAGGCAATTTATTTTACAAAATTGCGGTGGACTTTTCAGTTAACAACACTATTTCATGCTCTTCTAATTTTCTCTTGTTGGATAAAATTTCTTTCATGAATTTAGCATAGCTTGACATTTGTTCCAATGCATATGCAAAAGGAATGTTAATATGCAACTTCTTAAAGACATCAAGAAATTTAAAGAATTACTTATCTAATTTATTTTTCCGAAGACGCTGAGCAAAAGGTATTGGAGGAACATAGACCTTAACTGGTGCTGGTTGTTGTGAGTGTGGAATTACTATCTCGGTTGTTCTAGTGGTCTCCTTAAATTGCTCCAAGTTATCTTCTTCAGCTTCCTCTACTTCTATTAGCAGCTCTTTAAGTTGTTTACGTTTTCGAAGCATTATTGCATTCATTTTTTTCTCAGTATTGCTTGGTAGGGAGCCTTGTGGTCTACTGGATAATAAGTTTGCCATCTGTACTTCAAGGTTCCGGATTGATGCTACTTGATTTTGAAAAGTTGTTTCAGCCTTGGTCATGAACTAAGACACTTTTGTTGTAAGTTGGGTAAGAGCATCTTTTCAATTTGACTTTTTTGCTTGTGGTTGGAACCCTGGAGGTGGCTTTAATGTATTTTGAGTCTTGTTCCATGACAAATTTGAGTGGTTTCTCTAGCCAAGATTGTACGTATTGGAATATGGGTTATTATGCTGCTTTTGGAAGTTAGACACACAATGAGCTTGTTCAGTAGCGGATGCTGCAAAAGGACTTCCAACTTGGCAATTGACACTAGTATGATTCCCTCCACATAGTTTGCACACTTAAGGCTAATTTTGAATATTCAAATTGTCCAGCTTGTTATAAATAGTAGTTATCTATTCATATAAAGCATTGACAACATCAACATTATGGACTCCTGCAGCTTTCCTTGCTATTAATCGCTCTGAAGACCACTGGTAATTATTAGAGGCCATCTTCTCTAATAATTCATAAGTTGCTTTTGGTGTTTTTCCCATCAAAGTCCCTCCTGACGTAGCATTAATCATTGTTCTGGTAGTAGATCCCAAACCATTGTAAAATGTCTGTACCTGAAGCCATACTGGTAGACCATGATGTGGGCATTTTCTTAGTAGGTCTTTGTATCTCTCCCAAGCTTCATATAATGATTCCATCTCAAACTATGTAAAGGTTGTGATGCCATTCCTCAACTTGGCTGTTTTTGCTGGGGGAAAGAACTTTGCTAAAAACTTCTACGCTAAACCATCCCATGTAGTAATTATCCCAGTAGGGAGTGAATTCAACCAATCTTTGCTTTATCCCTCAGTGAGAATGGGAAAAGCCTTAGCCTGATAGCATTGTCTGAGACTCCATTTTGCTTAAATGTATCGCAAATTTCTAAGAAATTTGCAATATGAGCATTTGGATCATCATTCAGCATCCTAGAAAATTGCATGACGTTTGAATCATCTGGATTATAGCAGGTTTGATCTCAAAATTATTGGCTTGAATGGCAGGGCGTGCAATGCTTGAGCAAGTACCATTAACTGTAGGAACGACATAATCTCTTAAGGTTCTTGCATTCCCATTTTCTTGTACAGCTTCGTTATCCATGATTAATTGTTGCTGCACCTGCAAAGTTCTCTCCTTTCTCTATTGAGCCTTCTACATGTACGTTCAATCTCTCGATCGAAAGACAATAAATCAAAGCTTTTCGAACATCTCATAAATTTAAACAAGAAAACAATAATAACAGAAATTAAAAATTAAAAATAAATAAAGTTCACATTAAACTAAGGCTAGTGGTATCAATACTAATCCAAACAATCTCCGGTAACGGCGCCAAAAGCTTGTTGCGTAAATTAGCAAGTGTACTAGTTGGCATAGGTAATATAATGAGAGTAGAGTATCGTCCCACAGAGATTGTATATCCTATTAGTTACTGAAATTATTCTAACCCTAATTTATTTGAACGATCAAATAAGCGAATTTAGATAAAAATAAAATAAAATAAAATAAAACAACTAAAAATTAAATAAGAATGCAAGCAGTAACAGAAATCACCAAGAGATTAAGACACTAGGACATTCGTTTTCACCATAACCAATCCAATTTAATCCTCCATCTGTGCTAATAAAAATTATTACCCATGTTGATAGTGAATTTCCCTAATCTATTCAATATTCTCTCTCGAGTGATATAAAAAATATACTCACATATTAACCCACTATATCTCTTTGTAAATTTAAATATGCAAAGATTCATTAAGCTCTATGGAAATTCTAAAATAACACAGCACGAATCACGTTGGCACATCTCTGTCTTTCATTCAATTCATAGCATCTATTACACAGAGGCAAAATACATAAATCTCCTCTTGGTCTCATTATGTATCCTCAAATCATTCAAATATTAGCCAGATATTTAAAAGCATTAAGCACAATAATGAACACTCAATCATGGAATAATAAACTAAAAATATCACAGATTTATGGAATTAAATTTTCATAGTTAAGCTACATCGCAGCCCGAACAAAATAAATTAGTTGATGGAAATATAAAGAGAATCCATAAATATTTTAAGAAACATTCAAGCAAGACAATTGAAAGATGGAAAGAAAAACTCAATAATTAATGTCGGCCTCTCCGGATCTCTTGCGGCTTCTCTGTCTTCCTTCCGCTTCTCCTTGTGCAGCTTTGCTATTGGTTTTTTCCACAATTTTCTACGGCTATATCTCCTTTTCAATTGGGTCCTCTCTATAATGCTGACCGCTTCCTTTATATGTTAATGCTCAGCCTCGAAAATCCTTAACTAAAAAGGATTAAAATAAATCCAACCCAGGCCGCCACTTTAAATTCATGCATGCACGTGAATCGCTTAAAATTGGAAGTTATTGCCCTTTTCTAATTCTTCTTTTATTCTTCACGTGATTGCCATGATTAGGCCATGGCTTCTTTCATTTTCTTCCATTTTAACTCCAATTACTTTCCTTTGTACTTTTTTCATCTAGATTTTTTTTCGAATATTCTTATTTAATTCTTCTTTTAGTTTTCTTTATTTAGATATTAACTTCATAAATAAAAATAGAAAATTAAGTAAATAATTAATGTCATAAAATAAAAACTACTAATAAAATTATGTTAAAAGATATTAAAATATATATAAAATATAAGAACATCAGGTGCCATATTTCAACGCCATCAAATTATGCCACGTGTCTATCCTTTCAGATAAAAGAAATTATTTTGAGGGAAATAACACCCAATCTATTCCAAGGGAATAACATTTAAGATAAAATTCCCCAAGAACTTATGAAAATGACAAGAGGGGGAAAACTCATTTTGATTCCAAGTTCCATGGCCTAAGGAAATCTTGCCCAAAGTCATAAGAGTAAGGAAATATGCAGGTACGAAATAAATATGTTTGTTTCCCTACAATCAAATTCACATCCATGTGTATAATAATGATGGGTGACACGGGTCATTAGGAAGAGAGCTCAAGGCAAAACCCTAAATCCATGTCACCTATCATCTATACCACCTCTTTGAGAAAGAGGTCTCTTGGCCTTTGAAGAGCACTGTTCATTCTAAAGAGAGAAACCCATTTTCTTCTCCTTTCTTCTTTCTTTAATCTTAATCAAACACTAACTTGATCGTCGAAATGTCTTTTTCAAGTAGTCACCCGTTGGATTCAAGGCCAACTGATCGATTACTAGTTCTCCACAAGATACAAATATGTGTGAAGGTAAAAATCCAACTTTATTGGCGTCGTTTGTGGGGAACTTGCTGAAAATCATTTTCTCTCATTAAAACCCATACAACCTGCTGAAAATCATTTTCTCTCACTAAAACCCATACAACCTCCACTCTACAATCACCTTTTATGATTAGATTTGGCTGTGTATGGTTGTAAAAAGAGGTAAAAACCCACATATGCCCAATTACAATGGGTTCATGTGTGAGATTCGAACCTCAAACATGGTTAAAAAGACAACAAAGCCAAAAATCTAAGCTAAAAAATAGAGGTCTATCTTCCATGTGAGTTGATGGAAACGACAAACCCATTTGGTCAACACAAGACTTTGACCCGTGGGTCCCTAGCAAAATAGGCTGTCAAGATTGTCAAAATGGGTCAAAGTAAAAAAAGAAATTTCCTGACAAATGTGCTGACTTATTTACATTTATGCCATTTTATTCCTTCCCTAGTACTTCTTTACTTTCCCATGAGTGAGGCTAAGGAAAACCCAAACATTACCCTTATAAGAGAAAATATACGAGGGAGGGTACTAAGCCGATGTGGGTACTAGCTAATCTAAAACTATGACTCCGCATATAATATTTATGTTAATGCAATTTATTTTTCAGTTATTTGCCTTTTATTCTCAAATTTATTATGTTATTTCTGACACTGCTTGGTTTACCCATGAGTGAGGCAACCAAAAACCCAAATATTCACCTCTTGATAGGGAATATACAAAAGCTTATTACACCAACGTGGACTGATCTAACTCTTCTTAAATGTTATGCAACTAGCAATTATCTTTACGCATCTAACCTTTACATTTCTGCATATTTTATCATGTTAGATGCTAAATCAAGGATGAAGTGGATGCCTTTAATCGGTAGCTATTTCTAACTACAGTGCATGTGTATACTACATTGTAGAGACAAGAATAAAGAGAAACATTCATTTACTCAATCTAAAATTCTCAACTCAGGCTGCATCAATCTCAAATTTCAAGTCAAAGTTATGAAAGAATTAATATTAGTGCTTATGATGTTTTAAAGAATCTCAATTAAGAGGAAATTAACAGTATAACTTAAGACAATATTCAACCCTTTCTCAGAACTATATTCATTGTCAATTAAGTTCTTATAATTGGCCTTTACATTTAAAACAAACAATTTTTTATAATTTTAAATTTTTATAAACTTTTAAATAATAAAAAAAAACACATGTAGGAAAAACTAAGTTCGAAATCACCCCCCCCCCCAACACTTAATTCTTACATTGTCCTGAATGTAAGCCTAAGCTAACAAAAGAAGGACTTAAACATAGGGAAATAATTAAGCTCAGACGCATAAACAAAAACAAACTAAGTTAAACATAGAATGGATAAAGTAAATGAGAATGAGAGGTAGAAAGATCAAATCTGTTATGTTGTCCTTTCAAAATCTATTCTCTAGGGTTGCCTCCCAATAAGCGCTTGGTTTATTGACCTCCATACTCATGAAAATCTAAACACAGACATAAAATAAATAAATTAAAATAAATAAAGAAACAAAAAAAGAGTAAAAATAAGTAAAAATAAAAAGAGTGATAATAAACAAACTAGACGCTAGTCCCCGACAACGGCTCCCAAAATTTGGTAGTGTCATTAGGGTACACTAAATTTAAAATCTTACTAATAATATAAACAACTAGTATAGAGCAAGGATTAATCCCATGAAGACTATGTTAGTTTTATTTATTATCAACTCTAAAAAAAAGACTTAAATTAATAATAATAATAATAATGAAAACTAAAAAAATATAAATTAATCTAAAAAAATGCCAACTGTAAATAAAAGGGGTTTTTATGAATTTTTAACTAAATGAAACGAAATAAAGAAACTAAAATTACGAAGATAATAATTTAATAAAAATTGTAATTAAAGGAAAAAGAAATAATAATAATAAAAACTTTGGTCAAAAGATCACTTACCACCACCAAACATGCAAATAATCATTATATCAATTATATCATCAATTTTCATTGAAACTATCAATCGTAGACAATAATAAGCTCATAAGCTCTGTTAGCCTCTATTTTTCCTTAATTTGTCATTAGGTAAAATAAGTTCTTCACCTAATCTCTAACCATGAAATAATTTAGAACAAGATCTATAAATTTAAGATACTGGAAGTATTAAGTAGAGAAAGATATTAGGTTGATTAAAACAATAAACACCCAATCTTGGATTATTTAACCTAGGTTATATTCTCCAATTGCAATCAATGATTCCAATTTTCTACTAATGATTAAAATATCAAGACAATTACGGATCAAGTATTGTTAATCTAGCAATAGAATTTATTGAAGTCCTATCTAATTGGCCACTCAAGTAAGACAAGAATAAAACCATAAACATTAATTATAAAAGAACAATAACAATCTCAATTAAATAAATTAAATAATAGAAATTAAATATTAATTAAATAACATATATGAGGCTTTGAGTTCACCTTCAACCAAAAAAAAAAATCTAGCCTATCATGATAAAAAAGAAAGCGAAAATAAAAACTAATGATATTCGGAGTTCTAAATAAAAATTACAGTGGTGAAACAATCCGAGCATAGACTGCCCTTCTCTCTACCTATTGCTCTCCCTTTTCTCTCCTAAAACCAATTTTTTCTGCTTTTTTTCTCTCTGCCGCCGCCGATTCTATTAAATCCGACTCCCCATGCAAAAGCCAAAGCTTGGCTTTTGTATTGTTTGGCCACCGACCTCTTATGTCCTAAAGCCAAAACCCTTGGCTTTTTAATTTGTTTTGGATTTTTCCTTGCACGTGCTCACCACTTTGACTAAGATGGCGTTTGTTTTTTTGTCTTAAATTTGAGTAGATCTGAATTAATCTGAATTCTGAATAGAATTGAATACTTGAATCTGAATGATATGTTTGTTTTTTTTGTCTGAATCGCTGAAAATAAATATTAAGTTGTTTGTTTTTTTAACTTAAAAAATATGAAAACTAGTATTTTTATATTTGTGCCCTTACGAATTATAAATGTGAAATAAATAATAATCATCTCAAAGAACATAAATAAGATAATATATTTTCATAAATAAATCATGTTCAATTAAATACAATCATTTAATATTCTAAATTAGTATATATTAATTAATTTAATTGTAGTTTATGATGTTTTTATATGAAAAATATTCATTATTAAAAATTATGAAGATAAATAATGCTAATTTAAAGAAAATAAAAAGATAAAAATAATAATAGTCTAATACTATATTACTACAAGTTATATAGATGTTTAATAATGCTAATTATTAAATTATTTATGTAAGAATGAAAATTAATTAATTAATTTAGGGATATTTTGGAAATTTTTTTTAATGATATCATTCAGATTTTTTAGATTAAGTAAAATGCTAAAAAAATTAGCTTAATAATTTAATGACTGAAAATTCTCATTAAGTTAAAAAAACAAATAGATTTAATGACTTAACTAAATGAAATTAAGTCAATTAAGTCATTAAGTAAAAAAAACAAACAACCTCTTAGTCAAGCCATTCAATTTGCTATTGTTCCTCACGTGTTCTTCTTGCGAATTGGGCCAATAAATTTTAATTCGAATTTAGTCGTAAGTGCACTAATAATAAATCCAAATAATCTTAAGCTTCTCTTCAATTTATTTTCTTTAAGCACAGTTTATTCTCAATCTTTAATTTATTACCCCATTCAATAAAATAATTTAATTAACTAAAAATAACTAGTAAATATATAATAAAGGATAAAATACGTAGATATATTTTTCCCCTATATTAAAAACAAAATTAAGAATAATTATATATTCGAGAAGAGGAAACTATCTACTGTAAATTTAAATTATTATCAACTAAAATGAATTTTAATTTAAACTAAAGATACAAAATTTAAATTAAATCAAAATAAAATAACTAAATTAAAAATTAACCGAAATAATTAAAATACTTAAGAACAAACAATAAAAACATGGAGAAATTAATGGTAAAATATAGAGAAAATATGCACTTATCAGTCAATAAGGAGAAAAACTTTCTTACGCCGACAAGGTGGAAAAATTCTAAAGTAATATTCATCCAGAATATTACTTTAGGCCAATAAAAAGGAAAAATCTCTCTAGACCAAGAAGAAGAAGGTAAAGTTTTGTAATAATATTCGTGCAGAATAAGTCACTTTTTCCAATGTCAAGGAGGAAAATATTGCCAAGGCCAACAAATAGGAAAAACTTCCCTAGGCTAGTCGGGAGGAAAAGTTCCCGAGTAATATTCCTCTATAAAAGTTCACTTTTCCCTATGCTAATAAAAAAAATCCTAGGCCAACAAAAAGGAAAAATTTCCTTAAGCCAACAAGAAAGAAAAGTTCCGTAATATTCCTCCAGAATACGTCACCTTTCCCAATGTCAAGGAGGAAAATATTCCCAAGGCCAACAAAGAATAAAAATTCCCAAGGCCAATTAGGAAGAAAAGCTCCCCAATAGTATTCTTCCGAAATAGTTTACTTTTTCCTTACATTGATAAGGAGGAAATGTTTCATAACAATATTCCTTTAGAAAATAGTTCACTTCTCCTTAGGCCAACAAAGAGGAAAAACTTCCTTAGGCCGGTAAGGAGAAAAAAGTACGTTATAATATTCCTCCGTAATATGTCACTTTTCCCAATGCCAAGGAGGAAAATATTCCCATGGGCAACAAAGAGAAAAAATTTCCCTAGGCCAGCAAGGAGAAAACATTTCATAATAATATTCCTCCAGAATATGTTGCTTTTCCCAATGCCAAGGAGGAAAATATTGCCAAGGCCAACAAAGAGGAAAAACTTCCCTAGGCCAATCCGGAAGAAAAGCTCTCTAATAGTATTCTTTTGAAATAGTTTACTTTTTCTTCACATTGATAAGGAGGAAAAATTTCATAACAACGTTCCTTCAAAAAATTGTTTACTTCTCTTAAAGTTAGTAATCAGGAAAATCTTCCTTAGGCCAGCAAGGAGAAAAAGTTTTGTAATAATATTCCACCGGAATAAGTCAATTTTCCCTATGCCAAGAAAAGGCCAATGCCCTATAAGGCTAACGAAGGTTAAGCAAAAACTTAGGCAAACAAAAGCCAAGACAAAAAGTGCACGCCAAGGCATGAGAAAGCCAATGCCCAACACGAAAAACAAAGGCTAAGGAAAAATAAAGGCTAAGGGAAAGCAAGGCAAACAAAGGCTAAGGAAAAACAAGGCAAACAAAGGCTACGAGAAAACCAATGCAAATAAAAGCCAAGGCCACAATAGCAAGCCAAGCCAAGAAAAGGCCAATGTTCAACAAGACAAACAAAGGTTAAGAAAAAATAAAGGCTAAGGGAAAACAAGGCAAACAAAGGCTAAGGAAAACTAAAGCCTAAGGGAAAACAAGGAAAACAAAGGCTAAGGAAAAACCTAAGCAAACAAAAGTCAAGGCAAGAAGAGCATGCCAAGCCATTAAAAAGCCAATGCTCAACAAGGCAAACAAAGGCTAAGGAAAAACTAATGCAAACAAAAGCCAAGGACACGAGCAATCTAAGTCAAGAAAAGGCTAATATTCAACAAGACAAACAAAGGCTAAGAAAAAATAAAGGTTAAGGGAAAACAACACAAATAAAGGCTAATGAAAAACAAAGGCTAATGTAAAACAAGAAAATCAAAGGCTAAGGAAACAAAACCAAGGCAACAAGAGCTTGCCAAGCCATGAAAAAGCCAATGCTCAACTAGGCAAAAAAAGGCTAAGGGAAAACCAAGGAAAACGAAAGTCAAGGCCACGAGTGCAAGCCAAGCCAAGAAAATGCCAATTTTTAACAAGACAAACAAAGGCTAAGGGAAAACTAAGGCAAATAGAAGCTAAGGAAAAATTAAGGCAAAAGCTAACCAACGAAAACAAAAGCCAAACCCAACAAGAGAAAGCCAAACTAAGGAATGGCCAACCTTATACAATCCAAGACAAAAACGAGTCAAGCTAAACCAAACCATAAAATATCTGCTCACCAAAATTTCATAATACCAACAAAGATTTTCATAAACTATTCCTGAACTAGCTAGAATGCATAGGGAAAATTTGTATTTTCCCTTAGAACTTTGGTCTAAAAAAAAGAGTTGAGGAAACTGACATTCCTCTTAGAGCTTTAGTTTAGAGGGAAAATTCAGAGGAGATTTAATCCACAATTCCTCCTGGAACTTCATTTTAGGGGAAAAGCTCAAAGAACGATTACCATTTCCTCCTAGAACTTTGGTTTAGAGGAAGAATTCAAAGAACTCACATTTCAACTTGGAAGTTCAATTTAGAGGAAATAGCTCACTTTTCCTTAAGTCAACTAGAGAAAAGTTCACTGATACATTCCTCCCAAAATATATTCAAACGCTTTCAAAAAAGGTCACGTGGTCAGTCAAATAAAATTCAGAAATTCCTATTGCAATCAAAGTATTTTCTAAAGAAAATAGACCGTGGGGGGAGTAGTATAGGTGCGATATTTCAAAGGCACCAAACTATGCCATATGTCCATCATTTTAGATAAAAGAAACTATTATGTGGGAAATAACACCCAATCTATTCCGAGGGAATAACACCCAGGATAAAATTCCCTAGGAACTTATGAAAATGAAAAGAGGGGGAAAACTCATTCTAATTCCAAATTCCATGGTCTAAGGAAAGCATGCTCAAAGTCATAAGAGTAAGGAAACACGTAGGTGCGGAATAAATATGTTTGTTTCCCTACAATCAAATTTACATCCATGTATACAATAATGATGGGTGACACGTGTCATTAGGAAGAGAGCTCAAGGCAAAACCTTAAATCCATGTCACCCATCATCTATAAATAAGGACCAACTCTATGAGAAAGGAGTCTCTTAGAAGAACATTGTTCATTCTAGAGAGAGAAACCCATTTTCTTCTCCTTTCTTCTTTCTTCAATCTTAATCAAACACTAACTTGGGCTTCGGAGTGCCTTTTTCAAGTACTCACCTTCTAGATTCAAGGCCAACTGATCGATTACAAGTTCTCCACAAGATACAAATACGTGTGAAGGTAAAAATCCAACTCCTTCAAAACCAAAGAGTGGAATTATTAGCACCCTTCTGAATAACTCTTAAAATCCTTGAATAATAAAACGAGTATTTCGGTTTTAAAACACCATTACTTAATTTTCATAGATAACCTTAATTCACTCTTTTCTAATAAAACCCCATATTAACGTGTTTCTATTCAGCGGGGCATGTTTATTGGCAAAACTTATTAAATCCATCATTTGGGCTCCCTTTTGTAATTAAAACAAAGTGTTTCTTTCTCAATTTCGAAGAAATTTTGTTTATAATCATGATCATTATTCCACAGAATAAGCAATCCAAAAGGTGTTTTATTTATGCATTGTTGAATAAAACAACTTCGATTCTAATCTTTAACTATTCCGCTTAATTCCTAAAAGTAAAATAAATATATCCTTTATATATACGATATATAATAAACAATACTAAAGGGAAATTTGTGAATCAATGTAAATGCGGTGCTCTCAGTATGCAAAATATGGTGTAATTGGCGATAAAATTATTTATTTGTGACATTGGCGATAAAATTAATTATTTGTTTAATGTGATAATTTTAGAAAGGGGTTTCATGAGATATTTGATGGGGTGCTATGAAATACCTGAACTAATTATTCTTAGGATTAATGTCGAACTACCCTCTTTATGAATTGACTATTTTCAAATTACCCTTCTTACTTTTAAAAATCTTAATTTACCCTTATTTTCGTTAAGAAAACAAAAAAAAAAAAAAAAATTATCAACCCAACTTTGTTTTTACCTTATCTTCTGAGTAAAAGTGAAGTAACTTGAAATTTTCAAAAGTAAGGAGTTTATTATTGTTATTATTATTTTTTAAGCTCAGTTTAGCACATTTAAACTAAAGTCCAAAGACAATTAATACATTTTAGGCTCAACAAAAGAAAAACTCTAGAACATAGATATTTTGTTAAAATTTAAAAAAAAAAGAGCTTATTATCTTTTACATTAGAAGGAACTAGAACAAGGAAGAAGAGAAAAGGAAAAAAAACAAAAAAGTCTAGGAGCGAAGAGAAGAATTTAATTGTTAAATAGGTTTTAAATTTGAGATTTCTTTAAAGGAAATTTGTGATTTGTGGTTTATGGAAATAGAAAAATAATTTGAGATTTTCTTCTTTATTTGAAATAAATTTTGGATATTGTTGAAGAGCATTTTGTTTCCAAAAGAGAGAGATGAAGAAAAAAGGAGAAGAAGGAAATTAAGGGCTTTGAGAGAGTGCAACGGGAAAGAGAAACGTGGTAAAGTAATTTGTTGACCATGAAAATTTCATGGAAGCCCCTGTAGTTTTTCGAAATTAAAGAAAGGTCTGATAATTACAAGATTTGGATTTGATACTTGGAGGATTGTAAAATGTTAACAAGATACTGGAGAATAAACAGAAGATTAAGGTGAGTTTTATTTTACATAAATATTATATTATGAATACAATAGAACCTCTATAAATTAATACTCGATAAATTAATAATCTTTATTATATAATAAATTTTCACGGTCTCGACTTAGGCTAATGGACTTAATTAATAATTTCGATAAAATAATAAGATATTACTTTTTTAAAAAATCTTATATAACTTTGTGGTCCCATTCAAATAATAAATTAATAATTTGCTAAAAATTACAAATGTAGTTGACTATGATATTTTAATTACATAAAATAAGAACATTTAATGTTTGTTTATATAAAGATTATTTTTAATCAAATTCATTGAACACATTAATTTAATTAAGATAATTAACATGAATACTATTTATTAAGTACATAGATAAGTGCAATGTATTTTTTTTGGGTTAAATGATTATAGTTAAATACATTGAATATATGAATTAAATTATTTTTAATCTAATTTATTGAATACATTTAATTAAGTTAATGTAACATGAATATTATTTAATTAAGTAGACATGTACAATGTATTTATTATTTTGGTTAATTGAATGCATAGTTTAATTCATATTTAATATTGGTAAAATAAATTGAATGTTTAGTTATTAAATGTATGTTAATTGAGTTGTAAATAATTATGTAAATTAATAAATTATTATTTTATCGATTAATTATAAATTATTAATTTATTGATTATTTAATATCTCTTTTAATTAATATATTTATATGGTTCCAACTCTATTAATTTATATAGGTTCTACTTGTATATTTATTTTTCTAATATTAGTTCATTTATTATAGATCACTTTTAAGAAAAGTTTAAATTTGAGGAAATTTTAAATAGGTAAAAATATATATGTTGTCATTGATTTGATTTTGATGAAACTTTGGGGTTTAATTATTAAATAAACTTGAAGATTAGGGCGTTTTTGATATATGAACCAATTATTACTACTTTAAGTTATTTTTCCTATAAGAACTCAATTCATTTTTGAGTTCTTATAGGAAATAATGAATTTTTGCGAAATAATGAATTGAGTTCTTATAGGAAAAATAAATTAAAGTAGTTATAATTGGATATGTTTAATGTTATGAAGTTGACGGGTATGTAAATTATTAAGGATTGACATGGATTGTAAATTATTGAGGATTGACATGGATTGGTGATTAGGTAACTAATAATGACAGCTTTTAAAAGTAAGTATTGTGAGATATGATTTTAAAATAATATTTAATAATTTATACATGGCTAAGAATTATATCAAATTAGGCAAAGAAGTTTTTTTAAGGGTTTTGATTAAGGAATTTGGTGAGAATTCGTTTAATTTCATTAATTTAGAGGATGCTTATAAAGTTTGATGCTTCAATTAAGTTTTATAGAAATAGATTTATTTGCATATGGATTTCTTAAAGGATATGATAAATGATTTTTTTTTTTACTTATCTTTGATTAGAAATGCACTAGGGTGCTTTAGTGATATATATATAAATGTTCTAATCAGAATTTCAAAGTGTGGGAATGTCCGGTAAAACGCATAAACTGTGCGGTTTATGCGCTACAAGTTTTAAGTCTGTTAAACCCTACAGTTTAATAGCTTTCCCAGACTTTCCTATACTTTAAAATCCCAGATCAGATCGGGACTAATATATATATATAAAATATTTACTAGTTTATTTTCAAAATCATTTGACAATACTCTTTCCCTCCAAATACAGAGATAAGTAGTTACAGTTACTAAGATAAAGTTACAAATATTCCGTTATAGAGATATAATTGAGATAGAGGCCTTTGGGGTTTGTTTGAGCACACGCAGAGATTTGGGCCGTGTGCTTGGACACTTTTGCCTTTCGGTGGCTATTTTATGCATATGATATGATGAGATATATGAGATGGCAAGCCATTGGTCTACCCATTATACCTCTAGCCACGACAGCTCACATTCAGTACGTCATTATACTGCCCATCTGAGGTCCGTGTCTGACAAGGTTATTCCCTTAGTTACTCATTTAATGACATTTTTAAAATCATGTGTATTTGTTCTTTGAAATGATATTCATGATTATTATGCACATCATTATGTATTCCTTTTAATGTTAGTAACTTGATTTTAAAGTTTAAATTTTTTATGTTTTCACACATAGTTTGATAAAAATTGTATATTACAAAAACAAAATTATTTTAAAGAGTAAATTTTATTTTCAAAATCTGCTATCTATTCACTAGGGTGATTTAACTTCCTTAATGGACCTAAGAGTCTTGCTCTCGGAATCCTCAAAGAGAAGGGTTGGCGAGAGCCATTTCCCAGTAGTGGAGTGGACTGAGGTGTGGAGCCTTTAAAGGTTAGTGTAAATTTTATTTTTCAAAACCTACTATTTAGTCACTAAGTTTTATGCTCACATCGTTTTACTATATTTTTCCCCTAGATTGCAGGAACACGAGTAAACCAAACGACTGTAGGTTATTTTGGGTTTTGGCCATCTGATTTGCTAGGAGTTATAGATCATATTAGTATAGCATTTAGTCTTAGACTTATTGTTATTTTGTGTCCTAAAAGCATGCGATAAATAAAAATTTCTGAATTTCATATAATTTATTTATTCATAATTTATTTGAGCATACATTATTAGCCCTTATTTTTATAGTATGTGATTTATGTATTGGGCATATAATGTCAATACTAGAAGATATAAATTACAGGTTCTTTCTAAATATAAGATTGTTCATAGCTATTAATGAAATAGGCATTTTTGTAACGACCTGCCCCAAGCTCCCCAGGGCGAATCTTATTAGAACTCGCACATATACAAAAAAATAAATCTCTTTACATTCGATAACAACTCAAGCCTTAAATACAACATTAAACTGCAGCGGAAGAACTTAAAAATCAAGCCAAACCATCTACAGTCCTCAATTCAAATCCTTCTCCCCAGTCCTAATTTTCGGGAACTGAATCACAATAAATTATAATGAGTACAAAACTCCGTAAGTAAACCAGTTTTTATTATACCAAAATACATACATAAAGCTATAAAATGCAAATGGATGATATGCAGTGACATTTTCAAAACAATATAAACAATTATCAAAATCTATTTTGTCACTTTCAAACTTTCACATTTTCTTACCAAATCACATACTTGAACTACCTTCATTCAATTATCGTTTAGTAGAACTCTCTCTGAACTTCCATAACATTCTCATACTTTGGGCTTCTCGTAACCGCGTCCCTCGCCCTCTTATCTCATAAACACAACATCTAGAGTGTCCTCCACTAAGCGCGTAATGAATTTATGCATCCAAGCAAAAAACATGGTTCCTTTCCCCAAAATCTTTTCATTAAAATCCACTTTCTTATTTCATGAAAAACATAATGCATTTTCGTGCTCATGCCAATGAAATATTCACACATACATATGCCCATGTACAAAATCACACATAACACATAAACACATGGGCAGAAACATATAAATACATATTCGTCCATATCAAAATAGGCTTTTCAAACATATCAGACATATACATATTGTTTATTGTTATTCGTTTTAAAAATCTAGTTTACTTACCTCTTCGCATCTACACGTAACATGTGCGTACTGATATCATAGGCCTAAAAATCAATAATAAAACTCTCATAATAAATTATCCAATCATAATTATAAACTCGAATGTCCTCAAATATCTCATTTTAAACATATTCTAGACTTAACCTCAATTAATCTCAATTTAAATCATAAATTATCAAAATACCCCAAAATCATATATTATTGAAATATCTCCGAAATCATAAATTACTAAAACATTCTCGAAATCACGAACTCACAAATTACCAACTTATCTATCAATTCAGAAATTACCAAAATATCCACAAAGTCAGAATTTATAAAATTATCCACGGAGTGCGAAATTATCAAAATGCCCTTGCTAGTCAACAGTCAACAGTGACTGAAATTCAACCAACGGTGACCGAGAAGCTCGGGTTAGACACTTCTGGCCGAGCTGAGTCCAATGGTGTCGGCGGTGACCTTCCACGTGCGGTGGCGGCGCCGGATCGAGTTCCTAAAGGTGTGAATCCTCCCATGGCTAATCGACGGCAAAACGACTTCCCCGGTGGCAGTGGATGGTCGGAAATAGCAGAGGGAAAGGTGGGGAAAAAATCCCAATTGATGGCGTGGCTTAATTCCGCTGGAATTGATGGCGATCGTGATGGGTTTTGGCCGCAACCTTTCGAGCTTTAAACAGCGGCGTTATAGGTGGTTTCTGATGACGATGACGGCAGAGACGTGATGGTCGGCTCAAGAGCTTCGATTTGGTACCTTGCACGATAAGTGAGGTGGCCGGTATCGCGGGCTCTAACCGGGTCAATTTTTGGGTTCCGGGTCAAACGGGTCAAACCCAATTCCATCTCTCTCTTTTTCTCTTTCTCTCGTCTCACCTCTTTCTCTTTCTATCTCTGTCCTTTTCTTTTTATATAGAACTAGGGTAAAATGAAGGGGTGGGGTATTACACATTACATAAGGCTGTAACTTTTTGACTTCTATTGTGAGTGATTTTATCTTGATCACTGGAGTGGAGATTTCGAGTAGAATAGTTAATATGTATATGTGATATGCATATTGAATTGGACTATAGTGAATTATGATATAATTTAACAGTTGTCATTGATCATAATGCATATAAGTTTTAATATGCTTAATCGATCTTAATCTTGAGTGGGTAATGAACTTGCATTCACGTATTATGTCTTTTGAGTTATCATGAAGTGAGATCCGTATAAACGGTCAAAACCTTGATAGCTTGGAGATGTGATTTCATGGATCATAGGAGCATATACTTACAAGATGGAATCTATACAAATGATGCTTACCTAAGTTATTTGTGGCACTTGATTATTTAAATCTATGGCCGCAGTTTATTCAATAAATTGTTTATTGAATAATAATATTTATTTGTAAATTTATTTACAAGTATTGATATATTAAAAGTGATCATTGGAACAAATAATGACTTAGGGGTAAATATGTAATTACAGAGGCACAACATTTGTCACTGGCCTAACTTTAATTACGAGTATCAAATAGAGGGTCGATTAAGTGGATATTATTGGTCTAAGACCAAAGCCAAAATTAATTAAAAGGATTTTTAATTAATTCGACTTTTATTTAATTACAAGGGTTACTAGAGCCGACTTTGGGCTTTTAGTGGAATAGCCTAGGGATAACTTAATAGTTTTGGTGTGTCATGAGATGATTGGACCTTGACTATTAAGTTGGAGCTAGAAAGCCCATGGGTCTACAATCTCTCTATTAGCTTAATTCCTAGTCAAACTCGGACTCTAATTTGTGCTTATATAAAGGAGAGAAAATTAGAACAGAAATAGAACTTTACATGTAATTTTTCTTGAAAAAGAAAAAATACAGTTCTAAGGTTTCCATCTCTTGCACAGAAATAACGCTTCTCTACATACCCACTCATGTGAGGAAGACAATTGAGGATAACAGAAAAGATTGCAACCATATTCTGCAAATCACAACAACAGGGGTGGAAAAGTTTGCAGTCGTCTTCTTCAGATTTTCAATAGGAAATCAATGTATTTTTTCTAACCCCATGCATGTATACATAATCAAGAAAAGTTCCTGGCTTCCGCTGAATTTTATAAATCAGAAAAATTAATTTTCTAGGATCAGATTAACCAACATTTATTTCATCTCATTTTGAATTGTATAATTATGATATGATTACTATGGATGTTTAATGTATTAGCTGCAATATATTTTTTTGATACTATTGGAAATATTAGGTGATATTTGGATGAGATCATTTAACCATATTATTTACAATGATGTATGATGTTATGTGTTTGAAGAGGTTGATCTATAAAGTTGGTTGAATGTGAGATTATTTTGAGAGTGCTTATTTTATAGTTTACATGTTGGAAATGTAAAAATTACATGGGAAACTCTGTCGAATTTTCCCCAAATCCTTATTAATAATTTTATTTAGTCATGTTAGATGGAACTAACTAGACTCCCCCTTGGAGTTTGGGCTGGTCGTTTCATGCTAACGGTCAAACTCAAAATGAAACAAAAGGCTAAAATTTCACAACTTTTTACTTTTGAGTAGAGCTTCTAACACCCCTCTAAAATCCTTATAACATTTTTTAATTCTATTTCCTACAATACCCCCGGTTTAATTTATAAAATAGAAACCTAAATATTAAAATTAAACACCCCCCATAAAATTTTACTCTAAAAAGATTTTTTTAAAAAAATTGTTATTTACAAAAAACATAGAAATCCTAAAATCTTAAATTATTTTCTTCTTATTGTATAATTTTTAAATCCGTATATATAAAGTTATATTTCTTTGATTAAACTTTAAGATAGAAATAATTATGAAATTAGATTGGTGCAAAGAATTTTATTAAAGAATAATCTATTTATGTCTTTAATTTGAATTCCATTCAAAATAAGAAATCAAATTATATTTTATTATTTAAGTAATTTTAATTAAAACAGATTTTATAAAGAATTTTGAGGGGTGTCAAAAGACTTACTTTTTTTTTTTAATTAAAAAAGAACTTCAAAGTTCAAATAGACTTTTAAGGCCCAAAACATTGAAGTTTGACAAAATTACAATAGTCAAAGCATTAGCAATGTTTTTTGATCATCCCAAATCAACATCATTTTTCTAAATTCTTATTATGAAGATGTATTACATCAATTAATTTTAAATATCCACAAGACTAGACCTAGATTAATTATGTTAGTTGGGTTTGGGTGGCATTGTAGCCGGGTATGGTGCCGGGCTCTCATCTTTGGCTGCCATTTTGTAGCCTAAGAGTTGGTGCAACCAGTTTCTTAACCGTTGCACCTTTTTTAAAAAAAAAATTTATAAAATAAATTAAAATAATGTATTAATTAAGAAATTGTAAAAAAATATCATTAATAGTAAAAAAAAATTAAATAAATAGATATAATCTTATCACAGTCAAGAGAAAAAATAAAAAAAATTTTATAATAAAAGACAAATATTTGTTTCAAATTTTATATGTGATGTCTTATATTTAACATCAAAATTTTTCATGTATATTATTTCTTGTCTCAACTTTATCATTCTAAATACCCCAAAAACTTCTTTTCTCACCCATTTCATGTTTGACATCAATGTTGCGTGTTCAACATCTTTCGTCACATATATCACGTGTTCTGTTGCATGTTTACGTCGTACTCATGTTTAATCTTAGCTATTGCGGTTGACCTCAATTGTTGCATGTTTCATGTGATTTTTTTACATGTAAATTTCATGTTGCATGTTTTCACTAGTTGTTGCGTGTTTCACTTGAGTTATTGCATGTCTTGAATAAAGCCAAAAAATAAAAAATTTTCCCGCCCGTTTCATGTTTCACGTCCTCGTTGCAGATTTGACAAGAACTGTTGCATGTTTACATCGTTCTCATGTTTAACCTCAGTTGTTGCATATTTGACATTAGTTGTTGCATGTTTCATGTGACTCTTTTACGTGTAAATTTCATGTTGCTTGTTTGACCTCACTTGTTGCATGTTTCACATGAATTGTTGCATGTCTTGAATAAAGCCAAAAAAATGAAAATTTTCCTGTCCGTTTCATGTTTCAAGTCCTTGTTGCATGTTTGACGTGAAATGTTGCATGTTTACGTGGTTCTCATGTTTAACCTTAGCTGTTACATATTTGACCTCTGTTGTTTGCATGTTTTGTATAAATTTTTTACATGTAAATTTCATATTGCATGTTTGACCTCACTTGTTGTACGTTTGACCTCGGTTGTTGCATATTTCACATGAATGTTGCATGTCTTGAATAAAGCCAAAAAATAAAAATTTTTCCACCCGTTTCAAGTTTGACTTCCATGTCGCATGTTTGACCTCAATTATTGCATCTTTCACATGAACTGTTGTATGTCTACTTGGTTCTCAAGTTTAACCTCATCCAATCCATTAATAAACAAATATTGAAATGTTGCCTTAGTGTTAAAATTATTTGATAATCCAAGTAAATCATATTTGATAAACCAAGTAACAATTTATTTGTAATTTGTTTAATTTTTCAAGCGAAACTAACTACGGTGACAATTTTAAATTACTAAAAAACAAAAATTTTGAGTTCAATTGGTATTTTAAAAATCAAATAATACTATGTTTCTTTAATTGTTTTGGATTAATTTCATCAAAGCTTGTAGTTGAAACCCCATAAACAAAGGCATCTCAAGCTATGTAATTTTAAAAAAATGCTTAAAGAAGAGAGTTGGGAGGTGCACCCATGCATAAATTAATTTTCATCATCGCCTTTATTTATATGTCTTGAGCACTGGAGGCTTTCCCTTACATTACCATTATGTATATTTAACCCTCACATAACATACATTTATAGTTTTAAATCCTTTAATGCCTAATATACGTGACTTTTTTAGGTGTAAATTTTATGTTTCATGTTTGACCTCACTTGCTGCATGTTTTATCTCGATATGAATTTTTTCATGTCTTGAATAATGCCAAAAAAAATGAAAATTTTCCCACCCGTTTCATGTTTCACATCCTTGTTGCATGTTTGACCTTAGCTGTTTCAGGTTTGATGTGAAATGTTGCATGTTTACGTGGTTCTAATGTTTAACCTCAGCCAATCTATTAATAAACAGATATTGAAACGTTGCTTTAGTGTTAAAATTATTTAATAATTCAAGTTATTATTATTTAATACTCTAAGTAATTTGTTTAATTTTTCAAGCAAAACTATGGTGACAATTTTAAATTACTAAATGACAAATATTTGAGTTCAATTGGTAATTTGTAAATTTTTTATTTTAAAATAAAATAATACAATGTTGCTTTAATTATTTTGGATTAATTTCATCAAAGCTTGTAAATGAAACCTATAAACAAAGGCATTTCAAGCTCTGTAATTACAAAAAAAAATGTGTAAAGAAGAAAGTTCGGGGGTGCACCCAAACATGAATTAATGTTCATCATCGTCTTCTATTATATGTCTTGAGCAATGGAGGTTTTCACTTACATTACCATTATAATTATTTAACCCACACATAACATATATTTATAGTTTTAAATTCTTTAACGCTTGATATACATGACTTTTTTAGATGTAAATTTCAGGTTGCATGTTTGACCTCACTTGCTACTTGTTTTTCCTCAATTTTTGCAGGTTTCACATGAATTGTTGTATGTAAAAAATGAAAATTTTCCCGCTCCTTTCATGTTTCACGTCCTTGTTGCATGTTTGACCTCAGCTGTTGCAGGTTTGATGTGAAATGTTGTATGTTTATGTGGTTCTTATGTTTAACCTCAGCTGTTGCATATTTGACCCCAATTATTGCATATTTCACGTGACTTTTTTACATGTAAATTTCATGTTGCATGTTTAACCTCACTTACTATATGTTTGACCTCGTTTGTTGCATGTTTCACTGGAATTGTTGCATATCTTGAATAAAGCCAAAAAATGAAAATTTTCCTACCCATTTCATGTTTCACGTCCGTGTCGCATGTTTGACCTCAGCTGCTGCAAGTTTGACGTGAACTAGTGCATGTTTATGTGGTTCTCATGTTTCACCTTAGCTGTTGTATGTTTGACCTCAGTTGTTGAATGTTTTACGTTACTTTTTTTTATGTAAATTTCAAGTTTCATGTTTGACCTCACTTGTTGCATGTTTGACCTCGATTGTTGCATGTTTCACATGAGTTGTTGCATGTCTTGAAAAGGCAAATAAATGAAAATTTTACTGTTTGTTTCCTGTTTCACATCCTTGTTGCGTATTCAACCTTAGTTGTTGCATGTTTGACGTGAAATGTTGCATGTTTACGTGGTTCAGCTATTGCATGCATGTTTGACCTCAGTTGTTACATGTTTCACTTGACTTTTTTACGTGTAAATTTCATGTTGCATGTTTGACCTCACTTGTTGCATGTTTAATCTCGGTTGTTGAATGTTTCACATGAACTGTTGCATGTCTTGAATAAAGCCAAAAAATAAAAATTTTCCTACTTGTTTCATGTTTGACTCTGTGCCGCATGTTTGACTTCAGTCCTTGCTTCTTTCATGTGAACTATTGCATGTTTACGTGATTCTCATGTTTAACCTCAGCTAATCTATTAATAAACAAATATTAAAATGTTGCCTTAGTGTTAGAATTATTTGATAATTCAAGTGATTATTATTTGATACTTCAAGTAACAATTTATCATTTTATCATTATTTATTTCATTATTTTGTAATTTGTTTAATTTTTCAAGTGAAACTAACTATGGTGACAATTTTAATTCACTGAATAACAAAAATTTTGAGTTCAATTTACAGCTTATAATTTTTTTAAATCAAATAATACAATGTTGCTTTAATTATTTTGGATTAATTTCATCAAAGATTGTAAATGAAACCAATAAACAATGGCATCTCAAGCTCTGTAATTTTAAAAAAAATATATGTAAAGAAGAGAGCTGGGGGATACATGAATTAATTTTCATCATCATCTTCTGTTATATGTCTTAAGCAATGGAGGCTTTCCCTTACATTACCATTATATATATTTAAACCCCACATAACATATTTTTATAGTTTTAAATCCTTTAACGCCTGATATACATGACTTTTTTAGATGTAAATTCATGTTGTGTTTGACCTCACTTGTTGCATGTTTGACCTCAGTTGTTGTTTTAGATGAATTGTTGCATGTCTTGAATAAAGCTAAATAATGAAAAATTTTGCGCTCATTTCATGTTTCACGTCCTTTTTGCATGTTTGACCTCAGCTATTGAAGGTTTGACGTGAAATATTGCATGTTTATATGGTCAGGGGTGGATCAAGAACAATAATTTACTGGGGGCTAAATTAAATAGTAGCAAAATATAGAAACTAAAACTTGAATATATAAAATTTTGGTAATACATTACATTACAATTGTTTTTTAAGTTAAAGTATGATTTTAACATTTATAAAAATAATAGTTTAAATTTTAAAGGGTGGGGCTCTCTAATAATGTTACAGAGGTTATTTAGAAATTTCTTTAAAAAAAAAAGGATAATTTTTTTATAGTGGGGGCTCAAGCCCCCACTAGTCCTACTGTAAATCTGCCCCCGTATGTGGTTTTCATGTTTAACCTTAGCTGTTGCATGTTTGACCTTAGTTGTTGCATATTTCACGTGACTTTTTTACATGTAAATTTCATGTTTTATGTTTTACCTCTGTTATTGCATGTTTCACATGAATTGTTACATGTCTTGAGTAAAGCCAAAAAATAAAAATTTTCCCGCACGTATCTTGTTTCACGTCCATACGCATGTTTGACCTTAGCTGTTGTAGGTTTGACGTGAATGTAGCATGTTTACGTGGTTCTCATGTTTAACCTTAGTTTTGCATGTTTGACCTCAGTTGTTGCATGTTTCACATGGCTTTTTCACATATAAATTTCATGTTGCATGTTTGACCTCACTTGTTGCATGTTTCACATGAATTGTTGCATGTCTTGAATAAAGACAAAAAAATAAAAATTTTCTAGCCCGTTTCAAGTTTCATGTCCTTGTTGCATGTTTGACCTCAATTGTTGCATGTTTTACGTGACTTTTTTACATGTAAATTTCATGTTGCTTGTTTGACCTTACTTGTTGCATGTTTGACCTCAGTTGTTGCATATTTCACTTGAATTGTTGCATGCCTTGAATAAAGCCAAAAAATGAAGATTTTCCCGCCTGTTTCATGTTTGACGTCCATGTTGCATGTTTAACATCATCTATCACACGTTTCACGTGTTCTATTGCATGTTTACGTCGTACTTATGTTTAATATCTACTTTTGCATGTTTGACTTCAATTGTTGCATGTGCCATTATATTTTTTACATATAAATTTCATGTTGTATGTTTACATCACATGTTGCATGTTTGAGTTGTGGTGTTACATGTCATAAAAACAGTGCCAAAAATTTTTAATTCCTGTCCATTTCATGTTTGATGTTTATGTTTCATGTACAACATCGTCCGTCACATATATGAAATGCCAAGTTACAAGTTTACATCGTAATCATGTTTAATTGTTGATTGGTGTTTCAAGTCATGAAAAATGGTGCCAAACATTTCGAAATTCTTGAAAATGAACTCTTTGCCTTTCAAGGATTAGTTGCTTAGACCAAATAGCTATCCGTTTGGTTTTGACAGACTCTCTACCTTCCAAGCGGTTAGCCACCTAATTGGAGCAGCTAGCCGTTTCCCTTGAATTTTTCATTCAATGTTATAAAAAATAAATATAAAATAAGAGTGCATTTCAAAATTCCTTGACAATTCAAGTGATGATTTATAATTAAACTTATTTTTTTAGTATTCTTTTTTATTATTAATTAAGTTTAATTAAGCCAATCTATTAATAAACAAACATGGAAATGTTGCCTTAGTGTTAAAATTATTTGATAATTCAAGTGATTATTATTTGATACTCCAAGTAACAATTTATCATTTTCATTATTATTTGTTTCATTATTTAGTAATTTGTTTAATTTTTCAAGTGAAATTTACTTCGGTGACAATTTTAAATAACCAAATAACAAAAATTTTGAGTTCAATTGGTAATTTATAAACTTTCTATTTTAAAAATCAAATAATACAATGTTGCTTTAATTATGTTAGATTAATTTCATCAAAGCTTGTAAATGAAACCCATAAACAAAGGCATCTCAAGCTCTGTAATTACAAAAAAAAAATGTGTAAAGAAGAGAGTTGGGGGTACACCCATGCGTGAATTAATTTTCATCATCGTCTTTTGTTATATGTCTTGAGCAATGGAGGCTTTCCCTTACATTACCAATATATATATGTACCACCCACATAACATATAGTTATAGTTTTAAATCCTTTAGCGCCTGATATGAAAAAAAAAGTTTACAAATTATAAATTTGTAAAACATAATAAAAATTAAAAAAATCCTTGCTATAGAATTGGAATTATAAAATCTCTTGCATTCAAAATATTAGAAACTCTTGTAATATTATAGTGTGTGTACACACATACACACATGTATATACACGGATGAATATTTTGAGCTTATGTTTGCGGGGAACATTTGATACACGTTATTTTATTAAACTAGATTTAATTAATAAAAATATATTAAAATTGAATTTAATTCAACTTTGTACAATAATTATGTTTAGGAAAATATCAAATTAACTAATTTTTATTTAACTCGTATACAAATTATAAATGTGTTCATGAAATTACACATATACATTTAATGGTCTAACTATTTTTTACACGATTGATAAAATGATGGCTTTGAAGAGAACTTGTAATTTGAAAAAAAAAGTCCAATTAGTTATAATAAAATTACATATCTATCCAATTTTTTTTCCTTATTTTAGTCGGATAATAGTTTTGAAAAGAATTTGATAATTCAAGTGATAATCTCTAATCTTATTTGTTGCATAATATTTTTTAGGTGCATTTTTTTAGAAAAACTAATCACGGTGAATATTTTAAATTACTGAGTCACAAAAAATTCTGAGTTCAATGGCATTTATTAATGAAATTTGCTTAATGAAAAAATCATAGTACACTTATTTTAAAAGAAATTTGTTAATGAAAAACAAAATAATGATAATCAAGGGCACTCATTTATAAAAATAAGCTACAAAAAGAAAAACAAAATTCATATACCAGAATCTTCCCAAAAATAAAAGCATTGTCGAATTGAGTTACAAACTAATAATAATTAATAAAACACTTATGCTAGATAATTTATAGAATCGAGCAATATCTAGTTGAATTCTACCCTGCAATAATTAATATTTTCAAGTTAATCTATAAGATAAAATTAGTCGTTAATCATATTAAGAAGCAACTACAAATTACCCTTGAAAAATAGCAGAACAAAAGCACCAAAATAGCAAATATAACCAAGAAACAACAATAAAAAATGCCCAAAAAGGGCAAAAAAAAGATGCCTAAAGCAGCAATAAAATTTATCCTAAAACAACAGTGAAAAATGACTGAAAACAGCATAAAAAATCTAAAACAATAGTAAAAATGCCTAGAACCAGTAGAAAAAAGCCAAAATAACAGGAGAAACTGCCTAAAACCAACAAAAAAAAATCGAAAATAGCAGAAAAATCTTCAACCGCCAGAGAAAGCTACGAAAGAAAAGAAATAAAGTTCATAAAGAGTTAAAGCTAACATACTGAACACTACCTAGAAATTAAGCAGTGTGTTAAATGAAAAAGAAAGCCAAGCATGTCTAAATCACTAATGTATGAAATCATGTTAATACAACTAGATTAATGTCTACTAAATCTTTCCTTCTTTTTTTAATAATATTTTTATAGCATTTCAGCCCAAAATTACTCCTAAACGTAAAAAAGTTAAATTAATAAAAACAATGAAAGGAGACAGTTGATTTAATGAACAAATTTGAAAGTATCTAACTAAAGGAATACCAAAGGCCAATTATCACAACTTTAAATAGATTGTAGATATGCTTATCATGAAATCTTCAGCTTCCTGGTGAGAATCTAATTAACAATATGCACACAAACAATCAAAACCATAGAAAAAAATACAATCAAGTTAAAGATCTATTGCATGAGAATTTAACCAAAAACCCAAATTCTTAGATCTTCAATATGGAAAGCACAAACCCAAATTCCTTCATTTCCCATATATCCAACATGCAATGATGCAAACTTAAAAAAAATTGCTTAATTTTGAAGCTTTACATTTCCTCAGACAAAATCAAATTGAACTTCAGTTCCTTATATGATCAATATCTACATATAAGTATGAAATTACAACTATTCCACACGCGTGATCTCATGCTTGCACCCAATAATTTCCTGATTCCTCTGTTTATTTTCATCCACTGCCAGAAAATAAGTATTTTAATTTTTTTTCCCCTCACTTTCAATTCTAATTTCAAAAATTCTGTACCAAAGAAAGAGAATTTCAAGTGCTTTGATTCTTCCCAACTTGTTAATGCCAATAAGCGAATCAAATTTCACAATAAGAAATTGAAATAAATTATTTAAAATTAAGAAAACCCTAAATTCCTTTTCTTTTATATTTCTCAGTGATTCAACAATAATAAGCAAAATTACTGCATAAATCAATAATGGGGATTATGATAATGCAGTCCCTCTTATTTTCTTACATCTTTACCTTGTGCAGCTGATGACAGCAAATGAAGAAAGAGGCAGTGATGGCAGAGACGACAGCAGCTGTAGGAACTATTAATAAACACCCACTCAGGCAATGTATGATAACAAAAAAAATATAAAAATACATAATCTGAATAACCAAAGCACAGTACTGCAGATTTCAATTCAACACGTTAAACTAGTGCCTAAATCAATAGAACACCAACACTGTAGGAACTATTAACACTAGATTGTTGCATTAAAAAGTGACACATTTTGAAAAACAAATCTTAATGAGTTTTCTTAATACACAAACAAACTCTTTCCTTCAAACGTTATGGAAGTTTTATGAGTTTTACTGGGAATTTTTTTATTTCTATAGTTTTAACAAATAAGAAAAACACAAATGCCAAACCATAAAACAAAATTGGGAGGAAATAAAGAAACTGAAAGTATACTCTTTCACATTCAATTCACTAGCTCTAATAAGAATGTTTCTTTCTTTTTTTTTTTTAACTCTAAACAAAATTTTTTTTTTTTAACTTCTCCACTAACCAAACAGTAAACCAAGTCATTTGCCACAACAGCTACAACCAAAAGAAACTTAAGCAAAAACTTACTCCCCAATGTAGCTCAAAATAAGAAACGCCTTCTTGAATTCAAGTTCTCCATTAACACCAGTAATGTCATTAAATACTCTTCTCTATCTGTCCTCAACAAAATCCTTTAACCCTCTTGTTTTCTCACATCCTTACCTTTTGCGGCTGATGATGCCGAGCGAAGAAGGAGGTAGCGACGTCAATGACAGCAGCTGGATCGGAAACGATCGGCTAAAGACGACAGCAGCTAAATGAATTATAAGCAATAAATTTTCTTAAGCACATACCGGTGTAGTAGTATGATAGTATCAACTACAATTTGGTCTTTGAAGGCACAATATGATGAAAAAAAAAACATATATCTCAAAAATTCTACCAAACAGTCAACACTGACATCCAATTGACACATTTAATTAATCCCTCAATAAGTCAATCTTTCATTAACCATTTTCTGGCATGAATTTCCTACAATTCGTACAAATTCTAAAGCAGAGACTTCTTAGTTTTTAATCAAATTATTCAAGCATTTCACATTTTCTATCACGAAAAATAAAAACGAACTTCATAAACAATCTTTTTAATTTACAATTTTGATGATTTCTATTATAAGCTTATTATTGCATAGTTCTCATTCTTTTATTAAATATATGTATTAAGAGATTTGATGCGCGTTACTTGATATATACGCTGTTTTTAATCCTTTACATGATCTCATCACACAAATATTTATAGTAAATTTATAAATTAGATCGAGATAATAAAAACTCTTGGATCCACCCAAAACTAAGCATATTTTTATTACCTCAATCTCATATGTAACGTGACTTTTATTACCTCAATCTAATAGATAAAACAAACAAACAAACACAAAACATGTTACAATTAATTAAAATCATATATGTCCAACAATGGACCTAATTAACTTGATTACGATACAAACCTGCAACATTTAAGTCAATATATTTACACCAAACATCGTTCATAAGAAAAGAACTTCAAATATGAAACCAAGAAAAAATTAATTCTCAGATGCATTTAGAACATGAAATACTAAACTTCAAGCATGCTATGTGTGATGCAAGTATAAAACATGATATTTATGCATGAGATAAAGAATACAAAATTTATTAAAAATAAAGTCAAGCATGCAGCAATGGATGTTTAACACGATTATTTGGTTGCGTCATACTTTTCACAAAATGAGAAAAGAATGATGATATTTGAACACTTTTTATTCTCTCACCAGCCCCATTTCTTACTTAACCCATCATTAACTTTAAAATATGTTTTCTTTCCCAATATAATCCCCATAATTTCAAATTTTTCCTTCTTATTACTTTATCATTTTTCCTTCACCCCACCTTTTAAACTTTTAAACTCCGTCAACTATGCTAGGCTCAAAATCGTAAATGGAGAATGTGAAAGATTGGAGGTTTTCAAGAGGAATCCAAGAAAAAAGCCATTATCCAAGCATGAAAATACAAAATAAGGAATCTAAAATGGTTTTAACAAGTACTTGGGGGGGTTTTTGTTTGTGGTTCTTGAATATGCATGTGATTAGAGAGATTTGACTTTTGTGACTAAATATTATTATGGGCTTTTCTCGAAAAAACAAATTGCCAAAGTTATTGAAAGAGTGGAAAAGACAATATTCAATTATTTAGTTAGGTCGAGTGGTCAGGGCTATTGTAGAGTAGACGTCCCTCAAATATTAGTGAGGGTAAAATATGAGTAGTGTTTTATATGATTTAATGTTGTAAACTAGTTCCAATAATAGTCTGATTATAAATATTTTAATGTACTAATCCCAATAATAATCTGATTGTAAATATTAATAGTAGTTTCATGTAATACGAGTTATAGTCTGATTGCAATATCTATGTAAAAAAAAAAAATTATTTAGTTACTATTCAATTGTGTTATGAAATTCTTCCAAGTAATCCAATTCAAAAATCCTTTTTCACTGATGCAGCAACCTCAACTTCAGTATAAATGATAGTTGGGCTAGGCATGGTTGTAAAAAATTATAAAGGGGAGATCCTAGCTGTTGCTCTCGCTAGAGATGTAGAGCTAGTAGAATCTAAGGGTGTGTGTGTAAAAGAATTAAACTGATGATAAGGGTATTTTAGGATTATAGAGTATGTTGAGAGATAGAAAATTATTTTAAAATTTATGATGGGGTTAATTGAATAATGGGGGTTGGTAAGACAAATAAAGGGGGTCAAATATTACCACTCATGAGAAAAATCATTTCAATAATTAAGGGAATGGAAAGCCTTAAATTATAACGGTATTGACAACATATTATTTATTATAAGGGAAAAAAAGGATTATCTCCTTGTTGTTTAGAGAAACTAAGTGATGCCCCCTCATATTTTAAAACCCCCTATAGTTATAATAATGTTAATTTTATATATCATTTTATTATTCTACCCTAGTCTTGATATTAGCTATAAAATTTAAATATTTTGATAACATTTATCAAGTAAAATGGCTTATATACCCTTAATGATTAAATTAATTTAGTAATGAAATGTAAGTTATGGAGAAATATTAATTGATTTGTAAACGTAAGTTCTTTTTTATTTTTTATTTGTTTGATCTTGTTGGTACAGTGATTTTGAACAAAAGAAAAATTTAAAACATATGTTCAAGTTTATTTTATTTAAGGTAGTCTTGAAATAATGATGCTAATGTCTATTGTTACTATGCTCAGATGCCTAACGTGGATGTTTTTTTACTTTTGGTGGGGAGAAAATCAATTTAGCGGTGTGGGATGCGGATGTCTGAGTTTGGTTACTAATATTTCTCCATAATTTATAATTCATTATTAAATTAATTTAATTGCTAAGGGTATATAAGTCATTTTACTTTGTTTATGTTCTAAAAACTTTTAAATTTTATGACTAACATCAAGATTAGGAGTAGAATAGTAAAATAATAAGTAAAGTTAACACCATTATAACTAGAGAAGGATTTGGATCTATTTTAAAACATAATATAGGAGAGCTTAGATTTAGGTCATATAGGGTAATCCTCATTTTCTTTTTTATTATAATAGCATAATCTTGTAAATGCATCGATATTATTATATATTATAACTAATAAAGAAATATTATTATTCTCACCTATATATATGATGAGGATCCTCTTTTTTTTTCCTCCTCCCCCCAACCACCTTATCTCTCCTTACTTAATGAGTAGCTGAAATTGAATTTTGTATTTGATGTTGACAATTCAGGATCTGTTTGGGATTGAGGTGCTGTAGCTTTTAAACTATAGCTGTTGTGGAAAAAAAACTGTAACTATGTAACAAAAGTTAATAGTATATAGTAAATATAATTTTGACAAAAATGTTAAAGATATGAAAGATTTTTCATCATACAAGTAAAAAACTATATTAATATAGCTTCCAAGCTACAGTAATTAGTGTTTACTAAACACTTTAGTGCTGTAGCTTTTAAGCTCAGCTCCCAACCTCAATCCCAAACACACCCTCAAGCTAGCTTTAGTAAAACTTTAGTAAATTAATACTTGATAAATTCACAACCTCCATTAAATAATAATTTTGGATAATACCTACTTGGTACCAATGTGTTAAATTAATAATTCGATAAATTTACAAGATAGTATTTTTTAAAAAAGATTACATTTTCCTATATGACCTAATTGCTCTCTCTCTCTTATTATAGTAAATGGTGTTACCTAATCCTTCTCTAGTTATAATGGTGTTAACTTTACTTATTATTTTACTATTCTACTCCTAATCTTGATGTTAGTCATAAAATTTAAAAGTTTTTAGAACATAAACAAAGTAAAATGACTTATATACCCTTAGCAATTAAATTAATTTAATAATGAATTATAAATTATGGAGAAATATTAGTAACCAAACTCAGACATCCGCATCCCACACCGCTAAATTGATTTTCTCCCCACCAAAATTAAAAAAAACATCCACGTTAGGCATCTGAGCATAGTAAAATTAGACATTAGCATCATTATTTCAAGACTACCTTAAATAAAATAAACTTGAACAGATGTTTTAAATTTTTTTTTTGTGCAAAATCACTGTACCAACAAGATCGAACAAATAAAAAATAAAAAAGAACTTACGTTTACAAATCAATTAATATTTCTCCATAAATTACATTTCATTACTAAATTAATTTAATCATTAAGGGTATATAAGCCATTTTACTTGATAAATGTTATCAAAATATTTAAATTTTATAGCTAATATCAAGACTAGGGTAGAATAATAAAATGATATATAAAATTAACATTATTATAACTATAGGGGGTTTTAAAATATGAGGGGGCATCACTTAGTTTCTCTAAACAACAAGGAGATAATCCTTTTTTTCCCTTATAATAAATAATATGTTGTCAATACCGTTATAATTTAAGGCTTTCCATTCCCTTAATTATTGAAATGATTTTTCTCATGAGTAGTAATATTTGACCTCCTTTATTTGTCTTACCAACCCCCATTATTCAATTAACCCCATCATAAATTTTAAAATAATTTTCTATCTCTCAACATACTCTATAATCCTAAAATACCCTTATCATCAGTTTAATTCTTTTACACACACTCCCTTAGATTCTACTAGCTCTACATCTCTAGCGAAAGCAACAGCTAGGATCTCCCCTTTATAATTTTTTACAACCATGCCTAGCCCAACTATCATTTATACTGAAGTTGAGATTGCTGCATCAGAGAAAAAGGATTTTTGAATTGGATTACTTGGAAGAATTTCATAACACAATTGAATAGTAACTAAATAATTTTTTTTTTTACATAGATATTGCAATCAGACTATAACTCATATTACATGAAACTACTATTGATATTTACAATCAGATTATTATTGGGATTAGTACATTAAAATATTTATAATCAGACTATTATTGGAACTAGTTTACAACATTAAATCATATAGAACACTGCTCATATTTTACCCTCACTAATATTTGAGGGACGTCTACTCTACAACATCCCTGACCACTCGACCTAACTAAATAATTGAATATTATCTTTTCCACTCTTTCAATAACTTTGGCAATTTGTTTTTTCGAGAAAAGCCCATAATAATATTTAGTCACAAAAGTCAAATCTCTCTAATCACATGCATATTCAAGAACCACAAACAAAAACCCCCCCATGTACTTGTTAAAACCATTTTAGATTCCTTATTTTGTATTTTCATGCTTGGATAATGGCTTTTTTCTTGGATTCCTCTTGAAAACCTCCAATCTTTCACATTCTCCATTTACGATTTTGAGCCTAGCATAGCTGACGGAGTTTAAAAGTTTAAAAGGTGGGGTGAAGGAAAAATGATAAAGTAATAAGAAGGTAAAATTTGAAATTATGGGGATTATATTGGGAAAGAAAACATATTTTAAAGTTAATGATGGGTTAAGTAAGAAATGGGGCTGGTGAGAGAATAAAAAGTGTTCAAATATCATCATTCTTTTCTCATTTTGTGAAAAGTATGACGCAACCAAATAATCGTGTTAAACATCCATTGCTGCATGCTTGACTTTATTTTTAATAAATTTTGTATTCTTTATCTCATGCATAAATATCATGTTTTATACTTGCATCACACATAGCATGCTTGAAGTTTAGTATTTCATGTTCTAAATGCATCTGAGAATTAATTTTTTCTTGGTTTCATATTTGAAGTTCTTTTCTTATGAACGATGTTTGGTGTAAATATATTGACTTAAATGTTGCAGGTTTGTATCGTAATCAAGTTAATTAGGTCCATTGTTGGACATATATGATTTTAATTAATTGTAACATGTTTTGTGTTTGTTTGTTTGTTTTATCTATTAGATTGAGGTAATAAAAGTCACGTTACATATTAGATTGAGGTAATAAAAATATGCTTAGTTTTGGGTGGATCCAAGAGTTTTTATTATCTCGATCTAATTTATAAATTTACTATAAATATTTGTGTGATGAGATCATGTAAAGGATTAAAAACAGCATATATATCAAGTAACGCGCATCAAATCTCTTAATACATATATTTAATAAAAGAATGAGAACTATGCAATAATAAGCTTATAATAGAAATCATCAAAATTGTAAATTAAAAAGATTGTTTATGAAGTTCGTTTTTATTTTTCGTGATAGAAAATGTGAAATGCTTGAATAATTTGATTAAAAACTTAGAAGTCTCTGCTTTAGAATTTGTACGAATTGTAGGAAATTCATGCCAGAAAATGGTTAATGAAAGATTGACTTATTGAGGGATTAATTAAATGTGTCAATTGGATGTCAGTGTTGACTGTTTGGTAGAATTTTTGAGATATATGTTTTTTTTTTCATCCTATTGTGCCTTCAAAGACCAAATTGTAGTTGATACTATCATACTACTACACCGGTATGTGCTTAAGAGAATTTATTGCTTATAATTCATTTAGCTGCTGTCGTCTTTAGCCGATCGTTTCCGATCCAGCTGCTGTCATTGACGTCGCTACCTCCTTCTTCGTTCGGCATCATCAGCCGCAAAAGGTAAGGATGTGAGAAAACAAGAGGGTTAAAGGATTTTGTTGAGGACAGATAGAGAAGAGTATTTAATGACATTACTGGTGTTAATGGAGAACTTGAATTCAAGAAGGCGTTTCTTATTTTGAGCTACATTGGGGAGTAAGTTTTTGCTTAAGTTTCTTTTGGTTGTAGCTGTTGTGGCAAATGACTTGGTTTACTGTTTGGTTAGTGGAGAAGTTAAAAAAAAAAAATTTTGTTTAGAGTTAAAAAAAGAAAAGAAAGAAACATTCTTATTAGAGCTAGTGAATTGAATGTGAAAGAGTATACTTTCAGTTTCTTTATTTCCTCCCAATTTTGTTTTATGGTTTGGCATTTGTGTTTTTCTTATTTGTTAAAACTATAGAAATAAAAAAATTCCCAGTAAAACTCATAAAACTTCCATAACGTTTGAAGGAAAGAGTTTGTTTGTGTATTAAGAAAACTCATTAAGATTTGTTTTTCAAAATGTGTCACTTTCTAATGCAACAATCCAGTGTTAATAGTTCCTACAGTGTTGGTGTTCTATTGATTTAGGCACTAGTTTAACGTGTTGAATTGAAATCTGCAGTACTGTGCTTTGGTTATTCAGATTATGTATTTTTATATTTTTATTGTTATCATACATTGCCTGAGTGGGTGTTTATTAATAGTTCCTACAGCTGCTGTCGTCTCTGCCATCACTGCCTCTTTCTTCATTTGCTGTCATCAGCTGCACAAGGTAAAGATGTAAGAAAATAAGAGGGACTGCATTATCATAATCCCCATTATTGATTTATGCAGTAATTTTGCTTATTATTGTTGAATCACTGAGAAATATAAAAGAAAAGGAATTTAGGGTTTTCTTAATTTTAAATAATTTATTTCAATTTCTTATTGTGAAATTTGATTCGCTTATTGGCATTAACAAGTTGGGAAGAATCAAAGCACTTGAAATTCTCTTTCTTTGGTACAGAATTTTTGAAATTAGAATTGAAAGTGAGGGGAAAAAAAATTAAAATACTTATTTTCTGGCAGTGGATGAAAATAAACAGAGGAATCAGGAAATTATTGGGTGCAAGCATGAGATCACGCGTGTGGAATAGTTGTAATTTCATACTTATATGTAGATATTGATCATATAAGGAACTGAAGTTCAATTTGATTTTGTCTGAGGAAATGTAAAGCTTCAAAATTAAGCAATTTTTTTTAAGTTTGCATCATTGCATGTTGGATATATGGGAAATGAAGGAATTTGGGTTTGTGCTTTCCATATTGAAGATCTAAGAATTTGGGTTTTTGGTTAAATTCTCATGCAATAGATCTTTAACTTGATTGTATTTTTTTCTATGGTTTTGATTGTTTGTGTGCATATTGTTAATTAGATTCTCACCAGGAAGCTGAAGATTTCATGATAAGCATATCTACAATCTATTTAAAGTTGTGATAATTTGTTCATTAAATCAACTGTCTCCTTTCATTGTTTTTATTAATTTAACTTTTTTACGTTTAGGAGTAACTTTGGGCTGAAATGCTATAAAAATATTATTAAAAAAAGAAGGAAAGATTTAGTAGACATTAATCTAGTTGTATTAACATGATTTCATGCATTAGTGATTTAGACATGCTTGGCTTTCTTTTTCATTTAACACACTGCTTAATTTCTAGGTAGTGTTCAGTATGTTAGCTTTAACTCTTTATGAACTTTATTTCTTTTCTTTCGTAGCTTTCTCTGGCGGTTGAAGATTTTTTTGCTATTTTCGATTTTTTTTTGTTGGTTTTAGGCAGTTTTTCCTGTTATTTTGGCTTTTTTCTACTGTTTCTAGGCATTTTTACTATTGTTTTAGATTTTTTATGCTGTTTTCAGTCATTTTTCACTGTTGTTTTAGGATAAATTTTATTGCTGCTTTAGGCATCTTTTTTTTGCCCTTTTTGGGCATTTTTTTATTGTTGTTTCTTGGTTATATTTGTTATTTTGGTGCTTTTGTTCTGCTATTTTTCAAGTGTAATTTGTAGTTGCTTCTTAATATGATTAACGACTATTTTTATCTTATAGATTAACTTGAAAATATTAATTATTGCATATACATATATGTATGTGTGTGTGTATTAATAATTGCCTAAATTAAAACTAAATCCATTTGATATGTTTATATGTCTTTTGTAAAATTTGTACTTAGTTTTGATTGATTTTTCTTAAAATTGATTTCCACTTGAATCTCATCTGTAATTTTAAGAAATATGAAAGAGAAATTATAGTTGGTATTATCATTTTGTACCAAAAATTATTTAATGTCAGCAGTACTTTGAAGGCTTCTTTGCGCGAGAGAGGTTCATTAGTAAAACTATTCTCTTGAACATAGAAAAATAAAAATAGTATAATAATTTTGTTACTACCAATATAAAGTAACTAACTATTATTCAAATAAAATTTATAATACGTATTTATCAATTAAGCAAATTTTTTTTTTATTTAATTAGGGGAAAACCACCCACACTACCAAGGTTTGCTTGAATGGTCACATACACTCATTTAGTTTCATAAATGATCACATAGGCCCCTTTTTTATTATTATACCCTTGATTGCAACAACCAAATAATTGAATTTAAATAAACTACTATAATAAATATAAGTTATTTTATTAATGTAATATTTTATTTGTATCATATGATATTTATTTATTATTTTTTATCTTATTACTATATTTATATTTATTTGGGTTGTAATAATTAAAAAAAATTAAGGAGATCTGTATGACCATTTATGAAACTAAGAGAGTGTATGTGATCATTTAAGTAAATCACGGGAGTGTAAGTGACTTTTTCCCATTTAATTATAAAGATAAGAGGAGGCACGGAGGGGAAAAGATAAAGTGAGGATCTTTAATCGTCCTCCACATTTTTAGAATAGGAGATTAAAATGAGTCCCTATGGAACTCAAAACTCACGCCCTTAATCTAGCAATTTGAGGGTGTGAGAAACCATTAGTCAAGTCAAGTAGGCTCAATAACCTTAGATTGAGATCTTTCTACTGGCCTTATCTTTTTGCTTGACTTTTTTAGTACTTTGTTTTTTTGTGGGTATTAAATTAAAAAAATAAACAAATAAAATGGCGGCCACCTAAATTAATGATAGATGCATCTAAACCATCTATCCTAAAGAGGACAAGCAAAACCCAGGGGAGCATTGGTTCTGAATCCCATGAGCTCGGTTTATGGTCTTAAATGTACAGCTACCATATTATATTATATAGCTAGCTCAGTTGTTAACCTTACGCAGTAGTGAGATTAAGAACAAAGCAGCAGCCATGGACTCCCTTTTCGTAGCTGTAATTTTCACTGCCCTTTTAGTCTTGGTTTCAAGAAATTTGATAAGAAACGCAACGAATAAGAAGAGAAGAGCACCAGAAGCTGATGGAGCATGGCCTGTGATAGGCCATCTGCACCTCTTAGGAGGGCCAGAGCCCCTTCACAAAGTGTTGGGAAACAAAGCAGACAAGTACGG
Source organism: Clausena lansium (assembly GCA_030449835.1). NCBI lineage: Eukaryota > Viridiplantae > Streptophyta > Magnoliopsida > Sapindales > Rutaceae > Clausena > Clausena lansium. The sequence goes on from JASUUF010000038.1 coordinate 314,911, forward strand.
ACCAATCTTCACAATTAAAGTCGGGGTACATCGTAATTTGGTGGTGAGCAATTGGGAGATTGCTAAAGAGTGTCTCACTACAAGTGACAAAGTCTTTGCCACCCGTCCAAAAACTGTTGCCGTGGAGACATTGTGCTACAATTCTTCCTTGCTTGGTTTCGTCCCTTATGGTCACTACTGGCGCCAGATACGCAAGATAGCCACACTTGAGCTTCTATCAAGCTATCGGCTTGAGGGTCTCAAACATGTACGAGAATCTGAGGTGAAAACTTCTTTGAAAGAGTTATATGATCTATGGGATGCTGGTCTTGATAAATCACCGGTGTTGGTGGATATGAAGAAATGGTGTGAGTATGTAACCCTTAATGTGATCTTAAGGATGGTGGTTGGAAAAAGATGCAATATTAGTATTTCACAAGAGAGAAGCAGTAGTGATCAAGGATGGAAAGATGAATTATCGAGATTTTTTGCATTGATGGGTAAGTTGGTGGTGTCAGATGCTGTACCGTTTCTGAGATGGTTGGATATTGGGGGAGACGAGAGGTTAATGAAGAAGACAGCAAGAGAATTAGACCTCATCATGCAAGGATGGTTGGATCAGCACAAAAGGAAGAGAGATTCTGGTGATGATCAGATAAAAGGACGAGAAGACAACTTTATGGGCGCCATGCTTTCCATTCTCGACGATATCGATGCAAAAGAATTTCCCGGTCGTGATGCTGATACCATCAACAAAGCTACATGCTTGGTAAGTATAAGACTATCATTGAGCTAGCCTATTGATTAAAGAGTTTTATAGTAATAAAAGTATCACCGAAAGACTCTTCTAATTTAACTCTTTAATACTTTTTTACTTTTTAATATAGTAAACAGAAGAGTGAAAAAACAAGTAATGTTTCAACAGTCTTTTCAGTTAAAAATAAGTTCATATTATTTTAATCAAATTTTTTCTTCACCCAAAATAATAGTTATTATAACATTTCTCTCTCTTTAAGAATAATGAGATTAAAAATAATATAAAATTAAATTAAAGGCTCCAAAAGATTTTTTGAATAATTATTTTCTAATGAGAGAGTGCTTCTCAATCTTATTTGAACAGTTTTTGAAATTCTTTTTTTCTTAAGGTGACTTTTCAAATAAGTATTGAAACCTCACTTAAAGAGTTTTTTTTATTGACGTGGCTCTTTAATTATACCAATTTCTATTTCTCTCTTAATAACAGTCAAGATTTTTTCCGGTAACTGTCAAGATTTCTATTTGTAATTGGTTCCTTATGTTATAAAACAAATTAAATGAAAAAGTTATTTTTTTTATCATGTGATAGTTACAAGATTGGAGATCTCAACGTGCTTTAACTGCTTTTAAATATAGTACCATTTTTATTTTTTAGAGTAATAGCTAGGAAAAATGGTAAAGAAACAAATATAATATCACACGGCTAAGATTTATTTATTTATTTTTGTCATGACATCGTACGATACAGATTTCATCTAAACGTAGATTTATTTCCAAAACTTCTAAGTAGAGTGCCGACGGCTAATAAAAGAGACTGCTTTATTTAAAAATCATTCAAAGGTAGGAAATAATAAAAAAAAGACATTATAATTTATGGAATGAGACCGTGATCCTAGAAGGCAAAATTATGATTTTTTTGCAAATCTCTTCCAGCACCTATGTTGTATAAATAAGGTTAATCACTTAGGAAAAGAATTACTGTAGTATGAAATATGTGGAAATAAATTTCAATCACACAATAGTCACGTCATATTAGGTCTTTTGAAATTTAGGAAAAATTAAATTAGGATAGGATCCAATTCCAATAACTAATTAAGTACGTAAATTATTTTTATTTGAATTAGTGTTGATTAAACTGGTCGAGAGGGTTAATACCCTATATATAGTCATCATATTCTAAATTGGTTGTGCAGGCACTCATCCTTGGTGGCAGTGATACTACATCAGGCACCCTGACATGGGCCATCTCTTTACTCTTGAACAACCGCCATGTGTTGAAGAAGGCACAAGAAGAATTGGACCAACAAGTTGGTAAGGAAAGGGAAGTTGATGAGTCGGACACCCAAAACCTAGTGTATCTCCAAGCCATCATCAAAGAGACCCTCCGCTTATATCCCGCGGGTCCTCTCTTGGCACCACGGGAAGCAATGGAAGATTGCACTGTCTCTGGGTACCATGTCCCAGCTGGTACCCGCTTGACCATAAATGCATGGAAAATTCAAAGGGATCCAAGGGTATGGGAAAATCCATCAACCTTCCAACCAGAGAGATTTCTCCCAGGCCATGGCGCCCATGCAGATGTTGATGTCAAGGGCCAACAATTTGAACTCATTCCATTTGGCTCCGGCCGACGTTCTTGCCCAGGTGCATTATCTGCTCTCCAGGTCCTTCACCTCACACTTGCTCGACTCCTTCATGCATTTGAATTAGCAACCCCATTGGATCAGCCTGTTGACATGTCAGAGAGTCCTGGCTTAACCATTCCTAAGGCCACCCCATTGGAGGTTCTCCTTTCTCCTCGCCTCCCTGCCAACCCCTATGGCTTTTGAGTTTGACCAATTATTAAATCCAGCAAGCAAAGTTCTGAGTGGCTAATAATAATTAGCATGTTATTTTCTAAATAAAGCAAGCTGCAGTGTTTGTGAAACTAAATTATTAATTTTATGTACTTATTATGAATTACTGCTGCTGCTGGGGGATCTTTGCTTGCCTGAATAAAGTTTTTTCTTTCAGTTTTAACCTTTTTTTTTTGGCGTTCTCAACTATACTTCATAACAATGTTACATATATGCACTATTTACAAGGTGCTATGCAGCTATAACTTCATTCAACTTTAATTTCTGAAAATTTTAATTGTAAATAATAAAGGATTTTCAAAGAGAAAAGATTGTATAATGATGTACGTCGAAGGATTGTGCAAAGAGTGAAAAAAAAAAAAGGAAAAAAATACTAATGAAAAGCTATTGAAAGTGAGGGACATATGTGTTTAGGGAGAATAAATGTGATAAACTATTTTTTTTTTGAAACTCCAAGTTTTGTGTCTCAATAATTATCCCATTTTCATGCTTATTCATGTACTTTTTTTCCCTAATACCATACAGCTTATAATGTTCAGACTCATATCTGCAAGATGATCCTTTAAAGGCAAAAGAGTGCCAGATGATTCATACAAGTGTTTAAGAAGTAAATTCAATTCTTCTACCCTTATATACTCATATGATTTCAGGCGTTTTGCACTAAACAATTCCATCAAGCACATTTTACGTGCTTGATTGAAGTATGGACCATAAAAGTCTTTGGATTTACGATATTTAATGTGGAAGCTTGATGTATGATTTCTTGTTAGAGGTTCGAGATTGAACAAACTTGTTTTGTGTACTTTGAGAAAGTGAATGAAACTGAAGTATACATTATGCTTAATTGATGATTTTATATCTTCATTTTGGCATATAAATATTGACTTTTTGATTCTATTAGGACATAAAAGTTGATACACTACTTAGAAAATGAACTCTACCGACACTTAGTTTTTTAACACTTTGTAAAAAATGTTAGTAATTATATACATATGCATCATTTTCTACTTTTAACAAATATGTATCATAAATCATTGATACTAGTGTGTCAGTAAATTAAATATAAAAAATTTCTGACACTAAAATATAAAAATTAAAAAAAATCATTAAAATTTATAAATCTTCTAACTCGAACGTAAGACTTCTTAAATTTAGAATGCTTATATTTGGTCCACTGACCACTAGAACCTATAAAAGTGAAACACAAATATTATATTAAAAAATAAAAAACAATAATTAGAAAGCAAAATCCCTAATCCAATCGAACCCCCCCCCCCCCCCCCCCCCACCATTTCATAAAATCGAAACCTTCAAAAGAAAACTTACAAAATCCCTAAATCTACCACGCCAACGACACACCCAAAACCTCTCCCATCACTGCCGCCATTAACGTCACTACCGTCGACTCTCGTCATCTTCCTGCACTAAAAAAACCACAGTAAGCCACAACAGACGATTTTATGGCAAGCCAAACTTTCAAATTTTATTTGTATTTCCGATAATCGTGTTTAAACTCCAGGGATTCCCTTTCTAAGGTTTTGGGTTGAGTTATGAATTTCTAACCCAAATGTTAAATTTTTTGTCTTGTACTATTTTTTATCTGCTTCATACATGGATTGCATTCATAGTTAGGTATTGTTGCTGGTTCCTGTTCCTGTTCCTGTTCCAATTTTAGATGGTGACTAGGTAGCTAATGACTTTATTCTTCTCATTGTAATCTTTTGCTTCAAACTTTGAGTCCATCTCTCGAGAGTTTTTATTGCAAAACAATGGGTTCCATTCAAAATAGAAATTTTAAGATTCTCTATGGTCTAAGAAAGTTGAGTTAAAATGACTGCTTTTTAAAAATTAAAAGCTTGAGTTTATGGGCTTCATGAACTAAGTTTTCCTTTAGATAAACAGTACTATGAATGTCTTTAATTTTCTCCCATTCTTAGTGGTGATGGTATGACTTTATTGCTACTTTGAATAATTTTCAATTTTTATTGCAAGCCTAATCATGTTAATATATACCTATGTACTCTTCACTTTTTAATATATATTTGGCATATTAGGAGATTTGTAAATGATTATGTTCAAGACTTTGAAGTGTTAGATAATGGGTTCTATTCAAACAACTAGAGCTCAATTTTTATTCATGTTGAATTTTGATGGTTTTTACTTTAAGGTTTGGGAATTGAATTCGTGGTAGAAAGTTGAAACTGGTGAAATATTAACGATCATTACATTATATTATTTGTATGTAAATATTGACTCTATACATTATATTATTGATAGTAAATATTGATTATTTTTATACTATTGGTTTATAAATATTAACAATTCTTATATTATATTATTAGTATGTAAATATTGACTATATAAATATATATTTTTCATTATGTAAATGTTGACTATATTTATAGATATCATGATACATTATATTTTTTATTATGTAAATGTTGACTATACTTATAGATATCATGAAAAATGATTTCATCATTTAAAACATAATGTCTCTATTTCTTGTGTACACAAAACCTGCTAGATCAACTCGGACTTTATTTTCCTCAATCAATTAAATTGAAGTATGCATTGTACATAATCTACACAGGGGTTCAGCTAGTTTGTCATACTGGTAAGTAACCACACCTCTTTGTCTTTTAGCGAAATCACCATTAGATGGAAAGCAAACAGTCCAATGGTTGAAAAATTAAATTGAAAAATGCTCTAATTGTGGGTCACGAGCCGAAGCCGTTTATGTAAAATGCTAGGGTTTTTATCTGTGGTAGTAGTAATTTGAGGTTGGAATCTACTCGTTGGTCATCCGATGAAAGAAAAAGAAAAAAAAAAAAAAGGAAATTTACTCCTTGGCCGAAGGTTACAGGCGACGGTTATCGAGGATATCGTATTCAATGCCGATCGACGTGGAGAAAGCTATCGATCAAGGGATTTTATTGGCGAAATTCATTGTTTGGGCTTTGTCACTTGCATTGTCCAGCATGTAATAAAGTAAAAGATGTCCCAATGATTGTGGATATATAGATATGATAATAAAGGCTTTATACATTTATTGAACAGAACAGTCGAAGAGACATAATTTCATCATAGCAAGTGGAATATTAAATATTTGGTCTTCAGCCATCTTTTGACATCAAGAGATTTTAAGTAAAGGAAAATTACGGATTCTCCTTACATATAGCATAGGAATACTTACATCAAAACTCATATAGACTATTATACTTAATCCTTTCTAGCTCTAAAACATCACACTAATCTCTCCCTCACACTAACAGACATTAAGATATTCTGTTAATTTTAACTAGAAAGACCATATTACCCGAAATCAATTTTAATTTATTTTTTTAGTATTTTCTACTTTAAAAAAAAATAAAGTTATTTTGTCGATCCTCAAACATGGAAAATTGCATCGTCTTCATCTTCTAAATCACATGATTGCAAATTTGCATTCACTGCAGCCTGATGAAGTGCATCCAATGGTGTTTGTAAGTCTTTCATAATTCTAGTTTTTTGTCTAAGCCTGCTTCCATTGAGCACAGGGAAAGCTTTCAATTTGTGATTTCAGTTATTCAATGGAAGTATATTTCAGAAGTGCTAATTAAGTAAACAATCATTGCTCTATGTTAATTTCCTTACTACGAAGCGCAATTGTGAAACCATATAGGCCTGAACAATACAAAAAACTGATTAAGTTATTATTGAAGTGGAAACCTACAAGCAATTAAGTCTATGCACAAATATGCATTCTAGTAAGTCTTCTCTCTTTTCCTCATACTATTTCAATAGCAATTCAAATTAATCACGGTCTATTTCAAGCTTTATTTTGCTTAGAAAGCACAAAAAATAGTCTTAATTATAGATCCATCATGTATGGGTTTCAATATAGGTCTAGAGTAACAATAGTGATAAGTTCACTAATTGAAAAATGACTTCACCGATACTAAATAAAAAAATATCAGTATTTGATAACATAAGTCATTTTTATCGTTTTTAACATATCAATGTCAAGGGTTTTTAATACCATATTTAAGGCTTGATTCTAGTAGACATATTAGTATCATAACATTTTACTGAACTAACAAACATATATATATATTTTTTAATCAAAACTAACAGATATATCTTTTTTTTTATTTTAATTTTATCAAAACTAACAGACATATCTTTTTTTTTTTTTTTTATCAAAACTAACAGTTATATCTTTTTTTTTAAATTTTATCAAAACTAACAGACATATCTTTCTATCTTTTTATTTATTTTTTTTGTTTTCCTAATTCTAAACGGGATCGTATCTATTTTATTCTTATTTTTTGTTTCACTTAAGCTAGATAGCAACTTTTCTTGTTGCTAAGAATACTTAGAAATTTTAGTTTTTCATTTCGACTCTAGTTTTGGATTCCCTCTAGCTTCATTTTCATTATTTCCTCTTCAGAAAACATAAAACTACAATCCAAACACCTATCAAAACAAAATTGAAGGAGAAACACATAAGAAAGCATGCAATCTGAGCCCACAGAAGCAAACCACAAAAACTTAAAGATCGAAGAAGGCAGAAACGAATCAAGTGAGGAAAAAACCAGAACCCACAGAACGAAAGAAAAAACCAAAATTGTTGAAAAAGAAAAGAAAGATTAAAGATAGCAAGAGCACATAAGATCAAAATACTTACCCTCTCTCTTTATCAGTTCTTCTACTTTCCTTTATTTATTGTAAAGCCCTAATTTTCCATTTGTTTCAAATATATCTGTTTCTTCATTTTATTTCACTTCACATGGGCTTATATGCATGAATCATTTGTTTATTTATTTTGATGGGTATGCACACATGAATCAATGATCCGAAAATATGACTAAGAAAATTATAGTGAGTGATTATAAAATATGATTGTGAAAAGATAGGGTCTTTGTTTATTAGTTTTGATTTTAGCGATTGATGATTTAAAGTTTTTAAAAATCATGTAATCTTTTTTTTTTTTTTTTGGCAGTATAGTAGCACGGGGCCACACATGTTTAATAATTTACTAATTTTGAGCATGGGAAGTTCCTCAAAATTTTTTCTATATTATACCTTTACGGCAATAAATTTTTAATTATTTTCTGATAAGTTGACCTTAAAAAAAATTGTTTATCATTAGGATGTGCTTCTATGTGTTTTTTTTATGTTCTATCTGTTTATAAATAAATATTTTTTTAAATGAGATAATTGTGTTCATCTTATGCTATTTTGCAAGAAATTGTTGAAGCAATTCTATTAGATTTTATTTTTTTATTCTATGTGATTACTAATTTAGGTTTTGTAGTGATAAAAGCATTAATATTTTTATAAATTGAATGTGGTAGGTAGATTTTTTTCCTTTGATTGATTTGATTACTGTTGTGGTTAAAAAGTTTTAAAAAAAGATGAGAAGGTGTTTCATTGCTTCAGGCACAAACACATTTTCATTTTAGCTATAACTTGTGTGGCTTCTTGACTTTGTTTTAATGGGTACTTTGATATGTAGATTTTTTTGTTTTGGCTGTTATTGCTTTATTTGTGAGTGTTAAAGTATGAACTAGAATCTAGTTACAAGAATAGACAACAATGTCAGTTATCGTTATGTGTCTCATATGACACCACGGTCAAATAACAAAACGACATGTCGGTTGGGAGCTGCAAGTTCGTGTATGACAATAATTCAATGTCAGACGAAAACCTTAAGTGAAGCATGCACATAGCACGTGACTACTTAACCTTTTCAAGCTCGAAACAACAAGCATTGAATGCCATTTAAGCTTACTTATAGAATTCACAAGATTTGTACGTGGAAAGAGCTGTTGAAGACAATTAAAAGAAACGAGAAAATTTTGGGTTTGTTGCAAGCTGGCTTCTGAAGCTACTTGCTGGATGCTTCCAGACTTGTATATAATGCCTTATTGGCTGTATTTTGTGATATTCGATTCTTTTAACCTTCTCTACAAACTTGTAACTTGATTTGCATTAATGGAAAAAGCCATAGCCTTATTTCTCAAGAGGATGTTGGCCACCTTGGTTGAGGCTCCATAATCTTATTGTTCTATTTTTTCATCATATTTCATTCTTGTTTCAAGTTCATTTATCTTTGATTGGATTGAAATCGATTTTTGATTCCCTAGTCAATGTGCATGTAGTGATTGTTCTTAGAGGTTAAGATCAGATAAATTTCTGATTAAATTCCAACAAATTGGTATCATAGTTATTCATCTCTGATTCTTGTTTTAAGAATGGCTACTCAAAAGCTAGATGTGGATAAGTTCATTGGGGAGAATGATTTTTATCTTTGGAGGCTTAAGATGAGGGCATTACTGTTTCATCATGGAATTGAAGAAGTTTCGGGGGATAGCCAAAGCTCCAACAAGCCTAGCAAGATTAAAGATGAAGATCTTCAAGATGCCATTGATAAAGCACATACCACAATAATTCTAAGTCTTGGTGATGGAGTTCTCAGAGAGATGGGGGGTCAAACAATAACTGCTGACCTTTGGAAAAATTAGAAGATTTATACACCAAAAGTATCTTACTAAGAGGCTGAGTACAAAGAAAAGGCTATATACTCTCCAAATGGAAAAGGGCAGCTCTTTATTTACTCATATCGATGCCTTCAATAAGATCATTTTAGATCTGGAGGACCTCAATGTAAAGGTTGAAGATGAAGATAAAGCAATTATTCTTTTGTCTTCATTACCATCTTCTTATGAACATTTTGTTGACACCTTACTGTATGGGAGACAGTCTTTAACCATGCAAAATGTTAGTTCAAAGAAATCTAGACTAGAGATGGTGAGGGGCTGACTGCAAAAGGTAAAACAGAAAAGAGGGATCGTTGGAAAAGAAAGAAGAAGGGCAGATCCAAGTCTAATAATAAGAATTTGAAGTTTTTCAGTGCCGCAAAGAAGGACACTTTAAAAGAGACTGCTTAAGAGAGAGAGAGCAAACTTAAAGAAGGAAAAGAGAGAAATGGTGATGCTACTATTGCTTCTGATGAATAGGATGATGGATATGACTCAGTTGGAGTTTTTGTGGCCTCTTGCAACCAAACTAAAGGTAAATGGGTACTTGACTCTTGTTGCACTTACATATGTGCCCAAATAGACATCTTTTTACAACTTATCGGTAATATGATATTGGTTAAATCATGATGGGTAACAATGCATCCTGTAAGGTTACTGGAATAAGCTCAATAAGGCTAAAAATGCATGATGGCATAATTAGAGAATTGTCTAATGTAAGGCATGTACCTAAGCTTAAAAAGAACCTAGTTTCTCTAAGTATGCTAGATAAGACAGGCTGTACTATTTGAGTTGAATCCAGTGTGTTGAAAGTCATTAAGGAGTCTATGGTGTTGATGAAAGGTTATATGAAAAATAGCTTGTATATATTACAAGGTACAACCATTTCTGGAAATGTCAATCTTGTTACGAATAAGACTCAAGATAAAACATTATTGTGGCATCTGATGCTGGGGCACACGAGTGCAAAGGGGTTGAAAGAACTAGAAAAATAGAGAGCTTTAGGGAGTGATAAGATAATTGCTTTAGGATTCTGTGAGGAATGTATCCTAGGTAAGTCCTCAAGAACCAGATTTAAGACTGTAGTGCACACAACTAAAGGTACTTTGGATTACATGCATTCTGATCTATGGGGTCCTTCACAGATAGAATCATTAGGTGGTGCTAAGTATTTTTTTTCTTTCATTGAGGACTTCTTTAGGATGGTTTGGGTGTATTTATTAAGGAGTAAAGATCAGGCCTTTGATAGTTTTAAAAACAAAAAAGTTTTGATTGAAACTCAAACAAATAAAAAAGTGAGAGGGCTTAGAACTGATAATGGCTTGGAGTTCTGCAACAGGCAGTTTGATCATTTTTATGTGAAAAATGGTATCCTTAGGCATAAACAGTCAGGAATACACCTCAATAAAATGGCTTAGTCGAAAGAATGAATAGGACTCTAATAGAGAAGGTCAGATGCATGATGTTTCATTCAAAGTTGCTTAAGTCATTGTGGGCTAAAGCCATGAACACAACTTGCTATATTGTAAATAGAAGTCCCTCAATAGCCTTAGATTTTAAAACTCCTATGGGATATGATTAAGGAAGCTTAGGGCCTGTTTGATACTGTTCTTGGGCCTCTATTTTGTTTTTGTTTTATGAATACAAACATAATACACGTTCGGTCGGCTAAATCCAAAAAATAAATCACGAAATAACAAATCCAGATTCAACCTTATAACTATTATACTGAAAACATATTTAACATGTTCTATGTGTATTCTAAGTCTGAACTAAAAAACAAATTAAAAAACAAACTCAAAAGCTCGTTAACAGCTCTTCATCTAAAACCTTATCTTTTCATCAACAGCTCTCTCTCTTTCTCTCTCCCCCTTATCTCTCCCGATCTAGTTACAGTTCATCCAACATCTCTCTCTTTCTTCTTATCTTCATACACCAGCGCTCTCGCTCTCTCTCTCTCCTTATCTCTTTCGATCTACTCTCTCTCTCGATGTGCTGGCTACTATACTCCATCTCTTCCACTGCTGCTACTTCATCTCAGTCACTGCTGCTGCTCCGTCTCCGCCGTAGCCTCTGCTATTCTCTCGACTCTTGGTATTTTTTTCTATTTAAGTAAATTTTTAGTAATTATTATTTATTTTTTAAATATGATTTTGTTGTTTTTATTTGTAAATATTATTTATTTTCACTGCAAAGCATGTGGGGGTTATGGAGATTAGCATGAATTGATGCTAAAATTGTGGAGATAAGCACGAATTGATCAAAATAATATCATATTGCATTCATATTTATTTTCAAAGTAGATGTTATAATTATTTTACTCTATTATTAATTTTTTGCAATTTTCACCAACTGATGAGTTCTAAACAATTTATAATTTTTCTTGTTTCCTGCTTGGTCAGGATGAGGAGTCTAAGTTGAAGATGAAGGCTATGCTAACATTTTTGTTGATAAGGGAAGGAGCTGTAGTTAACAAGCTAGTGGGTGCCAATCCAGAAGAGATAAGGAAAAGGATTGATAGTTTTGTTCAATCCATTTGTGTATATGTAGCCTAGTAACATCAGATTTCTTTGTGGTTTTTGTACATAGTTTGAACCTTTGAAATATGTGTTTGTGCTTATTTTTGCTTAGGAGTTGTGGTGAGAGATTGTAAATGAAGATTTGTAGCTGCTACAGTGAAGCATGATCAATTTTTTTGGGATGTTCTGCAAGCTAAAGCAGAAGCTATTGCCTGGGGAATTCAAGTTGCGAAGTAAATCGGTACATCATCAATAATTTTAAATACTGATTCTCAAAGAATAGCTGACTTAGTGAACAAAAAGAAGAAAGTAGAACTCCTATTTTTTGGATAATATCTAAGATTTAAGATCAAATTAATGAGTTCTTTGAGTGTACAATTCAATTTACTCCTAGACTTTGTAATGTGAAGGCTCATTAGCTACCCAAGTTTGCGGTTCAATATGGGGAGTCTGTCATTTGGGTGGATTCTTTCTAGCAAGTGCATTATGTATTCTTCAAGTTTCAGATTAATGAAGGTTATAATTCCACTTCAAAAAAAAAGTTGTTTGATTCTGGCTTTCTAGTGTTTCAATTACAATCTTGAATTATGTAATGATCTTGCTTTTGTTTTGATGTTTTACCCTACCTTGTATTACATACACTTCACAATAAATTTATCAAAGTTGATTGTGTAACCTTTGTTTGATGTCTGAATCTTGGGTTATTGACATGCATACTTTGCATACTTTGCATGTACTATAAATGGAATTGTTTTGGTTTTGCTCATAATGTGAAAATTATTGGATTATGTACTCAATTTGGCTTCTGTAGTTATGGAGTGTTTGCTTAATTGGTAAAAAGAAAAAGGCTTGCGTCTTTTAAATTATTAATAAGGGTTTTGCTAAGTTGCAAAAGGATGTCATAAAATATCTTTAGCGGTTAAAAACAGTTTTTGAAAATGGTATTACCAAACAAATATTCACTATTTTTATCATTTTCAATTATGCCTATGGAACGGATATTACTATTTTCAGTTTTAAAATATAGGATACATAAAATGATACCAAATGCTTACTTAAATTCAAAATACAGCAACTGCAAAACACCATTTTTATTCTTATTTTTGTTTTTAAAAAATAAAAAATTCAAAAACAATACCGAACAGTTATAGTTTACTCAAATTTAAAAATCTTTGGATGTTCTGCTTATGCTCACACAAAACAAGGCAAACTTGAGCCCAGAGCCTTGAAATGTGTTTTCTTGGGGTATTCTAATAGGATTAAGGGCTATAAAATTTGGTTTATTGATTTACATCCACCAAAGTACCTAATTAGCAAGGATGTTATATTCAATGAAGATGATATGTTGAAGAAACAAGATAATAAAGAAGCAAGTGTTGAACAAATTCCAAAACCTAATGAATCTCACTTTGAGGTGGAGCTAAATGAAACTAAGGCTGTGCATGACAGAGATCAGGATGATGAAGAAATTCATGAAGTTACTAATCACTCAGCATATCAATTTTCCATTTAAGATTATCAACTAAACAGAGATAGATGGAAAAGAAAAGTGAAAGCACCTAAGAGGTTGGAATATATATGCTGATTTGATAGCATATGCATTAATAGTAGCACATGATTTGGACTAAGAGAAAACAAAAACTTATGCAGAGGCTGTTACTAGTAAGAATTTAGCTCAATGCCTTAAGGGTATACAAGATGAAACGGAGTCTCATTACAAGAATAATAATTGGGAGCTGACTAAGAAGCCACAAGGCAAGAAGGTTGTAAGTGGATTTTCTAAATTAATGAACACATTCATGGTGTTGAACCAAAAAGGTTCAAGACCAGGTTAGTTGCAAAAGGGTTCACACAAAAGGAATGGATTGATTACACAGAAGTCCTCTCTCCAGTTGTAAGACATACTTCAATAAAAATAATTCTATCACTTGTTGTTGTCCATGATGTGCATCTTGAACAGATGAATGTCAAGACTGCTTTCTTGCATGATAAGCTTCAAGAATAGATTGTAATGACTCAGCCTGAGGGATTTATTGATTCTAAGAAATCAAATTGGCTGTGTTTACTAAAGAAATCACTTTATGGCCTCAAACAATCACCTAGACAGTGGAATTTGAAGTTTAACTTTCATATGCAGAAGCTGAAATTTCGGAGGTGCAGTTTTGATTTTTGTGTTTACTTTATAAGGGTTAATGAAGATGATATGATCTATTTGATTTTATGTGTTGATGATATGCTCTTGGCCTGCAAAGACTTGAATTAGATGGAGTTATTGAAGCAGCAACTATAGTATAAGTTTGAAATGAAAGACCTTGGTCCAGCAAAGAAAATACTGGAGATGCAATTGATTAGGAATAGGGAAAACAAAACTTTGTTTCTGACTCAGGAGAGTTACATCATTAAAGTTTTGGAGAAATTTAGAATGTTATATAGCAAGTAAATGTAGACACATTTGGCAACTCATTTCAGATTATCAAGTCAATAGTGTCCAGTTACAGAACTTGAAAAATCTGAAATGTCAAAAGTACCTTCTACAAGTGCTATAGGTTGCCTTATGTATAGAATGGTGTTAACCAGACTAGATATTTCCTATGCTGTCAGTGTTGTTAGAGGTTCATGTCTAATTCTGGCAAGGAGCATTAGAGGCCTACAAAATGGATACTAAGGTATCTAAGAGGAACATCAAGTTATGGCTTATTTTATGGTGATGAAAGGTAAGATAATAGCTTGGTTATAAGGTATATTGATTTTGATTATGCGGAGATCTTGATAACAAAAGATCTTTCACAGGTTACTTATTTATAGTCAACAACTGTACTATTAGCTAGAAAGCTACATTGCAAAGTGTAGTGGCCCTATTAGCTACAAAAGCTAAGTATACAGCTGCTGTAGAGTCTTTCAAGGAACCAATGTGGTTGAAAAGCATTTGAATGAATTGGGGCATTTTCAACTATAAGCCAAAGTCTTCTGTGATAGCCAAAGTGCTATCTACCTTAGTAAGAATCAAGTTCATCATGAGAAGGCTAAACAAATTGACATCAAGCTCCATTTCATATGACATGAAGTCTCCAAGGGTCATGTTCAATTGGTAAAAATCTATGCAAAGAACAATATAGCTGACAAGTTGACCAAATCAATTCGTTGTGCTAAGTTTGAGCTTTGCTTAGACTTTGCAGGCATCTGCAAAAAATAAATTTGCAGATGGGTGAGAAGAAGAAGGTATGGGAATGCATGGATTCAGATTTAAGGTGAAGATTGCTAAAGTATAAACCAGAATCTGGTTACAAGAATAGACGATAATGTCAGTTATTGTTATGTGTCTCATATTACAGACGCTCTGATATCTAACGACATATTGGTTGGGAGCTCCAAGTTCATGTATGACATTAATTCAATGTCAGACGAAAACGTTAAGTGAAGCATGCACATACCATATGACTACTTAACCTTAAGCAAAGAACGACAAGCCCTAAATGTCATTTAAGCTTATGTATAAAATTCACATGATTTGCACGTGGAAAGAGCCATTGATGACAGTTAAAAGAAGTGGGAAAATTATAGGTTTATTATAACAAGCCAGAATGCAAGCTGGCTTCTAAAGC
The DNA here is from genome assembly GCA_030449835.1 of Clausena lansium. Lineage (NCBI taxonomy): Eukaryota > Viridiplantae > Streptophyta > Magnoliopsida > Sapindales > Rutaceae > Clausena > Clausena lansium. The sequence goes on from JASUUF010000038.1 coordinate 330,147, forward strand.
AACTTGTTGGACGCTTCCAAACTTGTATATAAAGCCTTATAGGCTATATTTTGAGAGATTCGATTCTTTGTAACCTTCTCTACTAACTTGTAACTTGATTTGCATTAATGGAAAGAGCCATACCCTATTTCTTAAGAGGATGTAGGCCACCATGGCTGACCCTCTATAATCGTGTTGTTCTATTTTTTCATCATATTTCATTCTTCTTTCAAGCTATCTTTGATTAGCTTGAAATTGATTCTTGATTCATTAGTCAGAGTGTAGTGATGTTCTTGGGGTTAAAGATCAGATAAATTCTGATTAAATTCCAACAATGAGAACTGATGAAGCCTGCTTTCATAATTTGGTTTATATTGGGAATGATGTATAATGCCTTCATTCTTTGGCTTATTAACTATTCTATTTATTTTCTTATATGTTTACATTTATATAAGTCTAGTTCATGGGTATGTCAATATGTCCTCTGGAAATAGAACCTACATGTTCCGAGGCCAAACATCGTATGTCAGATTGCTAGCTACTAGTCTCCTTTGTTGGTTCTATAAATAATATGATTTTGCTATTAATATGAATTTGCTGTGTTAACATGAATTTATTATTAATATGTTGAAATGTTGAATTGTGTTGTTACAGTTAAAGCATGTAAAATTTGAAGCAATATATTTAATTACATTAACGAGCACTATTCACTATTAGTAAAAAGGATTTAGTGTCAGTAATTACTTTTTCTGACACTTGTTAATTGTGTCAATAATGCTCCCGTCAGAATACACTGATACTAATTTTTTATGTCAGTGATTTTTGTGTCAATAATTCATGTCATTATAGTATCACCAAAATAGTGATACGGTACTGTTAGTATATTATAATATTATTTAAATATCAGTGATTTATGTGACTACAGTATTAGAATCATATTGACTCAATAGCATAAAAAATTATTAACGCCATTTTAAATATTTAGTGTCGGTATTTAATGATGTTATTCTGCTTTTGATTAGTAATAAATTTTTGTTTTAATTATCTTTTTCTTGTTTGTTTTACAATCAAAAGAAAGCTTAAAATATATTAAATATACCAAATCTCACAACACAATTCACATAATAAATATCCTAAATATATTATTTAAAGTAACATAATTCAACTACACTGTTTGAAAAAGAAAAATATAACATAATTTAACTACAGTGAAAAAGAAAAATATAAGTACAAAATCAAGTTTTGGACAAGTTGTAAACAACAAAATATCAAATAAAATTTGAACAAAACATTAACCAACAAGAAGAACAATAATGTCACTAATCATCCATACGTGCCTTCATTTTTTTTTTGACCTACAAGTACATAAAATCAATTAGTACACCAAAAAAACAAAATAAATCTTGTATATTTGAAAGGAAAAATAATCATAAATTACTCATATATTACCTCACGATTATAGTGCTGTAATTAGCTTGGCAATGTATGTTGCCCATTTTACTTCAAGTTATGATCTTACCAGATTGGCAAATTTTAAGATCAGCACATAAAAAGATACATATAAACTCATGCAAAATCGCATTGAAAAAGAGATTTTTAATCATACCTGAACTACTCTGTGCCACTGTTGTTCCCTCTTAAGAGCAAGCAATGCTTTCTTAAGTAGGTTGTAAATAAATATTGTATATAAATGAATTCTGAAACTGACTCAAAATTGAGGGGTGTTATTATTATTATTGTTTGATCTCGTAGAACAGTAAGCTATTGAGCGTGCCAGGAAAATTCTTCAACTTCTCTAAATTCTTCTCTCATTCCACAATGAAGAGAAAAACTCTGGGCAATCAGCTGTCATAATGATTTACTAAACAATGTATTATTTTCAGATTTAAGGTGGCAGCAGATTGAACAAGTATGCTTCTATCGAAATGAAACTGCTATATCCTAATCAATAATGAAATTTAACCAATAACTTGAACAATTGCTCATCAAATTTTTGTTTTAAGAAACAGGCAACAATATCAGTAGAAAATCTAGAGAGACAAAAAGGAGAAAAATCAAAAAGAAAGGGGATCATACTAAAGAATTTAGGGAAGAAAAATAAACTCTGTAATCTCTATTTAATTCATGCAAAGAATATTTTACTCTGTAATCTCTACTTTATTCATGCAATGTCATATACAATAACAACACACAATTCTTTTTATTAATGGTCACAATTTTAAATCAAAAGTAAGTACCGGAAGTATACCTCTAATATGAAAAAGAGATGCTAAGGACAATTGAAGGTTAAGAAATAGGCCCAATCTAATTAACAAATATAAAATCAAGGAGATATTCAAAGTAAAGTCATCCAGTCCATAGCCAATAGCTCTGATATTGCTAGTCAAATAAGATGATAATGCACCTTTTCATTAACCAAAATCAATTTTTGACAACGATGCCTTGCACTTTAGCCTCGTAATAAATAAATACCGACCGAATCAAGAAGACAAGATACTTACCATCAAAATCTGAGTTGCCCGTTGCTCCCTTGCCAGAGGATCATGCAAAAGCACCACCGAGCGGGCAAACAGCTCCTGAATACATGCATATCATATTAGATGATTGACAGCTATTCATGTAATAGGCAAGGAAATGGGTTAAACACATCACACATATCAAAAGAAACTCTACCTCAGGATTTGGAATATCATCACGAGCTTAACACTCACTAGTCTATGTCTGCATAATTCTGAAATGCATCTGCAAACCTAAAAAGGCAGCATATATGTAAAGGAAAGTTTCAGCAATTGTAAGAACCAGAGCCTTTCACATAAAAAACATTCAGGAAAGATGTGCACCAATAACCACCCAAAACAAATTATAGCAGCAGCATTTGATCTGAGAAAACCCAGATAACAACAGGCAAGCACTAGATGAAAAAAAAAAAAGGGAAACAAGTCCAAAGGCAGAATCCCTAAAACATTTATACATTAAATGAGGATAACTCCCTTGCACAGTCAAATTGAGTTAATGGTCAACTCACTCAATGCACCTAACAGATTGATTTTGAAACTCAAGGTGATAACTGATGAAATTAGTAAACTATGGCTTTTAATTATTTTTCAATAAACAACAAAGAACTAGGTGCAAATTATCCTATAATTTATTTGCCTACAACATTAAAATATAAAAGATGTAAATATATGAAGGTCTTACAGTGGTTGCTGCACCAGTATAAGCCCTTGGAATAATCATCTTTAACAGAAAAAGCCAAAGAATGTGCTGCACAAGATTAAGATATCAATAAAATCTGATTTTATGAGTAACCGATTTAAAAAACTAACATGGATGAGACTGAGGTGGGCTCTAAACCCATAAGAGTAAAATCATCATTAGATATTGAATGCACATAAAACAATGAGGTATACATGCATTTCAGGAATTGTAATAGTTAGCAAAAGGCCTTTTTCACATCTTGCTCTTAGCTCTGTTGCACAAGATGCCCTCATCTTCACCTGGAAATTAACACAGCTTGGCATTAAATTGCTAAAATCTCTGTGAAATTAATAAATTTAATAGATGATTATATATTTCAAGGTAATACAGGTATCTCAGCACCAAACTCAATCCTAATTAAATGCCTATGATTTGAATTAACACTAAACACTATTGAGGGCGAAAAGTTGAGTTGCTTTAAATCATAACCGAGTGAGAATATCCTAAGCAAAATGAATTAGAAAGAATCTATGATTACAAAAGAAACTCATATACACTACAGCTTTGTTCCATTAATTAAATAATTATTACAACTAATCTCATCACTAACCACTCCATCTTGCTAGCTATTTATTATTTTCATATAACTACTCATTTATCACCAGTTTCAACTTTCTACCAAGAATTCAATTCCCAAACCTTAAAGTAAAAACCATCAAAATTCAACATGACTAAAAATTGAGCTCTACTTGTTTGAATAGAACCCATTATCTAAAACTTCAAAGTCTTGAACATAATCATTTACAAATCTCCTAATATGCCAAATATATATTAAAAAGTGAAGAGTACATAGCATTTAATAATATGATTCTCCACATCAAAAGAATCAGAGGTTGTGATTATTAATGGTGTTGCTCATGATTAGGCTTGCAATAAAAATTGAAAATTATTCAAAGTAGCAATAAAGTCATACCATCACCACCAAGAATGGGAGAAAATTAAAGACATTCATAGTACTGTTTATCTAAAGGAAAACTTAGTTCATGAAGCCCATAAACTCAAGCTTTTAATTTTTAAAAAGCAGTCATTTTTACTCAACTTTCTTAGACCATAGAGAATCTTAAAATTTCTATTTTGAATGGAACCCATTGTTTTGCAATAAAAACTCTCGAGAGATTGACTCAAAGTTTGAAGCAAAAGAATATAATGAGAAGAATAAAGTCATTAGCTACCTAATCACCATTTAAAATTGGAACAGGAACAGGAACCAGCAACAATACCTAACTATGAATGCAATCGAGTATGAAGCAGATCAAAATTAGTACAAGACAAAAAATTTTACATTTGAGTTAGAAATTCATAACTCAACCCAAAACCGTCCAAAGGAAATTTCTGGAGTTTAAACACGATTATCGGAAATACAAATAAAATTTGAAAGTCGGGCTTGCCATATTAAATTTTATTTTATCAATGATTAAAAAATAAAATCATTGATACTATTGTTTTTTATTTTTAATATAATATTTGTGTTCAATTTTATAAGTTATAGTGGTTTGTGGACCAACATAAGCATTCTAAATTTAAGAAGTCTTAGGTTCGAGTTGGAAGATTTACAAATTTTAATTAAATTTGTTAATCTCTGATACTTTAGTGTTAGAGATTTTTTATGTTTAATTTAATGACACACTAGTATCAATGTTTATGATACCTATTTGTTAAAAGCAGAAAATGGTGCATATGTATATAATTACTGACACTTTTTACAAAGTGTCAGAAAACAAAGTGTTAGTAAAGCTCATTTTTGTAGTAGCGATTCTTGAAATCAAAAAATCTTGGATATTGTCTACTAGTTGATTGTCCATAAAATATAAAAATCGAGTTGATGAGTTTTTTAAATTTGCTATGCTTAATTCAGAAAAATCGTAGGTTACTTAGATATCCTTGGATAGACTATTGAAACATGGAGTTTTAAGCTCCTAAACAAATAAGGGATCATTTGTACACGTACAATTTTCTGCCACCATATGTAATTTGGGATAGACATGGAGAGGTAGACCAAAAAATAGCCTCTGCAAGTTGCCCTAACTATTCCCAAAGTCATCAATTTAGATTCTAAGATTAGAATAACATTAAGGACATGATCCATTATGTTCACGAGTAATGCGACAATAATCCTAAGAGTTTTGGGGATTTACTTGAGGATGCTGAGAAACCCTTTTATGTAAATTCAAAATATTCTAAGTTGTCGGGCTAATGAAATTGTATAATATGAAAAGGAAGTATGGGTTGTTTGATCAAGACTTTACAGCTTCGTCAGAAATTCTTTTTGACATGTTTATAGAGAAAAAAAATCATTCACAATATATGAGGTAAAAAAAAATAATAATGAAAGTGTTGCGATTAGATTAAGAAAAAAATACATGCTTGTAAGAATGATTGCAATCTTTACCTAAAAGAGTACGCAAATATGAACACATGTCCTACTTGTGGAGAGTCTATGTGGAAGAAAAATAAAAAAAAAAATCTAAATAAGTAGTAAACAGGTGCCTGCAAAGGTATTATGGTATTTTTCTCATATTTGTAGATTCAGACTTATGTTTCAATGATCCCAGACTGTCGAGAACTTAACCTAGTATGCTAATTACCAAATTAAAGATGGCAAACTTTGCCGTCCAATAGACTCCCCAACATGCCATTTAGTTGACAGCAAGTGGCCTGACTTCGGCCAAGAACCTAGAAATCTATGATTAGCTCTCTCAACAGATGGGCTAAATACACTAAATCCACACAACACACTTAGCACTAGCTATAGTTGTTGGCCAGTCATGTTTGTGATTTACAATCTTCCGCCATGCATGTGCATGAAAAAAAATTCCTCATGCTGTCTTTCTTGATATTTGGGCCTAAACAACTTGAAAATAATCTAGATTTCTACCTAGTACCCTTGATTGATGATTTGAAAACCCTTTGGATTGTTAGCATAGAAACTTATGATGCTTTTAAAAAGGAAACCTTTACTATTTTGATTATGTAATTGTGGACTGTTAATAACTTTCCAGCATATCGGAACCTCTCCGGATTTATTGTTAAGGGCCATAATCTTGTCCAGCTTGTGGCCTGTTGATAATTCTATAAAATGAGAGTTATCATGATATATCTAGATATGAACTTGCATTACTTAGAGAGTAAATGGTGAAATTGTATTATATTTTTTTATTACATTTTGCATGTGCATGTATTTAATTTTAGTTGTCATAAAATGATGCGTGGAAGACCATTTCATGCCCTACTTTTGTGCATAATTACAAGTGACCCTAAAAGCTTATAGTTTGACGAGAGATGCTATAGAAGAAGGATCGTATGTTGTAGCAACAGGCTTGCAGAAAATGACAAAAGATTAGTCTACACATGAACAAAAATCAAGCATAAATCATGGAGAATGCTGGAGAATTACTGCAGTAATTCGAGAGCAAAATAGACAGACAACAACTGTCTAGCCTGTCATGATGAGCCCGTCATGATGAGCAAGAAAATCAAAAAATTTTATGAAACTATCATTAAGAATAACTCAAGTTTAGGGGGGAAAATTAGAAAATTTTTCAAAAATTTTAGCAAACTATTCTAGAAGTAGAATAATTTTTACTCAAATGGCTTAGTTGCTGAGTAACCAGGACTGTGTGTGCACCCTATGTGCAGACTTGAGTCAAAAGGTAGCCAGAGTTATGAGCATGCTGTAGCAACCTGACTATAAAAAAAAAAGAGAAGAGATAAAGAAATCAAGTCCTCTGTCTAGGAAATTGAGTAGTTAGGACTGCGCATGAACCCCATGTTCAGCCTTGAGTTAAGGTGTCTAAAGATAAGACTATAGCTATAACATTTCATATGCTTCTGCTGTAGCAACTCTAATTTGTGCATTGATGAAATAATTGGGTGTCATGAGTACCCCTTATAGGTATTTACATGAAATGTTGATGTTACACTGAAGAGTATTTCATTAAAAAAAAGGAAAAAAAAAAGAAAGAGAATAATTAATAAATGTTGTAGCATAGTTTGTAGCTCTTCATGACTCATACTCCCCCCCTTATGAATGAAAATGTTTTTATTATTTTATCCTTGAGATGTGTCTGATGCTTGAGTTATGCTGCAGCAACTCTGAATTTGATCAAAGTGACACACACACATTGGACAAAATGAAGCGTGAGTTTAGAATTAGGACTGTTGATGGTAACTCTACATGTTTAAAGATGAAATCTGAGGGTTGATTAATAAGAACAAGCTAGATGATAAAGTTAAGTGTTTACTGCATGAATGCGTGATTGAAGTGTTTGTGTTGCTATCATTACTAAAGGACAAATGATGGTTTAAGTTTTGGGATGTGATAACTCTATGAAATGAGAGTTATCATGATATATCTAGACCTAAACTTGCATTACTTAGAGAGTAAATGGTGAAATTTTATTATATTTTTTTATTACATTTTACATGTGCATGTATTTAATTTTAGTTGTAATAAAATAATGTGTGGAATACCATTTCATGCCCTGATTTTGTGTATAATTATAGGTGACCCCAAAAGCTTATGGTTTAACGAGAGATGCTACAGAAGAAGGATCGCATGCTGCATCAACAGGCTTGTAAAACAACAAAAGATTAGTCTGCATGTGAACAAAAATCAAGCATAAATCATAGAGAATGCTGGAGAATTGCTACAGCAATTCGGGAGCAAAACAGATAGACAACAACTGTCCAGCCTGTCACGCGTTAGCAGACAAAGACTGTTGCAATCATTACTGTATGCCATTATCAACAGTATACAAACCAGCAGCAAGCAACACACAAATATCATGTGGTCCTAGGTTATTAAATGGTGACAAGTGTCCTCATTTTATCTTAGGGTTGCCTTAATTTCAAGATATAAAAGGATTCATTTTAAGGAAGCACATCACCATTCACAAGCAGCTACTTTAATCCACCATCATCCATCATCAATCACTGCCGTCACTCATAAAAATCAAAGAAATTTTCAGAGCTACAACAGAGGAGCACTCGAGAAGAAGAAGGGATACTCTAAGATTAAAGCGTGACACTTCCATCCTTGTTCTATCTCAACTTTATCTATGTATTTATTTATTTTAAATCTCTCTTTGTTGATGTATTTGATGACAAACACTTATGGTTTTATTATTTTAAAGTTCATTATGAGCTCAACTTTTAAGTATTTGGATTTTAAATGAACTTGATGGTTATTTGACTCACACAGAGAGAGAGAGAGAGAGTGTGTGTGTGTGTTGCTTAGTATTTGCTATAGCATTTTGCCTTGGTTGTATTTGTTACAAATCTCTATTTCGGCTGACCACCAATTTAGTAGATACAAGCTAGGAAGGAGCCTAAAAAAGGTCTAACCTAGTGGATCTAGCCAAGACAATACATGGTTTTAGATTGGGCTTCCCAAATTGAGTTTATCTCGATTTGAATAGGTTAATGAAACTAGACATAGGGATTCACCTTATAGGGTTAATGGAACCTAGAACATGCAATGTTATATCTAGATGTTGGCTTAACAATTAGTCACTGTTAGGTTGCATTTAGATATAAGATATCCAATAGGCGACAGATGAGGATGCATGAGTAATTATGCCCATTGCAGTAGTAGATGCTATAGCAACATAATCTTAAGTGAAAAGAGTCAATTATCATTAAGTGAGTTTAGAATCGAATTACTCCTTTGTCATTAAGTATACATTTGTGCGTGATGTAGCTTTCTTTTACTGTATTTAGTTTATTGCACTACTTTCTAATTTCTTTAGGTCTTTAATTTTAAAATTTAATCTTGTTTAATTACTTAACTAAAATTTGCACTATAAGATTGCTGTAGCAAGTTGCAATATATCAATCCCTGTGGAGACAATCTAATTACTCATCACTATATTACTTGTTGTGTCTGCTTGCACACTGACACTATTTTCATAATCAATCATAAGCACCATGCAACACCTGTCAGTATGGCTTTTAAATAGAAAGAATGTGTATATGGCACATCGATTTTTACCATATAACTTATAACTCTATGAAATGAGAGTTATTATGGCATTTTTAAGCTTAAATTAATATTACTTAGAGAGTTAATGATGAGTTTTTATTTAATTTCTAGTTGCATTTTGCATAAGTATTTATTTAAGTTTTGTTTTAATAATTTTTTATATTTTAGATCATTATGTGCTCTAAATTTGTGTACTATTGTAGGTAACCAAAAACTGTTATATTATGGAGATGATTGCTGCAACAGTAGAGTTACAGAAAATGACAAAGAGCTGATTTGCAGAGAAGATGACGTAGCACTTGTTGCTACAACAAGGCAGATATTGCTACAGCAACTAGGGATGGCAAAATCCTCCACGGGTGTGGGGCTCCACGGGACCCCACCCCAAATGGGGTGAATTTTAATTAATTTTTGGGGAATGGGGAAAAAATAATCCCTAAATTCTTAATGGGGTGGGTTTGGTTTTGTACTCCCCACCCCATCCCCATCCCAATCCCCATTATATATAATTATATTTTTAACTTTTATTTAATAATTTTTTTTATCATTTAACAATGTTGGTTAATAAATTTTCTTTTTATTTTTATCTAATATAAAAAGCTATAATTAAAAGAAAACCCTACAATATAATTCTTATTCAATATTAAAACATTAGATTATTTATAAAAAAAAATGATAAACCTTACGATCATAGGTTATATGAACATGATAAATAGAAGATAAAGCCATTAACAAAGAATAATTTGAAACATTGTTATATATTTTTATAATTTTAGTTATTATTTATCTAAATATTTTATAATTTCGATATCATATCAAGATATTGTTTCAAAATTTTGTAATTTTTTAATAATTTAAATACTTTAGATTACGATGATGAATTTTATTTAAGTTTGTAATTTTTTATTTTTGAAATTATGTATTCATGCTTAATATGAAATAATAAACGGGGAATGGAGTGGGGATGGAGAAGTCATTCCCCACATGGGGATTCTCCATCCCCACCCCACTAAATTTATCGGGGAATGGGGCTAAAATTTTTAATAGGGTGGGGAATGGGGTAGGCCTCCCCACCCCTACTCCACCCCATTGCCACCTTAACAGCAACGATTGCTGCAGCACGCAAAAACTGGACAGATGCGAATATGTACGGGTTAAGTAATTAAATTCTCTACGGCTAATTATTATTTGTTGGACAGCATAGGGCAGACGTGGCATGCATTAATTTAAAGGAAAAGATATCCCATGATTAGGAAAAGATAACTTAGAATCTTAATAATAGTCAAAGATCTTTTCCTAAAATCCTAATGATACATGGAGATCTCTTTACCTTTTTGGAAAACCTAAAGATATAAAAGGAGCACGTCTTTAGAAGGAAAATGAGACTAATTTGAGGAGCCATCACACACACAACTGGTCATAACAAAGAAAAGTAAGGAAGAAGAAGAATTCAAGGGGCTGCAACCAAGAGGATCAAGTGGAGACTAAGGGCAAATCGCAATCCAATCTAAAGAGCCATCACTTGATTTAATTCTTGTTCGTAGATTCTTTTAATCTTTGTTTTATTTCTCTTAAGGATGATTTTGATGGCAAACTTTATTTATGTTTTTATATTTCTGTTTAGCATGAACTAAATTTATATATAGTTGGGATTTAGATGAACTTAATGATGATTTGACTACTATAATTGTTGCTTCAGTGTCTGCTGCAGCATTTTGTTTTGATTGTACTTCATTTAATTCTTTATTTCAGTTGACTATCCATTTAGAGATACAAGCTAGGTTTGATCCTCAACAGGGATGGCTTAGTGAAAATAAATCAAAGCAATACTTGATTTTAGATTGAGTTAGTTTCCTTAGTTAGTTTTATGTCAACTTGAATAGAGCCATGTTTGATCTAATATTAGTGAAGAACTAGACCTAGGGATTCACCTTGTAGGATTAATAGATCCAAGAGCGTATAATGCTATATTTAGATGTTGACTTAACAACTAATCACTGTTAGGTAGTATATAGATATAAGAATCCAACAGGTGAAAGATGAGGATACATTAGGAATCTGCCCAATGCCGTAGACGATGCTGTAGCAGCTAGGTCTAGCTTTGGTTAATAAGTCAATAGTCATTAAGCGAGTTTAGATTTCCCAACTACACCATAATCATTGATTAATTATCTGTGTTAAACATTTATTTATTTCAGATTTCTTAGTTTAATAGTCATTTAATTTTATTTGAATTTTAGTTTATTAATTTTAATTACTTTTATTAAATCATTAGTAATTGCATTGAATAAGATTGTTGTAGCAAGATTGATAACATCAATCTCTGTGGAGACAATCTCTATACTTACTACTATATTACTTGTTGTGTACATTTATAGCATAAAATCAACAACAATAACCACTCATTCATATCACTTAAAAAGGCTTTCAATAATGAAACAAATTAGGATGAATCTCCTAAAATATTGGCTGGTGTCGATATTTTCAAATTGATGGATGTTATTGACTACAGAAGTGGGAAGCACAAAGGCAGCAAATGAAAGCGTGATGATTGTGATGATCATATAACAACTTGTTCAAAAGAAAATTAATTTTTTATTTGGAATATTGGCAACATTTGTTAGTTATTCAATTGTTAGATGCGATGCATATTGAGAAAAATGTGTGTAAGAGCATCTATGTCACACTACTTCATCAAGCTGGAAAGACAAATGATGGGGTCACAGCTAGAAAAGACCTTATAGAAACGAAAATTAGGGACAAATTAGTTCTTGGTGAAAATGATAAAAATACCGTACTTGCAGCACCTTACACCATGAATAAAGAAGAGAAAATTAATTTCTTTCAAACCTTGTTCGAAACCAAAGTTCAAGAAGGTTATTCTTTAAACTTGAGGAATATTGTTTCTATTAATGATTGTCGACCTCATGGTCTTAAGTCTCATTACTATCACACTTTGATGCAATAATTATTACTTAATTCTTGATTGTTTGCCAGAAAATGTTAGAAAAACTATCATTAGTATGTGCTTTCACTTCAATTTATCGCATAATAAGGTGTTGGACACAAAATCTCTTGACAAATGGATAAAAGTTCATTTTGTCATTATGTGCTTGTTTGACCAATGTTTCCTACCACCCTTTTTTAGTAAGCAAACTGATTTTTTATATGCCAAACCACATATATACTTATATATAATGCAAATGCATGATATGCCATGGTCCTTTAAGAACATCATAGAACAAATTTATCAAACCCCATTTGTCACCTTCAAACTTCACATTTCTTTTGAAGTCACTTACTTGAACTATTTTCATTCAGTTACTGTTTAGTTGAACTTTCACTTACCATTCATACTTTCATATGTCACTTATTTTAGGCATCAAGCAAGCGTCCTTCACCCATTCTTTTCATAACATAACATATAGAATGCTACTAAGCGAGTAATGAATTCAAGAACACAAGGAAAATAGAAAACTTACTTTCTTCAAATTTAGATCGCTAACATCCACTTTCTTATTTTATAGAAAACATAATGCATATTCATGATTATGCCAATGAACCTTCACGAATACATATTCCCAAGAACACAATCACACTTAACACATAAAAACACATCATATAAACACATGGTAAAAATCATATAAATTCATAGTTGTACATACCAAAATAGGCTTTTGAAACATGTCAAACATAAACATATTATTTTTTGTAATTCATTTAGAAGTATAGTTTACTTGCCTTTTAATGTCAAGTACCAAAAGTGTATTGATATCATTAAACTAAAATCAATAATAATAAAATCCCATAAGAATCGTATCATAATTATAAACTCCAAAATCCTCAAATTTCTTATTAAAAACATATCTTAAACTCAACCTCAAATAATCTCAATATCTAATCCAAAAGTAGAAGAGCCTATGTTTTCTAATTTTTTAATAAATTATTTCTGTATCGAAAAATTTTAAATTTTACAAAGCACATGCAGATATATTGGAAATTTATTGGTATAAAATCTATAGCTTAATTCTTAAAAAACTATAGAAAATAGTTTTTGTTTCAAGCATCTTCAAATGTGTCGAATGATTTTTTCAACACAATTAATTTAAAAATAAAAAATAATATATTATTTTATCATACAATCATGAAAATTTCGAGAATCATACTAGACATATATACAAATCACTGATATAAATTTCGTAATTTTTGAAGAAGACTAGTATGTTAAAATGATTTCGAAATTCATGTTCTTTATTAGAATTAGAAATTTCGAAGTTTTTAGGCTTGCATTTGAAAAACCATAATAATTTGAATTCTTATCCAATTAGCTTAAAGTAACTTCAAAACTAAGGGTGGGAAAATCAAGATTTAGTTCGGGTTGTTCGGTTTTCAATTTCGGTTACACTTTGTTTAGATTATAAACTCAGGTTCAATTCACTACTAAAAAAATTCATTTTCTTCACACAATTTTTTTAACACATATCGATATGTCACGAAAATATCATTAAATAATGATAGATACGTGACACATACGTGTATGTTATCATTTTTATGTCAGTTTCGTGACACACAAGTTTATGTCATAAAATTATAATAGTTAAATATTATTTTTATTTTTTAATTTATTTAATAATTATTAAAAATAAAATTAATTATAATAATACGCCATCGTTTTACTTCATTTATTTTTTATATTAAAAAAATAAAATGAAATTTGTTTTTGCATATAAAAAATAACAAGTTAAAAAAATATAAATACCCCCACCTCATCGCCAAATCTCCCCCGCGCCCCCCACCCCCCACCAAGAAAATCCTAATCTCTCCTCTCCTCTCCTCTCTCATTGCAAAACTTTCACAACTCTCCGGTCTCTCCCAGCTACCAGCCGTCAGCCGCGCCCCTCCGCCAGACCCGCCGCCAGTCAAACGTCGCTGGAAAGCCCATCAATCTCCTATCATTTGCCATCAAACTCGTCGACAATTAACTTTTCACAATGAAGGCCCCTTTATCAGATATAAATCTATTTCTCTTTACAAAAATATATTCTTGATCTATTTTTTATATTGTTTAGGTGAATGTGTGAATTCAAACATGATTCTGAGACTGTACACTTGAATGGGTTTTGGTAATTAAGTTTTTAGTGATCGAATCTAAAAATTGTTGTGTTTTGAGCTTTCACGGCTGATATGTGTAGTGGGGTTTTGTTCTTAGAGTCTTGCACATGCGCATAAGCACATAAGCCATAGCCCCTTGAATCTAAATGCTTATAATGCTAATTTTTTTTATTTTGTATTTAATATAAATGTATACTCTGTTTGCGCAATGCCAAAAATATATGATGTATCCTTCATCTTATCGTGAATTCGTTTTCTTGCAATTGCTTAATTGGAAAATAGTATGGTATATGATAATCATTTAATTTTTCTTCCAGTTTATTTTTCTTCTAATTTGTTTTTCTTTTCTTCTTGCATGCTTCTTTTCCAATCTGCAGTTCTGCCTCAAGAAAAGAGTAAGCACATGGCATATACTTTGCTGATCTCTTTTAGAATATTTTCTTCATTGCTTTGACAAAAATATTCATTCGGAAGAACTCTTGATTTCCTTTCAATGTAATTAAAAACTTAAATGCATATATTTTTCAAAATATTCTGTCCTGTTAAATATACTTTAATCGATTACTTTATGGTGCTAAATGTTATGTATTTTTCTTATTTAATTGAATTCAGGAACTCCACTCTGGAAGTTGGTTTTAAAGCAGTTTGATGATTTGCTTGTGAAGATTTTAATTGCTGCTGCTGTCATTCCTTTCTTTTTGGCTCTGATTAATCGAGAGACTGGCTTAACAGTGTTTCTTAAGTCTTCTGTAAGATATTTGGCTGCTTCGTTGTGTTTTTTTTACCCTTATAGTCTAAGAAATTTTTTAATAAAATACTTAAAATGTGAATGTTACGATCGAGATATAACATGTATATATGTATTCTATAGCATTATTATTCTTTCTATTTTTCCCTTATATATACATACGTAGTTGCAAAGTTATGGGATAAAGTCTTATTCTAACTAAAGACACATGATAGAAACTAAAAACTCGAAAGCTACTAACCATAGGAACGTGGATTTTCTGCTTCAATCCCTATCAAAATTGTAGTAGCAATATACATCTTAAATTATAAAACACTTCCTTCTTTTTTTAACTTTGCGCTCTTTGTTTAACTTTGTTACTTATGTGAATGTTACAACACTAGTTTCTGTTAGATTTAGGTTTTCATGATTCAGAGATGGAGGGTTTTTTGTCATTTGAGACTGATTTGTGTAGAAAATCTATTATTGTATCAATTGAAATGACCAAATCTCATGATAGAGGATTATTTTAAGAGCTAATCAAGTGCATGCGTGTGTGTGTATATACATATATATTTATATATATGAATATGGTACATGTGAAAGAATGTTCAAAGCTGAATTAATTTACATATAACAAAAAAGAAGACATGTATATATAGTTTGTTAAAAGATTATGGTTTACAACTTTATCCCCTCATGAGTTCAACAGCCAAATTGTTTATCATTAAGAAAATTGTTTATCTTTATAACAGCCATATTTATCCTGTATGGGAAGCTGGAAAAGGGTGCATGCATGATACTTTAATTCCTCGGATCAAGGCTCTGACGAAAAACAAGTAGGCCAGGCTTGAAATTGCTACTTAATATTGAATCATTTTCATCTGATGCATGATCTTTTCTTCCTTCATGATACAAAAAAAGAAAAAACAAGCTGATATGATTGGATATGTGCTGGTGTTTGTAAGGACATTTGGCATGCCTGTTCCTGTGAGTGCCTGACCGGCATAGA
Source organism: Clausena lansium (assembly GCA_030449835.1). Classification (NCBI taxonomy): domain Eukaryota; kingdom Viridiplantae; phylum Streptophyta; class Magnoliopsida; order Sapindales; family Rutaceae; genus Clausena; species Clausena lansium. Next base: position 346,215 of record JASUUF010000038.1, read on the forward strand.
TGTGACTAGTATATGAATTTAATTGGTGATGAGGCCATTGAGATAGAACAGTGAGAAGTTAACCATTTTTGTGTTATTGACAGGAAGTGGTTTTTTATGAATCATGTGCTTATGGGAAACACAAAATTCTGTTGTTTCTTGTTCTACATTAGTTTTCTTGGAGTCATTTGTCACTGAGCAGAGAGTGTCTTGGATTATTGTAGTATCTTCTCCCTTATACGTGTTGTGAAAATCTTTGTATTTGTTTATAACTAGTGTTTTAGTTATGCATGTTCAGGTTGTATATATTTGCTTGGTTTTGATTTATGTTCTTCAATTGAGGGATTTCTGATTTCCAAAGGTTGCTGAGTTGACAGTTGATTGATTTTATTGCTTAAAATGGCATATTAGTTTATTGCTGGGTTGACTGATTTTGTTGGATTTATTGCTGTTATTATGTTAGCAAAAATTATTATTAAGATGGAAAATTTTATGCATTAGTTTGTTACTTTGTTTTGGATGGCTGGAAAATTTTATGCATTAGTTTGTTACTTTATGCAAAGGGAAATTTGATTTTCATGACAATTATAACTTTAATCTGTACTTCTTTTAATAGCTGAGGAAATGGAGCGAAAGGTGGGTGGCTTAGACCCAACCACTGGAAAAGTGGAATACAAGTAAGTTCATTTTGTGTGTAATTTCATTATGGGCTCTGATCATTTCAATTGGAACACATTAAACTTAATGTTTTTCACCTGCTGGTTGATTGATTTTAGGACAAGAAGAAATGAGCCAATTCTCAAAGGAACAATTACATTTGATGAAAATAGCACTATTGCAATATCTCACGTTAACTTCCAGCAAGACTGATTTTTCTATGGTTTTGCTTGCTTCATTGCTTGCACTGCTATTTTGAATGGTTATTAATATCAATTCTCTTTGTTTTTCTTGTAGTGGACTACCCAAGTATGATGACTGTTGTTTCTATATCCTTATTACCCAAGTATGTTTTTGTTGTAGTGGACTACAATGTAATAAGTTTTAAACAATGTAATAATTTTTAAATTGTTCAATGCAATAATGTTTTTATTGTTGAATGTATATTTCAATTCAAATGCCAATTGCAAATTTTCAATTTCTATTATGTTGATTTTTAATTTTTCTCAAATAAACATAATTATTTTTTTAATTTCTAATTAAAAAAATATATAAATAAAATTCCCGCCAAAATCAAAATAGTGAAAAAAATTGGTACCAAAATTATAAGTTTCAATAACAATTATTTTAAAAAATATTAATTTCCCGCCAAAAATTTTAATAATTTTTTGCTAAAATTTTAAAATAAAAAATTTAAAATTAATTATATTTTTTGTGCTAAATTAATTATACATAAAAATAAATAAATTAATAATCATTTTAATTAATAATATAAATAAATTTAAAATAAATATGTTATTAGTTTATGACAGAAGAGTGTTATTTTCGAAATATTTATGATATATTTATGTCATAAAATTAATGATTTACCAAACTATTTATGAATGCATGACAGGAAAAAAAAATCGTCATGTTAAAATTTCTTGACATGACTTCTTTGACATATGAAAACCGTCATCCCAGAGGTCGAATGACAGTAAAAAACTGTCAAGAAAATGTATTTTTTTAGTAATGATTAAGGCTAGAAACCCTATTTTTACCTCCATCCAAAAATTAACTAATTAACATAAAGAATTCTATATTTAACACTTAACTAAAAAATAATAATAATTAACAAAAAAAATAAAAATTAACTAACAATTAAAAAAATTAAATTACTAAAAAATTTTAATGGGAGATCAGAAAAAGAAGAAAAAGAAGAAATATTTGGTAGTGGTGGAAAAAAAGAAGAAGAAGAAGACGATGTTTGGCAAAGGCGAGAGAAAAGAAGAAGAAGAAGAAAAAGAAGAAGATAAAGAAAAAGGAAAGAAGAAGAAGAAGAAAAGAAGAAGATATTATAGTGACGGAGGAAAAGAACAAGAAGAGGGGGAAAAAGAGGAAGAACAAGCGGAGGCAGCTAAGAAGTGCGTGTGTAGGAGTTATGACTTTGTGTTAGGGCTAGACAGGATGAGTTCTTAAATTATTTGGTTTATTTCAATTTCATAGTTAACCCGATCAACTGACTAATCAATTTAGGTTAAAATTGAATTAAAATACAACCAAATTGGTTCTGAGTTTTTCAAATGGGTTCAAAGCTTCAATTCAAATTCAACCAAACTCGAAATAAATTTTGAGTTCTGTACAGTTTAGGTCAACCCAATCTAAATGCCAACCATTATTCAAACATTCTTAAAGATGTCTACTTTAACATATATAAAAATTCAAAATCAAAATTAATTTGTACTAATTACTAAAATTTTCAAAATAACACACTGTCAGTATATTTTCCTGCAAAATCTTAGATCTCTACTTCTATTATTATCTAACCATGCTTCTCTATAATAATTAACTAAGATCAAGAACCAAAATTTAACTCTATTCATCTTCTCTTCACAATACCCACTTCAATGAATACAACTTTGATATCATAAATCTCCCTTTTGGCCGAACCTGGATCTCTTCTTCTTTTCTTTTCTTTTCTCTTCTTTCCCTCTTCTCTCTTTTTGCTTCTTCTTTGTTGCTTTCTCTCTCTCTCATAATGGAGATGACATCATTTTTTATTTATACTAGGATATCAAGATTACTAAAGGATAGAAAAAGACTAAATTACCCTTAATCTATTGAAAAGGCAAACATACCCTAGAAGGTTTAGGGGTATGCCATATATCCTTATAAGCTAAAACAAATATAGGGGTTAAGTTTATAGTTTAGGAAATTAATATGTTTACTAGAGATATTTTTGGGGATATAGTTTTTAATTCACACTCAGATAAAAGTTATAAAATTTTACTTTTCTACTCATACGTAAATGTCTAAAAATCTTAAATAAATTACAGAAAGCTAAGAAGCAAATTAAAAAAAGAATCTGAAATAATTTCAGCTCTCAAACATTTAATAAAAAAACCCCTCATATTTGTTTCTAATTTTAATTGCAAGAATGAGGGGTTTTATAAGATTAATGGATGGGTGCCAATAGTCAACAAAAAGGCCCTTAAGCAATAAGACTCTCATTCAGGTCCTTTAAAAAAAAGAGTTAATCTTAACTAAATACAAAAACATTTTCTGTTAGAATCATCGCAACATTAACTAATTGAAAAATTCTATACTACTTCAAACGTAAAAGAAAAATGAATAATTTTATCATGGAAATGTAAGCTATAATAAGATTTTTTTCTCCATAACACATGCATCAAAACACAACAATTGCTTTAAAATGCCCAGAGCCACAAGTAATAATGATTAGTACTATTGATAGATCTCTTAAAGGGACATTATTGAAGGTTAACCTAAAAAAAAAAAGGAGGTACAAATTTGTTTAACAAACAAATTCTCCTCATTTCGTAGAAATTAACAAAAAATACATTCTATAAAAGGAACGTGAATGCTTATCTCCTTCTCAGCGAACAAACTGCATAAGGAAGAATTCGGCATAATACAACTGCAAAAATACGTTAATATATAAAATAAATCAGTGATCAAGAAGTACGTAATGGAACTTGCTTGGATTTGATTTAACATCCCCACATCAAATAAAAGTACTTGCCTGAAAAATGAATATGAAAAAAGAATATGTTGATTCGGTATTGGAGAGATCAACAGTTTGAGCTTTATACCACAAAATCAATCCTAATACAGAGTGGCCTATCATCTGCAAGTAAAAGAAAATGAGTGATAAAAAATCACATTCAGGCACGTATACACAAGGTTAAAATTCTCGTATATATTAATAAAATAAAATGGAACATTGGCACCCCTTGCGAATACTTCGTAAAACCATTTTCTTTTTTAACCCCAATAAATTTTAAAAATAATCTAAAATTCTTTTAACTCCTCCATCGATGACAAAAATAATCTCAACAAAAACTTATTCGTGTAAACTCTATTCTTCAATTTTTTTTTTTAATTATTATTGTTAAACCCAATTCCAACAGTTTTCTTTTTGAATTTGAATATAAGAGAACTTGAGCAGTAAACACGTTTCAAAGAGCTGTTCTTTTATCATATTTGAAAGTTTCCTTAGTTTCAAGCTTAATTTGATGCTTGCCTTTGCCTTCATTAGCTGCTTTTCCTATATTAAGAAATATGAAAAATATTTTTTGATGAAGGGAAATCTTGAATTTTATGATAGTACAGTACTTGTAACAGTTACACAAAATTAAGTTGTTGTCTTCTTCTTCTTAAACTTCCCTCTTGCTCTGTTTTTGTCTTGTTTCTACTGCCCTTTCGTCATTTGACAACCCAGGATCTCCTCTTAAACAAGTCTTGCTTTTTACAGAATTGAAACGATTGCTTTCAGTGCTTTTTGTGCTCTATTCTTCATTAAATTGTTTTTGTCTATGGCTTCTATTCATCTTTTGTAGCTTGTGGTTCCATTAAAAGTCAAGATATTTGCTTCACATATCAGAGTTGAAGGGGGTGTTGTGAATGATGGGGTCTGTGATTAATGGTTGAGTGTTTAACACATTGTATTTGAGATTGGTTAAAAATTATTTTCGATTATCATCTCCTTCAATTTGCATGACTATTTTCTTCTAAATTTAAAACTCTTAAACTAGGGTTTAAAAAAGAAAGGAGAGTTTAAAAGGAATGTGTGTGCAAAGTATTGTTAAGAGATAAAATTTATTTGACTTTTGGGTGGGAATTTAATTAGAAATTGTAAGGTTAAATTTGTAATATAAATTAAAGTAGTTTTAAGAGGTATTTGGAGGGGTGCCAATAGTCCCACTCATTAATAAGTTTCTTACCGTGACAAGTTTGCATAGCAGGATAGGTGAAAAAGCTCCAGTTAGTGCAGCACCTCCATAAGCCATTAACAAGATACCAGTAGAAATCGAAAGCACCTTTAGGAAAGAAAACATCATTTGTTAGCCAATTGTAAGACTGTGTTGAGATTTAGGTCAAAGAAGAAGAGAGAATGACACTTTGTCCCTCATAGATTTTGTTCTTGCCACTCAGAACTCTACTAATTTTTTAATTGCTCGTTATATATTCGCATGCGAAAGTGGTTAGCTGAGACCATTGCAAATTAAAACTAGTTAATTTGTTTAGCAATGTATTTTTTCTATTACGATTTTAATACTAAGGATGAAATAGGATAATAAGATTTTATGTAATAAGAACCTAACTTCAATTTTTGGGATGGACCAAAGTGTCATTCTTCCAAAAAAAAAAAAAAAGAGTCAATAAAGAAAATATTTTTCTCACTCTTTTTTTCCCCAAGATGACTGGAAGTGTTCGAATGCCAAATTCTTTGTCGCCCTCCACATCAGGTATATCCTATTATAAAACCAAAACAAATAAATTATATGGTGCTGATGATGAACATGAGATAGCTTTTTCATTTTTTTCAGGTAAATATATATGTATTCAAATTCTAAAAATACCTTGAGAAATGAAAGTACAACGCTGAAAATCCCTGATAAAGCGAGAGCAAATAATAATGGTTTCGTGAATACTACCGGTCTACCAAGCACATATTTCTGCATACATATATCAAAATCCAATAATTGATTAGTTAAAACTGTGATCAAATAATGATGTGAATGAGGCAATTGTGACCAAAATATGATGTGCAAGGGCCGCTGGGCATAAATCGGTAGGCCTTGAATACTCTTTGCGCCGGTGGACCGCGATCATCCAAATTCAAGTAATGTATATGAGGTGAGAGCATATAACTTATAATTACTATTGATTTTTCACCCCAAACAAAAAAAAAAATTAAAAAATTAAAAAGATTATTATATATACCTGGACGTGTATGAAGTAAGGTAAAACATTGTTAATTCCGTTCCCAATGATAATGCACACTGCAGCCATCAATGGACTTGCCTTCCATCGAAGAAGGGGAAGCTGCAAACTCGAGAAGAACAAGTTAATAAACTTTGAAATAATTTTGGCAGTTATATATAATATTATGCACAGGCTAGAGAGAAATCAACCAAGACGAAATTAGTCATATAATGCAATACTAAATTGATATTAAAACATGAAAATGAATGGAAAAGCAAAAATGCTAGATCATAGTAAGTGTTTAAAGTGAATTGACTTCTCATGGACTGAAGCACTTAAATTTCTGCTTTGGATTTTTATTGTAGTCTCTAGACACACACACACACACACACACATATATATAGAACCAATTTAGGTGCTTACATCAATGGAATAAGCGGCTCCAAGTATCCCCCGTACGATGAGGGCGATTACAAGTGGTGGAGATCGAAGCATTACCCCAATAGCCAGACTCTGAAAATTGAGATCAATCAATTAAAGGTTACATATAATTTTGCAGTATAATTCAAATTAAAAGCAAATCCTTTCACGTTAAAAGAACACATAAGAACAAAATTAATTGATGTGATTATAATATGCAAACCTAATTGTTTCCTTCGATGGAAATTAACTATCTATGATCAGAACGAAGGGGAAAACATAGTAACATAACAATATTTCAATCAAGTTATGAAATACAATAACTAACTATACTTGGGTTCTATTTAGTATTGAGGTACTATAGTTTTTAAGCTAGAGCTGCTGTGAAAAAAAAAACTGTAACTATGAAATAAAAGTTAATAGTATGTAGTAAATAATAATTTTGACAAAAATTAGTAAAGATATAATAGATTTTTCCTCATACAAATATAAAATCAAATCAACTTAGCTTTTAAGTTACAACAGCTATCTATCCAACCTCAATCCCAAACGGGAACTTGAATAGATGAACATATAGTAATTGTGGTAGTTTAATATATTTGGGATAAAATTTATAAAGTATGGTCTATGTGAAATTAATTAAGATATAATATTATTTAAAATAATAAAGTTATAACATGAACTCTAAGATTGTTATTAATTATATGTGGTGAATTAATTAATAAGGTACAATCTCTAGAGAAAATTATAAAATAAGAAGATTCTAAAAAATTTATCAAATATTTTTTTGATGAAAAAAATTACGAAATAAGTTATTTTTGGGGTTTCAACTATAATCCTAAATGGACCTCTCTCATACTTCAAAATTACTTCAAAGTCAAGGATTGCTTCTAGCTTAAATACTTAGTGTAGAATTTATTTTCACATGCAAGCTTGCCTTTTTGACCCGTCCTTGTCATGTGAAGAATGCAATATGAGTCCACTGATGCATGATTTTGGTTTTAATATCGTATAAAAATTCATAAACCTAAGTCATATTTAAAAGCTTAAATACTTGGTATAGAATTTGTTGTCACGTACGGGCTTGCCTTTTTTGACTGGACATTATCATGTGAAAAATGTAATATGAGTCTACTTGTGCATGATTTTAGTTTTAATATCATATTAAAATTCATAAGACTAAGTCATATTCAAAAGCTAGGTCATAAATTGAGACTTGTCCCAAACTTATATATTTAATTGAAGATCAACGGATATGTAGAACTATTTTTAAGATGTCACAACTAACATATATAAAAGAGTGTATCATATAAAGCACACAAATAGAGGCTTTGGTTGGCCCTTGCCTACCGTCAATGTAGATATTATAGCAACTGCAATTCCCTCTCCTATTGAAATGTCTCCAGAAGCAAGCGGAAGATTAGGCTTGTTAACCTTTTACAATGTTAAGCTGAGTCGTTAGCAAAGTAGCGAAATCACATGAAGCTAGAAAAAGGTAAAAAGAATTGACCGAAATACCTTGTCTATAGCAATGTCCGACAATTGGTTTATGGCAGTCACAAAAATATTCATCATTATTGTGGGCACTATGGACTGAAATATTCATAAAAAAGAATTAATATCGTTCAAATAACCTTGCCAAGTAAGCTGTCACTTTAAATTTACCTTCATTACTTCAATTAAAAATGTGGGAGTCAAATCAGAAAGGCTTTGGACTGGAAGCAAAGAAGATGATAATATCCCCACAATCTGATAAAATTAAAGAACAAAAAAATTAAATTTGACAAAATTTGAAGAAACTTTATGTCATTATACATATATTCACGTACTATAAAGCAACTCACAATGCTAGTCCAAGCGTAGGGACGGGAAAGACGATAGAATGCATCTAACTTTTTGGTCAGAACATCCATAAAGCTCGTCGAAACAATATTCTCATTCTGGGATTTTGTTGCAGAATCATCTTGTAACGCCATAGGAACTGTTGATTTCTTCAATGGTTTACGATTTCTATTGATAATATCCTTATTGTTTCGAATTTTATTATTGACCAAACAAAATAAGCTTTGCATGGAGCCTTTGACAGAGTACTTGTTGCTCTCCCTTCTATTTACCGAGCCATATATTTGCGTCAATGGCAACTGGAATGTTTTAACAGAACCTAAATGGCCAAAAGAATATAAAATTTATCCGATAAAATATTAATTACACATATAAATTCGCCATTCCAGGGGAAAAAAAAATTCATCTATATGTTAGTTTAATTTAGACATTATTGAAATATTAGAATGAAGCTTACCAGCATGTAACATGCTTATAAACTATGTAAGACAAATCATAGATTTGAGTACTTGACTTATTAGTTTTTCATCTATTCCATTTAACAAAGAAACAATTATGGCCAAATGATAAAATCAACAAAATAAGGTAAGAATTTGATTTAATTTAATTACTTGTTTACAATTTTAATAAGGGTCATTCTATGATGCTAGTATAAAAATGACAACATCAATAATGGCATAAATATGTACCGCTAGGTTTAATCAATAGATCGCAAACTTGAAGTTAGTTAGGATAATATTTTGATTTCAATTGTTTAAAATTTATTTTATCAATTATGGTATCACTGAAACATCTTTTTATTAAGATTAAATAATTAAAAAAAAACAAGTATTATTAATCTAAACTTCAACATTTTTCTTTAAAACTATATGTATATTAATATTAACACAACTCAATCGTAGTTTATCAACGTATTATTATCTCTTCTTCACTAAAAAATTGTTAGATTAATAAATATTGCAACAATCGATTCAACTAGATCTTAGCAAATGAGTAGTTCCCCAAAAAAAAAAATTAAAAATTAGCTAACAAATAAAACTAAGAGCCCAAAATTATATTGTTTCAATATAAATGACAAAAGAGATATATATTAACATTGTTGTTAAAGATTAAATAATTCATATTTATTATGTAGAATCTAAATTAATATATGTATTTGCATATTTAATTTTTAATTTTGTTGGTGATTTAGAAAATATTAATTAACTAATAAAAAATAAAATTATATCCATCAAACATTTAATTTGAAGGGTTCATAACAATCCTATTATTAATGTTGTAAAAAGTAATGCAATATCATAAAAAAATCCTTTCGATAATAAAAAATTTAATTAAAAAATAGGTGTTTAAAGTAGTTTTTAAGATGCAAAAAGCCTCGACAGTATTAAAGTTATAGAATGAAGCTTACCATTGTCCTGCAAAGGATGGTATTTGAGAGAGAAGCTTGAACACAAATTCATTTGAAGCAGCATGATGATTTGCTTCTTTTCCTTCTTCTTAACCGTGCAATATATAATTGTTATGTAGTCAGATCATCAAAACTTTGAATGATCAAAACACTAAATACATTATAAATGTTAGTTGAAGCAACTAGTGACAACACTTAGGCTTTGTTTAATATTGAGGTGTTGTATATGAAAAAAAAAATTGTAGCTATAAAATAAACATTAATAATGTGAGGTAAATATGACTTTAAATCATAATTTTGACAAAAGAAAAATAAAGTTATTATAGTTTCTTTTCACTGTACAAAGGTGAGATAAACTATACTAAACTTTTCATCTTACAAGCGTCAGCAATATGTGTTCACCAAACACTTTAAAACTACAACTGCTTAATGACCATGACTAACAAGCCCTTAGGCTTGGAGTCTATTTTGCACTACTTAAAATTATGATAAAAATTTTTTTTTGAAAAAATAGAAATGTTTGTGTGGGTATTTGGCAATATTTTATTAAAAAATTACTTATAATAATTTTTCTGAATATAATATTTATCTCAATTTAAATGCACTGAAGGTGATTTTTCATGGCACTTAGCAAGATGCTTTTCTGAAATAGCACATGGACTGCTATTTTATATTGAAAAGTTCTATTTTATCGTACGGCAATTATGCCATCTTCATAGATTGCCAAAATCTCTATTTTTCTTACGAAAATTATCCCTCATCTCTCATCCCTCATCCACCTCTTTTTTATTATGTAATTGTTTTTTATAAAAAGTAAAGGCAGAAGAATATTCAAGTTTTAAAAAACAAAAAATATGCAAACAATTAAAGTCAAATGTACAACAATAGAATGATTACGGTATAAACCTGCAACATTTAACTCAATATTTGTATAATAAATGTTATGTATGAAAAGAAGACATTAAATATGAAAAAAAATCTAATTTTCGGAGGCAATTGAAAGGTCCAACTACCATGTACCTAGTACATGGCAACCCCCGTTTTGTCCAAATATGAGTTGCCCATTAGATCTAACCGAGAATTTGCTTCAATGGCATGGATATATTTTCCTTAGTTTTTAACATTGATGTCCCAATTGCCTTTTAAAAAAGCAAAATAGTCAAAGATTTGACACATAATTTTAAATTATTTTAAATTTTTATATTTTGATCAATTTGGCTATTAAAATTAATGATAGTATAAGAGCAATAACTTGTAAAAAAAAAATTAGTAAATTAAATCTTTTTAATTTTTTGAAAAACAACAAAATAACAATTTAATCTTTAATAAATAATTTAAATATACAATAAAAATATATTAATTTATCAATAATATTTACCTTTGCTTTTGGAAACAACATAAAGTCTTTTTAATCAATAATAAATAATTTAAATACATAATTAAAATTTAATTTATCGATAATAATATGACCAAATAACAATATAAAAAATTTCCTAATAATCAACTATGATTTAATATTCAAATGTAAATAATAGAAATATACTCAAGTGTAAATAATAGAAATATATTGTACTTATGTGCAAGGGTGGAAAACTAAAACCGAACCGAACCGAACCAAACCGGATCAGTTCGGTTTTGCCTAAAACCGAATCGGATCAGTTTGATTTTGTCTAAAACCGAACTAGATCAGTTTGATTTTGTCTAAAACTGAATTGGATTGGTTTTATTAAGTTAAATATATTTCTATATATGCTTTTGCAATAGACTGAACCGAACTGAACCGATTCGGTTCGGGTTAAAATCAATTGTTCATTTCTCTGTTAACTGATACTCTCAATTAATTCAATTATACAAAGCAAATATTTTTAATAATTACTACAAAATTAAAATAGAAGTCATCAATTAAATTCTTGGACACATCCTACATAAACTAAATACACAAAATGACAAAAACTAATAATCTTACATAATCCTAATCAAAGCTAACAATCATTGACTTTCTTAAAAGCTTCCAATCTTCGTATTTGATGCATCTAGTGACGTAAGTGCAGATTTCCAGAGCTCTACATAAGAATAATTTAAATATGAATTAATTTAACAAATAAAGAATAAACATGAATAAATTATAACTTTTATTAAAACACTTACTAGATTGAACTGTTTAATAAAGTTCTAAATCTTGAATGCATGAATCATCAATTTTAACATGAACCTCTTCATTGCTACTAATTGAAGACCATAACCAATTTTGGGAACAAATCAATGCTTGTACCATTTGAGGAGTTAATGAACTTTGAAATGGATCAAGAATATGTCCACCAGTGCTAAAAGCGGACTCCAAAGCTACAGTTGAAACAGAAATTGCAAGCACCTCCTTAGCATATAAGTGACAAAATTGGATATTTAATGCAATTGTTCTTCCACCAACTTAGAATATCAAAGTTGTCATTGCATGCATCCTCACTCGGTCGGCTAAATACACTTCTACCTCACTTTTCCCCATAACCTCTTTCTTTCTCTTTTTTCTTTTAAAAGTTTCTCTTTTTTTCTTTTAAAAACTTCTTCCATATCATATGTATTTTCCTGTGACTCATTTTCCCCCACATTCACATCCCTATCACACGACAAAACATTAAAAGAAGTCTTGGAATACAAGGTATGGTAAAAGTTATAAACTCTTACCAACTGATCTTTGATGCTTGCTACCATTGCTTCAACCTGTTTGGCATTATACAAAGATTCAAAACAAAATGAGACATACTTCAACTTAAATCGAGGATCAAGCACAACTGCAATAATCAACAATTTGTTCATATTGTCCATTGAACCCCAATATTTATCAAACTTTGTCTTCATTTTTTTTTTGCCATTGTACTCAACATAGAATCTGCATCTTGGCACTTTGCTGTCAATAGAGATTGGATAGTGCTCACGTAAAATTTTAAAGCTTCTATTTTTTTTTACTTTTCAGCAAATAAGAAGGCCTGCAAAGTAATTTACCAAAAATTAGAGGTACTGTGTGTAAAGAATTGTGAAAGTGCTCAAATTGTATATATTGTAGTTATTGTGTACAAGAATCTTTTTATACAAAAATATAAGAAACAACTAAGGAAAGCATCAAACGGTCAAATAATAGAAAAGGAAAGAATAGAAATGAGAATAAATATGCCAAGTTAGTGGCTAAGATCAAGGACCAATTGATTCTTGTGCTAATACTCCCCCTCAATTTGGGAAGTGGAGATCCGTAAAAGCCAACTTGCCAAGAAGATATTGAAATTGATCTTTGCCAAGAGCTTTAGTAAAAATGAAATGTCAGCCAATTACTGTCGTGAGGGCACATAAGTTAAGGAAATGATTCTAACATGAAGCTTTTCACGAACAAGATGGCAGTCGATTTCTATGTGCTTGGTACGCTCATGGAAGATAGGATTGGCAGCTATATGAAGCACAGCTTGATTGTCACAATGTAAAGTTATAGGCATCGGATGGTTCACATGGAGATCATGAAGTAGAGTTTTCAGCCAAACCAATCCACAGGTTGTTGTTGCCATGGCTCGATATTCGACTTCGGCTAAAGAGTGCGATACAACTGATTGCTTCTTGGTTTTCCAAGAAACAGGATTGTTGCCGAGCATGATAAAATATCTCGTGGTGGATCTACGGGTCATGGGGCAACTCACCCAATCTGAATCTGAGAAGGCCGAGAGTTTCAAAGAGCTAGTAGAGGATAAGAGGATACCAGCACCTGAGGAAGATTTTATATGACGTAATACACGCATGGCAGCATCATAATGTGGTTGTCTTGGGGTGTGCATAAATTGGCTAAGTATGTTCACAGTATATGTAATTTCTGGCCTAGTGATTGTCAGATATACGAGACGTCCTACAAGTTGTCGGTATTGGGTTGGATTTTGACAAAGGATTTCTTGATCGTTGGACAGCTTCAAGTTTTATTCCATTAGAAAAGACGATGGCCGCATTCCTAATTGTCCACTATCTTGAAGTATATCTAAAGCATATTTCCTTTGATTTAAGAAAATCCCTTGCTTTGAACGAGCCACTTCAATTCCTAAAAAATATTTCAAAGTTCCCAAATCTTTAATGTGAAAATGAGCCTGCAAAAACATCTTCAATGCAGTTATAGTATCAAGATGGTTACCAGCAATTATTATATTGTCAACATAAACAAGCACTAATGTAAAATGAGAATCATGCATATTAGTAAATAAACAAGAATCGGCATAAGATTGAATGTAACCAATTTTTTTAAGAGCGGATGAAAATTTTTCAAACCAATTTCGAGAAGCTTGCTTGAGACCGTAAAGAGACTTGTTTACCCAGTAAAATCGAGAAGACTCCCTCTGTTTAGAAACTCCTTGAGGTAAAGTCATATAAATTTCCTCATGCAAGTCTCCATGAAGAAATGCATTATGAACATCTAATTGAAATAGTAACCACCCTTGAATAGCTGCCACTACCAATACACATCAAATAGTCACAAGTTTTGCAACTGGTGCAATTGTCTCATCGTAATCCAAACCTTCAGTTTGTGTGTAACCTTTAGCAACAAGGCGTGCTTCATATCTCTCAATAGAACCATCAGCTATTCTTTTGATTTTGTACACCCATTTACAATCAATTGGTTTCTTGTCGGGAGGTAAATCTTGTATTGTCCATGTGTTATTTTGCTTCAAAGCTTTAATCTCTATATCCATTGCATTGCGCCAATAAGCATGTTGAGCGGCTTGAGAATATGTAACTGGCTCAACATCATGAGATATAGTTAAAAGAAAGGCTACATGATCATGAGAAAACTTATCATATGATAAATACCTAGATAATGGATATAAAGAACTTACCAATGGCTGATGAGTACTACTAGTATTAGAGTTGCCAAACGTGCTATAAAGAGCAGTGGAGCAAATATAATTTTGAAGATAATGGGGACGAAGAGGCTGTCGTTCTGACCGTCAAAGAGGTAGAGAAGGGATAACTATTGAATCAGATGTACCTTGGGAAAGTGATTCCTCATTGGAAGATGTTGCAAAGATCGGTGTATTGTCATTAGCAGGAAGGATGACAGGAAGTGGTAAAACTTTGTCATTATCTTGTTGACATGTGATATTTTTGAATGGAAATTCAGTTTCCACAAAAGTAACATCACGAGAAATGAAAGTTTTTTTTGTAATGATATCATAAACTTTGTATCCAGGATACCCAAATGGGTAACCAACAAAGATACACTTGGTGGCACGGGGAGCAAATTTATGACGATTAGCACCATTGGTATGAGCAAAACAAAGACCGCCAAAAATATGAAGACAATCGTAGTGAGGTTTAGTTTTAAAAAGCATTTCATAAGGAGATTGGCCACCTAGATTGGGAGTGGGTATATGATTAATCAAATGGGTTGCTGTTAAAACATAATCACCCCAAAAAGACAAAGGTAAACATGCTTGAAAGCATAATGCACGTGTAACTTCTAAAATGTGTTTATGTTTACGCTCCGCTACCCCATTTTGTTGAGGTGTCTCAACACAAGTGCGTTCATGCAAGATGCCATGCTCATGAAAACAAAATTGCATTTGATCTGATAAAAATTCACTTCCTTGATCAGTGCGAATTTTTTGAATTTGTGTGTGAAATTGTGTCTTGATCAAGAAGTAAAAGTTTTTTAATAATTGAAAGGCTTCAGACTTGTGACGCATGGGGTAAACCCAAGTACAACGAGTATGATCATCAACCATAGTAAGAAAATAATATGCCCCAGTATATGTAGATATGCGATGAGGTCCCAAAATATCACAAAAAATTAGTTGAAAAGGCATATAAGAACGATTTTTATTCAACTGAAAAGCACTTCAAGTGTTTTTTTAAAGTTGACAAATTTCACAACAAGAATTAAGAGATGCAAAGTCAGAAATAAAAGACAAACGTTGCATTCAATCTTTAGAAGGGTGACCGAGTCGCAAATGCCAAAGAGTATAATCTGTTGGATTATTTAATCCAATAATGTTGGATCTTTAATCCAACGTTGGGCTTATATGTGAATAATTATGTGTTATGGACTGTCATATAAGGTTAAGCCCAATTAAAAGTGATCCATAAGGTTTTCAGTAATATGGGCTTTAATGTATTTAATAGGGTGTGGGCCTTTAATGTGTAGAGACCTAATGATATTCTAATTCTATGATGGGCAGAATTAGGAATACCTAGTGACAACAGGATAAGTTGTCTATATAAGTGGTTATGGTCCCCAGGTCACACGTATCGTTCTATTCTTTCTGACATCCCATTATCAGACAGAGTGCACAGAGAGAATTAAAGGGCTCTCTAGGATATACGTGCTGATCTGGAAGGCCAACCACACAGATCCAGAGGGGATTCAGCGTTATGGATTCAGGTACGCTTCCGCATATTCTGTTATTGATTCTTGGTGATTTGACATGAATGTTCCTGGATTTATATGTGATGGTTTTCACATAAGGATTTATTATAACAAGTGGTATCAGAGCCTCTTCATATTGAATTATTGAGAATCAAATTTATTTTGATCAATACTGAAATCTACGGTGTTCTTAAATTTGATAATTATGGTATTGTTGAGTTTAAGAATAAATTTATAGTTATTACTACAATTCAGAAATTCAGAATGAAGGAAAATAAATATTCTGAAATTCGGTTTCCCTAAGGTTAAAGTTTTGTGGCCGATAAGAAATTTCACAAAGCGAAGACGACGATCGCGTGCCAGCAGCACGGATCGCGCGAACCAGAACGCTTGTGACCGCGCGGCTGAGGGAAAGCCACGCGATCTGCGCTGCTCCAGCGCACGCGATCCGTGCGCTCTATTGCTGCTGCGCGATCTGTGTGCCGCTGGTGCGCTAGATGCTGGCGTACGATCCGCAAGCCACAGGTGCTCCAGCGCACATCGACTCGCTGGATCTGCGCACATTGGCGCGATCGGCACTTCTTCTTCTGTGGTGGTGCTGGTTGTGGTTCCCGAGCTATCTGGTTTGGCGCGCGATCCGCAAGCCGAAGATGCTTTGGCGCGCGCCTCAAGATCGAAGAGGCGCAAACACGCTGGCCAAGATTAAGAGCTGCGGCTTTCACCGCGCAGAGAAAGAAGAAGCGGCAGGCCATGGCGTCGAAAGAAGAAAAAAAAAAAAGGATTCGGGTAGGGTTTCTTTGGACTGATTCGGGTCGACCCGAACCGCTTTAAGATTTTAAGAATTTGGATTATGGATACGGGTCGGTCAAATCCGACCCGAACAGTAACGACCCGGTCAATGGTTGACCGGGCAATGGTCAACTATTGACCGTTGACTTTTGACAAATTTTTTTTTTAAGGATAATTTTTGGTACAATTTTAAATTCAAATATTGATGTTTGGTTATATGTATTTTGAGATAAATTAATTGAAGCAACATGTCGCCAAAGTGACCTCTCTTGTGGAAATTAATTTATTTTGGAATATAAACGGTTTTATATATGTAATTTCTGTAAATATCGATCGGCCCAAAGGAAGGTCCATATTTAACAGAGTTACATGTGCACTTGTGGTAATAAACACGTGATGATTATTCGGTTTTATGTGTGAATAATAAATCGGCCCAAAGGAAGGTTTATTGTTTGACATGTTCTTATCATCAGTGTTTGATTGCTACAACAAGATATCACTTACAAGTTAATATTTTGTCCAAAGATGAAATATTAATGGAGTGCCCGGTATCTTGAGATGGGGTTTATCTTTATTTGAATTTATTATTGTTGTTTTGAGACTTATAAGAGCATGTTTTGATTGTTTAATTGTTTTCTGTTCAATTATGTCTACTACAAATATTCCTGCCAACATCAATTCAATTCCAATGCTAAATGGCTCTAACTTCAAGTCATGGGGAGGGAACCTCTTAATAGTTCTCGGAGTCATGGATTTTGACCTTGGGTTAAGGAATGGTTCTCCTTCACCTCTTACGGATGAAAATACCCCTGATTATAAAATGGAAATAGAAAGGTGGGAGAGATCAAATCGCATGTGTATAACAATCAGGAGGAGGGCCATTCCGGAAGCATTCAGAGGCTTAATGTCTAAAAAGGCAACTACAGTTAAGGAATTCCTTGCATAAATTGAAAAGAGGTTTGTCAAGAACGAAAAGATAGATTCAGATACGCTATTGACAAATTTAATTTCAATGAGGAATAAGGGCAAGGATAAGGGCAAAATGAGGAATAAGGATAAGGAAGCTGTAGATATAGAACCTCAAAGGAAACAACAAAAGAAACTGGATGATCCAGAAAGCACTAGTTGTTTCTTTTGTAGAGTTAAAGGACACGGTTTGGTTTGTTCTGAGGTTAATTTAACTTCGGTGCCTAGACACACATGGTGGATAGATTCTGGTGCAACAACTCACATCAGTATGTCTATGCAGGGTTGCATAGATTGTCGAAAGCCCAATGATGGTGAAAGATACATCTATGTGGGCGATGGCAAAACAGTTGAAGTTGAAGCAATTGAAAAATTCAGATTATTATTAAAAACTGGATTTTATTTGGATCTCGATGAAACATTTGTTGTTCCATCTTTTAGACGGAACTTGATTTCAATTCCCGCTTTGGACAAATCTGGTTTTTCTTGTTCATTTAGGGATAGAAAATTCAGTTTGTTTCATGATTCAAAATTGGTTAGTTCCGGTTCTTTGTCAGATTATGATAATCTTTATTTGCTCGATACAATTGCTTCATTTGGAGAATCCCTGCAATTATGTACACGAGGTGTTAAAAGAAAATTAACCAATGAGAATTCGGCTGCGTTATGGCATAAGAGATTAGGTCATATCTCCGGACGGAGAATAGAGAGACTTGTGTCAGACAAAATTCTCGACCCCTTAGATTTTACAAATTTTGATATTTGTGTTAATTGTATTAAAGGGAAACAAACCAACAAAAGGAGATTTGAAGCCAACAGGACTTTGGACGTCTTAGAAGTCATACATACGGATATTTGTGGGCCATTCCCTACGGCTTCTTGGAATGGTCAACAATATTTTATGACGTTCATAGACGATTTTTCTAGATATGGCTACATATATCTCCTTCATGAAAAGTCACAGTCCTTGGATATGTTCAAAAATTTTAAGGCTGAAGTTGAGAATCAACTCAGCAAAAGAATCAAAAGCGTCAGATCTGACTGTGGTGGTGAATACTATGGTAGATATGATGGTTCAGGTGAACAACGTCCAGAACCATTTGCTAAGTTCCTAGAGGAATGCGGTATCGTCCCACAGTACACTATGCCAGGCTTGCCTACTATGAATGGTGTTGCTGAAAGACGAAATAGAACGCTTAAAGACATGGTAAGGAGTATGATTTGTCATTCTACTTTACCAGAATCACTCTAGGGCGAAGCGCTTAAGACTGCAGCATATATCCTTAACAGGGTTCCAACTAAAGCGACTGTCAAAACCCCTTACGAACTTTGGATGGGCAAGAAGCCGAGTCTAAAGCACTTACATGTTTGGGGATGTCCGGCTGAGGCAAGGCCTTATAGGCCTAATGAAAAGAAACTGGACTCAAAGACGGTGAGTTGTTACTTCATTGGATACTCTGAAAGATCAAGAGGGTACAAGTTTTATGATCCCACGACTAAGTCTATTTTCGAGTCGGGAAATGCGCGGTTCTTTAAGGATGTCGAGTTTGCGGGGGGAGATACAGTTAGAGACATTGTCTTTGAAGAGGAACATGTTGATATTCCCACAGGTGTTATTGGCATTGATCAGGGTCTTATTCCTGGCTTTGTTCGAGACACAACAGATCAAGACAATGATGAAGAACCCCCTATACCAGAAATTATTCCAGAAGAACAAACTCTTCCACCTCAAAAACCTATGCCATTAAGGAGATCCACTAGAGAAAGGAGAAGTGGTGTGCCAGATGATTACATTGTATTTCTCCAAGAACATGAGGTTGACATTGGAGTGATGGGAGATGATCCAATCAATTTCCGTCAAGCCATGGAAAGTTCTAACTCTCAGAAGTGGATTGATGCCATGAATGAGGAGATAAAGTCAATGAAGGACAATGACGTATGGGAACTTGTCCCATTGCCAGAAGGTGCGAAACCCATTGGTTGCAAATGGATATTTAAGACCAAGAGGGATTCGAAAGGCGATGTGGAGAGGTACAAGGCACATCTTGTCGCAAAAGGCTTTACACAGAAAGAAGGTATTGATTATAAAGAGACTTTCAGGATTATAATGGCATTGGTGGCGCATTTCAATCTTGAGTTACACCAGATGGACGTGAAGACAGCGTTTCTCAATGGTAACATTGATGAGACGATCTATATGGTGCAGCCAGAAAACTTTGTGTCCGGAGACCCAAAGAATATGGTTTGCAAACTTAAGAAATCCATCTATGGGCTCAAGCAAGCATCTCGACAACGGTATTTCAAATTTCATCAAGTAATCATCTCATTCGGTTTTGAGATGAATTTGGTTGATGATTGCATATACCATAAATTTTGTGGGAGCAGGTACATCTTTCTGGTTTTATATGTCGACGACATTTTGCTTGCTAGCAACGATATAGGCTTATTGCACGAAACCAAGAGATTTCTAGCTAAGAATTTTGAGATAAAAGATCTTGGTGACGCCTCTTTTGTATTAGGCATAAAGATACATCGGGATCGCTCCCGAGGTATTCTTGGATTATCACAAAAGAGCTATATCGAAAAGGTTCTTAAAAGATATGGCATGCAAGATTGTAAACCATGTGATACCCCAGTTGCTAAGAGAGACAAGTTTAGTGTCGATCAGTGCCCTAAGAATGATTTTGAGGAAAAGGAAATGCAGAAGATTCCTTATGCGTCAGTAGTAGGAAGCCTAATGTATGCTCAGGTTTGTACGCGACCGGATATTGCGTACGTGATTGGGATGTTGGGCAGATATTTGAGTAATCCAGGAGTAAACCATTAGAGAGCAGCCAAAAGAGTCTTACGGTATTTACAGAGAACAAAAGACTACATGCTCACATATCAGAGGTCAGATCAGTTTGAGATCGTTTGGTATACTGACTCTGATTTTGCTGGATGCCAAGATAGTATGAAGTCCACAACGGGCTATATCTATCTACTAGCTGGGGGTGCTATTTCCTAGAAGAGTGCTAAACAGTCTCTTACAGCCTCTTCTACGATGGCAGCAGAGTTCATAGCATGTTATGAGGCATCCAATCATGGAACATGGCTGCGGAATTTTGTCACAGGGCTGCGTATTGTGGATGGCATTAATAGGCCACTCAAATTATTTTGTGACAATAAGTCAGCAGTGATGTATTCCAATAACAACAAGAGCTCGACGAAGTCGAAGCATATAGAGATCAAGTTCCTAGTTGTTAAAGAAAGAGTTCAGAGTAGACAGTTGTCTATAGAGCACATTGGCACAAACTCAATGATTGCGGATTCGCTTACTAAAGGATTGCCACCCAAAATGTTTCATGAGCACACTGCTCGTATGGGTGTCATGTTGTTAAAGGATATTCAGTTTTAGTGGGAGTTTGTAACTTTAGATGCTCTTGTAATATAGATATTTTTCGGTTATTTCGGTTTATGGTTATTTAAGGTTATTTTCTGCAGAAATAAGGTTTTAGTTTGTTCACACACTCTGATTTTGGTAAAGTTTAATCTCATTAAGGTTTAAGGTGGACCAATTGGAAATAGGCATGTTAAGATCACATTGCATGAAATTTTCATGCTACACATCCACATCATGATCCATGTCATTCAGTTGTATTGGCATTGTGACCATTGATGGGTCGAGTTACGACAGTTGTAACGAAGGCCGCTTTGATCCTATGTTGGTATGATTGATGGACGGGATTGGTTATAGATACATTTCGGTAATGACAGTAAGGTTGAGCTCATACGGTTATTTTTACAAAGCATAATTATAAGGTTACACATATAGCCCAAGTGGGAGATTGTTGGATTATTTAATCCAATAATGTTGGATCATTAATCCAACGTTGGGCTTATATGTGAATAATTATGTGTTGTGGACTGTCATATAAGGTTAAGCCCAATTAAAAGTGATCCATAAGGTTTTCAGTAATATGGGCTTTAATGTATTTAATAGGGTGTGGGCCTTTAATGTGTAGAGACCTAATGATATTCTAATTCTATGATGGGCAGAATTAGGAATACCTAGTGACAACAGGATAAGTTGTCTATATAAGTGGTTATGGTCCCCAGGTCACACGTATCGTTCTATTCTTTCTGACATCCCATTATCAGACAGAGTGCACAGAGAGAATTAAAGGACTCTCTAAAATATACGTGCTGATTTGGAAGGCCAACCACACAGATCCAGAGGGGATTCAGCGTTATGGATTCAGGTACGCTTCCGCATATTCTGTTATTGATTCTTGGTGATTTGACATGAATATTCCTGGATTTATATGTGATGGTTTTCACATAAGGATTTATTATAACATAATCTGGCTCCTTTGCAATGTTCATCACTGAAGGAAGGGAAGAATGGCCATTAATATGCGCATAGTAATATAGTCCATCCCGAACTTCACCCTTTCCAATCAGCTTCTTCGTTGAAAGGTCCTGAAAAACACAAAATGAAGGGAAAAAAATAGTAGCACAGTTCAAATCCTTGGTTAGTTTGCTTACAGATAATAGATTAAAAGTAAAATGAGGAACCAATAAGGCATTATTTAAAGTCAAAGAGGGGATAATTTAATGGACCCACATTTTGTTGTAGGAATAGTTGTGCCATTTGGTAATCTTACGGGTTTGACATGAGACATGGGCACAGAATTTTTAAAGGAAGAAATATTTGGGGTCATGTGATCAGATGCCCCACTATCAATTATCCAAGAATCATTATGTGTGTTAGCAACTGAATTACAAGAAGGAAGGATTTTACTAGCTAAATTTGTAGTAGATGGTTGCTTACTTGTTGAAAGTATAGACAATAACTATTGAAATTGTTTAGCCGTGAGACCGTGAATTTGTATAACAGGTTGAGATGATGAACTCTTGTATATTGGAAGGGGATGATCATTTAGTTGTTGTGGCTTTGTGGTCACAAGAATAGTTACATGCGATCGATTTGAATGTTTCCAGTTTGGTGGATAGCCAACAATTTTATAACATTTGGCTTTAACATGCCCATATTTCTCACAATGATCGCAGAAAGGTCTAACTCATCCTTGTGTCTCTTGAACTCCATGCAAATGGCTGGGATGTGAATGATTTTGACGGTTGGTCATGTGAGTCTTATTGTTGGCTGTCAAGGCTGTTGATTCAATGGATGGTTGGCTTGAAATATGGAGAAGTCGTTGACGTTCTTCTTAATGAATAATTGAATAAGCTTTTCCAACATTTGGAAGTGGTTCCATGGCTAAGATTTGACTTCGTACAGAAGAATATAAGTCATTGAGACCCATTAGGAATTGAAATACTTTTTCAGTCTCTAGCAATCCCTGCAATTCATTTGAAGTTTCACACTTGCAAGAAGAAATATTGGTTAATGTGGACAGTTCATCCTAATAAAATTTCAAAGTATTAAAATAAATCACTAATGATTTTTGCTCTTGCTGGTGATTGCATATGGCTCTCTTAAGTTCATAAATCCTTGGATCGTTACTTTGTGACAAACGTTCTTCCAACCCAAGCCAAAGAGAACGTGGAGTATCACAATAAATAAGACTGCTAGCAAGATTTCTCTCTATTCCATTATGCATCCATGAAAGGACCATATCGTTGCATCGCTCCCAAGTTTTTAAATCTTGTGAGGTCGATGGAGGTTTTTGTATGCTTCCATCATTAAAACCCAATTTGTTTTTGGCATTCAATGCCATCTTCATGGATCTTTTCCATGTTGAATAATTATCACCTGTTAGCACATTAGATACAAGAATGGCTCCAGGATGATCAGATGAATCAAGAAAGTATGGTGAAGAAACATCTGTAATGACTGAATTTGATGTTTCTGATGTTGGATTTAAACTACTGGACATGATCGTCAAAGAGAAAAGTAGAGATGAGCAACACTTTGCTGTGATACCATGTAAAGAATTGTGAAAGTGCTCAAGTTGTATATATTGTAGTTATTGTGTACAAGGATCTTTATATACAAAAATATAAGAAACAACTAAGGAAAGTATCAAACGATTTACTCTACTTCAATTATTCGACTTACTCAACTCTTTTATTTCATTTTTTACTCGACTAAATACTCAACTTACCCAACTTCGTACTCAACTTCTTTAAAAAAATTACTCAACTCTTTCTCGACTTATCCAAATAACTTACTCAACTTGTTTTAAAATTACTCGACTTCCTAAATAGACTTACCCAATTTCGTACTCGACTTCTTTAAAAGATTACACAACTCTTACTCGACTTGTTCAAAATACTTACCCGACTTCCTACTCCAATACATACTCGACTTACTAAACCCATACTTCTTACTCGACTAAATACCCGACTTCATACTTGACTTGTAAATAAATTACTCTACTCTTAATCGACTTGTTTAAATAACTTACTCGACTTATTTTAAAAATTACTCAACTGTTACTCAGCTTAATACTCGACTTATTTAATAGACTTACTCGACTTCCTACTCGACTAAATAGTAAATACTTACCCGACTTCTTTGAAAAATAATACAACTCTTACTCGACTTATTCATAATACTTACTTGACTTATTCATAGTATTTACTCGACTTCCTACTTGACTTAACCGACTTCGTACTCGACTTCTTCCTGAATTGATTTTTAAAGGTATTTTGGACTAATTCCACCTTCATGAGGCATATGTATGTAATAGGGTATAAATCTGGTATTTAGAGGCAAATGGGGGATATTTAAATAAAAAACCCCATTCACAATCCCTAACCCATTCTATGAAATATCTTTTTTTTTTAAGTATGATTTTAATGTTTTACTAAATCCCTAAATTTATGATGCTTAGATCAGAAAAATAGATGTGAAATTTGGTTTCAGGAGAGTTAGAGGCCTTTGGAAGAATTGTTAGCCCTTTGATCCAACATTAGTTCTCAAAGGCTAATATCGTGCCATGTGTCTAAGCTTACATGCCCCTCATTGAGCTAGATTAACATTCATCAATTTGGTAGTTCAACCGCCTTGGCAAAATATTCAACGGAAGGTCCCGATTTAACTTCATTTGTAGGCATTGATTATGTTAAATCCAGCATTCCATAATGCATCATAATGGTTGCAATTTTTGACCCTTGGATTGTATTAGTAAAGCTCATCTAAAGGTTGTGCTTGCAAGCTCACCAAAAATATCATATAAATGCCCCCACTTGATCAACTTAGAATTTGCCTATATAAAGGCAAGAGATCTCACAAATGAGTTGGTTGAGTTTTTAAGTAAGTTCTGGAAAAAAATTTGGTGTAAATCTGGAGTGAATTTTAGGGAAAAATATTGTTAATACGAAGAGATTCACGGATATTTTCAAAATCAATATGAATTTAATTTATTTCTTTATTCCGGTATTCTCAAGAATTAATATTAGAATATTAAATTTTTGCTGCATCAATTGTAATTTTTTTTAACTGTAATCTTTTAAATTAATAATTTAAAATAACTCATATGACCCTTTTTTGTTTAAAATTAACCCAGCTATTATTAAAAGGATTATTAAGAGAATGATGTTGGTTTTATAAGCGTGAATTTAGCACTAGACTAAACTGTTTAATTATTATGCATTAAGATACACAATAGATGTTAATTTGAATCTATGTTTTTGACCCAAACATTGGGTCAAATGATGGACGCTATCTCATTATCCGCTTCCAAAGAAATAGCAAACATAGAGAAAAGCAAGGGTTCTGCCAAAATAACAAAGACAAAGCGGCTCCGTGCCTTTTTTATTTTTTATAAGTTAAGGTGATTCTGCAAGCAAATAATGAGATAACATATATTTAGGGGCCAAAAATAGAGTAATATGTTCAAAGATAAACATCAAAAAAAAGAAATTAAAAGTCTGTTTAGTTAAGCCAAAGTAACTGTAAATAAAGTTTCAAATATAGAGATTCTTGCTTATAAGAATTCGTGTAATCTTTCTTTTTACCTAATAACATTTTCTCTCAACAGCAAATTACAGAGATGTGGGCTTCCATCTAATCACCACTATTCGTTTTAATGATGAATAGGTGCACTAGAAGGACAAGGTAAAACTGTCATGTTTCTGGCTATAATTTTTTTTTTAATTATGATTTAAAATAACTCGAACTTTCACATAAAACGACGAGCGGCTCCGAATGGGCTCTCTCTTTGTCGTTTCAGCGGAATTTTTCCTTTGTTTTGTGTCTGGCATTCGGGTGGTTGGACTACCATATGGTTCCTCTAACCCATGGCTCGCTCCAAACAAACACTGAAGAAAAGAAGGATTCTGTCAAAATGACAAAGATATAGCAACTCCACAACTTTTTTTTGGTAAAGGTAACCCTGCAAGCAGATAATGAGATGATGTATAGTTGGGGTCCAGAAATTGAAATTTAACCATCCAATGCTTGTGCTAGCAGCTAATGTCGAGGAGATTTAGGCTTCAATTTGTCTAATCATCGCTCATCTTGACGATGAACAAGTGCACTAAAAGGACAAGGATCGAATTTCATGTTCTTTGCTGTAATTTTTTAAAAATTATAATTGACAATAACGTTACTCATAGGGTAGAGAGAGGACTAACTTTCCATCAAAATTGAATCTAATTAAAGAATATAATATTCTCTCATAAATAAAATATATTCAATAATATAAACTTAACAAATATATTTATATGGGCTAAAATAATCACGGGACCATAAAATCTTACAGATTGGACAACCATACGATTCCTTTCATCCGTGGCTTGCCCCAACCAAATACAGAAGAATGGAAGGGTTCTCCATTATGCAAGCAGATAATAAGATAACATATAGTTGGGGTTCGAAAATGGAGATTCGACTGACCGTCCAATGCTTCGGCCAGCAGCTAATCAGGGAGATGTGAGCTTTTATCTAGTCACCACCGTTTGCGTCAATGATGAACTGATGCATTGGAAGTACAAGGTAAGACTATCATATTTTTGCCTGTAATTTTTCTAAAATTATAATTTTAAATAAATCAGTTGATGATTTTTTCATTTAGATTTAGCTCAATTGCTCTTAAGAGAAAGATATTGGTTTTAGAAGAGTGAATTTAGCATTAGACTAAGGCGTTTAAATATCGTGCACTCAGATGCACTCTAAGCAATTACTAAAATATATGTTTTCTAACTCAACCATCTGAGAAAATAACGGACGTTAGTTCCTTTTTCATTTTAAAGTCAGCTTCACTTGAAATGAAAAGCATGGCTTCGAATGCGCTCTCTCTTTGTCTTTTCAGCCGAATCCTTCCTTTCTTCTGTGTCTGGAATGGAGTGGTTGGCCAACCATTCAGTTCCTCTGATCTGTGACTCGCTCCAACCAGGCACACAATAAAAGAAGGGTTCCGCCAAAATGACAGAGAGATAGGAGCTTCGTGCTTGTATTTGCATAATTGGGATCCGAAAATAAAAATTTGATTGATTGTATGTTTAGGCCAACAACCAATCTAGAAGATGTGGGCTTCCACGTGTCTAACTACTATTGCTCATCTCAACGATAAATAGGTGCACTAGAAGAATAAGGTAAGACTGTCTGTCATATTTTTTACTATAATTTTTTTAAATATTATAATTTAAAATAACTCGTATCATGGTTTTTGTATTTAAAATTAGTCCAACTATTATTAAGAGAATGATATTGATTTTATAAAAGCTAATTTAATACTGTACTAAGTGTTTAAATATTGTGCACTAAGATGCATACCAACATTCTTATACGTTAATGTGCATACTAAATATTAATATAAAAATCCACATTTTATCAAATAATAATCTCGGATGACATTGTTGTGCAGTTCAGCCTAGGCATCCACGTGCCAAAAAGTAGTCATAAACTTTTTCGGCTGCAATTACTCTTTTTTTTTACTCTTGCTTATTTAATTTTTTATTTGCGTGTCAAAAATTTAAGAATGTGATGGGTATACTTTATATCATATTTATTACCATTAAATTTATTTTTTTAATTTTTTAATTTAATAAATAATTATAATTAGTAGATATTTTATATAATAAGAAGTGTAAAAGG
Organism: Clausena lansium; assembly: GCA_030449835.1. Classification (NCBI taxonomy): domain Eukaryota; kingdom Viridiplantae; phylum Streptophyta; class Magnoliopsida; order Sapindales; family Rutaceae; genus Clausena; species Clausena lansium. The sequence goes on from JASUUF010000038.1 coordinate 373,917, forward strand.
CATTTTGTAATAAAATGCACGTCTGTTTTGGTGCACATGATAAAATAATACTATTTACACTGTATTTCAATCTTCCATCTACTTTCAAACAAATTCTCTAACACAATTCATCCACAATTTTCATAGAGCTTTCATCAAATATTCATTAGAAATTTAACAAGTTTCACCACTTCCATCAAATACCCATTACAAATCCAGCAAATTTCACCAAAATTCCAACAATTTTTAGCAAAATTCATTATATCTTCATCATGTTCATTGTTTTTGTATCAAATACATCAAAATCAAATAAGTTGCTTACTTGTTTGCCATTTGGCTTTTCATGTCCAATTTTTGTATTTTTTTTTATGTCTCACCTCTATAATTGGTTATTCATTGAAAGAACCTGAATCCTACATTTACTACGCAATTCAATGCAAATGACCTGTAATATACTACTAAAATAATATTTATTGTGGTTTAGATGATATAATACACGTATTTTGCAGAACCTATAAACATATCGTTAATCTTATGAAAGTTATTTACTACCAATGTGATAAAATCATTTACATACAGAATCGGCTAATTCAACTATAAACTATCAAAATCACGTATCTTGGTCAAGTGGCAAAATGACTTGCCTTGGTTCGCCAAACTGAAAATTATAATCTCGATGAAGCAACTCCAGTCATCTAAATAATTCCGTAACTTGTATATATAATGGAATTATTTCACAGCAAATGTGGTCACCTATAATGAAACACTGTCTAAGGCTACAATTACACAGCATATCTCAATGAGAGATTTCATGCCATTAACACAATTGATAGATAAATGATCAACAATTCAATGCATATCATGATCTCTTCGTTAATAATGAAGACCTTGCCGACCGAGTGCATCAAGTAGGTGGTTGCGAGAAGCTTTGAACCCCCTGACCTTTTGATTAGAAACCAAAGGTTTGGGAATTCCACACTTTTGGACGATGATGCATTAAATGCTCTGTTTTATACACCAGTGATGGTATCAACATATACATTAGCAGCTCTCAAGGAGGCACTCTTGAAGGATTGATCATTACCCAGAGTGACGTTTAGATTTCCTACGTTTCCCAAGAAGTTTTAGCATATTATCAGTGACGTCTGGTGGCAAGTCATCTTCTTTATCTTGATTGCTGTTAGACGTGTGCGTTAACCAGGCCAATGCCTCAACAGCAGCATCCCTTTCTGCTAACTGCTTGTTTTTCTTTGGTTTGCCTACAAACTGCATTCCCTTGAATTCTACCAGTGCTCTAAACTCATTTGTCTTAAGGTGCTTAGTTTTGTATTTTGGAGGTGAATGCCTTGCTCTCATCAACAGAGTTTGTAGCAAGCTTTTAGGATTTGTTCCATCTTTCGTAAATCTACTGTTATCAGTAGACTCCTTTGACTTCTTGCTTTCACGACCAAAAACAAATCTTCCCTCACATAAATCTCCTGATACAAGCTCTTGAATGGCAATCATAAGGTACTTTCCCTCCTTAAGAATGTCAAGGCTAGGATTGTCAAGCTGCATCATCAAACAACCATCATCACTAAGAATAACAAGATTTCTCATAAAAGCAAGAAAAAAATCATAAACTCAGTCCTGAGAAACACCCATACTTGAATCACAATTATAATTGCCAACCATAATTGGTTAAGACTTATGCAAGGCCGAGTGCTATTGAGGTTTTCTTTCCTTCTCAGGCTTACCACACATGCATAACAATTATAATAATTTCTTTTAACTACCATTGTTGTCGCATATTATTAATGAATTAAATTATTATTTGCATACCATCACATATACTTTGGCGGTTTGGCCTTTTAAATGGTCATAAACCTCTAGGTTAAAGAATGTTGGCACCTTGGCGTAAAACAAGTGGGTAAGTTTGATGCCTTAATATATCCATTTCTCCCCCAAAAAACATGACCATTTAAAATAATAATAAAGAAAGAAATAAAAAGGAAAAGACAGAGAAAAGCGAAAACGGAAAAGACAGAAAAAGGAAACTATTGGCTTCATGTGAAAAGAGAGATTTTCAATTGTGCCCATGTGAGTATTAATGAATGATATAATTTAAGCTCTACCCCTTCTATAAACACACCTTTTTCTGAAGAAGTTTATCAAGTTCTTCCTTAAGCTTTAAAAAGCATTCTGCCAAGCTAGGATCCATGAAGAAGTCAATATAACCTTGCAGCATTTTCAAGTGGCCAGCCTGAGAAGAGGAAAGTTCATGATTGTAAAATTTCTGGCAGTTGGATATACTGAGAAAATAAAAAGCAAAATATTCGTCTATGGATGATGAAGTACCTGTACCCCAGAGCTTAGAGCCCCACCAAAAAGGATTAGTATTGAATCAGATATTCCAGTGGAATCACGCATGAAAACTGCATTGACCTTTACTTTTTCGCCAAAGACCAGCCATGGGTAAGGAATTGTCTGGTAACGTGCATTCACAGAATTCTGAAGCAGAAGCATTATTAGCTGTATGAATACCTTAAGCAACATTTGCCAAGTACCAGAAAGAAAGGAAATACGCAGACATTTATTCAAGGATAAAACATTCAAGGACAAGTAGATGGTTAAATAATACTGCTGAGGATACTTGTTGTAAGAAAGTGCTATTAAATATTTTTAACCGAAGATGTAGTTTTATGACACCACATGCGTCAGGCAGGTAAGAGATAGTGTTTCTTTTAAAATGAAAACATAATCAGGAGCACTGAACCAGAATAAGTCTGAGTCTCCATCTATTAACAATTGTGCCGGACTTCAATTATGTAAATATCAAAAGTAAATACCTTGGCCAAGACTTAAGCTAACATATATCAAAGATGTGGTGAAAGATTTATATATACTAGCTACGATGTTCCATAAAGGAGCCCCTGGGCTGTTCAGCATAAGCCATACATTCTTCTTGGTGGGTGTCAAGTGTTGACTAAGTTCCTTCAGCATAACATTTAATCATGTTTAAATCAAAATGAACTACAATGTGCGATTAAATTCAGCATTGTTGCAATGCTTTTTTATATATAGAATGGAAATTTCAGTTATCCCAATGCAATAGAGGAGAAACAGCAAATAACTTGGATCCACTGATCTGCATCCAAATTCCAGGAGAAAAATAGCTAAAAACAAAACAATTAAAAAAAAAAGGCTTACTTTAATGACCCAACAAATACATGTCTACTTTTGGGACACAATCACTTGTACACTTACCGCATATAGAAAAACTTGACCATCATCCATGGTTTTGAAGGACATGGACGTCTCTCTATGCTGAACATAAAGTGAAAAGTAGAGAATGTCAGCGAAACTAACTAAATTCTGGATGAAAGATTGCATGAGTAGCTTTAAGCAGAGATAACTTACCACGACAGATGCTATGCCAGGAAACAGGCCAGAACATATGACTGCCCGGACCAGTGACTGGTTGTGACTTAATTTGTTGTTGCCACCATCTTCATCTAGTAGGCCAGCATCTCGTAAAATGAAGTTAAACTGCTTTCGAAGAGAATGGATGGCTTGAAGAGTTTGCGCAGATAGGAAATTCCTCCAGCAATATTCATATCCTGATCCTTCCCTTTCAGCGTCTTTCCATCCTTCATATGCACGGACAAGGGCCATATGATCACTGTAGTCCTTTGCTGAGAATCTAGACTTAGCTATTTCAGCCAACTACAGAATGAGAAAAATCAATAATTAATGCATGAAGTTTCTTAAGAAATGAAATCTAATGCTTCCATTTACTAGGTTCCAGCAAGCTACAATATCACAACCAGTGCATCATCCAGTGTTTGCGTAAACGCACATCTGAGCAGTTCCAGAGGCCAAATCAATGAGTTAATCATCCTAATCATGCAAAAGATCTGGACTAATAGTAAAGGACAAAATTAATAATTCTAATAATCCCAACCTTTCCGTATCTCAAATTGTTTTTTCTTTTCCGTAGCACCATTCGCATTTCAGAACTCAAAAGAATAACACAACGTGCTACAGCACCATTCATCTATTATAGCTTCATTAAGAAACGTGATATTTTGTTGTCCAGTCTTTGTGCAAATGTATTATGGAAAACTCAAAAGAGTAACACAATGTACTACAGCACCATTCATCTATTATAGCTTCATTAAGAGACATGATATTTTGTTGTCTAGTCTTTGAGCAAATGTATTATGGCAAGATTTCAATGGCTAATAGGGCTCTTCAGGTTTTCCATCTCATATTCTTGCCGAAGCTGGTGGTTTGGTATGAAAGAATTTACTTTTTGGGAGCATAAAAAGCATCAGAACATAGCTATCAATGAAATACTATTTCCTGCACATGAAAGCATGCTCTACAAGTCTGCATTATTAGCTGTGGAGTTGACACATATAAGACAAACAACCCATAGAGAGTCAAATAGTAAATGATGATTTCCTTACTTACATTCTTCTTTTCTTGAGGCAACAGGAAAGGATCTCTAACACTAAGCCCAGATACTATCGTTAAAACTGGATCAAAGCAACGAAATATAGCACCCATGACTAGCATTTTCCCTAGCTTGGGATCTACTGGCAGCTTGGACAAAAATTTTCCTAATAGGAAGGGAAAAAGCATTAGAAAAACAAAGAAAGTGATTAAATAAACAGGAAAAGACACTAATACATGTAAACTAAACACAATTGTAAATCTCTCCTCTCATAATAGGATTACCGAACTAACCAAGATTTGTCAGATTCTCCTTCTCATCTAATGCACCAATCCTCTTTAAGAAGTCGACAGCATTTTGAACCTGTCATTGGCTCAACTTCTCAATTTATGCCATTGAGTAGGAAGTTATTGACAACTGTAAATAAAAACTGTATCATTTGAATTTAAAAGTCATATAATAGATCAAACATCTTTTGATACATAGGAGATGACGACGCAGACATAAGTGCAACCAAAATGTGCATGTTTAAATTCATTTATGCATTTTGTTTTTTTAAAAAAAAGTTCAAATTCATTCACACATTTTCGTGTATATATCTGTATGTGTTTTGGCTTGTATAATGAAATTGCTGACTATCCTCTTTATCTCTCGGTCAAATTTCCATTGATGTGCATTGGTATGCCCTTAACACATCTAAATTTCTAGACCCAAGGGATGCACTACTAAATGGAATTTTCTTTTCACACATGCAGTACATGTCAGCAGCAGTAGATATAAACTTTTAGAATATCAAGTCCATTCATGGTAAGAGTTCTGTGTTGCCATTGCCCTAAAAGGATCAGAACATGCATTTTAAAAGTATGAATTGCAGACCTAAAGTAATTAGGTGGACCAACTATCCTCAAGGCATAGAATATTCCTCCATGGGATTTTATTTATCTTAGGTTTATTTGAGTTGATCTGATGACATGGTATCATTACAGGGTTTGTACAAGTTTTTATTTTTAAGGTCTTGATATTTTGCTACATTCGGAAAATTTTAAAGGGTAGAATCATCTTTTTCTTGTTCACTAATGACTAAGGTTTTAAAGCCTATAAAAATGACAGCAAATGGTAAAAGACATCATAGAATATGAATAATTTGCCCCATTGCTAGGCTAGCTAGGGTCATTACTAGTTGTAATTCTCTAATACTTTTTCCACCTCCTATTCTCTTTTCCATGATTTTACCACTTAATATTTTGTTCTAAGTGTTCATTTAATGCTTTGGCTTCTCTACTTTTAATCTACTGGGCCTCTTCTACTTACTGCTACTTAGGTATGCTTAATTACTCTCTTTCTCTTTCCCCTCCTTGATCTGTTTTGCATACCATTTAAGAGAAAAAGAAATCAATTCCAGGTATGCAGTCCATCATATTGATGAAATACCACTAGGCATTGCAGCCTCGAGGTTTGAGACGGATACCGAAAGTCAAAGCAGAGGCAAACTATAAATCTAACGAAAATGCATGCAACAGGAGTAAGAATCTCCTGTAAGCGTCATGGTTTAGGAACATCCTGCCACAGCCCTACCCTTGGCCTTCAGTAATAATTTTCATCTATCTTCGTAACTAAGTAAACTTGCAGTTACTAAAAATATGCAATCATTCATAGCAAGGATGAGGAGCTGAAAAAATAAATAAATTCGTAAAATTACTTACAGCCAATGGTTCTGGTGACTGCAAAGCTGCTGACAAGAATTCTCCTATGCTTCCAACTTGCAAACTCTTTATTTGCAAGCAGAGAGAGTTCAAGGGAGTTCTCAAAAGTTCAGGAAGTTGATATTCAGCAAAGGCTTCATAAACACATCTGGGGTATAGGTGGAAACATTTTCCAGGCTGCACTCGGCCAGCCCTGCCCCTTCTCTGCAACCGACATATAACCCAACAGACTAAGCATTTTCAGATGTTAAGATGTATAAGATAGACTCCTATAATAAAAAAAAAAAGGCTAAGATAGACAAATTAAAAGATAACTGACGATGTCACCGTCTGGGGAAAAGGAATTGGCAACAAAACCCTCTAAGCTTCGTACTACGTGTACAATCGAAAGGATACTAAACTAGCAAAGGCTTGAGAGAAATAATAATGCAGTCACAAATGGCCTCAGGTTGCAAAAATTCTCTGGGAACCGTCAGTATTACCGAAAAAGCAAATACCACCAGCCACCAATAATAAAGCACATCCATGCACGAATGTTTGTGATAATATGAAGAAGGAAATGATTAAAGCCAGAAGAAGGTTAGGGCTGTGCCAATTTCACTGATCCAACAATGCATTCAAGTTATTTTCTTTTCTAGCTAAAGAACATCGTTGAAGAATAAGATAAAAGATATAAATGGTCTCTATCTTCTTTAACTGCATGGGTCAAGTGAATTATACTAACGCAACAATGCAGGACAAGACACAATCTCACCATCCATCACATTTCTTAAAAATTAAAAGATGATTCATATCCATAGCCTTCTGACCATGGTGAAGAAAAAATTGAGGATCACACCAGTAACTGAAAATTGAAGCAACTATTGTACAAAGAAACTTACTTGTCGAGCAGATGCCTGTGATATCCAAGAAGGTAGCAGACAGGGAGTGTTATTCAATGCATCATAAGTGGTCTCCTTCGCTTTCCCACAATCAACCACGAAGACTATGTCGTTAATTGTAATACTTGCCTCCGCCATATTTGTTGCCAGAACAATTTTGCGTATATTAGGAGGTGCTTTCTCAAAAATGAATTTCTGCAAAAAATAATGGCAGAAGTTGGAAAAATATGACATGAATAAAACTCTATAATGAAATGCTAATCATCTCATGTTTTCATAATATTATAATCATTGATAAATTTAGTAAATTACAGTGTGCAATTAGGCACAATGTATACTAACACAAGGGAAAAAAACAGCATTGATTGCCAGGCAGGATTATTTTTCATTACATACAATTTGCTGATGGAACAAGGAAGAGTACCGATCCTCACATTTTTAAAGCAGAAATACCTACCTGTTCAGATGTAGGCATTGAACCATGACAAGTTAAAAGCAGAACTCGATTAGGATCTCCCAAAAGGGGATGAGATTTAAGTTGATCCCTCAGACAGCTGATATCCTCCCAACCAGTCATAAATACTAACACAGCACCTGGACGCTCTTTTCGACATATATGGCATAGAACTGCCTCAATAAGATTAAATCCTATGCAATCAGGCGTCCAACTTGCTAGAGAATCACGTGTTCTGGAAGTATAATTTTCAAAATTTGATTTATGAATAGCATCCTGTCAAAAAGAACAAGAATCAAAGATCAAGCTAAATTCCACAGAACATTAACAATAATAATATGCATCTTCTGTAGCATACAACCTAATTCATAGTTGAATAAAAAGATATTGACTAAAGTTTCCCAAACTTTATATTCAGACCAACTTATAAATGACAAAAGGCAACACTTGTGCTCAATTATTGATTAAAGTGAACAAGATTGAGAGCCAAGTTACAAGATTGGAGCAAATGACGAAAAGTATCATGTTACAAATCTTTTCCAGCAAAGAAAAGAACAGTTGGATTGTCATGAACTGTAGTGTCTTCCAAAACAAAGCTTCAGATAGACCTTAAGTCTGCCACATTTCCATAAGGAAATATAATGATCGCATAAGAATGTCCATAAAGTATTCATATTCAACATGAGGCTACTGCGAATGATCATGCCAATATATTCTTTTTATCCAGCTGTGAAGACAGTTTACTATTGCACCTCAACAAGTGCAGTGATCTGGTTTTTCCTTTTCCGTGGCAACAGCTGCCTGTGTGTCTTCCACAATTTCTCCTGTCCATAGTCATCAACTTGGTTTAAAGAAGTCAACTTATATCCAGTCATTTCCAATACATCTTCCAGAAAGTGTGCTTGAACTGGATAAGTGAAGCCCTGAATAATATAGAAAAAAATATTAAAAAAGAAAAACATACAATTCACACTGAGGAAAGCTAACATAGGAAAATCTTATTCTACATCTATAATGAGAATCTCATTCAACTCTTCATAACAAAATGCACAATACCGGAGAAGAGCATGTAAATAATTTTACAAGATGCAGACATGAAATCAGCACTTCACAGTTTTGGAATGGGGTTTGAGTGAGATCGAACTTCAATGTGGCTTGTCACATGCACACACGAGCCAAAATGTACTCATCTCTTGCATAGTTTATTGACACTAATGTGCTCATCTCTAGCATAGTTTATGGACACTAAATCTTAGATACCAAAAAGAGATTAACATTGAGAATGAAGTCAACTTCTAGCTTACAGGAATGTGAATTGTGGGAGCTCCTCCAAAATAATTGGAGAACAGCTCAGCATTCAGAGTGGCACTCATTAAAATCAATCTCAAATCCCGACGACGTGGAAGAAGATCTTTCAAGACAATCAACAGAAAATCTGTAATACGCAACATAAAATAAAATAAACAGAAATGTTAAAAAACCTCAAGACATGTACAAGAATGCTGCTTCAGAGATGGGGGCATCATAGAAATATTATCAGTGAGCACACCTTCATTCATGCCTCGCTCATGAATTTCATCAACAAAGACATGGCTAACACCATTCAAGTTGTGGTCACTTAGGAGACGTCGAAGTAAAATACCACTAGTACAAAAGAGCAGATGGGTATTTTTTCCTTTCATACCCTCTAATCGAACTTTGTAGCCAACCTACCAAAAAATATCTGTTGTAGTATAGCAGCAAAATGGAGAAAGCTCTTTAATTCAAAGACTATCAAGTGAACAATGCAATTTATGCATCTGTGTGTGCATCTGCTAGTCCATTGAGAGAGTAAAATCTCACTGTTTCACCAAGAGGCTCCCCTCTCTCTGCAGACACTCTCTCTGCAACAGCCATAGCAGATATTCTTCGAGGTTGTGTGCATATTATGTTACAAAATGCTCCACGACCAGATTCTATTTCTGACTCTAATATGTATTGAGGAAGTTGAGTGGTCTTACCACATCCTGTTTCCCCAGATATCACTATAACCTGCAATAACAGTAATTCCTAGGAATGATGGTAGTGAATGAGATACATAAAACATTCAAAGAAAATAATCGATTCAGATTTCTTAAAACTTCTCATAATTGTTCTTAAAAAGCAGGATATGCTAAAAGTAGAAGATGGTAAGAAAAAAGCATAGTCACTTAGCATTTTTAATGAAAGATCAGGTGGAAAAGGGCCTTGCAACATAGTTATTGATAAAAAGGAAGAAGTAGAAGAAGATCTGAAGAGCATGTACAAAAGGCAAAAGGAATAAGTCCCAGGAAAGATAGTCCCATTTTATTTCCAAAATTAATTTCCAAGTTAATCATGAGAATAATCATTAACCAAACAGGCCCTCATTTCATAAATAGTAGCAATTCTGACTCAGAAACAACATTCTACGGCTAAGCAACAAAATACACCATGATTTTCAGATGACGTCATTCTACTCATTTCCCTTAAGAGAATTTTATTCATATTCTATCAATTTTTTAGATCAAAACAAAAATTTTATTTAGAACATCTAGGGGGAAAATGAAAAGGAGTATTTCCCACCCAAAGAACCCCAAGGTAAAAGACAAATAGAAAAACATAATGCCTAGACAAATATATCCAACCCTTTAGAAACATGAAACCAAACTGATAAAATAGTCCTTCAATACAGAATAACAGAGGAAGAAAAATTTCTCCCAAAAAATGCATAATGTTTGAAAAACTCTGCAGAAATTGACCAATGAGATCAATTGTCACCTGATTCCGTGCTATTGCTTGGAGCAGCCTTTCCTTTTCCTTGAATGCAGGGAGAGATTTCCGGAAGTCCATCATCTTATTGCCTTCAGGTGATTCCTGCGAATGGAAAGGCAGTATGTGTAGAAATGAGACCAGAATGATACAGAACGTACTGCAAAAACACTTTGTACTTCACATTGTAACATTGAAGGGAGCTTCCACAAACTAGGAACTATGTGATGCAAAGAAACCCACTTGGAAGCATCACAATAATGCTGTGTACGAGGAGAAGGGTGGGAAGGAGTTAATAAGGATGAGAACTAACACAAGCCCCCGTCCTCATCTCAGACTAGGCATAACCAGCAAATAGTGAACCCTAGGTGATTAGTCATCAAACAGAGTGAAAAAAAAAATATTAGATGTTAGTCCTTGAAGTAGCAGAATCATACTTGCCAAGCCCTTTGCATATTACGCATTTGCAAACTCCTCCTCTGAAGAACTCTCTCCATTACAGACCCATCGAGGAAAGAATCTGAATTCTCCTTCATATTCACATTTTCAGCCTGATCAATAGGCTTAGATTCTTCTGATTTCTCACCGATCTTTCCAGAACTTAACTGAGTTCTATCCAGGTGTTCCTGCAGTAGGCCCTCTACTCTCCTCTGCAAGCTTAGGGGGATAACAACCTACAGAAAAGAAGCATCAAACTTTCAACTCTCTAGATTGAATAAACTCTACAATATCAATAGGATCGAAAGCTCTCAGGATCTCCCAGCAATTATTACCTCCCTCTGTGGCCGCCTATCATCCAAATCGGGCCTGTAGTTGGGAAGGGGAACCTTGCTAGCAACCACCGCTTTTCCATAAATTTGACTATTACATACAACAACCAGTGTGTAACACAAAACAACATAACATCCTCCATATACAACAAAATATATAAATAGATAAACACATAAAGCACACAGCAGTAATATACCTATAAAGTCCCATCCGTTTAGCAAGAAATGAGATCTGTTCATAGTCTCTTCTATCTCTTTTATCCCAAGATACAACTTCCTGATCAGTTTCACTTCGTAATAGCATGCCGAGTTTCCACTTCCATTCATCGATGTTGGCCACCGTCGAGGATGCCTGGCATCAACACTTTTTATTAGTACTAAACCACTGCCTATGTCCCTGTCTTTTATAACATATATTCTATCGATTTCCATGAAGCATAACTACTTAATACTGTTTCTACAGAGTGCTTTTATGTCTATTTTACAATGTTCTATAAACTAACAGAGCTTATTTTATTTTATGTTTTTGAAAAACCATTTGATTAGCTAAGTTCTTTTGCTACTAAACACTAACAAATTAATTGCATAAACGCTACCGAATTAATTGAAGTGAAGTACAGGTTAAAAAAGACCTTGTGGCCCTCAAAGTCACACTCGTACTCATCATCGGAGAATTGCTCAGCAGCATACCCGCAAAAACCACGTCGTTTTGGCGCAAGAGGGAGCAGCACTAGAAGGCTGAAAACGGAGTCATTTCGAGCACTATCAGTACGGGAAGGGCGAAGTAACGAACGTTTGCTGGAGACTGAGCGTATTGACCCCAAAATAAATCCCGCTAGCTTGTAACTTCTGTGCATGTTCTATGGTTCTACAGTGACAGAGAGAGAGCGAGACGGGGGCACGACACTCATTTGTGCGACATTCGCTTGAAGCAGATAAAACGATGTCGTATTGTTAAACCTAATTTAAATTCACAGAGAATTTGTGTGTTCTGATGGTCTGAATTAAAAGCAGGAGGGAGGAAGAGGTAAACTTCAAAAGGGACTGACTGCGACTTCATATGTTTTAAGTTAGGTAATTTACGGATACATCCCCTGAGGTTTTAATATATTACACCCACTACCATAATTTATTAAAAATAAAATTATAAAATGTTTAGGATATTAATATTCATAACAAAATTATTTAATATAATAAATAAAATATTATTATATGTAATACTGTACAGTATAACTATGATATAAAGTATTAAAATATAATATAATATTAATACAATACAGACTAATATAATATACTTTAAATTAAATAATATAATATATTTTAATATAATATAATATGCCAGATATACTCTTAAGGGCTTCTTTAAATATTGAAAATATGCAAAAGTATCATAAAGATTATCGTAATGGATTTGATCTCGAGGTGGAAAGTGAAAGTATGACAAATAATTAATTTGCATCCATTAAATAAAAATGTCAAAGGAAACGTGGGGAGCAACCAAAAACAAAAGTAACATAACTTCGTAGCTTAGTCATAATGCAAATCATTTAATCCTTTATTTTTTAAATATATGCACACGTACTTAGAGCACTCCTAAAAGACTCTTTAGATAAGATTTTATTTTTTATTTGAAAAGCCATACTAATATAAAACACTTCAAAAGACACGTTAATTTAGTTTCTTCAGATAAGATTTGTTTCTTACTATTCAATATCGCCGAATGAGTTTCTCATTCTTCTATTAATATTTTATTATTATTTATTGAAAAGATAAGAATACTATAATTATTATTTATGTTTCTTTTAAAAAAAATAACAGCTATCCAACTGTTTTTGTTTAGCCAATTAAAGATTATTGAAAAGAGGAAAGATTTAATTAAAATAATGTTAATTTGTTCTTATTTGATAAGTCTTTTGGAGGAGATTTTGTTTTTCCAATCTCTTGTTTACCACATAGGTAAGCAAATAGACATTTGAAGAGTAAAATTTAAATAGACTTTTCGAGATGCTCTTAAAGCTTTAGCGACTAAGAAAAAAAATATTATTTCAACAAAGTTATAATTTACCAATAAATGAATATTAATTTATTGATAAATGAATATATATTAATTTAGAAATAGAATTTTTGCTTTAAGAAGTGTTTTGTTGGTGCACGTATATAGTTACTATAAATGAGCACAAATCATGCTTCCTCAAGTCAGTAATATCTCTAGCAATGGCTATTATCCATAGTAGTAAAGATATAATGATGGAATCACCTAATGTTGGAATTTGCATTGATGATAGACTGGACTAGATGTAATTAGGGGTAGGCATCGGTTTGGTTTAGGATTTTTTTATCAGTTTCGGTTCAGTACGGTTTGGAAATTAACAAAAATGAAATTAATTTTTAAAAAAATAAAAACCGAACAGAAAATGGTTAGTCGGTTCGGTTCGATTCGGTTTCGGTTCAGTTTTCGGTTTTGGTTCAGTTTTCGGTTTTGATTTTTTATTCGGTCTCCATTCCCTTAACGGTCTCGGTTTGATTATCAGTTTCGATTTTTAGTTTGGGATTCGATTAGGTTCGGGATCCGATTCGGTTCGAGATCCGGTTCGGGCAATGAATATTATGCTAGAACTAAACGGCTAACTGTTTACCATAAATGGTTAGCCGTTTAATTCCAGTGAGCAACATTTCACAAACGGCTAAACGTTTACCATAAACGGTTAGCTGTTTAATTCCAGTGAGCAAAATAATCATTCATCAGAAATTCAGAATCACCAAATGAACTTGATATCACCCATACATAAGTCCATAACAACATAAAAAATAAAAAATTTCCAATAATGATACAAAAAAAAAAAAAAAATAGTCGAAGACTCAAATACCAACACCATCAAGCAACATCCATAACCATCAGAAAATATTACAACATAAAAAATAAAAATCAGCCATTACTTTGCTCGCTTTTCTCACCAACTTCTTCAACTTTAATAACTTCCAACATCCACACTTCCCAATTTTAAATCTACGAAAATAAAATTGAGATAAGTAAACATAAATATGACTATATAAATAATATATCAAATTCGTATAAATAATACATGTTCTTCTAAAACATCACTCAATAGCAAATTGGTCCTCTGTTGCTTGCGCTAGAATTGGCCTCACAAATTCTACAAAAAAAATAATAAATGTATAAAAATCATCATTTATAATATTGAACACTACAAATAAATTATCCAAAGTTAACAAATCACGTTATTACCTGCTTCAACTACTTCATAAAATTCAGTATCTTCCTCGGTTGGCTCTATTATATGATCTCCGAAAAGAGTCGATCGAAGCCAATTTTGTGTGCAAATCAAGGACTCAACTATTTTGGGAGTCAAAGAACTCCGAAATGGGTCAAGAATGCGACCCCAATGCTAAATGAGGACTCCGAAGCAACGGTAGAAACTAGAATTGCCAAAATATCTTTGGCAAACTGAGACAAAATTTGATACCTATGCCAATTCAAACTCCACCATTTCAAAATATCAAAATTGTCATTCACCATCTCGGTTTTATCTGACAAGTATCTTTCAACCTCATTTTGCCCACTGCATCCATCTTATGTATTTGTTTTCATCTTTTTATATTGTGCAAAAAGGTCAAAAGAACTAGAGCCAGCACACTCATCAATCCCACTAATCCCACTATCCTGAACCATGCAACTAGTCTTAGCAGCACTGTTTGGATCACCCGAATTGTAGCTTTGATAAAGTTTCATTAACAACTCTTTAAGGCTATTACACAACTCATCAACCTTCTTGGTGTCATACAAACTATTAAAACACCATGTAACAAAGTCCATTTTACATTGAGGATCAAGTACTGCTACTAATATCAATAACATATTGACCTTCTCTAAATTATCACCCCAATATTTAACAAACTTTGTTATCATAGGTTTGACCATGCAACTCAACAAAACATCATCACTATCATTAAGAGACTTCAAATGAATACAAACTTTCCACATCTCATTCAAATAATTATTAGCAGTCACAAACTTGGAGCTACTAAATTTCAAGGTCACATCATAAAAAACTAAGAGAAATTTGGCTAACCTTCTGGCATTGGCATTGTCCTAATCATCTTTTATCAGTGGCCCCATCCTGTATCTTTCGTTCTTATCCTCTCCGTCAACTCCGAACCAATTAATATAATGCCTATCTTCATCTTTCAACCTATCAAATGCTTTTTCAAATTTTAACGCCGATCTCAACATCAAGAATGTTGAATTCCACTGAGTCGGAACATCTAACACCATAAACCCATTGTAGAAGATTTTTTCAGCATCAACACAAGCTTTGAATTTTTGTAACCTCGATGGGGAAGATCTGACGTATTTCATTGCATTGCGAATACTATCTATTGATGTCTTCACCACATCTAAGCCATCCTTCACAATCAAATTTATTATGTGTGTTGAACATCTCACATGCAAATACAAACCATTTAAAACCAATGAATCTCGACTCTAATTTCCTAACTTTTTCTTCAAATAAGTGACTGCTTTTTCATTAGCACTTGCATTGTCCATACTAATCGTGAACAAACTCTCAATACCCCAATCAATCATACACTTCTCAATGAGCTTCCCAATGGCCTCTCATTTATGACTAGAAATAGGTACAAAACTAAGTATTCTCTTATGCAACTCCCATTTTTTGTCAATAAAATGGGTTGTTATCACCATGTAATTACACATTTGAATTGAAGTCCAAGTATCAATAGTGATACATACCTTTTGACGATTTGCACTTAACACACTTTTCAACAACATCCTCTTATTCTCATATAATTGAAGAATGTCCCTTGTAATTGTTCTCCATGACAGCAGATCAAACTTTGGACAACAAGTACCCATAAGCTCCAAAAACCCCTCAGCCTCCACAAACCTAAAAGGCAACTCATCTTTAATAATCATCTTTACAAAAGCCTTCCTACAAGCCTCTTTGCTAAAACTTATAGAAACAAGTTTAGCATCACTAACACCCTTTTCACGAGTTAAAGTACATTGTGTTTAATCCATTTCAGGCTTCATTTTTTTATACACAGGACACCTTACTTCCAAATGGGTTTTCAAGCTAGAAGTTCCTTTACTACTTTCACACACATACTCCTTCTTACAATAGTTACACTTTGCTTTTTTTTTCCTCTAGGTAGCTTTGAAAATGTTGCCCACACCTTTGATCTCAAATGCCTGCTTGTTTTTTCGTTTGGAACACTCTCTTGAAAATCGTCTTTCCTAATCTCTTTAACATCATTGTTATTTTCTTCCATCCTACATACAAAACCTACTATAATCAATGCACAATAAACAAAAATAAAATCATTTACAAAGTGGGTATAAAAATGAAAATATTAAAATTTCAAAGTGCAACGACATAATCATATTCAACAAATTATTTAAATAATTGGAGACACAAAAAAATTGAGTTTAACATAAAAATTAAACATAAAAATTTATACATTAAACATCTGAACAAATAGGACTTTAGAAAGATGTTTACAAGGCATCGCCAACACCATAAAAACTATTATGCTTTCATTTTTCAAAATACAACCACCAGTGATCATTTCAACAAAAATAACAATTATTTTTAAAGCTAAACATAAAATAATCTAGCAAATACTTGTAAGCAAGAATAATTGATGATCAAAATGAAGATGGAACTCAAATGTTTTGCTAGTATTTAGCAACAAGGTGTGCAAATTTGTAGACAGCAGTTAAAAAATCCATAACTTGTTAACTAGAGTTTTGTTTTTCTAATTTATTTATTTACTTTTCACCTAGATATTTTTCTTAATCGGCACATTACAACCATGTTGCGATGGATATGAGGACCTAGCACACAACATCAAACTTTATGAGAGAAAAGAAAGTTAAATTTACTAACTATGGGGTCATCTAAAAGATTAATCAGCAGAATGATAGATAGAATTAATAGGGAAATGATGGGAATAAGGCCTACTTAAGGTATAAGGCATTCATCTCCATGGAAGAGGCAAAGTGTCTAACTCATATGAAAGTATTGATTGAGATTTGACAATAATAAAAAGTAGTGGTACGTGAAATGAGGGAAGGAAATGTAGGTTAGCTTCAGAGACTAGATAAGGTTGAAGGCCTTGAGGCATCAGAGTTTATATGCATAAATCAATCAATAAGAAAAGGTAGAAAATGTATAAACCTCATATAAGAGATTATATAAATTATTAATATGAGATAATACCATTAGCATGTAAACACAGAAACAGTTTTTGTCAAAATCGCAAGAAACTTTCAATATCCTAAAACAATAAGTCAATAACATCACAACAACAGTGTGGACTTTAATAAATTAAAATAAAAAAAATCAACATATAAACTAATAAAATTAACATAAAAAATTAAAAATCAAATAAAATAAAAAGTAACATATAAAATAAAATCTAATAACTAATAAATTAAAACAAAAATTAACATATATTTCATTAACTGACCTTTGAGAAGTCACGGCACTAGCAGTAGGCCAGTAGCAAATTGGCAGAGACAACGGTAGGTCGGCAGTAGCAGCAGTAGCGGTTGGAGAGGTTGGATAGCGAGATGGCTGACTGATTGGAGAGATTGGACGGTACGAAGGCAGTGATGATTGATAAAGTTGAAGTCTTAAAGATTCGGCAACAATAAAGTGAAGATTTAGCAAAGACTGCACCTAGCAGTCGGGCGATGGTGTCGAGGAGGGTATGGGTGTGTGTAAAGCGGCGCGAGCGCGAGAGGCGACGGCGTTAGGGTTGTTATGTATGTGTATATATACGTTGACTGAAATTACAAAGATGCCCTTGAAATCGGTTCGGACCGATTTTTAATTTTTTAACAGAGAACCATTTTTTAAGCTAAAAAATACAGAACCGGAACCGAAAAAACCGAACAAAACCTATTTTTTTCGGTTCCGGTTCGGTTCTGCCCACCCCTAGATGTAATGATGGAATCGCCTACCACTGGAATTTGCATTGATGATGGGCTGGACTAGCCTAACGTAAAGAACAATCTGGAAACTTCTTTAGGTAGAGTTTTATGAGACTATTGTAAGTCTAATTGGATTCTAAGAATTGTGAAGTCTTTTAGTTGACTTCTATCACTCTCGTAAGCTTCTATATAAAACACATTTATTTTATTTAGAAGACACAAAAGATACATATGAAGAATATGTAGAATGTATTAGAAAATACAGTAAAAACCTACTAAAGGTGTGGGTATGTGAAAACAAGAGAAAAGATGAAGTGGGCTCTTAGAATGTGATTCGAGTAGATTTTCTCTTTATGATTATCCTCTTAATCATAAGCAAATAGTGGCATGAGGGTTTTCCTTATGATTATCCTTTTTCTCTAGACGATAAACAGTTACATAACCTTATTGTAATTTGCTTCAATGTTCGAGGATCAAAATGTATCCTTTTCGATCTCTTTCTTATTGTATGCTGATATATGCAACGAAATTCAACATTGCTATCAGAGTCTATGAAGGTTATATACTTTTTTTTATTGTATTTGCATGCAACATGCCATGTTCTTTGATGTAATATATGTTATAATAATCGATATGGCCAAGGTCTTTATTAATGAATGCGTAGGTTTATTTTCTCATAACTTTTAATACATTGATTCATTCTCTGTAAATTTAGTACCATTAGAAAGATAATCCGAGGCCTTTCTAGTGATATATATATATATCATATGAATAATTTTATAGCTATATGGGAGCAGAGAGAGGGGGGGAAGGGGAGGGGGAGAACGAGAGAGCGAGAGCTAGAGTGAGAAGGGGAAGGGGAGGTAGAGGGTGGAGAGGGGGGGGAGAGAGAGAGAGAGAGAGAGAGAACCAATCGAACTTGTAATTCAAAATGTGAAAATTCTAGATACAAAGAAAATGATGAACAATGTAATTATTTGCATCTCCACTCTCAGGTGGGCACATGAATTGCACCTCCTTACAATGTTAGCAAACTAGTTTAAAAAAGAGTTGGAAAGTGGTCGAATTGTCACCAAAAAGTGGACAGAAGTAGAGTCTGAAAAACATGTGCTATTCCTACGCGTGAAGCATATATAATGCACTAGTAAGAGCTGGCTTACTAGCCAGAGCTAGCATGCCAGCGTGAGCCACTCAAGCCAGTGAGCCATCTCAATCACTGTGACAAAGTTGGCTGCATTGACCTACTTGCACTTCCAGAGAGTGTTATGCAAGTGCTGCCTTCTCGGACTCCGTTCAAGTTAACGTTTGCGACGGTTGACTCAGCATTTTATCTTATTTTATTTTATGATTTAAAATTAATTTTTTATTTGTATTAAATACTTATTTTTAATTTAATTCTTTTGAATACTTTTTAGAAAAAAATTTAAGAGAGATAAAATTCTAGAAAAGTCATTTTCAATATTTTAAGATGTGTTTAACAGTGTTACACTTCTGTGTAGGGGTGGGCACAAAACCCACAACCTATGGTTCAACCCAAACCCAAACCAAATTAAATGGTTTAGGTTAGGTAAATATTCAAATGGGTTGGGTTTGAGTTATGTTATATTAAAACATTTAAATATGGTTTGGGTTTGGTTAACCCATTTAATACAAATTGGTCATTTTCTAAAAATCAATTTTTTTAGTGGTACAACTAGTTAAACCCATAGAATTTATTTTTACCCCACTTTCTTAATGAACCAATATTAAAATTTAAAATTAAAATATTTTTGTTCTATACATCTCTCAAAATACCAAAAATAGCCTAATACAGAAGTTCTGTAGGGGCTATTGTAACATTGCTATATGTACTCTCTTAATAATGCATTTTGATGAATTATCTAATATTTTGTTAAAATAATATATGTTATTTGTTTAAAAATGAGCATGTTTATTCTTATTGATACATGTGATAATCATGATGAAATAATTTATTAATTATATTTATATATCACATGTTTTCACTATTAAAAAAACGCTAATCTATGACAGCTTTTTTATGATAGATACAAATATGCTAAGTGTTGAAACAATTGAAACCCTTTTTTTTTAAATCTTTTCTCCACCTTCTCAAGCATTGAAATGAGGAAAAAGCATGTAATGGATTAATTTATGAAATGAAGTCCTTTATTATTACACACTCAATTGATGAAAACCCTAATAACTAACATTCCCTCACGGCCCCCTCACAACTGAAGAAAATCAATTGAATGAAGCCTAGCACAGCCACCAACACCCATTGCGAATTTACAAAAGCCGTCCAACTGCGAAGACTTTTGTACCCACACTCATCAGCCGTCATTCAACAGCCCCTCATTCAAAACACCAACTGTTATTAGAGAAGAAAGAGAAGAAGATGAAGAAAAGGTCAGCTGTCATTCAATAGCCCCTCATTCAAAACACCAACTGTTATCAGAGAAGAAAGAGAAGAAGAAGAAGAAAAGGTAAGTCAATCAAAAACCTTACTCAATATTTTAATTTGCAATGTTAAATCTCTGGTTGATTTTAAGTGCTAATTAATGTGATGTCAGTTTGGATCGTGGTGTTATTGTAATGGATTTTTTTTTTAATTTTTTGGTTCTAATATTTCTTATGTGGTTGTTACAGTTAAACACGTGGCCATAGAGTTGCAGCCACTGTTATTTCAAATTTTAAATTTAAATGATTTTAAGTGCTGCATGCGAATTTTTATTGTGATTCTAATTATTTCTAAGTTGCATGTCTAATTGTGATTTAATTAATTAATTTAATTGTTGTTTGCTTGATTTTGGCTTTGTAAAGCCCTGATTTGTTTTCATTATGAGTATTATATTGACTTCACATGGATTGTGTGTTAAGCCCTGAATTGCATGTGATTATAAACTTTGCCACCTAGTAGATTCACCAGCTTGGCAGCTAATTGACAAAAAATGGCCTGATTTTGCCCAAAAGCTAAGAAATCTTCAGTTGGCTATATCATCTGATGGGACTAACCTACATAGCATACTTAGCATGACTTACAATTGCTAGCTATTACATTGATAACATTTAATCCTTCTCCATGGTTATGTATGAAAAGGAAGTTTATGATGTTGTTTTTACCAAAATCTGGCCTAAAATAGCCTAAAAATAATATAGACGTATACTTAGCACTTTTGATTGAGGACTTGAAAACCCTATAGGATGTAGGTGTTGATGTGAACAATTAGTGACTTTCCAACATACGAGAACCTATCCAGGTGTATTGTTAAGGGATACTATGGTTGTCCAATTTGTAGGATAAACACATATGTATGTTGGCTGCCTTATAGTTAAAAGATGTCATATATGGGTCATAGTTGGTTTCTTGAAAACACTCTTAAACCTTTGCCCAGTGTGGAGATCATAAACTTGGTGACTGACATTGACACCAAGTTTAGGAAAAAGGTCCAAAAAAAGTAAAAACGTGGTGAGGGTGATGGTATAGGTGAGGGTGAAGGTAAAGGTGAGGGTGAAGGTAAAGGTGAGGGTGAGAGTAAAGATAATGGGGATGTAGCTCAGTTATTGTACACAAAGAAATCAATCTTCTTTGATTAGAATATTAGAAACACTTGTTAGTTCGCCATCAACTAGATGTGATGCACACTGAGAAAAATATATTTAAGAGCATCTATAGCACATTACTTTATCAACCGAGGAAAATAAAAAATGAAATCAATGCTAGAAAAGATCTTGTACATCTAAAGCTCAGAGAGAAAATAAACTAAGCATTTATTGCATTAGCTCCTAATGGACAAAACAAATTCCTACCCTCTACCCCATACACTTGAAATAAGAAAGAAAAAAAAATGTTATGTGAAACCTTGCTAGGCGTCAAAGTTCCTAATGGTTGTTGTTCTAACTTTACAAACTGTCCTGTAGAGTATGTGATTTACTTTGGTCTCTTGAGAATCCAGAAGCGGAGCTTCAAACAATTTCTAACAAGGCAAAGAGTTAGGAAAATTAATAGACTCCTTACAGCTAGTAAGCAACATTGGCAATTAACTGAAGGAAGCCTCTGACAAAGCAGAGAAAATTCAAAATCCTTCCAACCCCGAATGCTTTTTCAGGTATTTACCATGTTTTTATAAGAGGTGCACCATCAGGAAAAAAAAATTTCAGAGATCACAAAATGAGTAAAGAAGCTTAAATATGAGTTTTATCAGGAGATCAAAAAGTGGGGACAATTGAGAAACTTTAAAAAGTTGTTTGGCCAACAGACACGGGAAATTATTGAAGAGATATGAGGGTTGTATTATAATAATGAGATATTAGTAATTGGGGTTTTAGGAGCCTGCGATATTGGCAAAACTAAGGTTGTGGCGCATCCCTATAAAAGAATACTTGAAAGTAGCAGAGAGTGTTATAATTTTATTTGGGTTGAAGGATCGCATGAAGATGATATTAAGAAGCTACAAATGAAAATAGCCTACAAAATAGGTTTGAGGCTTTCAAGTGATGTTACTGCTACAACAAATGCAGCTTCGTTGAGGAGCAACTTTGAAAACAGGAAAGTTTCTCTCCGTTTTGGATAATTTATGAAAAGCCTTCTTTATTGAACAAATTAGAGTATTGACAGAAAATGGTGCCAACAAAGTGATCAAAACGTCGCGATATCCATCAACGTGTACTCAAATGGGGTTAGGTAAAAACATTGTAATGAAGTTCACTACAAGAAAACTTGCAATAAATGATAGCCACTTTAATGACAAAAATCATTTTATCATGTAAGTATGATGGAGTCGCGATAGAATTTTGGTCTATTAAACTATTAATGATGTTCTTATGATAGAATATTTATCTATCAATAGTTTATGATATGCACGGGATAGAAATAAACCCATTCACAAACATTGTGCTAGAATTTTGATATTGATCGTGTTTGACTATATTTAAAAGTAATATTTTATTTTTTTAAAAAAATCTAAAACGTGGCCTTTAGATTATTGAAATGAAATTTAAAAAAAAATAAATAAAAAATACTGCGTTTAAAGTAAGTGTAAACAAAAACCAAAATTTTCTAGGTCGCTCAACACTCTTTACTCATCGATATTGTCACTCTCACTCAGACACAGCACTCAACCCTTGGCAAAATACTTATCGTCACTCTTAATCAATCAACCACTACTCCCCAAACCCTATCGATGGACCGTTCCCTACCCTTATTCAAACCACCAGCGTTCAAATCACCTTTGAAGATATTGTTTGAACTGCGAACTAAATCCTAGAAACCAAGATTCGTCGCTACTGTATCTGGTCTCTTGCTATTGAAGATTTTGGTCCCTTCAGTAAAGCATCTGCAAAGTAAATGGTTAGTTTCTATATTTGTTTCTAGCATGCATGCTTTAGGGGAGAAATTTATTTGTTTGTGATAAGAGCTTGATTTGATCTGCCCTAAAAATTGATTGGGTCTTCCTCGTTAGCTTTGATTTTCATTATATTGCTAATTTTGATTGGTAATTGGTTATCACAATTAAGAAATTGTTTGATTTTTTTTGCCAGACGGCCCATTGTTTGAATTTTGAGAATATATTATATTGTTAATTTTGGTTAAGTGGTGTGACTTCACTAATTTGGGAAGTCCCATAGAGATGTTATGTGCGCAAGCATACAGTGCAAGTAAATATGAAATGATAGGGATATATAATTAAAAGAAGACTGGAAGTGAGAGGTTGTGTTATTTTGTTTCTTTTGTGCGAGTGAATTTGTTTCTTTACCTTCTGCAACCAATCTTCATGCATTTGAAGTTACTGGTTTTTTTTTTTTTTTGTGTATTAGTTAGTTTGTTTGCCTTAGGGTTCTTTCTAACAGAAGTAGCAAAGTAAAGGAAGACTGGGGCTGAGAGGGCTTTATATATATCCACATCCATCCATTATTGCTTCTTTTTTTTGGTTAAGTGTTAAATTAAAATTAAAAAACAAAAAATTGTGTTTTTTTGAGGAAATAAGGACCATTGGGATATATCCTTTTGATTGTTATTTCTTTTGCTTTAATTCTTGTCTCCCACTCTATTGAGCTTCAACAATTCACTTCAACATGTTCTCTCTTATAGATTTGCAAATCATACATACCCACCTACTCACCCTTACTTCTTCTCTTTTTAATTTCGACTTGTTGTTTAGTTATAGTTTTCGAAATTTAGTGTTTTTTTTATTATTTTAATAATTTGAAGTCTTGAGGACTACTTAAAGTTGAAAGGCTAAAGGGGGGGGGGGGGGGGAGGGAAAGGAATGAAAAAGGGCAAAGGTAACCAATTTTCCTCTTCTGTAGCTAAAAATTTGAAAACTTTTTATGGGAGAGAAAAAGATTAAAATGGGTTTGTCCGATTTTGCTTTTGTTAGTTATAATTACATTTCATGACCTCGCAAACCAACTTTTATTTTTTCATTTTGTTTGTTTGTAGCATTATCTATTTTTCTTGTTTCATATTGTATTTGAATGACATGGAGTTATATGAAAGCAATTTGTTATTATCCATTGTTGATATGCTTTTTTGGATTTTTTGTTTCAGTCTTAGATTATTTTCTACCATTTCTTTCAAATCCACACTTTGTTGTTGAGTTTCTTTTTGCAGTGCATGCGATTGAAACCAAGGTATTTTAATTCTTTAATATGCATTTACAAGCAATAAACTTAGTAAACTAAATACATTTTGATATGCTTAGTAAATTAAGCTTATTATGCCTTTATTGTTTGTTTTTATTTATTGTTCTAAATATTTGAGTTTGTCTTGTTTCTATGTTTTCCATTTTTTTGTATTTCCCTATTGATTGCTTTTTTAATGTGCAAGTATTGGCAAGTATGTGAGGCCGACATGTTTTGATCCTTTTTTTTTCTTTCACGTCTGTCTAAGTCAATGTTAATTTGTTATTTTTTTTATGAAAGAACAAATTAGAAAACTAAGAAATTCTTATTTCATGTTTGCCCTTTTTATGTGTCAAGATCAAAGCTCATTGAAACTAAAATGGATAAGTCATCGATTGATTGTAGTAGAATGTCACCTGAGTATGAAAAATGGTTTGTCGAATTTGTGAACTTTGCTATTGAAAATGTCGAAGACACAAGCGTCATTAGATGTTCGTGTTATTGATGAGAATGCAAAATGTCATATTTTTCTCCTTTAATGTTTAGTCGTTTATATTCATTTGGTGCCTAAATGTACTTATTATTCTTATATTTTGGTTTAGGATACAAATGGAGGCCTTAAGTGCAAAACGAAGCTAATTAGGCAAATGTGGATAGTTTCGACATCACTTCGTAATTTGGACATTACTCTCCTATCTGAGATCCAATTTGGATTCAAAATTCAATAGAAAATAAGAAAAAGATATATCTATAACTGGTATGTTTTGAGTTTCTAGAGATATGGGCTACATCAAGGTCGAAATTGGGCTTAAATTTGCCATATCTGCTCTGTTGATGTTCTGGATCATTTATTTTCTTGCAATACGCATATTTTATGCAATTTATTTTGGAAGATTCTAGATTGAATGCACGAAAAATCCAGCTGAAATCACTACTTTCTTATTTATATTAAGATTTTATTTTATAATTTAGTCAAATTTGGATATTGTTATTTTAGGATAATATTTAAAATATCTTTATTTTAGGAGATTTTGTAGCATTCTAGGAGAGAAATTACCATGTATAAAGAGGAGAGAAATCATCAGATCCAAATGTCTCTCTCTCTGTCCCTCTCTCTCTCTTTTCTTCTGTAATTTTTCCTTTGAGATTTCATCATGGCCATGCGTGGCTAAACTATTATAATTGGTCGAAGGAAATGGAAGCCTCAAAATTAATAAAACTATGAGATCTAATTTGTTTTTATTGTTTAATTTACGTCTTCAGTATCGGATGTTCTTTTGCGCTTATTTTCATGATTGTTCGTTAATTACTATGAGGCCTACTAGTTTATTATTCATTGTAGTCTACTGTTAAGTTAGATATCAAATCCGTAATTGTTTGATCACTCTAATTTGAGAAGCAACTATGATTCAATGATTTGCTACGTCAGAAATTATTAAATCTTAGGAAGAACACTCGACTAAATTAAATGCAATTGCTTGTGCTTGTGTTGTTTAGCCTCATCGATTTCTCTAATTGTTAAGGCTGCTACTAGATTAAAACTTTAGCACTTGTCTTGGGTTATTTAATAGTTAACGTTGATTAGATCGCCTATAATCTAATTAACTATGACTAAGGAGAGATATGAAAAATAGTTCTAGAGATAAGTATTCAAAGTGTGAGTTGATATATACTTGCATCAACGACCAGTTGTAAAATTTCGATGGTGGATGTTGACTTAGACCAATGTTTATTCCTTTGATAGATTTCTATATTTTTAATTTGAATTGTTTCGTACTTGTTTTTCTTTAAATTGTTTTTGTTTTTCTTTAAATTGTTTTCACTATGTTCAAACTCACCACATCCTAGTTCATGAAGCATAAAACTAGGCTAGATACTCTCTGTGGGAATGATCCTTACTTACCCCACTATATATATTTTTAGAAGTATAGGTTTTATTTTTGGTTGCCTGCAACATCACACCAGTTATAAATGTAGGAATTTAGCATTTCGCATACCTAAAATTATAACTGAATATCTGTATTAGCATGGTTTTGTAAAGTCTTATAAAACTTGGAAGTGGCATGGAGAAGATGGCCGTACCACGCCATCTTGCAATGTAGATGTTCCATTTGAGTTAACAAACTTTAATTATGGTAATGTAGTGGATATGGTTAATGATGCTTACAAGGACTGTGATGGAGATCGTAAGACATTTAGAAAACTATTAGAATAGGCTGAGAAACGTGTGTATCCAGGATGTAAAAAATTCATTAGTTTAGGCACTTTGGTGAAGTTGTTCAACATAAAGGGTAAATTTGGGTGGTCTGATAGTAGTTTTACAGCATTGTTGAGCTTTTGAAAAGAATGATTGCCTGAAGAAAATGAAATTCTAAAGTCTTTGTATGAAGCCAAAAAAATAATGTCTGCTTTAGGCTTAGAACATGTGAAAATATATGCTTGCCTAAATGATTATATATTCTACAGAAAAGAGTATGAAGGACTTTCTGAATGTATTACTTGTGGTTTGTCTAGATGGAAGAAAAAGGATGGTAGTGTCGACAAATATAGGATAGGTATTCCGACGAAGGTTTTATGGTGCTTTCCTCCCATTCATAGATTTAGGCGAATGTTTCACTTAGATAAACTGCCAAGGATTTGACTTGGCATGCAACTGAGAGGGTTGTTGATGGTAAGCTCCGATATTCGGCTGACTCACCATCATGGAATGTAGTAGATGAGAAATGGCCTACTTTTGTATCGGATCCTAGAATCTCCATCTTGCCCTATCGGCTGATGGAATCAATCCACATAGCTCTCTTAATAGTACATATAGTTGTTGGCTGGTTGTTCTTACAATATACAATCTTTCGCCATGGCTGTGTATGAAATGGAAGTTTATAATGTTGTCCTTATTGATTTCTAGTCCTCAACAACCGAGCAATGACATTGATGTGTACTTGGCACCGTTGATAGAAGACTTGCAAACTTTATGGGATGTTGGGGTGGAAGCTTATGATGCTAAAAGAAAATGAATTCTTCAATCTAAGTGCTGTGTTAGTATGGACTATAGATGACTTTTCGGCATATGGGAATTTAGACGGCTGCACCAATAAAGGGTATAGTGCATGTCCATATTATGGTTTTGATACACCAAAATGTAGATCGAAACACAATGGGAAAATGCATATTTATGCCATCGTCGTTTGCTTCCTAGTAACCATGAATTCCAAAATCAAAAGAAAGCCTTCGATAATAAAGTAAAGAGAGAACCACCTCCAAAACCATTAAACGGTGAGGAGGGTTTTTGGCTAGTTGGGTCTATTGAAAATAAATGGGGAAAAGTAAAAGTAAAAACCACAAAAGTTCCAGCAATAATGACAGTGTGTGGTGGAAGAAAAAATCCATATTTTATAATTTAGCGTATTGTAAGTACTTAGAGGTACGTAATCAATTAGATGTAGTGCACACTGAAAAAAAAATTTATGAGAGCATATATAGAACATTGTTGAACATTCGGGGAAAGACCAAAGATGGCCTAAAGTGAAGGATAGATCTTATGGCATTCGAAATTAAGGCTGAATTAGCACCAGATGTTAAAACTGACAAGCGGAAATTTCTACCTCCGGCTTGTTACACTTTAACTAGAGAGGAAAAGGCCAGATTTTGTAAAGCTTTGAAAAGTATTAAGGTTTTTTAGGACTATTCTTCAAACATCAAGAATCTTGTATCAATCACGGACATTAAACTTCAAGGCCTTAAGTCTCATGATTTTCTGTTATTATACAACAACTTTTACCTGTTGTCCTTAGGTGTATCTTGCCAAAGCATGTTAAAGATGCTATCATCTAGTTGTGCTTCTTCTTTAATTCCTTGTGCACAATTGTAGTTGATGTGACAACGTTGGATAAATTTGAGATGAACCTTGTAGTGACTTTGTGCTTAGGGGAAAAATAGCCACCCCTCCTTTTTTTTTGATATTATGGTTCATTTTACTGTACATTTGGTAAATGAAGTTAGACTCTATGGCCTAGTCTATCTTCGATGAAAGTATCCATTTGAGAGATACGTGAAAATTCTTAAAAGTTATGTCTGAAATCGTAACCAAACTGAGAGCTGTATAGCAGAGAGTTATGTTACAGAGGAAGCATTAGAATTTTGTACAGAATACTTGTCAAACATTTGTACTGTTGGGCTGCACTTGGACATATGAAAAACTTGTCAATTAACAGGTCATTATCTCGTGGAAAACGAGTGTAAGTTAATCCAAATTCACTAAATCAAGCACATTTGTATATCTTACACAACAAACAAAAAGTTAAACCATATATTAGGTAAAATATTCATCCTCGATATTAATAAATTTTAATATTTATTCAATTGAAATGAATTTTTCTTCTAATCTAACAATTTGAATTTTATAATATTTTAGTGAGCACATGCAATGGCTTAGAACTATTCATCCACGTCAAAATGACAAATGGTTGCAAGATGAACATAATCGTGCCTCTACCGATTGGCTATCATATAAGGTTCATGCTCATATATCATTAAATTTCACTATTAATAACCTACTTGTTCTTGTTAAAAAAACAATAATGCTTATTTATGTTTCTTGCTTGGTAGGTGTATACCGAGATAGAAAATGGTGTTGCTATGTCAGATACCTTGTGTTGAATATCATAAGGGCCACTTCCTTTTGTGGTTAAACACACGGGATATGACATTAATGGTTTCCACTTTGTAACACAAGATAGAGACTCTAGTCATGTTACTTAAAACTATGAAGTAACTTTAGTTGCAGAAGCTATGCATGTTGCTAGTGCAAAAGACAAAAATCCTATAATATGTTACATGACATTTTATGGAGTTATAGATGAGATATGGGTTGTTGAATACATTTGCTAAAAATTCCTGTGTTAAAGTAAGGATGACAAAAAATCCCCGTAGGTACGGGGGCCCGCGAGGGCCCATTATACTAGGGTTGGGTATCGGATAGAATTTTTTTTATTTATAAAAGAAATTGGGTATGGGTATAAATACTAAAACCTGTACCCGCTTATAAACCCGTTTGATTATTTATTTATTAATTTTTCAAACCTATAATTATTAATTAATAGCTAAATCTAAATATTAAAACCAAAGTCTAAATTGTAAAAAATTAAAGTTTGCAGCCGTAAATCTTTAATTATGGAATGGAATATTTTGAAACTATAAAGAATGCCAAAAGTTGATAATTTAAAGCCCAAATATCTTTACACGATTTGATTCAGATGCCAATTCCTATTGACTAGAAAACTGAATGAATTTATTTCCAAAATGAATAAAATAACCTCCATCTTGGATGTCCAAATTCGTATAGCTTAAGGAAAAAAATCAATTGAGATTTTAACATCATTCATCAATTGGCAAGTATTAGTCATCAATATTGCATCAAGTATTTCAATGTAGAAATATTAAATATTTCCTAGTTATTTGTTTGGGATTTTTTATTTTTCCAGTGGTATTTCACTATTTCTCTACATGAATTCATTGTTCTCAATTCTTAGGCTGGTATATTGTTGTGATTTGTTCAATTTTTTTTATATAATTCGTAGTCGGTAGGTTTAACATGTCAACTCGAACACCGGAGATTGTGGATATAGATGAAGGCTTAGATAAAGCAAATGACGTTGCTCAGATTCCTCTGAAGAAAAAAGGAATAAAAGTCTCTAAAGCATGGTCCCATATGGAAAAAAAAGTAATTATGCTAATACCAAAAATATTGTAAGGCAAAGCTTGTAGCACGAGCTTCGAATGAAACAAAACATTTGCTTGACCATGTAAAATCTTGTTCGAATAAAAAACAAACGACAATAGAACATTGTTCAAATCAGAGTTAGTTGAAAGTAGTGAAGGATGGACAAGGAAATGCCAAAGTGGGGACTTTTATTTTTAATCCAAATATCACAAGGAATAATATTGCAGAGATGATTTTTTGGCATGTGTACCCTTTAAGTTGTGCGGAGCACAAAGTGTTTAGGAAAGTTTTATCTTTCCTTAAACCACTGTGGAAGCATGTTTCTCGTAATACTATTAAAAAGAAAGTTATGGACATGTATCAATTGGAGAGGACTAAAGTGATGAGCTTGATGGAGAGTAATTCAAGTAAAATTGCCATTACAACAGATATGTGGACAGCAAGCACCCAAACAAAGGGATATATAGAGGTTACAATGCATTACATAAATGATTCCTGGAACTTACGAAGTCAAATTCTTAAGTAATAATTTTGGTTTTAATTAATATTATGCTTTTATTTAAAGAAATTTTTTTTAAAAATTATTATGAATGATTTAATATGTTAACCCAAGTTGTAATTACTTAATATGTCTTTTGTAGGTTTATATATGTTCGTGCTTCACACACAACTAAGACATTATATAATGCTTTGGTACGTTGTTTAATCCAACTGAATAATGATCGTAAGTTTTCTGCTTTGATTGTTGATAATTACAGTACTAATGATCATATGATTAAGTATTTGATAGAAAAGCTTGATAAGAATGATTTGATCATTGATAGAAAAGCTTGATAAGAATGATTTGATCATGAGTGGCAAATTGTTTCATGTACGTTGTACAGCTTATATTTTAAATTTGATAGTTAAGGATGGCTTGAGTGTTATTGGTGATGTTCTTGTGAAGATTCGAGATAGTGTTAATTTTTTGACAGCAAGTGCTAAGAGGAAAGAAACATTTGAGGAACAATGACATAGGTAGTACTGTGCATGTAGTAAAAATTTAGTTCTTGATTGTGTCACCAGATGGAATTCCACATATATTATGCTTTCTATTGCATTACAATATAAGGATGTTTTTTCTAAGTTAAAGCAACTAGAACCACAATATAAGTGTTTTCCTAGTGACACTGAGTGGGAGTTGGCTAGTATATTGGGTGCAAATTTAAAGCCTTTTTATGATGTGGCTGAGTTATTTTCCGGCACCAAGTACCCAACGGCCAATTTATTTTTCATGCATATTTGTAATGTTAGATTGTCATTCAAAGAGTTTGTAATTAGACTGGAATTACAAATATGACTCAAATAAGCGTACTACAAAAAGATAAATCCTAATAAATTACTAAATACTAAATTGACTCAAAATCTAGAATTTCTAATTTATTCTATCTTATATGCTTCCTATATCAGTCTCTTCCTCTTAAAAAAAAAAAGCTCATCCTCGAGTTTTACTGAAAACAAAAGAACTATTTAGAGGATGAAACTTGTAGTGAAGGAGCATTTGATCTTGTAATGCAAACATGCAGTAATTTGCATCTACTTTTTTTTAAACTCAAAAGTAACCATACTTCAATTTCTTCTTGCTTTTGGTTGTGGCTCTTCTAAGAACTGTAGACCTATAGCGAATCTATTAGAGAATCTTTTTTTTATTGAATTTTGGTTTTTAAGCTAGGTCTTCTTTAAGAACAACTTTCTTGTCTTCTATAGAAGTAGGCATAACTATATCAATAATCTCAAGGTCTTCAAGAACAATTTGCTTAGTTTCATGAATAATTGGTAAAACCATATCAACTTTATCATCTTCAAGAACGATTGTGTCTCTTCAACTTGAGCTTTTTGCACAATTTCAACCATATCGTTAGATATAAAACTCAAATCAGAAATAGATTATGCCTCTTTATTAAAAACTTTAGGCTCTTTTGAAATCTCTTCAAAAAAAGCTTTCATGGCATTATTTTCTTTTAGTGATGAGGCCAAAAAAACTTGGTCTTCCACTTTACGTCTTCAACTTCAAAATCTTGAATAAACTCTTTGTCACTAACAAGTGTACTGGTTGAATCATGAATAA
Organism: Clausena lansium; assembly: GCA_030449835.1. NCBI lineage: Eukaryota > Viridiplantae > Streptophyta > Magnoliopsida > Sapindales > Rutaceae > Clausena > Clausena lansium. The sequence continues at coordinate 406,334 of JASUUF010000038.1, forward strand.
TCAACACATCTTTAGTAACTTTAGGATAGAGCACAATATCTTCTTCCATTGGTGAGTTATGATCTTTATTGGCATAAGAAGGCTGCTTTTCGACATTCGAATCCTTCGGTGAAGAGAAGTCGATAATAAGATCTTATTTCAATAACGAACCCTCATGCTATAGTTTTGGCATAATGAATCTATTGAACTTTTGATTTTGTCTTCTTTGGCTCTCACGATCCTCTTGCACTCGTTCAAATTTCTTCAATGCTTGCTTCCTCTCTTTCTTGATTTCCAATTCAACTTCTAAAGCAATTTTAATGACATCTCAATATTTATTAGTAACATCAGTTTGTAACAAAACTCGTTCCTTAATATCAACACGTAACTCTTTCATAAGTCTTGAAATTGTATCTTAATCATCTTTAGAAATATTCACACGACAATGATAATTTCAAAGTAGAGATTCATAGAATCAAACAGAATTCGTACCTTGTTGACATTATCAAATTTACAATGGATCATTTCAAAATATTCAAGAGGAATAAAATAAGCTTTTATCTTCCTTTTTATGCTATGCCAAGTTCAAATCTTGTCTCTTCAATGTTGAATTCATGTTGCTTGTAAGTTTGTCCACCATTGTGATGCACGTCCCATTAATTTAGAGGACACCTACTCGACGTATTTATCTTCTAGAATATCTTCAAGAGTATCTTCAATTTTGAAGATCCAATAAAAAATATCTTCAAGATTAGTAAATCCATTATAATAGAAAAGATCATCATCATCTTCTCTATATCTCATTGTACTACTTCTTTTTTCTCTTTTTTAAATTCTTTTCTTTTTTTGGTTTTCTGATAATATCATAAAATTAAAGGGGAATATAATAATTAAAAGAAAGTATTAGGCAAAACTGTAAATAAGCAAAAGATGGTGTTGCCGGTGACGGTGGTCGAAAAAAGGGGTAAGGAAGGGTGGATCTGGAAGATCTGATGGTGGTGGCTTGACTCTAATCGTTATAAATTGATCGAAAAAATTGAATCAAAGTTGCAGTTGGTCTTTGTTTCATTTTGGTTACCGGTAAACAAGTCAGCAGCAATGGGAAAGGGCTGATGATGGTGAACGATTTGGCAGTGGTGGTGACTGGTAAATCGCGGCGGACGGCAGTGTATTGAGTGGCTTTTGATGCAGTGGTTTAACAGCTGTTTGGGTGGTGTTAGGCTGGTTACGATGATGGATCGGTGGTGCTTGACGGCTAGGCATGGCCAGCAGCATCTGGGCAGTTAGATGGTGTAGAGGGTTGATGGAAAAGAGGAATAATGGCAGTGGCGGTAGCCGCGTGTGGTGGCTGTGAAGGTGGCTTCGGTTTTTGCAGTTTTCTTAATATTTTTTTTTACTTGGTGGAATTAATGGGCGTTGAAGGAAGAATTTGTGTGTGGATGGTGGTTGATGGCGGTCAGGAAAGCACTGCTTGGCACTGAAAAAGGCTCTCATACCACTTGACGTACTGTGGAAGTGATACTAGATGTCGTTTTAGCTTACGTTCTTGAAACTCAAGAAGGATGGCTCTCACAAGGGAGAAATTATCTCAATTGAGAAAATACTGAATTTTATTGATGAAAAGCTTAAAGATATTACAATAAACTATGAATAACAAACCTATATATACTAGTAGTTAACTTAATCCTAATTCTTCTCAAATAAGAGAAATAATCTAAAATCCTAATTGGACTGGAATTATAAATATGACTCAAATAAGCTTACTACAGCAAGATAAATCCTAATAAAATACTAAATACTAAATTGACTCAAAATCTAGAATTCTTAATTTATTCTATCTTATATGCTTCCTAAATTAGTCTCCTCTTCAAAAAAAAAAAAAAAAAAACCTCGTCCTCGAGTTTTGCTAAAAACAAAAGACTATCTAGAGGATAAAACTTGTAGTGAAGGAGTAATTGATCTTGTAATGAAAACATGTAGCACTTTACATCAACTTTTTTTGAAACTCGAAAGTAACCATACTTCAATTTCTTCTTGCTTTGTAGTGAAGGAGTAATTGCTCTTGTGATTGTTGTATTTTTAACTGAGTTGAACCTAGCTAGTTTATATTTTTTTTTCTGAATTATAGGTCAGTTTCAAGAAAGAATATTAAGAAAACTGCTGTAATTTGCGTCAAGATTACTGGATGGCTTTTGTTTAAATTTTGTCAAGATTCTTGGAAGGCTGGGAATCCTGTTCTGATTCATGGGAAGTGATGAAAATTTTATACAAACTTCTATCTTACAATTTTTTTTTGTCTTAATTCTTCCCATTTAACCTGCAGTAGTGTCATACATATTTGTAATGTGCGCCTTAGCATGCCAAGATACCATCCAGAGGCTAAGGTACAGTATGTAATAAAAAAAAAAAAAGGCTAAGGTATAGTATTATCTCAATCTTGGACATGATTAGTCTCTTGTTACTGATAGTTTTTTTATTTGTTTGTTGTTTTGATTCTTGATCGAATTATGAGTGTTTGTTCTTGATTTGGTCGTTTAGTTAAAACCTAAGTCTTGAGGTAACCAGATCGGTCCATAAGATGATCTTGTCATCTAAGCCATGATCTAAGCGAAGAAGGGCTCATCATATTAATCTTTGCTGCTGTTAGCACTATCAAAGGGCTCCCCGAACATTAAGTTAAATATATAAATTTGTTAGTGGGATATTAAGAAAAAGTTGACAGAAATAACTTGTCAGGTATGGTATAATGCTTCTTTGAAATACAAACACAAATATGGACTGATTTCGCGTTACTCAAATACTAAATATGTTGGAGATGAAGCTCAAATCTGGAATCTACAGACGTGTCTGACTTGACGGTTACCAGTTGGAAATATATACGACCTGTCGGTTCTATTGCTTCAGGGAGCTGTATGATTGTGATGTAATGTCGGCTGGTTGGATAAGTATCGCACGTGATTTAACATGTGATTTACTTACTCAATACGGCAGCCCCATTTGTCGTTTCACTGAACAGAATCAATGAGGCTTTGACACGTGTCTGATAATTGTTTTGAGAGGCTGTTGAAGGTTGCTGCAGACGCAGGAAAGTTTCTGGTGTTGGTAACAAACCCAGAAACATGAGATGGCTGGATGAGGGTCTTTCTAGATCAATATCTTTGAATATATAAAGCCATTTGTTCTGTTAATTGTAAAGATCAGTTCAGTTACATTTCTTCTTCTTCACTGTATCTTGTAAAGCTCTCATTTAGTAAAAACTCATTTCTCTTTTCGCAGTGGATATAGGCACTTGATTGGCCGAACCACTTTAATCTTTTGTGCATTGTGTGTGATTGTTTCTGTTCTTCTCAGTTCTAGAAATTGATTTATCTGTCAATAACATCAAGGTTAGATTAGAGAGTTGCAGTTCTTGAGACTAAAAACTTGTGAGTGGATCTTGGGGAGTCAAAATCAGATCCTGCTGGTTTTTTGACTCAACAAAATCTTTGGTCTTTCTACTTTTCAAATGATTGGCAAACAATAGTTTTATAAAAGTAAAATTTCCTGACAGCAAGCGCAATTGTTATAGAAGGTACAAAATTTGGAAAACAAAATTGCACGGATTACTCATATTTCTTCATTGTTGTAAATTTGGCTTTTTAGTAGTATCAAAATTTTCTCACGATCTGATCCTCTCTCAAAATTTTAATTAAGTGATTTGGCATCCTAATCATAATACTAGGTGCCACAAACTCTAAAAATTCAAGAGAATTCAAATCAGAATAAGACCCAAAACTTAAAACTCGACCTCATTGACCTAAAGAGTTGATGCATGTCAACGCCTTTCATAAGAAGTAAAAGAACAATTTCATCATGAACTTCGCTTGAAGCTAATTTCTAAAAGAAGGGCTGCTCTCTTTGCATAGTCAATTAGTTTCGGTTCTTCACATTGCTCGAACAACAACGTAGCCTAGATGGACCTTTCAAGTCAACAATTTGCCCATTATCGGTGGATTTTGAATTTTCAGAGGACAAAATCTTATCATTTATAAATTGATCAAATCAAACTCAAATTTGTACTCTTTATCTTTAAGAATTTAAATCAAACTCAAATTTTCTTTCTTGAATGTTTTAAATAAAAAGTCCGAATTTAATTCTATAAAATTTCTCAAAAAACCTAGACACATAACAATCCAACCATAAATATTATGTAATCCTTACATTAGATAATTCAATTAATTCATGCAAGTAGTCAAGTAATCTTATATTTGACTACATTCATTGACTAGCTCATCTTGATATTCCCACTCTATTTAATTGTCTATTTTCAGAATTGGAAATCTAAAAACACTCTTGTGGTAGGTCCAAATTAATTAAATTTTTAGCTCTCTACTTTGTAGGATCCTTAGGGTCCGATTAAGATTTCTTTTGGGATGTTTAAAACTAATTTTGAAAAGTTAAAAGCTAATTTTAGTATTTGTTAAAATTTTTTAGAAATTACTTTTGATAAAATCACCTTATCATATAGAAGTTTTTGAAAAGCAGAGAAAGAATGGCTTTTTAAAATCTGATTTTGAGAATTACTTTTATTTTTAATAAAATTTCATATATATCCTCATATATATTAAAAAAAATCCAAAATTATCCTTATAAATTAGGGAATAAAATCATTAACTTTTAAAAAATTATTATTATTACCAATTATATTGAGATAACAAAATAATAAAATTAATAAGATAAAATATTTATTTTAGTTATCAATTATTATATATACACAATTAAAAATATATTATATACATGTTTATAAATGTGTAAATAAATTTTATTCAACATTAATATTATGTATAGTTCGGTCATTTGCACTCTTACAGTAGCTTAATAGTAAGATTTACTAAACACACACAATTGCTTTTAAAATTTACAGTACTTTTAAAAATAAATTTTACTAAGTGTTTAACTAATTCTCTTTACAGCTGATTATTTCTACAACATAGCTAGCAACAATTATTTTAAAAGCTGCAGCATTGCCAAACTAGCCCTTAATCCAATATTGAGCTTATATGTGAAAATCATGTGTTGCGAACTATCATATAATGGCAAGCCTAATTAAAAGTTATATATTACGATTTTCGTTAATTTGAACTTTAACGTATCTAATAGGGTGTGGACCTTTAATATATAGAGATTAAAGGGCAATTTCTATTTTTATAATGGACTAAAATATGAATACTTAATAATAACAAGAAAGTTATTTATATAACTGTTTATGCCCTAAATCACACATAACATTTTATTCTTTTCTAACCTTGCATCATCAGAGAGAGTGTAGATAATGTGTTGATCTAAAAGACAAACCACATGGTTCTAGAGAGTAATTAAGGATTATGGATTCAGGTACGCATCTGTATATTAAATGATTGATTTTTGGTTCTACAACATGAATATTCTTAGAATTTAACCAAAGGATTATTTTTTCTAACATACTTCACCAAGATTAGAACTCGAAAGTTAAATAATGAGTGTTTGTGATGAGAATATGACACCGATCTTGAGAAGAAGCATAAGCCAACATGACATATTGCTACTAACGGTGACAATCCACTAATCTTGGCAACAAGCACAGGCGTGGTATCTTGATAAGAAATTAAGAATTCAGCAAATTAAATTGATTCTCAATTCCCAGGTAGCCAACTGCTACCTTTGACATTTCAGAGCACTATAATGTGTGAAAACTTGAATCTTTAGCTATATATATCTATGTTCTTTGTACAATCATGATCATTCAAGTAAATTAACACACATTACACGGTGAAGAAGAAAGAAAGAACCAAATCATCATGCTGCTTCAAATGAATTCGAATTCGAGCTTCTCTCTCAAATACAATACTTTGCAACACGATGGTAAGTTTCATTATAATATTTTAGTAATGTCAAAAATTGAATCATTTTTGTTGACATTTGTATTCTTTTTTTTTTAAACGAAACTTTGAACACCTAATTTTTAAATAAAATTTATGTTATTAAAATTTTAAAATAATAATTTACTGTTAAGAACTATCTAATGAAATAAAATAAAATAATTTCTATTTACACCACTTTTTCGCTATCTATTCTGTTGTATTTTATAATTTCAACATAAAGGACAATCAATCATATTAAGGAGAGTATGCCACTAAGAACATTTAATCTAAAAGAATGCAAGTTTGAGGCAACCTTAACTCTTGAACTAGATTTTGAGTATAAGTTTGACACATAAGTCCATGATATCACACGATGAGGGTGTTAGAGACAATATTCCACATTTCTAAAAATAAATCTTGAGTTAAATATAAAAAATTTGGGCAGCCTTCAATAGCTATCTTTTATGTATAAGTCAGACTCTTGGTTTTTATATAATATCAGAGTACAGCCAAACTCACAAGTTGGCCTACACTCTTTCATAGAGATATTGAGGAGAATATCCTATATTGATTGTGAATAGTTGACTAAAATTGTATGCTTGAGCATAATTCTTACCTCTTGAGCTAACTTTTGAATACAAGGTAGTGCATGTAAGCTTCTATAAATCACATTTTTCATTGCATGAAATAATACATGGAATGGATGAAAAACTAACATATCAGGCAGTCATATATATATAGATATAGTACGGATGAGAACTCTATTAATCACTTATATCAGTAATGTTGACCGAGTAATTAAAAAATATATTTTAAAGTACAAACATTCCTGTTCATTTATAGGCATTAATTAAATACGATAATTCGTAATACAATAACGTTAGAAACAATACAATAATGCTAGAGTTGTAACTATTTGTACAAAATTGTCATTTGTAGGCATACAATAGAATAATTCCTAATACAATAATGTTAGAAACAAAAAATAATGCTAGAATCGTAACTTTTTGTACAAAATTGATGTGGCAAAGTATTATTGGTTGTTTGGGTGATAACATTGAGCAACCATAATCAAGCTTTCCTCGAAGCTTGATTGTGCTTGCTTTGCTATATATCACTACCAGAAGATAACTGGTGAATAGGATTTGGGTGAGGAGGTGATTAAACTGAGAGGAGACTCAGTCAAAACTATTCTCCCTATCCTCTCCGAAAAATCACGGATCAAGCTATATCCTTGAACCACTAAACGTTGATCCAAGGGAGAGAGGATTTTAATCCCTATAAAACTCCCAAGAGTCCAAAAAGGAAGGGGATTCTTCTTTGATCTTGTCCATTTTTTATCTCACCCTCTACTCTATCTTATCTCCAAAAGGGAAGGGATTCTTCTTTGATCTTATCCATTTTTTATCCCACCCTCTACTCTATCTTATCTGATCAAGTTTTATCAAAACTCTTCTTCTTCATTTGATTTTTATTTTACATAATCAGAGAGGGATTCTTCTTATGTTCTTCTTCATTTATTTTACAATAAACCAAACAGTATATTTTTTTTCTAGTAGAGCGATGATACTGACTTGAGCGTAGGAGGGTTAACGCTAGAAAAAACTTCCAGCACCCTTGATCTTTTTTTTTTCTTTTGTTGTAGATGCTCACCAAGATTCAACTCGTGGTCGCCAATTTCAGTTCGGATTTTTGGATAGCGAGTAAAATCATTTTCCCATAGAAATAAATTCAAATGTTGGCGGTAAGATCTGGTTGATAATCCACACATCGACACGATTAGATTTTGGCATCAACTTTGGTGATGAGACACAAACTCTTTTTTTTTTTCCTTACTGCTCAACAATCTTTTTTATTTTTTTAATTTCAATTTCGTTTTGTTCCTTGGTTACATGCCTGCCACTTTCTACTTTATTTACAATGACTAATTTTTTTAAGGTAATTAATTATGTTTTATCTGATAAATTTTTTTTATCCATTTAGGTTCTGTTAAATCATTCCAATTGCCATTAACACAAATAAATTGATTGGTAAATAGAAGTCAGAGCAACTAATACTCTATCAAAGACCTGTCCATATAAAGTTTATTTTATTTAACCAATAAAATTGAAAGAATAAGGATATAATCAATAAAAATAAAAAACCATTGAAAAATTCAACGGTTCCTTTGGCACTACAAGTTGGTTATGCATCAAATCCCTAGGATAAGAATATTGTTTCAATGAGCATTGTGGATTTTTTGATCAAAAAGTTAGATGCATTCTATCATCTTTCCCATCCCTATGCTTGGACTAGCAATGTAAGTTTCTGTTGGGAAAGGAACCCACACAAGCAACTGCAAATTAAGCAGAAACTAACTCTTTCCTTCTTTGTGGGATTAAAACGAGATGTGTTCCACAAATAAATAAGAAGAAATTAAATTGATACAATCCAAAGCAATAAATCAACCACAGGAGATACAGATTTTTACGTGAAAAACCCAATTAGGAAAAACCATGGGGCCATACTCCGATAAAACCTTCCATTATTTAATAACAAGATTACAGCACAAATTATTCTCTGGATAACATTAAAGGTTAACAAAATCAATAATCTCAACAATCTTGACACATAGTAACAGCTTAATATCTGTTTCTCTAATAAGTAGGTATCTCAAATAACAGCCAACGAGAGAAGAAAGCAAAAATCAAGACAAGCAGGAATATAGAGGTCGATGTTAGGATCTTACACTCCAAATTTAGGAGAAAACGAATTTAAATTTACCTTCTAATAATCCAATCAAAGATTGAAACACTTGTCCTCAAATTTAATATTGCACAACTGTCTTCTTTCTTCTATCTTGTCTTTTTCACGCACACTTTACTAAAGGCTGCCACTGTACTTGTCAATTTCATCCAAGTCCAAAGCTTAGTGATAATTGCACATCAAAGAAGCCTTTTGGACTTTGGGCATTTAGGTCACCCAAATGAGATGGACCCAATAAATCTACCCCTCCAAATCATGTGAGGGGCATTACCAAGTCTACTCTCTACTTACAGCTTTTCATGTTCTCCTTGGGCAGTGACTTTGTTATTATATCTGACCTATTTTGTGCTGTGTGAATCTTCTCAAGCTGTAACTGTTTCTTTTTAAGCACGTCTCATATCCAATGATACCTCACATCAATATGCTAGATTTTGAATTATATGTTGAATTCTTTCCCGAGCAAATGGCACTCTCACTATTATAGTACATAATATAACTGTCTTGTTTCACACTTAACTCTTTTAAGAAATTCTTCATCCACAAGGTTTCTTTGGAACCTTTAGTAATTGCAATAAACTCTGCTTCAGTGGTAGACAAAGTGACATATTGCTAAAGTCTGGACTACCATGAGACAACTCCTCCTACAAAGGATAGCAAATATCATGATAAAGATTTTCTAAAATCAACATCGCTTGCCATATCTGCATATATGTACGCTTATAACATAGGTTTGTCCCATGAAACATAAACATGCCCCGAAAGTGCCTCTGAGATATATGAGATCCACTTCACTGCTGTCCAGTGTTCTTTGCCCGAATTAGAGAGAAACCGACTGACTACACCAACTGCATGAGTAATATTTGGCCCTGTACAAAACCATGGCATACATCAAACTGCTACCTGCTAAAGCATAAGGAACACCTCTAATCTCTTGCTTCTCTTTCTCACTTATAAGACAATGCTTGGAACTAAGCTTGAAATGGCCTGCAAGTGGAGAATAAATAGATTTTGCCTTACCCATGTTAAATCTTTTAAGAACCTTTTCAACATATGCTTCTTGAGATAACCATAACTTCTTAGTTTTTCTGTCATAAGAAATCTTTATGCCAAGAATCTGTTTTGCCGGTCGTAAGTCTTTCATTGCAAAAGACTTACTAAGCTCTTTCTTTAGATTATTAATCTTACTAGCATAGTGGGCAACAATCAACATGTCAACCAAAAAAAGCAAAAGAATTTTAATCATAATCACCAAAATTCTTCACAAAAACACAATGGTTAGACATATTCATGTTGAAACCATGATTTTCCATAAAAGGATCAAACTTCTTGTACTACTATCTTGGTGCCTGTTTCAGCCCATATAAACTTTTCTTCAATTTGCACACAAGTTCTTCTTTGCCTTTGACACTGAACCCTTCAGGTTGCTCCATGTATATTTTATCTTCTAGGTCACCATATAAGAAATTTGTCTTTACATCAAGCTATTCAATCTCAAATTCAAGCTAGCTGCTAATCCCAATCTTCACCACAGGAGAAAATATTTCTTTAAAATCTACACCTTTCTTCTAACCAAAACCCTTCACAACCAATCTAGCCTTGTGTCCCTGTTGTAAGTTATTTTTAGTCTTCAACCTGTAAACCCATTTGCTTTTCAGTGCCCTTTTCTCCCTCAGAAAGCTTTATTAGGTCATAAGTGTGGTTCTCATTCAAGGATTTTATCTCTTCTTGCATGATTTTAATCCACTCATTTTTTTACTGATAAGACATAGCTTTATCAAAATAATATGCACTACAAGAAAAAAGAGATACGACAACAGGAGTATAGGAACGTTCATGTAATGCGTGTTGTAAAATAAAGTTTTAAAAATGTTTGTTTGCCGTGTGTTGTTTAAAGATGCTAAAAATTTTGTGTCAACGACATGGCCCTGTACGCGTTGTGAAAGACCTTATGACAACAATAATTTGTATTGTGGTTGTTTTTATATGCCAAACGACAACGTGCGTTTTAAGCACGTTGTTAAAAGTTTTATCTTTAACAACATTCTAAATGGCATGTTGTGTATAGGGTTATATTATAACATTTTTTAGCTTGTTGTCAAATTGAACTGCAAAATATTTTAACACAACTTGTAATGTTTATATTTATCATTGTTAGTCTATAATAATTTTTTAAAAAATAAGGCCATCTCAATTAACCAAAAAAAGTAATTAAAAATAACTAATTTCTATTAATAAATGAATATTTATATAATAGCTTAATATTTTGTAATTCAGTTAATTTTATATATAATTAAAATTATATTAAATAATAAATAAAATAAATTTAATGAAATTGATAAATTATTTTTAACTCTCACATAATTCTAATTGAGAAATGAAAAACTATATATTATTTAATTAAAAATAAGGTGATATCTCTTAAAAATGGTTGATAATATTATGATTTCCAATTTTCCATTTAAGAGAACTTGAAAGAATCAAGATAATATATGATTCCACGCACCCCATGGAAAAAGAAAAGATGATAAAATGGTCTTAATTTATAAACATCTATTTTCAAAGATGTTAATTTAAGTGGCTTCCTTCAAAATTCCCATGATCAGTTGATGTAATAATGCATGTCACGGATATGTGTCTTTGTAATCCAAATTCACTCATCTTGCCCTATATATTAATAAAAAAGTTGGGTTTAAAGTTCATCAAGAAATCATTAGGAAATTAATAAAAAAAAATCTACCTAGTTTGCTAACTCATTCTTTAAGTAAACTAAAGATTGCTAAGTGTATTTATTACTACTAAAAAAATGAGAAACACTGATATTAAGTTTCTAATACTAAATAAAAAAAATATCAATATTTGACGACTTAAGAAATTTCTAGCACCCTTTCCTTATAAGTGGCGGTAATCATTGGTACTATACTATCATAACCAAGTATTGATATTAAGTAGAGAAAATTTTAATTTTAATTTTATATTTTCAATCTCCTTAAATTTAAACGGTGTCTTTCTTATTACTAATATATTATCACTATAAATTCAACACTTCGAATTTTTTGATTCCTCATTTCCCCTCCCTCCAAAATTGATTCCCTCCTCTCTTTTTACAGAAACCCTAAAATTAAAATCAACGAAATAAAATTAGTCATTATTTCTTCCGCTCAAATCAAAACCCCTTTCAATTTTTCTAAACCCCTTTCGCTAGCTTTTTCCCTTCAATAAAGAGCCTTTTCTCATGGTCGTTTGTATTAGGTGGCATGGCAGCGCAAGTTTTGTAGTGTGACTTCCTCGCGGACTGTAATAAAATTAGTCATTACAAACGGCTGGATCAGATCTCGCGATCCAGGCATTATGGTGGCGCGGCGGTTCACGGGCTGGAGGCACAAGCTTCCAATAGAGACCTGCTGACGTGGTAACCGATGGCTTCGTTTGAAGAAGGTGGCTGTTGTTCTTGGATGATGGCGGCTACTTGAGAAAAATATGGAATTAAGGGTTTTTCCTTGGTTTTTATCAATTAGGTCCCTTATAGTTCTATATATTTTTAAGTTGGGCAGAATGGCGGAAGTTGTTATTTATTCATCATTTATTTTGTTTGTTTAATCTCTCTCTTCACTAAATAGTGGAAGTTGGTTTTAGGTTGCAAGAGTTAGAAATGCTTTGGCCTATGCTGCTCACAAGTTTTTTTCCTGAAATTTCTTTTGTAGATATCCATAGAGATTACTTGAGCTTCTTTATTACAACCTCTCTATTCCTCTTTGTAATTACATTTTGGCTTTTCCAAGATGTAGGTACTTGCTGAAAAGTTGCCAGAACTTCTGGATTTTTCAAAAGTTCTTGTGAGTTTGGAGGCTTCAACCATCTTTTTGCACTTTTACAAGTTAATTCTATTTTTAGCACATTGGATGAATGATTAATCATTATACGGATACAATTAAAATTTTTGGTAGAGGAAATGCAAGCTATTAGCAAAGGATTGGAGAAAGTTGTACAGGAATTAACTGTCTCGGAAAATGGTGGTGAGGTATCAGGGAATTTTTACAAGGTAATTCTTGGACATCAGCTAGATAAGTTTTCAATTATGTAGATGTGGTCCACCAAGTATGCTGTTATGAATGCATTGCTGCTTAAAACATGCAGCAACCTGTGCATTATTTCTTCTGTTTATTGGTTATAATCTATAATTAAATTTTACATTTGCTTGTTTTTCTTTTGTTGGGTACTGTATTTTACATTTGAAACAAAATTTGTCAAAAGAACATGATAAAAAATTGTGCCCATAAGGTATTTGACAAAATGTATGAGAGATTGATCATTGTTCTAAGGATGAGCTTTATGCTTATTTTATTTTAATTTCACATTATAAATTAATTAAGGTTTCTTTTGCAATTGGTATCACATGTATAGCATTTGTATTGAATTTTTAGTGATTTTTTGAATTTGGTTGTAAGAGAGGCAGAAATTTAATTCACATTTCTGACCATGCTGTATATATTTCCAAAATTATATCTATTGGCTGTGATTTTTTATTAGTTTCTTTCCAATTCACATTATATACTTATTAACCTTTTCATTTGCAATTGGAATCATTTGAATAGCTTTGGTATTGAATTTTTAATTATTTTTTAAAGTTGGCTGTAGTATGTAGAAATTTAGTTTTTCTTTCTGATCATCTTAGATATATTATTAAAACTGTATCTATTGGCTGAGGTGTTTGCATTTTCCTTTCCAATTTATGTTATATACTTATTAACCTTTCATTTGCAATTAGTACTATATGAATAGCCTATATATTGAACTTGTAATGATTTTTTTAAATTGGCTGTAAGATGCAGAAATTTAATTCACCTGTCTGACCACATTGATAAATCTGTAAAATTGTATCTATTGGTTGTGATTTTTTGATAGTTTCTTGAATTCACATTATATACTTATAAATCTTTCATTTTCAATTGGAATCATATGAATAGCATTGGTATTGAAGTTTTCATGATTTTTTAAAATTGGCTGTAGCATGCAGAAATTCAGTTCATCTTTCTAATCATCCTAGATATATTATTAAAACTGTATCTATTGGCTGAGGTGTTTGCATTGTTTCTTTCCAATTCACATTGTATACTTATCAATCTTCCATTTGCAATTGGAATCATAGGAATGGCATTGGTATTGAATTTTTAATGATTTTTTGAAGTTGGCTATAGTATAGAGAAATTTAATTAATCTTTCTGACCATGCTGGATATATTTAGTGATAATAACACTAATATTGTTATAAATTGCATGTGGTTGGCAGATTGTTTATTTGACTGATTCAATTACTGTCGCTTGGCCTAAGAGTTGTATTAAATTGATATAGACATGTAATAGTCATGATTCATCTTACACTGATATTTTGTTGATCATTATATATAAAGTTAATTACTTTTTCGTAGAATGGTTTACTTGATGGGCTTAATTTGTATTTTCATAAAATGCTACTACATATTTTCTTATATCGTTGAACTTTGTTCGCGCATGATTTTGATAAAAGTCTCCATGTCAGTGTTGAGCTTTAAAGAAATTTCTAGCTTCTTTTGTTGAAGATGTTCTAATGAGTGTTTTTGGTAGCTCATTTTGTTCTTACGATGACTAGAAGTTATTATGTATCAAAGATTATAGAACTCATTGTAATATTAGTACTTTTATGAGTTAACTTTATGGTTTAATTTATTTTTAAAATTATGAAAATACAGTCATAAATTATATTATTAATAGCCTATATGTTTATGGAGTATGTTTTAAAAAAAGAGGGTTTATTATTATTAATATTATTTTTTTAAAAAAGTGTACATTTACAAGGTAATAAAAATGTTGCAAATTATCAATAGACTACATGTACGGATTGTTGTCTTAAAGTGAATTAACAACAATAATTAATATGTGGTTAAAAAGTATAGGCAACATGCACAGATTGTTGTCGAAAGTGAATTAACAACAAATGATAATCCGTGGTTAAAAAGTATAGAAAAGTGGGACGTCAACTACGTAATAGGCACGTGGTTATACGATATATGACCACATTCAGCGTCACATTTTGCAAAGTTATCTATACGTTGTCAAAAGTTAGAAAGATTCAACAACATCAACATCAACAACGTTCGCTCGAGCGTTGTTGTATGTAATTGACAACGTATTTTAAACGTTGTCGTATTCCTTTTTTTCTTGTAGTGACGGCTCCCCTCCACCTATAAGCATCACAAATTTATGTGGAGGAAATCTAGTGGAATGTCACCTTTCTATATTGATTCTCCTCAATTCTAGCTCAACTGGTGGTGAAGATGGTTATGGAGGTGCTTGCTCAACTGGTTCTGCTAGACCATCATTATTATCCTCTTCAGCTCCTCTCTAATGATCATGAATTACAAGTGGGGGAATTGAGGTTGGAATAATGGAAATCTCTAGAGATGACTGAGATTTATCAGTCTTCGATATTCAAGAAACACAACATCTCTACTTCTGATCAGTTTTTTTAACTTTGATCCCATAATCTGCACCCAAATTATTCATGTCCATAGCCTAAGAAAATGTATTCTTTGACTTTATCATCAAGCTTCGATCTTTCATCCTTAGGAATGTGCGCATATGTTTTGCAACCAAACACTCTCAAGTATTTACAAGAAACATCTTTCCTAATCTAAACTCTCTCAGGTACATCACCATCTAAAGGAGTTGAAGAAGAAAGGTTAATCAAATCAACTAATTCATAGCCTCTGCCCAAAATGATTTAGGAAGCTTGGCATTAGAAAGCATACACCTGATCCTTTCTTCAATTGCTCTATTCATCTTTTCTACAACACAATTCTGCTAAGGGGTTTTCGGTATAGTCTTCTCAAGTCTGATTCAATAAGAATCCTTAGTACTGCTCAAACTATCTGATTCAATAAGAATCTTTAGTTCTGCTCAAACTATCCTCTGTAATCACCACCATTATCCACCCTAACACAATTTAATTTTCTTCTTGTCCCTTTCTCAACGTAAGCATGGAAGAAATTAAGCGTATTAAGCATTTAGCCTTTAGATTTCAAAGAAAAAGTAAAACAATCATCAATAAAGTTACTAAATAAAGTACACCTCTTATTGATATACTTTGCATCATGCAAAACCAGTATGAATCAAATCAAGGATATGCAACTTTCTAGATGGAAAAAAGCTTTTAAAAGCTACTTTTTGTGTCTTTCCAGGTAAGAATAAACACAAGCTTTGAGGGACATACCTGCAAAGCCGGGTAGAAAGCTTTTTTCTGGCAAAAGTTTCTAACCCTTTCTCATTGGTGTGACAAAGCCTTTTATGCCATATCTCAATGTCAAAATCTTTTATTGTTATATTCACGTCTTCTTTCTTGATCGTGGCTTTTATCACATAAAGAGTGTTCACTTTTTTTCCCTTAGTTAACACCAAGAAGCCTTTGGTGAGCTTTCATTTTCCTTCACCAAATTGGTTAGTATAACCCTCATCATCAAGTTTGCTTGCATAGATTAGATTAAGGCGAATATCTGGTACATGTTTGACATCTTTAGGCAGCAACTTAAAGCCAACATTGGTTTTCAAGCAAATATCTCCTATGCCAACAATCATGGATGCTCGTTCTTTTCGCATCTGAACATGGTCATAATCACCATTAGCATAGGATGTTAAGTAATATACATACATACATACATGCATACATACATGCATACATACATACATGCATACATACATACATACATACATACATACATACATAAATATGTATAATGACATATAGTTTCCGTAAATTGACAAATAATTCTTTCAGATTGTAGGAATAATATCAACTTCTTTGCTTCCAGTACAAAGTCTTGCTGATTTGTTCCCTCCTTGTTCGTGCAAATATCGAAGGTAAATTTTAAAGTGACAGAGAAACTAACAGCTTGCTTATTTGGATGACATTAATTCTTTGTTATGAATATTTCAGTCCATAGTGCCCATAGTAATGATGAATGTTTTTATGGCTGCCATAAATGAATTGTTAGATGTTGAAATAGACAAGGTATTTCAGTCAAGAAATACGCACCCATATTTTTTTATTTCTTACTTCATAATTTTTGCTACTTTGATAACAAATTAGCCTCACATTGTCAAAGGTTAACAAGCTTGGTCTCTCGCTTGCCTCCGGAGACTTTTCAATGGGAGAGGGAGTTGCAATTGCTATAATATCTACATTGACGGTAAGCAAACGGCCAACCAAAGCTTCTAAATGTGTGTGCCGTATGATTCAAGCTTCTACGCTAGTTGTCATACATCTTAAGCATATTTATATATGGGTGATCTTAGATTAAATATACAAGCTTACGGTAACCCTCACTTAATACCTAACTTTTGAATAGAAGTTCATGGGCTTTTATATAGAATCTGTTGGGAAAGGAACTCACACAATTAGTTGTGAATTAAGAAGAAATAATCTCTTTTCCTCTTTGTGTCATTAAAATGGGATGCGTACCACAAATAAATAAGCAGAAAATAAATCAATAAAATCCAAAACAATAAACCAACCACAAGAGACACATATTTTTACGTGAAAAATCCAAAACGAAAAAAAAACCAAATTTGTAGTTCGATATAACCTTCCACTATATTAATAATAGGATTACAACACAAATTCTTTTCACAAAATACTAGAGGCTACCAACATCAAGAATATGAAAAATCTTGGCTTACAATAACAGCCTAAAATCTATCTCTCTAAAAAGAGAGTATCTCAAATAACAGCTAAAGAGAGGATAAAATAAAAATCAAGACCAATAGGATTGTAGAGGGTGATGCTAGGAACTTACCCTCCAAATTTGGAAGAAATCGAAGTTAAAATTGCCTTCCAATTGATCAATCAAAGATTGAAAATTCTTGCCCCCAAACTTCAAAACATACCACTGTCTCTCAACTCTCTCTCGTCTTTTTGCGACTGATGACTAGGGCTGCTGCTTTTGTTTTTCTTCTTTATATAGCCAAATTTCATGTCCATTTTCTCATAGCCCTTTTAAGTTTTTTTTAATTACATAAGCACCCAAGTTAATAAAGCTTTGGGCTTGGGCCAGATGGACCCAACAAATCTCCCCCTCCAAATCATGTGGAGGGCACCACCAAACCTACTCTCTGCTAAAAGCTTTGCAGCTTCTCTTTAGGCAATGACCTTTTCATCATATCTTACCCATTCTCTGTTGTGTGAATCTTCTTAAGCTTCAACTGTTTCTCCTCAAGCACGTCTCATATCCAATGATATCTCACATCAATATGCTTGGATTTCGAATGGTATGTCGAATTTTTTGCCGAGTGAATGACACTTTGACTATCACAGTACACAACATAGCTGTCTTGTTTTACACCCAACTCTTGTAGGAAATTCTTCATCCACAAGGTTTCTTTGCAACCTTCAGTGATTGTAATATACTCTGCTTCTGTGATAGACAGAGCAGTACACTGCTGAAGTCTAGATTGCCATGAAACTACTCCCCCTGCAAAGGTGAGCAAATATCCTGATAAAGATTTTTTAGAATCAATATCTCCTTCCATATCTGCCTCTGTGTACACTTGTAACACAGGTTTGTCACTGCCAAAACATAAACATGCCCTGGAAGTGCCTCTAAGATATCTGAGAATCTACTTTACTGCTGTCCAGTGTTCTTTGCCAAGATTAGAGAGAAACCGACTGACTACACCAACTGCATGAGCAATATCTATCCTTGTACAAACCATGGCATACATCAATCTGCCAACTACTAAAGCATAAAGACTCTTTTCATCTCTTGGTCCTCCTTCTCACTAGTAGGAAAATGCTCGAAAACTTGAAGTGGCCTGCAAGTGGAGAGCAAACAGATTTTGCCTTGCTCATGTTAAATCTTTCAATAACCTTTTCAACATATGCTTTTTGAGATAACCATAACTTCCCAACTTTTCTGTCACGAGTCAAGAATCTGCTTTGCCGGTTTCAAGTCCTTCATCGCAAAAGACTTGTTAAGCTCTCTCTTCAGATTATCAATCTTACTAGTATTCTGGCCAACAATCAACATGTCATCCACATAAAGCAAAAGAATAATAAAATCATCGTCGCCAATCTTCTTCACAAAAACACAATGGTCAGACATAGTTTTGCTGAAATTATGATTCTTCATAAAAGAATCAAACTTCTTGTACCACTGCCTTGATGCTTGTTTCAGCCTATATAGACTTTTCTTCAATTTGCACACTAGTTCTTCTTTGTCTTTGACACTGAACCCTTTAGGTTGCTCCATGTATATTTTCTCCTCTATCACCATGCAAGAAAGATGTATTTACATCAAGTTGTTCAATCTCCAAATTCAAGCTAGCTGCTAATCACAGAACTACTTAGATAGAAGACATCTTCAGCACAAGAGAAAATATTTCTTCAAAATCAACACCTTTCGTCTGATCAAAACCCTTCACAACCAATCTAGCCTTGTACCGTTGTTGTGAGTTATTTTCAGTCTTCAACTTGTAAACCCATTTGTTCTTCAGTGCCCTCTTTCCTTTAGGAAGCTTTACTAAGTCATAAGTATGGTTCTCATTCAAGGATTTCATCTCCTTTTGCATGGCTTTAACCCACTCATTTTTCTGAAGATAAGACATAGCTTCTTCAAAATATTCTGGTTCCCTACCATCTATAAGCATCACATACTCATGTGGAGGATATCTAGTGGAAGGTTGTCGTTCTCTAGTAGATCTTCTAAATTCTGGCTCAACTGTTGGTGCAGGTGGTTCTAGAAGTGCTTGCTCAATTGGTTCTGTTGAACTATTTTTATTATCCTCTCCAACTCCCTCATGATCATTATAAACTACAAGTGGAGAAACTAAAGTAGGAATAATAGGAATCTTTGGAGATGCCTGAGATTGATCACTCTTCTCTTCATCACCAACTATTTGATCTTTAAAAAACACAACATCTCTACTTCTGATGAGTTTCCTTGCCACTGGATCCCATAATCTGTAACCAAATTCTTCATGTCCATAGCCTAAAAAAATGCATTCCTTGGCTTTATCATCAAGCTTCGATCTCTCATCTTTAGGGATATGAACATATGTTCTGCAACCAAACACTCTCAAGTGTTTATAAGAAACATCTTTCCCAGTTCAAATTCTCTCAGGTACATCACCATCTAATGGAGTTGAAGGAGAAAGGTTAATCAAAACAACTGCAGTACGCATAGCCTCTGCCCGGAAAGACTTAGGAAGCTTAGCATCGGAAAGCATACACCTAATCATTTCTTCAATAGTTATATTCATCTTTTCTGCAACAACATTCTACTATGGGGTTTTTGGTCTGCAATACTACTTAAATAGTTCTCTGTATTCACCACCATTATCAGCCCTGACACATTTTAATTTTCTTTATGTCCCTCTCTCAACATAAGCATGGAAGAACTTAAATGTATCAAGCACCTGGTCTTTAGATTTTAAAGCAAAAGCTCACACATTTCTAGAACAATCATCAAGAAAAGTTACAAAATAAATTGCACCTCCTATTGATCTACTTTACATCATGCAAATATCAGTGTGAATCAAATCAAATATATGCGGCTTTCTAGATACATAAAAATTTTTAAAAGCTACTCTATATGTCTTTCCAACTAAGCAATGAACATAAGTCTTGAGGGATATACCTACCAAGTTGGGTAGAAATCCTATTTTGGCAAGAGTTTCCAACCTTTTCTCACCATGTGACCAAGCCTTTTATGCCATGTCTCAATGTCAAAATCTTTTACAGCCACATTCACATCTTTTTTCTTGATCTTGGCTTTTATCATATAGAGAGTATTTACTTTCTTTCCCTTAGCTAGCACTAGGGAGCCTTAGGTAAGCTTCTATTTTCCTTCACCAAATTGGTTAGAATAACCATCATCATTAAGTTTGCCTGTGGTGATCAAATTAAGGCGAATCTGGTACATTTCTGGCATCTTTAAGCAATAATTTATAACTCACACTAGTTTTCAATCAAATATCTTCCATGCTCACAATCTTAGATGCCCCATCATTTCCCATCCGTACATGGCTATAATTACCATTAGTATAAGATGTGAGGTAATCACGATGTGCAGTAACATGAAACAAAGCACTCAAATCAAACACCCAATCACTGGTCTAGAAAGTGAGATTTATAAAGCTCTAATCATAAACAATACCTATATCACCATTAGCTATAGCTGTAGTGTTTTCTTTGTCATTCTTCTGGCCATTAGCCTTTTCTTTCACCTGTTCTCTTTTCCATAATTTGCACTTCCTTTTTATTTTTTTGACAGTGAAAGCACTTGACGTTTCTCCTGCGGGACTTAGATCTTCCTCTAGGGTTATCATTATTCTGCTGATGGGAATTTCTGGTTTGGCTTCTCCCTTGCCTTTCTTGCTTTTCTGAAACAAGTGCATCTGACTCAGAGGGAACCACTACAACACTCTTTCTTCTAGATTATTCGTTTTGCAGCCTATCTATAACTATATCCAAGGTTAATTTTCCATTCGGCGCTGGATTATTTACTGACACCACTAATGTCTTCCAACTGTCAGGCAAACAATGCTTGCAACAACAATGTTTGCAACTCATCATCTAGAATAATCTTCATAATAGTCAACTGATCAATCAAGCTTTGAAACTCACTAGTGTGTTTAGTTATACTGCGCCTCTCCTTGTATTTCAAGTTAACAAGCCTTTTCATCAAATTGGCTTTGTTTTGTGCTGTAGGCTGCTCATCAATTATTTCCAATTTCCTCAAAAGAACATCAGCCTTGGATTCCTTCACTACATAGTGGTACACACTTTGATCAATCCATGACTTGATAGTACCCACAGTCTTTTGGTTCAATTGAGCCCATTTCTTATCATCTAAATCGGTGGGTCTAGCTTCTTCGCCTTCAATGGGTTCATGTAAGTCTTTCATGTAGAGCAAATCCTCCATTCTAGACTTCTGAATACCACAATTCCATGACTTCAATTTAATCATGTACGCCGAAGACTACTCCATCTCAACCACACAAGTAATAAAAACACAACCTGGCTCTGATACCACTCTGTTGGTAAAGGAACTCACACAAGAAGTTGCAAATTAAGCGGAAATAATTTTTTTTCTTCTTTGTGTGATTGAAATGGGATGAGTACCACAAATAAATAAGCAGAAAATCAACTAATAAAATTCAAAACAATAAACCAACCACAAAAGACATATTTTTACGTGAAAAACCCAAAACGGGAAAAACCAAGGACTGTAGTCCGATATAACCTTCCACTATATTAATAATGGGATTACAACACAAATTCTTTTCTACAAAATACTAGAGGCTACAACATCAAGAATATAAAAAATCTTGACTTACAATAACAACCTAAAATTTATCTCTCTAACAAGAGAGTATCTCAAATAACAACCAATGGGAGGATAAAATAAAAATTATGACCAGAAAGATTGTAGAGGGCGATGCCAGAAACTTACCCTCCAAATTTGGAAGAAATCGGAGTTAAAATCGTCTTCCGATTGATCAATCAAAGATTGACAATTCTTACCCCCCCAAACTCTAAAACACGCCACTGTCTCTCAACTATCTCTCGTCTTTTTGTGATTGATAACTACGGCTGCCGCTTTTGCTTTTATTCTTTAAATAACCAAATTTCATAGCAATTTTCTCATAGCCCTTTCAAGTTTTCTTTAATTACATAAACACCCAAACTAATAAAGCTTTGTGCTTGGGCCATCTAATAAGATAGACCCAACAGAATCAAAGCCAAACGCTTGCACGAATGAACTTACAATATCTTTTCATGTAACGACAACCAATCAATAAAGATCAGTCTCCACGTGACCAAAGGTGTTAAGGAGAATCTACTTTAGTTAAGAATAAGTCATATATTGGGACTTGGAAAAAGGACTAGTTTGCATGTGATGAGGACAAGAAAAAAGGAATGGTCCGTATGTGATAGGGGTTTTTATGGACTTTATTTCACATTGGTTGAAAATGATTTTTAAGCCAAGTATATAAACTTGAGGCAACTCTTAATTAATTTTTAGCAATCCTTTTGGCATGAGTTTGACCTCATGGACTTGCGTATAGTATATGGTATTAGTCGAATTCATGTACAAAAGGGGGGTATACTACTTTAAATACCACGTGACAAGGTCCATAAAAAATCAGCCCGCAAGTGACGGGTGATGTTAAGGTAATAATCCTACATTGGCTGAGAATTAGTCTTAAATTAAAGATATAAGCATGAGACAACTCCTCAACTCATGAGCTAGGATTTCACTTTAAGTTAAGCTCTTGGGCTATACATATTTTCATCGGGTGGCTCTTTTTTCACGTTTCAATTTAATTGGCATATGAAGATGGCTGCTTTCTTAGGACTATCAATTTGTTGCAAAATTATGTAACCTTTAATTGATTGATCTCAATTTTCAGAGTCTGGTTATGGGGTTATGCTTCGATGATCTCCACCAATTGTTATCGCCCTCATCATGCGGTGGATACATGGAGCCGTTTATTCGATAAATTTAAGCATCAGTTGGCTTTATATATTTGACATGTTTGAAGAACATATGAAAATCCAAATCAGAAATTTAAGTGCTTTTAGTTTATGAATTTAGTATTTACATTATCTGACTAATTTCATCATGGTTTACCTCTAGCCTTTGCATATGTTATATATTACTGCCAAATTTGTTTTAAAGTTCATTTAATTGATCTTCTTAATATTCCAAATTCCATTTCTTCAACGTAAGGGAAATCCATTGATGGCTGCACTGACCATCATCCCTCTGAACGGATTTCTATTTCAATTTCCTCACTTTGTGCACGTCCAGGTATTTACAAATTCTTACTTTTTTTTTTTTGCCCTTATTGTCACTAGAACTCGAGTGACAGTCATGCTACACTCATATTTAATTTGACTACACTCTTAAACTAATCAAAATAGATTTGATATGCATATATAGAAATACGTACTTGGTAGACCTGTAGTACTCAAAAAACCATTACTGTTTGCTGCCGCTTTCAGGGAATCTTCAACATTGCAATTGCTTATAGGTATCTTTCGCTTGGAAATATCTTTTTACCTCTCTTTTTCTTGTTAAGTCGTGAATATGAGGCACCCTCCGAGAATGGATTCAACAAGAGGCAAAACACTTTTACCTTTCCCATGTTTCAATATTTGTCTCACGGCTTGGCGCGAATTCGAAACTGTGTTCCATGGTACTGTAGTGGAAGTGGCAATCTTGGATTTCTTTGCGACAGGTTTCTTTTTGGAAGCTGCTACTTTCCTCCTTGTCATTGTTACAGTACAAATACAACTTTTCACGGGTTTTGCTTTAATGGACTACTCCAGGAGCTAATGATGGCTGTAGATGCAGAAGGCGGCAGTGAGGAAGGAGAGTGGAGCACAAGAAGAGTACAGCACGCGCAAGGAAGGAAACGGTAGAGATCAGAGAAGAATAGTGAAGCAGCGCTCGGGAGTTGGCGTGCGAACGGATCATGGCGTGCGAGGAAGGAAAGTGTAACGTGCGCTCAAGAAGAAGACCCGTAGCGGCGAGCGCGGGTTCAGTGATGCTGACGATGTCGCGGTGTAGAGCTGGTTGAAGTGCAGCGACGAGCGCGGCTGGCGTACAGGGTCGTGTGAACGCAGCGACAGGAAGAGTGGTGCGGCGGCGCGCATGGAAATGCTAAAGGAGAGTGGCGCTCACGCAAGGAGACGATGCTGCAATTTTGGGGTTGCTCTGAGGGTTTCTGAAACAGTAATCCCCAAATCAGTTTTCATTTTTTTAAATGGTGTTATTATTTTTCTTAATATAATAAAAGAAATAAAAATTTAAGTAAAAAAATTAAATGAAAAAATTAAATTAAAATTTAAAAAAATAAAAGTTAAAAGAGACGCTTGAGACATCAAAAATCACATAAGTACTTTTTTAGTAAGCATATGGGTACGCCTTAAAATCTTTGCACTTTGATAATTTATAGAAGAATTTTTAGAGTAAGCAAATGGGCACGCCTTAATACTATTGTACTTTAATAAATACAGAAGTACTTTTTTAATAAGCATATGGGCACGCCTTACCAAAAATTTCCTTCTAACCAAAATAAGTATAGATTGTATTTAAATAACTTAAATCAAAACTAAAAATAAAAGATGCAATAAAAATTTAAAATAAACATCAAATCCTTCGGGTTGCCTCCCAAGAAGCGTTTTTTTTTTATGTCTTTGGCTGGACACATTCATGCCTCAATCTCCATAAATAGGGCTCTCAAGAGCCACTTCTTCAACAATATTCACTGAAAAACCTTCATAAAAAGGCTTTAAGCGATGACCATTAACCTTAAAAAATTTGTTAGAGGTCTGACTTCGAATCTCAACTGCACCATGGGGAAAAACATTAGTAACAATAAAAGGTTCAACCCATCGAGAGTGTAATTTACCACGAAAAAGTTTTAGTTTAGAATGAAAAAGAACTTTTTGACCAATAGAGAACTCCTTTCTCAAAATTATACTGTCATGAAATGTCTTCGTCCTCTCCTTATAAAGTCTCGAACTCTCG
Source organism: Clausena lansium (assembly GCA_030449835.1). Classification (NCBI taxonomy): domain Eukaryota; kingdom Viridiplantae; phylum Streptophyta; class Magnoliopsida; order Sapindales; family Rutaceae; genus Clausena; species Clausena lansium. The sequence continues at coordinate 431,504 of JASUUF010000038.1, forward strand.
TAGGATTCAGTCTAAATCTCCTCTAACTCTTACAGCTGCAACTTCCTCTGCTTTTCCGCCTCATCCATCCTCATATTGCATTGCTTAACTGCCCAGTATGCTCTGTGCTCAAGCTCGATAGGTAAATGACAAGGCTTACCAAATACTAAATGGTAAGGAGACATAACCATGGGGGTTTTGTAACGCAATGCGATACGGCCATAATGCATCATCAAGTCACAAGCTCTAATCCTTTCAATTTGGACTGACCATCTTTTCTAGGATAGACTTGATTTCTTTGTTTGATATCTCAACTTGTCTGCTTGTTTGTGGATGATAAGCGGTAGACACTTGGTGGGTAACATGATATCTCTTGAACAAAGCCTTCAGCATCCGGTAACAAAAATGAGTGTCTCTATCACTTATCACCACTCTCGGTACACCAAACTTGGTAAAAATATGAGACTTGACAGAATCTACAACGACTTTAGCATTGTCAGTCCAAGTGGCCTTAGTCTCTACCCACTTAGAAACGTAATCCACTGCTAAAAGAATATAAACATTGCCAGAAGATGAGTGAAAAGGTCTCATAAAATCAATGCCCCACACATCGAATATTTCACACACAAGAATAGCGGTAAGTGGCGTCTAATTCATGTTACTTAAATTACCCGTCTTTTGACAATTCTCACACGACTTGTAAAACATGTATGAATCATGAAACAAAGTAGGCCAAAATAGACCACATTCTAACACCTTAGATGCTGTCTTCTTGGGACCACAATGAACTCTACATATATATGAGTGACAAAATTGAAGAATAGAAGGAATTTAAGGCTCAGATACGCACCTTCTGATGACTTGATCAAAGCAATGTTTCCACAAGTAAGGGTCATCCCGAACATAATACTTAGCATAGCTCTTAATCTTATCTTTTTTAGCCTTCGTCAGATCATTAGGTAGTGTTTTTGTAACTAAATAATTGACAATATCAGCGTACCAAGGAACCATACCTTGAGTTATAAAAAGATGCTCATCTGGAAAATCATCTTTCAAAGGTGCTGCTTCTTAACACGAGGTCAATCTACTAAGGTGGTCTGCAACCAAGTTCTCCGCTCCCTTTTTGTCACGGATCTCCAAGTTAAACTCTTGAAGTAGCAGGATCCAGCAAATGAGTATCGGTTTCTCTTTCTTCTTTGTGAGCAACTATATGAGAGCTGCATGATCAGAAAAAACAATCACTTTAGTACCCAATAAATATGACCGGAACTTTTCTAAAGCAAAAACAATAGCTAAAAGTTCTTTTTCCATTGTTGAGTAATTGCACTAAGCACTATCGAGTGTCCTTGAAGCATAATATATCACATGAGTAGCTCTTCCAACCCTTCGTCTAATAACAGCACCAACAGCAAAGTTACTAGCGTAGTACATTATCTCAAAAAGGAGGTTCCAGTCAGGTGTTTATTTAATTAGAGCTGAAGTCAATAACTCATTGAGCTTATCAAATGCTACCTTGCATGCCTCATCAAAATCAAACACCACGTCTTTTTGAAGCAGCTTGCATAAAGGCTGAGCTATCTTTGAAAAATCCTTGATAAACCATCGATAGAACGAACTTCCCTCACACATGTTTTTTAAGGTAAAGATTTAATGACATTTATCTTAGCTTTATCTACTTCAATTCCTCTAGCAGAACTAAATGACCCAAAATAATGCCTTGATCTACCATAAAATAACATTTTTCATAATTTAAGAAAAGGTTTGTTTCAATGCATCTTTCAAGCACTTTCTTTAGATTATATAGACAATCATCAAAAGAATCAGCATAGATTGTAAAATCGTCCATAAATGCTTATATGATATTCTCTACATAGTCTGAAAAAAATACTGACCATACACCTCTGAAAAGTGGCGGGGATGTTACAAAGACCAAAAGGGCATGTGAAGGTAGTCTTCTCCTGATCCTCAGGCACAACTGGTATTTGATGAAAACCTGAATAGCCATCAAGACAACAAAAGTGAGATTTTCCTGCCAACCTTTCAAGCATCTGATCAATAAAATGAATGGGAAAATGATCCTTCCTAGTACGTGAATTAAGCTTTCTAAAATCAATACAAACCCTCCACCCATTCTGAACTCGGGTGGATACTAACTCACCATCAAGACTCTCAACAACTGTTATACTAGTTTTCTTTGATACCACTTGTACCGGACTTACCCATTTGCTATCCGAAATTGGATAGATTTTACCTGCATCAAGAAGTTTTAGATTTTCTTTCTTCACCACTTCCATCATAAGTGGATTTAAACGAGGTTGAGCTTGTATCAAAGGTTTGGCATCTTCCTCCAGTAGTATTCTATGCATGTATGTGGACGGACTTATCCCTTTGATATCAGTAATTGTCCACCCAATAGCCTTATTGCAATCCTTTAGCACTCTAATAAGCTTTTCTTCCTCTAAAGTACTAAGCTTTGAAGAGATGATCACCAAAAATGTCTCACCATCTCCTAAAAACATGTACTTTAGATGACTCGACAATGGTTTAAGCTCTATTTCGGTGCCTGTAAAATAGATGGAAGAAGTTTTGCATGAGATTAAGGTAATTCAATATAAGACACAGTATTAGTTAAAGTTCTCAAAGAATTTAATTCTCTCACAATGCAGAATTTAGAACAAACTCCTTTACATCCTTTTGCAATCCTTCGAGGCCCAAGCTATTGTTTAAAGCAGACCAATGAGTCTTCAACATCCAAATCAAAAACCTCCTGCACTAAAGGGTTAATAACATCCACATAAAATATCGAATGTTCATCATTAGGATATTTCATAGCATCATTCATATTGAACTCTATAACCTCTCTATCAAATGTTCATATCGAATGTTCATCACTAGGATATTTCATAGCATCATTCATATTGAACTCTATAACCTCTCTATCAAACTCCATAGTGAGAGTCCCTTTATGTATATTTATTTTAGTCTTGCTTGAGTCTTAAGAAAGGATCTTCCTAGCAAAATTGGGACAGAATTAGAGGATATAACTCTTCCATATCAAGTACATAAAAATCAGCTAAAAAAACGAACTCATTAACTTGTACTAAGGCATCTTATAATACCCTATTAGGATATGCATTAGACCCTATTTCAATGGACCAACATTCAAAGATGAATAAATGAAACGAAGCATGACATTAATAGAAGCTCCTAGATCTAACATAGCCTTCTCAACTCTAACACTACCAATTTTACAAGGGATAGTAAACATACCTGGATCCTTGCATTTAGGAGGTAGTTTCTTTTGGAGAACTGTTGAAACATTCTCCCCCATGTGAACTCTTTCATCTCCTCTCAATTTCCTCTTGAAGGTGCACAGTTCTTTAAGAAATTTAGCATAGCGAGTTATTGTTTTATAGCATTTAATAAAGGAATATTTACCTCAATCTTGTGAAATGTCTCAAGGATGTCTCTCTCTTGTTCCTCCTTCTTGGATTTTACAAACCAACTTGGAAAAGGAGGAGGTATCACCACAGGTGGGGTTTCGCTCTACTGGGTTGCACATCTTGAGATTAAAGCATCAATTCCTCCTTGTCAATCTCATCTTCTACACACTTTGTCACTTTCTTGCTAGGCTCTTGCAACTCCTTCCCACTTCTAAGGATAGTGCTGTTTTGCTTTGGATTCACCTCATGTTGTGAAGGCAATCTCCCTGATACTTGAGACTCCAAGCGGTTCACTGTAGTCGCCAGTTGGCTCACTTAGTTTTCCAAATTCTGAATGCTTGTTTTAGTTGCCCGTTGAAATTTTTGAGTGTTAATTGCAAGTGATTTAATAATTTCTTCAAGAGACATACCTGACTTGGAGTTTGATTATGGAGGAACTAATTGTCTTGGTGGGTATTGTTGTGGGAATCCGGACGGCCTAACTCTATAGCTGAAGTTGGGATGATCCTTCCATCCTGGATTGTACATTTATGCATAAGGATCATATATCCTTTAAGGCAAGCCCGAAAATCCTCCAACTGCATTGGCTTGTTCAAAAGGCTCTTCTTGAGTGTGTAGGACACATGTTAGTTGGATGACCCATATTAGAACAAATGCCACAAGTTTTCACCTATTGCACATTGCCTACAACAAACTTTTCCACAAGAAAAGTAAGTGTATCTAAACATTGATCAATAGAAGAAGTGCTTACCTCATTCATTTTCCTCGAAGTGGGATTTTAGCTGTTGCCAAACTACTGCGCTAGCAGCCATGTTCGAGATTAACTCCCTTGCTAGAGTAGGGGTCTTGTTCACCAACACACCTCTACTTGCAGCATCTATCATACTCCTATCCATCAATGACAATCCTTCGTAAAAGTATTAGATAAGAAGTTGTTCCAAAATATGATGCTGAGGACAGCTGGCACACAATTGTTTAAATTGCTCCGAATACTCATATAAAGACTCCCTAGAAAGTTGTCTGATCCCACAAATATCTTTTCTGATGCTGGCAACTCTTGAAGCAGGACAGTACTTCTCGAGGAACTGTTTCTTTAAATCATTCCACGATGTAATCGATCTAGGAGGTAAGTAATACAACCAGTGTTTAACTAGCCCATCTAAAGAGAAAGGAAAAGCACGTAGCTTAATCTGCTCTTCAGTCACACCTTGAGGCCTCATGCTTGAACACACAACATGAAATTTCTTAAGATGTTTATGAGGATCTTTACCTGCAAAACCATGAAACTTGGGTAATAAATGAATAAGACCAGACTTTAGTTCAAAATTTACCTCCAAGTCTGTATATTAAATGCAGAGCGTTTACTGATTCAAGTCAGGTTCAGCTAACTCTCTAAGAGTTCTTTCTGCAGGTGGAGCTCTAGCCATCACTTGTTCTTCTGATTCACTAGATGATTCAACCAAATCAGGCATCGTATCTATTTCAGAAAGCAAAGGAATGAGGACCGTTGCTTGGCTCACTTGGTCTGTTGTCTCAGCTGGTGAGCTGTCTTCTCAATTTTAGGATCAAACAAAAGTGTACTTGTACGAGAAGAATGAACCATACACTAAGTAAAACGTAAAAATGATTAAATAAATGACACCAATCCCCGGCAACAGCGGCAAAATTTGATGGGTGTCAAAGCCAGCAAATATAAAAACCTACTCTAAACAAGGTTGTGTATAGTGATTGAGCAGGGTTGTGTCCACAGAGATCAGTAATTATTTAAATCCTTTAAAAATGAAAATGTAAAATTGGAGGATTATTGACAATAATGAAAATCAAATGAAAATAATAGGAATGCAAATTAAAGTGTAATTGAAAATGAGAAAACTCTGGTTGAAACAATTAACTCAGCTTTGATTCGACTACTGCTCATTGATACAAATATAAATCGTTACTACTTATGAATAGACTGATTATAGTTACTGAAACGCTCTAATAGCCAATCTCTCCTTAACTAGTCGATAACCAAGGTATGACCATTGGTTATTTCCCTAATCAATAGACAAACCTAGATACGATCATAGGATTTAATCAATTGACAGCCAGAGAAACCAGAGAGACCCAAATCCTAATCAACAAACACATATGATAGTTCATTTAAATTAGATTGTTTATTCTCATAACACAACGCACTGCTAAGCTATTTGCCACAAACATCAAAATCTTCATACGATGAATCTTTCAATTGGCAGTAGATTAAGTGGATAATTAAATTGCAGCCAATTATCTAATTAACAAACATAATCATGACAATAATTCAGAGAATAAGCAAATACCCAAAAAGCAATAAAATAATTAAAGCATAAGAAAGATCTCACAGTAATGGTGAATCAAAGCTTCATTAACCTTCAACCAGAAAAATGAGTTTAGTTCCTTATGGAGAAGAGAGAAAACCCTAGAAAAAAATATTATTCTCTTTTTTTTCAATTCTCCTTCAATTGTGTTCTCCCCCTTTGTAATTCACGTGTTTCCTCTTTTATAGTTTTCCAAAAAAAATAAAAATACTAATATCTAAAATATTATCTAAAGATTTAAATCAAAATTACAAAAGTAATAAAAAGATAAAACACGTAAAAATAAAAATTTCAGGTCCTCAGTTGACAGCATGGGCCCACGCCCTATCAACAAACTTCTTCTGAAGTTCAGAATTTCTACAGGAAGACAATTCATCCTCAAACACCATCTTGTAGCTCAATTTAGCACCAATCAATAGAATTGCACCTACAAAAATAAAGAACAAGTAAATCACTATTATTAAGTGCAAAACATCGATATTAAATGGAGTAAATAATACAAAACTAGTACATAAAATGCACTCTAACAATTGCATTTGTCAAGGTAATTCAGAAATAAAATACTTGAAAAAATTAAAACTCTATCTCATGCTCATCATTGGCACATATAATTTACTTGTTTTGAATTTACAATAAGACATACTTGATGTGAAAGGCGACAAAGAATTTCGCATTTAAATGCTCCTTGTCATCTTAAGCAAAGAAAGAGTGAGTAAAATATTTTCTTTATGGACATTTATTTCTTAGGAGTATGAGTACATTGGTTCTTCTTAAAAATTAACTTTTCCTTTTAGGCCGCTGATAAATTTTTAATATCCCATTTTTATCCCCTAATGTATAAAATAGTAACAAAAAACACACTATTGAAGAGTAAATGCATATTGATGTGAAAATGTAACATTTTCAATTCAACATTATATTTTTTCTATTACTATTTTCACACTACGGATGAAACAAGCAATTAAAATTTTACTGGGTAAAAAATAATTAAGAATTGGCTGATGATTGATAATTGCTTTTAGAAAGGTATTTTCAATTTATGTTAATATGTTGTTAATGGCTTATGGAGGTCTTTGTACTAATTTGGAGCTTCTTCATCTTTCCTTCTATGCAAACTTGTCACTATAAGAATTTTATTAAGTTCTATAGAATTTTAGCCTTGTATGTATGTGCCTGAATGTGATCTTCATCAATTTTTAAGATTTTGTTTTCTTTATTTTTTTCCTTGTAAATGGTAGGCCACTCTGTACTGGGTTTCTTTTTGTGGCGTCAAGCTCAAACTAATGATCACTCTGATACTTAATCAACATATTCTTTTTTTATCTTCATTTTTAAGGCAAGTGATTATACTTTCATGTGTGGATACTATATCAAATACAAGCAACTAAGTTCTACTATTTTACCTTCTGATCACTGACTTGTTATATTAATGCATCTGTAGTTGTATTATAGGGAATGCCTCCTTATGCACTTCATACGCTGAGAATGATATTTTGTTAACCGTCATGGAATAACAAAAAAATTTTAATTAAATGAATAAAATAAATATCAGAAAGCAATCTTAGGTTGTACTGTGATCAGTTCACTCCATGGCAGGTTCCTCATTTAGCAATTCAAAAATTTATTTCTCTTGATGCCAATGGTTTGTCGAAATACTACTTTAGTTAGCTATGTTTTGTTACTTATTATTTTTTAAAAAAATTGGATCTTGGTGCTCTAGTGCAATGGATATCTTCGGGGGTGAAGCTCATTATAGTCCCTAAACTGTAATTTCTTTTCCCTTTTTTTTTAAATAAATAAGCTCATAGATGTGCCTTTAAAAGGTATCAATAATTCCCATGATATTGCTTTTGCTTATAGCTCATTGCATCAGTATAGCAATTGTTGTATTGTGTTGTATGTCACTTATTAGGTAAGCATGAAGTAACAATCTTATTGCCTATATTTCTATAATAAAACTGTCTGATTTGTTTTACGAGTGTAGTAATTTAATATTTAGTGTATTTAGTTAAAGAATAGCCCATTATGAAAATCAATGTAACAGTCAGATGTGCATGTCATGCTTGTAAACTTTTTAACCCTTTCTTTCAAGTTAATACTTTGAATTGGGGTAAATAAACAAATCTTATGCTACCTTGAAAGTAATCTATTTCATTGTTTTACGAAGCTGAGTCCCCTTACTTTGAGACAATTAATATAATAATTATACATACCATCAATATAATCCAGTCACAATTTTTTAACCTGTAATTATATATTCAAAAATGCTCATCGGGCTAAACAAAAAAAATGCTTAACATAGTGAATTGAGCCACAAATGTTGTTGCTATTGTTTCTAGCATAATTGCTTGTGTAACGTCAATCTTTTGGTTTAATGGGTGTACAAATTTAAATAAATTATGGGTTTACTGACAAATAAATTTGTTAGAAAAACACTCGGTCAAGACCTTAGTAGATATGGGGCTTAACTTATCACAGTAGCATACAAATAAAAGGGTTTATAAAGCAAGTGGTGTGGGAAAAACAAAGGTTGTGCCTCGTGCTATTTAAAAACTATAACAAAACTATTAGGATTTTGATTATTTATTTTGGGTCGAGACATGAATTGAAGCCTCCTCCCTTAAAACATGCTATTGAGCCAAACTAGAAGAATTAGGCCCCTTGGGCTGATTATCAGTAACAACTACATACTGGGCAGTAGAAACCACCTTAGGCTACACATCTGCAGCATACATAGGTTGTATGCCCTTATACCTAACACCTATACCCTTAGTTATGCCAGCAGGCTGCTAAACCCAAGATTTGCAGCATAACAACATCCGTCAAGTGGCCCAATGCTTACAGGAAGCACAGTAGACAGGAAACCGATCAAAAACAACATCATGCCAGAAACCCAAATCACCCTCACCAAACTAAATATGCAGCAACAAAGGCCGTGAAACATCATAATCCACCAAGACCCTAGCAACAGATGGCTTATTAACTGAGGCCGTAGCATGATCCACATGCAAAGGAGTACCAACAACAGTAGCAATTAAAATAAAGCAGACTTATAGTGAATAAAATGCACATGCAAATCAGGAAAAGAGACCCAAACAGGAACATAGGGAGAATTCGCTGAGCAACGGAAGTAGTAGACCACTTAAAGACCTACATCCCTCTACCATTAACATACCAACTCTGCCTAACCCAAATCTGAGCTTTGTCTTCTTTCGATTCCAATTTAATTAAAACATGTCTATTATTAATTAAGGAAACCTAAGAGTTCCTTTCAGCCCCAAAGAAATAAAAAAAAATTTTAATAGCACCCATGGGAGGGCGACCAAAAGAAAACTTACTGACAATAGCTAGTTTAAATGGCTCCGCCATGTTTTGAACTTCTGCAGCAGAGAAATGGATAGCAGGTTCACCTCTATGTACCTGAACTAGCTTCACAGAATTATAGAAGCTGCATAACTAGCCACGGCATCTCAAAAGACTTTTGCGGTCTAAAAGTGTCACTAGGGTTGAGAATGGTAACTGAGTTAAAAGCAAAAGCATACAAAGGCTTGTGGTTGATGTTGGTGCCACGGTTTGGAGGAGTTGGGTTGGTAAAATGAGTTTGGGCAACCACACGAGTGAGGGTCTCATCACGACTATGAGTGGGGGCTAGGGCAGATGGTCATGTATGTGAAAGTGGTGGCTGTGTGAAAAGTTTGAGGGCCAAGGGGCTAACGGTTTATAATAAGAAGAGAGGGTTGTGAAAGGAGGGGGTTGTGGGCCGGTTTGGTCATGCAAGGCTGCATTGGAACGTAAATAGAGATGAGATGTTGACCTATACAGTCATACTATATTTTAATTTTGATGATAACAAATCATGTATTATGGGTAAAATAAAAAATGCATATATTTCATAATCTCACTAACTCTTAAAGAATAAGAATCATACATATGAGATCAAGTCCAATACACCCAAGCACAAAGGTATAAAGTTCATCAAGTCAAGGAAAAGCATTAAGGGTACTAGCTTAGATGATCTTTATTGTTATATTTCTTGTAAAGCTAGTATGATTAAATGTATGCATGATTAAGTATTTAAAAGCTCAAGTTATTTTTCATGACATGTTAAATAAATCATTATTTTCATGATATAAAGGTTTTATATTTAAGGGATATTATCAATTTACCACCTAAGTTATTCTAATATATCATGTCAATACTATGGTTTGGAGAAAAGTACATCTTACTACCAAACGTTTATGATTTTATCAATTTACTACCATTCCATTAACTCAGTTAAAAATTTACTAATGTCATGAAGGCATTTAAGACATTTCTCGTGGAACCCAAAACGCTGCGTTTGACAAGGAATTAAACAAGAAAATTTGCTGATGTTACGAGGGCATTTAAAACATTTACTTGAAATGGCATGTATCCACTTCACTAAATTTCTTCATTAACCATGAGAGATTATCACGAACATTTCAAAAGAGTTGCAGAGCACCAACTAATGAAGTAATAACATTCATAAAGTTAAAATGTCAAACAACCCACTTCACAAAATTGAGTAATAATAACAAAAACAAAGAGAGTAAAGGCTTAAAAATTTAACACACAACAAGCAAAATGAACTGTGAAGTAGATAAAAAAACATTTAAAATTCAAATATTTAGTAGCTATAATAAATACATACAGCAATGATTGAATAACAAAATAATTAAAAATGACAACAATAATTAAAAAGCAATTGCGACAGGATGAATTGGTGATGATGATGAACTCGAGATGATGATGCTTGGGATTAATTGACTATTGACGATGATGATGACAAATTGAAGATGCTGAATTTGGGCTTTGTGGAATTGATGATGGTGATGAACTCGAAATCATGATGCTTGGGGATTAATTGAATTTTGACATTGATGATGACAAATTGACGATATTGAATTTGGGCTTTGTGGGATGAAGATTGAAAAAGGTGAGGGAAGAGGAGAAACGGCGGCCGAAATATGATCAAGCCTTTAGGGTTTCATTTCTTTTTTTTTTTTTAATTTTTTGCTTTTATACGTAAAATTAATTATTTTATTATTTTTTCTTTATTTCTCAAGGGTAAAATCATTTTTTATGATCTAGGAGTAAAATCGACTTTCAACACATTTTCTATTAAATATTAACGTTTTCTTAACAGGATGATAGTAAATTGATAAAATCATAAATGTTTGGTAGTAAAAAATACTTTTCTCCAAACCATGGTACTGACATGATATGTCAAAATAACTTAGGTGGTAAATTGGTAATATCCCTATATTTAAAGGAAAAATGATTTTATCAAATTGGTTGTTTTCAAGTTTATGGACTAAATTGAAAAAGTTTTGAGAATTTTGAAATCAACAAGGTTTTTTTAAATTCTGGAAATGGATCTATTTCAAAAGTTTTGGGTCATAGTACAGTTTCTAAAAGTATTGGGGTAAATATGTAATTTTAAAAAAAATTTCACTGTGGCTGCCACTATAGCAAACCACTAACCGTTAATGAGCTAACAGCTGACTGACAGTGTCCTGAGAGCAACTTATTCACTGGACAATAACGGCAATCCAACATTTTGAATTTCTGCGTAACGGCCAATTTTCAAAGTCATAACGGCGATCGACATCTTCATAACGGCGATCCAATTATGCTCAGAAAGTCAATAACGGCTAGTTTTCAGCTTTAACTATAAAAAGTTTCATTCAAACTCAAATCTTAAGATGAACACAACAATTATCATTGATCTATCTTCTACACTCTAAGCTTACACTTGTTTATTTCTTTCATCTAATCACACATTGAGCTTACATTTGTAATCATACACATTGTGTAAGGGAAAATTTTTGTAAACTTCATTTGAATTCAAAATTGAGTGATTGTAAGTGTAGGAAACACTTAGATTAAAAGATTTGGGATAATCCCTTGTTGTAAAGGTTGATTGACACCTTAGAAGTCAATCGTAAGCGTTGTTGAAGCCTTGGAGGCTCGCTTAATGCAATCCTCAAGCTTGGTTTGCTTGGAGGAGTGGATGTAGGCATGGTTGGCCGAACCACTTAAAAATAGCAAGTTTGTTCTCTCTTCCCTATCTCTTTAAATTTTGCTTATTGCTATTGTTATTAATTTTATTAAGGCATTATTATGTAAATTTATTTGCTTAATTTTTAGAATCTTAATTCAACCCCCCCTCTAGGGTTGCACACTTAGAATTTCATTTGGTATTAGAGCGAGGTGCTCTTGTGTAGACTTAACCATCTAGAGTTAAAGATCAATGGCAACCCAAAATGATTCTACCTTTAAGGAATGTCAGTCCACCACTAGACCACCATTCTTTGATGGTAACGATTACCCTTATTGGAAAACTAGGATGAGAATTTACTTGCAAGCTTTAGATTATGAAATTTGGGAAATCATTAATGATAGTCCATTCATGCCCGTTATAATGAATAGAGAAGGGGAAAATATCCCTAAATCGTCTAGTCAATGGAGTGAGGAAGAGAAGAAAAAGTTGTCTCTAAACTCCAAAGCTATGAATGCTTTGTTTTGCGCACTTGATAAAAAAGAATTTCATAGAGTGTCTAGTTGTGAGAGCGCACAGGGAATTTGGAACAAGCTTAAAGTTGTCTATGAAGGGACAAATCAAGTTAAATAGCCTAAGATTAGTAGATACACTAGACAATATGAATTGATCCAAATGGAACAAAATGAAAGTGTTTATTCTATGCATACTAGGTTTACGGACATTGTGATCACATTAGGAGCCCTAGGAAAAACGTTTTCAAATAGCAAAAAGGTTAAGAAAATTATTAGGTCATTGCCAACTAAATGGAGACCTAAGAGAACTGCCATAAAGGAAGCTAAGGATTTAAATACCTTGCCTATCAATGATTTAATTGGTTTTCTTATTTCCTAGGAGGAAGATTTGGCTGCAAAAAAAGGCAATGAAGAGAAGAAGAAGAAAAGCATTACTCTCAAAGCCTCAAAACATGAGAGTGATGAAGAAAGCTGGATGATGAAGAGATGGCTATGATGGTTAGGAGATTCAAAAATTTCTACAAGAAAACCAGTGAGTATAGAAAATTCAGAAACTACAAGAATCAAAAGGAGAAGAATGAGTCCATTACTTGCTATGAATGCAAGAACCCTAGACACATACTATCAGAATGTCCTCTCCTTAACAAGCTCAAGAAGAAGGCCATGGTGGCAACATGGGATGACGGTGATAAAGAAACAAGCAACAATAAAGATCAGCAAGAAATGTCAAACCTTGCTCTCATGGCGTTTGGAGATGAATCGGTTGATGAACTTGATGAGGTAAGAGATTCTCCTACCTATGATGAATTATATGATGCCTTTAAAGAATTACATGTGATTGGATGAGAATAGGTAAAAAGAATGCATGCCTTAAAAAGAAAATGGTAAAGCTTTCTAATGAAAATGATTCCCTAAATACTAAGATTACATCTTTAAAATTAGAGAATAAAAAGTTGCATGATAAATTTATATGTTCTGAAGAAAGCATTACTCTTGAGCATGAGAATTCTATTGTTGATAATTTGAAGAATGAAAATGAAATGCTTAAGAAAAAGAATATTGAACCTAGTGAGGTTGTCTTAAAGTTTATAAATAGGCAAAAGATGTTAGATAACTTGCTTGGCTCACAAAAATTTGTGTTTGACAAGGGAGGTATTGGCTATAACCCAAACTTGAAGCAAAAATTTTATAAGAAATACTTTTTGAAGAGTACCTCCATTAATGATAAAATTACATGCCATTATTGTAATAGAAATGGTCACATGAGTTATGCATGTCTGATAAAGAAAAATGCATATTTTGGAATCAAAATTATTTAGGTTCCAAAGGGAACCAAATATAACATTCAAAGACCCAAGAATATTTGGGTACCATAGGGCATAACTTGAATTTTTTTTTTTAGGTACCATAATCAAAGACTGGTGGGGAGTTGCTTGATGAAAGCTTGAGAAGGTAATAACTTGATCATGATGTAAAAAGAAAATGATGAGGCAAGATGATTTAATTGTTTTGGTAGCAATTCTTACTTTGTTGATTATAAGTTATGGTCATTAATTTATTCTTAATAAATGTTTCATACCTATCTTATGATATTATGACATTAAGTGCATTAGCATGATATGGAGAAGACTATTTTGCCTATTGATTAAGTTAAGCGAATCATAGATATTGAAATTATAAAAGCATGTTTACATGATTGAATTATCATTATGTATAACATTTAGTGCATTTGATGGAAAGATATATATATTATGATAGCATTGTCAACTTATCATGATGGATTTGTTTGATTTTGATGATTGTATGAGCTTTGATTTCATCTTCTTAATTGTTTATCATCATGTTGCATGTACTAAAATGGCCTAAGAACTAAAATGGCCTAAGAAATGATCAAGTTTTGGCCAAAAATCGAAATTGGTTTTGATCACTTGTCTTAACGTTTTTCTTAATCATTTGATATTTCTAAATCATTATCCATCATTTAAACATCAATTGTTCTTCACTTATGTATATGCGAATTCTTGTGTCATTGATTATGTTATATCATTCATAAACTTGGCATTGTACAATATACTGAAGGGGGAGTTTATATAATCATTCATTGATAAATTGGCATATAGTTATAGTGATTATGATTATCTATATATGGACATTACGTATTTATGTTTTGTTTACGTTTTAATGATTAAGGGGGAGATAATGAATTAAATTTTTTTTTTGCAAGTATTTGTGTTGAAAATGTTTTATGGAACACATACATATTTGTAGGGGGAGCTTTTAAAATTTGAAACTTATTAATCCAATTTTTTTTGTAACACACGCAAACACTTATGGGGAGTCTTTATAAAGGCTCAAAATACATGATGTGTTTTGATGATCATACTCCACTTGATGAAGTTGATCTTATGAATGTCTATGATTGGTGAATGAATGATTATTTTTTGGACTTTTTGATAAATTATTGAATATGCATTCCATACTTGCTTTAAATGATATTGAAAGGGGAGAAATACATGCATTATGAGATATTGACACATTAGATCTTTAATGAGCTTGGTTGTCTTGATTTCTAAATTGTGATTATTAATTATTCATGTATTACTTACCTTTTGGAAATTGATAGGGGAGATGCCTTATTGTTTAAATTTTGATGATGTCAAGAGGGGGAGAAATATATACATTTTGAGTATTTTTTTTATGTCCAAAGGGGAAGACAAAGTAATATGCATTTTGAAGTGCATTTAACATTTTACAACAAACTTAATGGAAATTTAAATTGATGCATATGCTGTTAATGTCATATACTCACGGAGAGTTTATATTTGCTAGTTGAAAATGTCAAAATGCATAGAGTGTTTGTTATCATCAAAAAGGAGGAGATTGTTGACCTATACGGTCATACGATATTTTGATTTTGATGATAACAAATAACGTATCATGGGAAAATAAAAAATGCATAAATTTCACAATCTCACTAACTCTTAAAGGATAAGAATCATATATGTGAGATCAAGTCCAAGATTCTCAAGCACAAAGGTATAAAGTTTATCAAGTCAAGGACAACCATTAAGGGTACTAGCTTAGATTATCTTTATTGTTAAATTTCTTGTAAAGCTAGTATGATTAAATGTATGCATGATTAAGTATTTAAAAGCTCAAGTTATTTTTCGTAACATGCTAAATAAATCATTATTTTCATAATATAAAGGTTTTATATTTAAAGGAAAAATGATTTTATCAAATTGATTGTTTTCAAGTTTATGGACTAAATTGAAAAAGTTTTAAGAATTTTGAAATCAGCAAGTATTGTTTGAATTTCTGGAAATGGACCTATTTCAAAAGTTTTGTAAAGTTTTGGGCCATAGTATGGTTTCTAAAAGTATTGAGGAAAATATATAATTTTAAAAAGTTTTTCACTTTGGCTGTCACTGTAGAAAACGACTAACCGTTAATAAGCTAACGGCTGACCGCAAGTGTCTAGAGAGCAACTTATTCACTGGAAAATAACGGCGACCGACATTTTGAATTTCTGCATAACAACTAGTTTTCAAAGTCATAATGGTGAACCAAGATATTCATAACGGCGATCCGATTATGCCCAGAAAGTCAATAACAGTTAGTTTTCAGCTCCAACTATAAAAATGCTTATTCAAACTCAAATCTAAGGACGAACACAACAATTATCATTGAGCTATCTTTTACACTCTAAGCTTACACTTGTTTATTTCTTTCATCTAACCACACATTGAGCTTACATTTGTTATCATACACATTGTATGAGGGAAAATCTTTGTAAACTTCATTTGAAATCAAGTTGAGTGATTGTAAGTGTGGGAAACACTTGGATTAAGAGATTTGGGATAATATCTTGTTGTAAAGGTTGATTGACACCTTGGAAGTTAATTGTAAGCGTTGTTGAAGCCTTGGAGGCTCTCTTAATGAAATCCTCAAGTTTGGATTGCTTGGAGGCGTGGACGTAGGTATGGTTGGCCGAACCACATAAAAATCGTATGTTTATTCTCTCTTCCCTTATTTCTTTAAATTTCGTTTATTGTAATTGTTATTAATTTTATTAACACATTGTTATGTGAATTTATTTGCTTAATTTTTAGAATCCCAATTCACCCCCCTCTTAGGTTGCACACTTAGAATTTCATAAGAGACATGTGATAAGCTAAGGTTTGGTTGAAGAGATGTAGGAAGCCAGATATCACCGCAGGCAGCAACCAAAAAGGGTGTGTGCAGTGTTTTGGTTAGCAGTGGTCTAGTGGTGATAGGAGCCAAATAATGGCATAAGGATGTAAGGAAGAGGGTCATTGGACAAGGCATGCAAACTAGGTTTTGCATGTGAGATGCGAAAAGAATCAGTGGTAGTGGCTGAGATGTCAATGAGGGTAAGAGTAGGAGGGTGATGCAGCTTTATGCAAGGTTCCCAACCTGGAGCAGTTTAGCCAAGTTGTTTTTTCTATTGATCCTCGTAGTGCTTCTAGAAAAAACTAGGTTTTTTTTATTAATCCAAACACCTAGGCCTGATGGTTTTTGCAGTAGATTTTATCAATCGTGCTGGGATATTATTAGGACTAATCTGCTTGTTGCGGTTTTGGATTATTTCAGGGGATCGTCTTTGCTTCGGAGCTTTCAGAGTACTTCGTTGTTCTTCTACCCACGAAGGATTCCCCCGCTATTTGGGTAGATTTTCAGCCTATCAGTCTTTGTGATGTCAACAATAAGGTGTTAACTAAGCTATTGGTTTTGTAAATTTCCACTCTTCTTCCTCGTATTATATCTCTATCCCAGAATGGCTTTGTTTCGAGCCATGTGCCGCATGTTAATGTCTTGTTTGTCCAGGAGTTTGTTCATGATATTAACCGCCGTACTCAAAGTCGCAATGTAGTTCTTAAGCTAGATATGGCTAAGGCTTATGATAGGATGTCCTGGTCCTTTATTCTTCAAATGCTCTAATACTTTGGTTTTTTTGCTCGTTGGGTGTCTTTGATTAGGCAAGCAATTTATGGGCCTTGGTTTTCAATGCTGGTTAATGGGGTCAATCATGGTTTCTTTTACTTGTAAGCCAGTCATCTCCTGTCTAATTGTCTCTTTATCATTTCCACTTGAATTTTTATCTCAAGGATTGGATCACTTATTTTCTCAGTACCATTCCCTGAGGTATGATACGACTGCTCCTATACATGTTTCCCATTTTAGCTTTGCTGAAGATATTGTTATCTTTGCGAATGCTTGCCGATACAATCTTTAGCATCTTATTGATTTTTTACAATATTATGAGGCTGTTTTGGATCAATTGATCAATCAACTGATGAGCAATTTTTATTTATCTGGCATTTTGACGATACGATCCATAAAGTCATAGGCAGGATTTTTAGGTGGGCCAATTGATTGCCCTTTTTTTTTTGGTAAGCTTGTGCTCATTCGACTTGTGCTTTCATCTATGCCGCTTCATCTTTTTCATGTCCTCTGGCCGCCTACTACAGTCAATCAGCATATTGAGCAGTTATTCACTGGATTGATATGATGTGATACAAATTCTCGACGGCACATTCATTGGTGAAGATAGTCGTCTGTCTGTTTCCTAGTGACAGAGGGTGGTCTAGGGGTTTGTTTTTTTTTTTTTTATCTGGCTGATGCTTTCGAGCTGAAGCTGTGGTGGCAGTTTTGAGACCTGCACTCTCTTTGGGCTTCCTTCATGAAGTCTAAGTATTGTAGAGCCGAGCACCTGGCTATGGTTCAGTTTTGGTATCCTACTTCTCCTCTTTGGAGATGACTATGCTCTATTCGTTGTGTTACTGAGCCTCATCTCCATTGGCTAGTTAGATCTGCTGATAGTAATTTCTTGTATAATTGCTGGCTTGGCTCTAGTCCTCTTTTCTTTTTTAATCTTACTGTAGCTTATTTGGTCCCTGTGTCCTCCTTTTGGTGTGGTATGGTTTGGTTTGGAACATAGGAAGCTTTTGTCAGTGCTAACCTCTTTAGTTGTTGACCAGATGTTGTTGGCCCTTATTATTAGTGATGGGCCATATCTGGGAATGGAAATCTTTTTTCTTAGGAATGCTTCGGAGTTTGTTCGCGTATCTCAAACTTGAAATAAAGTTCTTTCTTTTATTTGGCCGTGGCATATTCCTTCGCAAGTCTCTTTTTCCTTATCGAAATTGTTGCATGGTTTTTTTGCCACGAATGCCTTGTGCTTAAGGGATGTTTACATGGTTTCTCGGTGTCATTGTGGTCGGGCTATTGAGACTGTCAGGCACTTATTTTTTGATTGCCTGGTGGTTCGGCAAGTCTGTCGATGATTTTATTTGATGATTGGTCTTCGATACATTTCTTCTTTGTCTCCCCGTGCTTTGCTTGTTCACTGGCGGCGGTGTAGCCATTCTTCGAGACATTTTCAAGTCCTACTCCCGTGCTTTATCCTATGGCATCTCTAGAAGGCTCGAAATGCTTTCTAGTTCGATTATGTTGCCTTTAATGTGGACGTTTTTATTTTTCGGCTGGTTTCTAACCTTAGGCTTGGTAGTTTTGCTTTTGGTTTTAAGTCATCTCAATTGAGGGGTATTTTGGATACTTATATTGGGGAGGGTTTGCAAATTATTATGCTTCCTCTTAGGCCAGTCCGTTTAGTTTCCTAGTTGAAACCTCTGCCAGGGGGATTGAAGTTGAGTGTGGATGGTTGTTCTAAGGGCAATCCTGGTATGTCTGTTGCTGGTAGTGTTCTGCAAGATCATCGAGTAGTGGTATTAGCTACTTTTGTTTACTTTTTGGGACACCATCCCATTCTTTTTGTTGAGCTGACGGGTATTTTAAAGGCTTTGGATCTTGCTACTCAACTTGGTTTTTCTGCTCTTGAGGTGGAGTCTGATTCAGCTACTATGGTTTCTTGGGCTATTTCTCATGGCTCCGTGCAGTGGAATATTGCTTATCTTTTTGGCCAAGTTTGGGCATTGTCTTCTAGCCCATCTATCGCTATTATGCATATTTTTCGAGAGGCTATATCCGCTGATGACTTCATAGCCAACTAGGCCTATACTCATTAGACTGGTCGATAATTTTTCAGTCCTGGGAACCTTCTAGCTGGTTTGTCTGGCATTTTTCATCTGGATGCTCTCAAGATTCCACATGTTCGATGTTAATTTCACCTTGTTGGCTTGGGCCTTTTGTATATTGCTTGCTATTTTTGCTTTCCCCCTCCTTACATTTTTTTAATTAGTTGATTTATATTACTGGTAGAGGTCAAATCTAAACCCCCCACCACCTTTGTGGTTAAAAAAAAAAAAAATGGTTCGAGTCTTTCAACCTGATAGAACAATTCCTGACAATGCTGCAGTGTTAAGGAACCACTTGTTGGTAAAGATTGGCCTGAAGATCGTTGAGAGAGTGTCACTGAAGAGAAATGAACTGAGAGAGGTTCACTCTGGACCTAAATGTTGCAAGTTATCAACATTGCTTCTGCAGCATAACCCCATTTGATATTCATCTTGACGATGATGTTTTGAATCAGGTGAAGCAATTGTTGGTTGTCTTAGTAGATTGTTATGGTTATATTTAGGTTGATTCTTTCGCGTGTTACTGCAGTAAACATAAATTTTTTGCTGGATGATCCAACTTATGATTCTCGATTTTTTCTTGTGATTCTAGTGATTCAGATTGCACAAAGATGATTCTTAATGTAGACTGTCTTGACATCTGTTTTATAGGGATGGAAATAACATTGAAGTGGTAAAAATTATTGTCAAACAATTTGAAATTTTATGAAGCAGTAAGCATCAAATGAAACTGATGTGTCACTACATTTTTTATTTTACCAATGAAGTGCAAGTGTCTGGAGCTGCCATTCTTTCTTAGATTTGGTTGAAACAGAGAGCTCAGTATCTTCTCCAAATCATTTGCACTGTATTTCACATATTTGCCTCCACTAGCATTTTCTTCAACTAAAACTCCATAATTCTGCAAGTAGCTTCTATAAACCGGTAGAAAAGCTTGCACTACAAGTTGGCATATCTTCTCCCTCAAGTTTTTGTCAGTCACTACCCAGCAGGAATGCTTTTTAACCATGTAGTCAAAAGTCTGATAAAAATCCTTCAGTTTCTTCTTCACCAATTCACGATTATTCGCCTTCCTGCTAGGAGATGCAATTAGGCCATCCTGCCTCAGCAAAGAGAAAAGTTTCCCCCAACTCTCTCTCACGTAGAGCCCTGCATAATAGGTCTTGTACTGCTCATGAGCTTTAACCCAAGAATCTCCCATCATATCTCCAAGCTTTGTGCCTTTCAGGTTGCAAAAATGGCAATGATTATTCATCACAAAAAGGTAGGACAGTGTGATATCTTGATGGGAATTTGACCATTCATCCAGATTCAATGCAATTTCTTTAATTACTGTATAAATCTGGCTTGTAAGCAGCCCCTCTTCATATTTTGCTTGTTTCCAGCTCTGATGGATCAGCAAAACTTGGGTTAATATTGGCCTGTAATTGTCTCCAAGTAGCTGATTACAGTAGTCAGTCACAAAGAGTACAAGCCTTGGAACACTCCCATCTGAAGGAGGAAAAACTTGCCTTTGAAGATTCACTTGAAGAGGCAGTTCCAAGAAAATCTCACAAGCACCATTAACAACTCTTCTTATGAGATCCCTTATCAGACTTTGGATTTCGCCATAGGCTTCTCCTCCAAACAGGCCGTTGAAATCTACTCTAACTTTGTCTAAAGCTGCAAAAATTTCCAACAGCCTCAAGAGTTTGACAGGATCCTTCTTACTTTCTGTAACATTCTTTCCGAATTGGAGGAAGGAAAGAATTCCAGATTGGATAGCAATCTTTGCAAAGCAACACGTACAAATATCTGATCCAATCTTATTGAAAATATCATTGCAGAGCTTACACTCAGGCTCAAAAACGTGCTTGACCACCAACTCCAAATGCTTACACCAATAATCTATGAGTCCCTCTATATCTTGCACATCATCAAATTCTTTAGCCGATCTCTCCAGATATTCCAAATCAAGTTTTTGCAAACTTTTTCTGATATTCAAACTCCGGACTTCAACATAAAGAGATATACAACTGTCAAGCCGACCATTAGCTTTTAGTCGGTCTATTATGACCCTCAACTTCTGTATAACAGTTACTGGCATAAGCGATGAACCAATGTAAGCTTGCTTTCCAGGAGAGGATGAGGAAGCCACCAAAGCAAACGGAATGGTGTTTTCTGTCACAAGCCGATTGAATTCACTCTCAAGGTTGTTCAATGTCTCAAATAGAAGCCCTCCATTCAGATGAGCAGACGCCTCATAAGCCTGTAACTCATGCAGAATTCTAAATGACTTCTTGACGCTGCAGTTGTACCGATCAGTGACAGCTACATTTCCTTCAAGAGCATCAGCGATACCCTCCAGCCACCGAATTGCAAGCCTGCAATTATCAGCAAGAAATTTCATTGCTTCCTCGAGCCGTTTCAAGACTACTAGGTAACTAAAAATATCTGAATGTGACTCTGATAAGAGTGATTTCTCAAGCTCTTGCACAGAATCAAAGACTTTCAAAACAGCAGCAGCAGGGCCAATGGCACTTTCAAGCTGATTCCTTACCACAACAAACGAGCACTTTTGCATAGAAAAGCATTTTAGTGCAGCCTCCGAAGAAGGCAATCTTTCTTTAATCTCTTCCAATCTTGACCCAGTTTTGTCAAGAGCCAAGGCAACAGCTCTTGATTTGTCTAAGCTATTATTCAATAACTTCCTAGCAGCTAAAAGACTCTCAATGCTGTCCCCTTCAGCCATTGCAAAAAAAATGAACAAAATTTAGAATTCCCTAACTAAATTCAACTACCATTCGGGTTTTATATCAGCCTTTCAGTTTCTGTACAGAGTTGGTTTCTTTTGTATCACTCATTTAATTTTCTCTACCAAACGTACCAAATCAGGGAAAAAGAAATATAACAACAATATTCAAACCAAACCTCACTTGCAAAACAAACATCACAGAAACCAAGCAAACAAACAAACCACCATCCCAAAAAGATTTCTTGAAACCCACTTAGGGATTCTAAAGCAGTACACCTGTAGACTGTAGTTGTAAGAGAGAAGAGTTCTAGAGATCTTGCTTGTGAAAGCAGTACAAAGAATGAGTTTCCTGTAGCCTATAGATAATAATTAATAAATTCTTCTGCATATGATTGGGACTAAACCTCCTTTTCAGTTTCTTTTCAAGGCTCCTGGAGTCATTGGATTGATAAAGACTCAATGCAAGTAGGCTAATTTTTTTTTTTTAACATTTTTCTTTTTCTTCTCTAAAATTGTAAATTTCAACTTTTTAAGCTAATATTGTACATTTGTCACAAGGGCATTATCATTTATACAAGGGAAAATGATTAAATGAATAGACGTCCCTTTGATAAAACTAACAGTCTTTTTCTTTTGTTTGAAAAATTTATCAAAATTTTTTGGCGTTGCAATGTTAAACAGCATGATACACATTTTTAGAGAGCAATTCCATCTTTTTGTAAATAGAAAAAATCTGACTACTACAAAATTAATGAATTTTAACACTAAATTCGAATTAAAAAATATAATTACGAATGAAACAGTATTAGCATTAGGGTGGTTCCAGCGGATTTTAAAATATAATAAAAAATCGGTTAATTTCACCGAAAAAGAATAAGATTTTGGCGGGTTCCCCTTTAATTTGTCAGGTTTCTAAACTCCACAAAAGTGACAAGATTAACTTTGTGATAGAGTAAATGATATATATCTCATATTTTTTATCATAAATTTCATCCCAAATGACTAAGTCGTCAGTAATTTTTTACAAGATATAAGTGAATTAATCATATTATCTCACCAAATAAATTAATGAATACCACATTATTTTTGGAATAGATTTTTAGAATAAAAAAATTTGGGACGTGTATAGTAATTTGCCTTTACCCAACTTCAAAAACAATAATTAGGAGACACCAAATTTTAAAGCAATTTTAGATTTGAACCATAAAACCAAAATCCCAGACCGAGGCTAAGAACTGTTTATCATAAAATTTGGGCAATTTAGTTGTAACTTTACTTGAAAAATTACCATTATTATTTGGTTGTGTCAAATTCTTCGGACATTGTATGGTGTGGCTTACCAATCTTTCTCAATTCTCAGACTGTTAACATGGCTGGTTTCTCTTTTAAATGCTATTTATTGATAAAAGTTTTAAAAGAAGAAATATTGCATGCTTTATTTTAACACCTTAATGGCCTGAAAATGATGGATATGGATTCTCTCATAGTTTGATCTTGTAGAGGGTAAAAATTTAAGTGATGGATCTAGATTATCTCATAATCTAGTCTTGTAATAAATAAAAATTCAAGTGATGATTGGTGGTTAATAAATAGAAAAAAAATAAAGAAATTAAATCTTATTCATACATGCACATTTGATAGTATTTATGTAGAAGAACAGGTACAACATCCAATTGTACCTCAATCCTCACCAAGATATGTTTTGTGCATTAGAAATAACAAATAAACTCAAGTTAATTGGAGCAAACATTCAAGTCGTGTGCAATGCCGCTGTGCTAATCAAGATATTATGGGTTCTTAAAAAATTTTATTTATATTTAAGCAGAGTTATAATTAAAGTATAGTATTTTGTATTAAAATTTTTTATTTACATTTTAGCAGAGTTATAATTAAAGTATAGTATTTTCCCAATTGATTTAGCCAATAGCATCTACATAACAATATTAGTTGGATAAAAACAGAATAACTTATAACTAATGTATTTACCATTTTTTTTATAGAATGTATTTACTACTTAATAAGAATAAATAGCATTTACCATTTTTTTTTATAGAATGCATATACTATTTAATAAGAATAAATAACATAGACCGGGTGGAAATCATACATGCAAAGTCAATGTATCTCTAGTATTTAGTTATGAACTCTCAAACCTTAGGTGTGAGACACGGTCGAATCATGTCATCATATTGATATGATGAGATTGTTCAATTGAAGTGTGACCTTTGAAATATAGTTATGGGATCAATAATATCAAATTTAGTTTTAGTGTCTCCCAAATGTCACACTCATATATTGAAGTTCCTGATTACTCGGTGAGAATAAATCTCACCCAAGTTTTTCTCTATTCTTTATTTCAATCTTGCTATATCCCAACTCCTAAGTAACAGGTGCAGAACCACGTACGTGAGTACTTCTTTAGGGTGGCCTTGGCAACCCCCAAGTAAATGAACATTTACCCATTTTATATATGTGAATTTTATTTTTGACCCCTTATTTTTACATTATTTTTTGCCAATCTATTAAATTTTATGATTTATCCATTACAGCTTCTACTATCGGCCTCTTTAATTTTACATATTTTACATTAAACCCAATTAAGTTTCATAGTTACTCCGTTTTGGCGTCCATCAAATCAAAATCTTAGTTCAAAAAAGTTATAACTAGTCACTTTACTAAAAATATCTCCAAATCTTTTATTTCCATCATTTCAAGATTAAATATTCTTAAGAGTGTTTAATTTTTACTTTAAAATATCAAACTAAAAGACTGATGACTGTGCCTCTCCTGTATAAAATCTTTCAAAGCAGGGGGGAGGCCAAAAGGGGAGTCCAAGAGTTAATAGACAGCTTCCTTTCAGCTACAAAACTACAAATTGGTACACTTATAACTCACCATTCAATTATCTATTTACCATTTAGTGAAGGCAAGCTTATGAGTAGATATATGTTTGTTGATGTTACCAATATTTGTTAAAATGTAGATAGCTAGAGTAAAGTGGAGGCCTTCTTTTTGGTGGCCACACTACCTCACAACACTTTCATATTTATGCATTTACATTTTAATGCAAAAAGTTACAAGTGAAAAAAATTATTTAATTTAAAACATAAGATTTGTTACCTAATTACAATAGTAGCTGGATAGGTTAATACTATAATAATATTTGTGAGAGATGGATTCTTACCAGCAAGGCACGTGCACAAAAGATAAAAGCATGGGACCTACTTAAAAATTGGAGTACTTCAAATCTCTATGCTGCGAGTATAATAGCTAAAAGAGATCTATAATCAATTAATCTTTAAATTTGTGCCAGCGAAAGCCATTGCTTCTTGCTTTTGAGCCGGAGCTTGCTGGGTGGTGAAGTATGCAATGCAAAATCCAAATGGCAATTAAGACTTCTACAATATCGGTTAATGTCTCCCTCATCCCCTAAAGTTGGATAGCCAACTATCTAATTGGTCCGTGTATTTTAAAAATTACTTAAAATGTTATTGTTCCGGCTTTGGTAGCTTGTTTATATTATGATCAACACTTTGAAAAAAAAAATAAAAAAAAAAAATTTAATGATACAATATATATAAAATCTTTTAAATACATATGAGTTCAAATAATGAAAGGATCTAAATTTAAAACTCACTAGTCTTGAATAAGATGCTCTCCTTTCAAACTTGCACAAAATAAAATAGGAAAAGTATGATTTTTTACTCTTAAAATTTTAAACTAGTTTTATTATTGCATGAAAACTTTTATTTTTCCATTGAATAATATTATATTTAACTTTAATTTTTCCATTGAATAATATTATATTTACATACATGATTAATAAATAAAATTTATATTATTACTGAAATCAAAATCATACCAAAATAAGATAAATAATTACTTGATTTATGTCGATTGAGATACAATACTATAAATAAATGCCAATACTATAAATAAATAATTACGATAAATAAAATACCAATACTATAAATAAATAATTACTTGATTTATGTTGATTGAGATACAAATTTTGTTTTCTTATTTTATTTATAGTATTGGTATTTTTGCGCTTAGATAGAAAAAAATATCAAATTTAACAGTCATAATTTTCAAATCAAAATATCAAATTTAACAGTCATAATTTTCAAATCTAATAAGACAAGACTTACCACATCTGTATTTAAAAAAAAATTATTTGGATTTAATTTAAATGCACATGCCTTTGTGAGTTTGATGGGGATCAAGTTATGGACAAATCAACAGGCTGGCATGAACCTATTATACACAAAGATTGGGTCCCAATTGATTGCCATATGCAGTCCTTCACATGGGCCTCATTTTTATGCTTCATTTTTTCATCAGAATTATGAATGGGCTTTGTTGACCCTAAACTGGCCCTAAAGTCTCAACCTTCACCGGCCGAAGAAGCAGGGTGATATGTTATTTTTCACATGCATGAGTGTTTTTTTACTGTGTGTGTCACACTATATTATATTATATTATTTTATATTAATTATATTGTATTATAGTGCATTTAAATTAGGATATATTGCATTAAGTTGTAATGCAATATTATATTTAGTATAGATGGATTGAATTACATAAAATAATATTATTGTATATTAATGTTAAATGTATTAATATTATTAATATTCTAAGGTTTTATATTAATTTTTTAAATTAAGTATTAAATAATTATTTTCATTTAATAAATTTTTAATATAAAATGATTTAATATTATAATGTTATTAAATAATAAAATATTACAATATTATGTTATACTATTAATAATATTATATTATATTTTAATATATTTCTGTATATTAGTTATTATAATATAGTATAATTTAATATTATATTGAAAAACTATAATACTATATAGTTATATAATATAATATAGTTATATTATATATATATAAGTTATATTATATTATAAAACAATATAATATAAATTACAAATTTATTTTTACTTATTAATGTCAAATATAATTGTTTAATTTAAATTTATTTTAAAATTTAATATTTTAGTAAATAATAAATGATTAAATAAAATTTATAAATTTAGCTTTTATTTATTAAATAATAAATGACTAAATAAAATTAAAATACTTTTATGTATTTAAAGTAAAATAATTAAAATAATTTTATATAATGAAAGTAAAATAATGCATTATTATTTCTTTATTAAATATTTAGGTTTATTACTATTTTATACTATTATTTAGATTAAAATTTTTAATTTAAATATAAACATAAATTAATATTTAATAAATTAAATTTATTATAATTTAAAATATTAAAATAATTATATTTTTTTAATAAGAATAGAATTACTTTATTAAAAAATAAAAGAAATGAGTTACAGCTATCGTAGTGGGACATAATGAGTCTTATTCCTTAAAATCTCTAAAAAGTAAAACCAAAAAACACAACTATGTAAAATGATATTTTTAGAACCCATTGGTATCATGAGAAAGTAACTACAAAATTTCTCAAGTGTTCCGAAAATATCAATGGGTTACTTTCTCATGATACCAAGTGAGGGAATCACATAAAAAACCCAAGTTAGTTAAACGGTTAGCTATAAATTTAGTTTCCCGAAAGGTATGGAAGAATTTGAACTCTGTAGAGTTGAGGATATAACAATAACTCAACCATCTATTACGATTACACCATGGAGGATTAAGTGAAGAATTAAGAAAAGAATTATAGCAACAATAGATGGTTAAATTGTTGTTATATCTCAACCTAGCTTGGACAAAGCTAAATTTGCAAAGTTAAAGAGCATACATGCTGATGCTGAACACTAAACAAATGTCGAGAAAGCAGTCATTGCTGAATATCAGTCAAACTCAAACAAAATTAAGAGCATCCTGCTCAATTACCAAATGACTAAGGGCATCTCCAATGCTTAACACCATTTTGGTGTAACACCAACATAAAAAATGTACATTTTTCACACCAAATTATTATTTCATCTCCAACCCATTTACACCAAATTTTACACCAAAAAGAATATTCTTCTTTTTATTCTTTTAATTCTCAAGAATTAATTCAATTAACACAGTAAATATTACTATTAATATAGATAATTAAGTAATAAGTAATTTTATATCGATTAACAAAAAAATATAGAAAATTACTAAATTTGCATTTAATTAACTAAATTAGTACATTATGAAAATTAAACATTACATTAATATAGAAAAATACAATAATAATAATAATACTCTAGTTATTCGAATAACTAAATTCATCCCATAAAATGATCAATTGCATTTCAGAGTGCAATGCGAGCCTCTTTATCCTTGATTTGTTTGTGCCGAGTAAGAAATTCTTGAAATCTAGTATTCTCATCTACTCTCATATCAACGGTTGGTATTGGCGCTTGCATCTAATCATTAATTGTTGCATTAATATCACGTTCGTCTTCGATTATCATATTGTGCATAATAATGCAAGCAGTCATTATATCATGTAACACATGTTTGTTCCAAAAACATGATGGTCCAGCAACAATTGCAAAACGTGATTAAAGGACTCCAAATGCATCCAGCAACAATTACAAAACGTGATTAAAGGACTCCAAATGCACTTTCTACATCTTTCCGACATGCTTCTTCTTTCATGGCAAATAATTTCTTTTTAGGACTACGTGAATCATGGATAGTTTGTACAAGAGTAGACCATTTTGGGTAAATACCATTAGCTAAATAATAACCCATATTATATTCGTTCCCTTTAATGACATAATGAGCAGGAGGAGCAATACCTAAAGCGAGGTTGGCAAAAAGATGGGATGCCTCCAACACATTAATGTCATTATTTTATCCAGGCAAACCAAAATGTGCATGCCATATCCAAAGATCATAATCAGCTACAACCTCCAGAATAATAGTTAGGGTTTCACTACGACCAGCATATTGTCTGCCCTAAGCTGTTGGACAATTTTTCCACTTCCAGTGCATGCAATCTAGGCTGCCTAACATTCTTGGAAAACCACGCTCTTTACCAACATGGAGTAGCCTGGCGACGTCATTAGCATTGGGTGATCTAAGATATTGCTCTGCAAAAACTTCCACAATTGAACGACATAATCTCTTTAAACTTTCAATTGTTGTAGGCTCTCCAATTTTAATACGCTCATTAGTAGCATCTGCTGGCATGCCATATGCCAATATCCGAAATACGGCGGTGATTTTTTTAAGACATGATAACCCAAGTCTGCCGACGCCATCCCTTTGCTACATAAAGTAGTTGTCATGACCTTGCACGGCATTAGTAATATGACTGAATAAACTTTGAGACATTCTGAATCGACGGGTAGTCGTTGAACAGATTACGATAAGCCATTTCACAATCGCAGTTGATTGTTATATGACCAGTAACTGAGCCACCATGGATCACTTTGTTGTTTAGTTGATTGCGATAGTGAACCATGCAAATATTGTTGTTCGCAGCCATGCTAATTATCACTTCTCATGTGCATTGATCGCCTCAATATCATTTATTAGGTTTACATCATCATCATTTTCACCATCAGAATTTGAAGGAGATGCTAAATATGATAAGTGCTTAGATGAACTTCCAATATTGAAATTCATTTTCAAAGATATGTAAATTGAATGAGCTTTAGTATACATAAGTAAATCCTTTTTATAATAGGTTTTCTTTTACCCAATCTTATCATATCTACACATAATTCAAAATTTAAAGATAAGGATTCTCTCATATACAATACTAACCGTTGGATGGATTTTACTTATTTTCATCTATTAGATTTACTTTTACCTAATCTTATCATATCTACACATAATTCAAAATTTAAAAATAAGGATTCTCTCATATTCAATACCAACCGTTGAATGGATTTCACTTATTTTCATCCATTTGATTTACTTTTACCCAATCTTATCATATCTACACACAATTCAAAATTTAAAGATAAGGATTCTCTCATATACCAACCGTTGGATCGATTTCACTTATTTTCATCCATTAGATATGTTTCTTTTTCATCTATAAATGCCATTGTAAACTTCACTTCACTCAACATATCTCTTCAACCATTTATTCTATAAAATGACTCCAACTCCAAGAAGTACTTCATACACCCATGAAGAAGATATACACTTATGTCATATATATCTTGATATTTCCCAAAACCCCATTGTTAGTATAAATCAATCTCGAGATGCATTTTGGTCTTGAGTTGAAATTGAATACAATAATTCCAAATCGGAGTTCACCACTCAAGGTCAACCAAGAAGATCTTTGCAAAAATGAATGCAGAGTATTCTAGCTGCAATTGGCAAATTGAGGGGATGCGTTCGACAAATTGAAAATCAAAATCCAAGCAATGCTTCCGAACAAGATATTGTAAGTTTATATTACATCTTTATTGTTTTTATCTTACACTTATTTTATATATAACATTCTAATTACATTATTTTGTAGCTAAATTGAGCGAAGGTGTTACTGGCACAAGATAAGAAGTACAATAAAGGGTTCAAATTTTATCATGTATGGCCTATCCTTAAAGATATTGAAAAATTTGGAGATGATCATAGCATTGCAACACCATACTTTCGAAGGCAAAGTAGCGAATTTGTGTCATCACAATCTGATTCTCCCGCTCCGGAGTCTCCAACATCAGCATCTCCTGGTCTATCATCATTTTCACTAAATATAAATGATGAGCATGTTGACGATTGTTCTACTCAACGACCCATTGGAGTAAAGAAGGCAAAATGAAAAAGGAAAGTTGAAGATCAAAATTCACTAGTTATTGATACTATTAAAGAAGACAATCAACGACTTTATGAAATTCTCAAAAAAAGGCAATGAAGATAGGCAGCAAAATTATCAAATTCAAATTATACGAGCCCAAAATGAGAAAAAAAAATGGAGATGGTCACATATCGTGAAGAAAACAAAATTTTACTTAAAGATCGATTTAAATTCGATAAGTGATCCGAGCTTACGTCAATATTTTCAAAATGAACAAATTAAGATTTTACAGAGAAGATCTCAGCAAGGCCAAGCATCTCAAAATACTTCCAATAATATTGGCCAATATTTTGATGATATTGGAGGATCTAATAATGATCTCCCATATTATTAAATAATTGTTCTAATTTATGCTAGTAGTAGTAGCTTTTTTAATTTGTGTTAATTTAATTTTGTATTTTTAATTTTGTAATATGTAATCTAGTAATTAATGTTATTGGCATTTTATTTTTATTATTAATTTTTGTGTTGAATATTTTTTATTTAAAATATTAGTATAATATTCAAAAATTAAAAAATGAAATAAAAATAATAAATAATAATAATAATAATAACTTAAAATATGATATAAAATAGGACATATATGTAAATAAGAAAAAAGTAATAAAGATATTTAAAAAAAATTTTCCCTAGCACCACATGAATAGTGCTGCACCATATTTGGTACAATACTATTCATAACTTCATTTTGGTATTGGTTTTGGTGTTACATTGGAGAAGTATTTTATACCAAAATAGTGTAAAAGGTGGTTTAGTGTTAGTTTTGATGTCACATTAGATATGGCCTAAAGTCGAAAACTTGCGTCAAAGGTCACTTTTAAATCAAAACAGCATGCCACCAATTCTACATATTCAAACATCCTCGGGAAACTCAAAACAATCAATAGGTGATAATGGATAGAGTTGATAAAATTTGGCACATGAACAAATGGATTTGAGTCATTAAATTTGATATAATTAAATAGGTCATGTTTGACTTAACCTCTTTTTTTTAGATCATGTTAAGATTTAAGTTCTTGATCATTTATCCAATTAATGACACAATTATTTATTAAAGATGAACATTTATATGGTGTTCTATTTCATAAAATTTTATATAAATTTAAAAATTTAATGGTGCAAATGTGTAATATTTTGGTAGATAAGTATATTTTATTTAATCAATATACAATATTATTTAAATATATGAAGGATTGTAATTTTTGTCAAATAGGTACAAAGTATTCATTGTAAATCATATTAAATACATATTAAAGGAGTTATGGGCCGATTATTAAATCAATCATATTTGAATAACTTAAATTTGACGTGATTTGAAGACGACCCTTCAGCTAGCTCTTACTGATACATACCACAATTTCATGCCAATAGCCCATAATACCTTTTAGGATCATTGACTTACCATAAAGGTTGTTGAACAATCTTGGTCTTCCAACTTCCGAGATTTGTTCAACCTCAACTTTTTAATAAATTATTAAACTCAAAGTTATATCTCTAATTAAACAAATAGCACTTGCTATAATTTTTTTTATTTCTTTGGATTAATAATTAATTGATAATTAATACAAGCTTCTATAATCGACACGTTGAAAGTTGCTTACTACTAGCCAAACCCACTAAAGCAAATCTGTTAATTGTCATATTATTTTATTTGTTGAAGCAAATAAAAGCATTGTTAATATCGAAAAGAGTAGTTGGTATTTTATGAAAAAAAAATGATTAAGGTTAAAATCAAAATGCCTAAAATACAATCATATTATAAAATTTATGGAATATGCTCCAAGATTCCACATGTGAAGCATGTAATTTCAAAGTAATAATAAAGTTAGTTGGATTATTATGAACAATGTTTGTTTAGGACAGTGATACATCTAATTCTAAACCGGCAAAAATTTAATAATTTTTATTAAAATAGGTTGACCTAAACCATTAACATGTCCAAATCAAATATTGACACTTTTACTTCCCATAGATTACGCTTGCTGTATTCCCAAAATTTAAGGCGATAATTGTTGTATTTTCAAGATTGACCACAAATTTGGTGCACTTCTTATAATAATTGTAATTTCATGTTAATGGACCAACTAATTCAGTCATTTTACCAGTTTATGTACATGATGGGGATTCTTCTTATTTGAATTCTCTTAAATTTTTAAAGATCTCATACCGTATGTCACCAATCAGCCACAAGAATTTTGCAGTGGAGAAACTAAAATCATAAGAAATATTGGTCCTTGATTATAACATAAGTGGAATTTTACCGCAGCCATCTATTTGAAAAAATAATGGAATTATCTGAACTTACATTCTTTATTTTATCTTTAATTCCTTATGGATATTAATTGATGATGCAGAAACGTAAAAATTGATTGATAGAAGAAACTAGGCTTATGATAAAAAAGTTTTATTAGAAAAATTTAAATGAATAAAATTAGGGTTTTGGGTCCCCTTTTATACTAACCCTAAATATCGCGAATTTATCAAAATACGTAAATTTGAAATATTATTGAATAATAAAATTCTCTTAGTCTAAATAAGAAAAACAAAATAAATGGCGTCCAAAACTGATATCTAAAAAAAATAAAAGATAAAAGAGTCCTAAAAGTAATAGGAAAAATAATAAAATAAATTAAAACTAAAAAATGACCAAGAAATAAGCGGAATTTTTAGTTCGATCACAGGGCAGAATGGTGCAAGTGGTTTTGGGTTTGGTTCGTCTCGTCACAAACTTCAAAACAGTATATTATGACCTCCGAAAAGTGTCATGCTCATTTCATAAAACCATCTACTTATTTCATACAACCATCCTACATCATTCGTATTTATTATCCATTTTTCTTTGTTTTCTTTCTTTTTTTTTTTTAAATCCACCAGAACCTTATAGAATTAATAATATTATGTTGATTATCAACTTCTTCACTTCAAGATTAGTGTTAAGTTTCATTCAATTTCAACTTTTCCAATTTGTCTAACACAAAAAGATTAGATTTTCCTAAAAATATGTATCGAGTTGTGTAATTAATATTGTACGTTAGGAAGTTCAATGAATTTTAACATGAGGGAAAAATAATTATTTTCATCAAACAAGAAGAGATATATTGATTACATTAAAATTTAGAAAAATTTGAATATTTCCCTATCTTATTTCTACTATCCAATTAATAATAAAATATTTTCTTTGCAAATCTTACTCAAGAAATAATCATTTACCACGAGTTAGGGTGCGTTTGCGGCTGCCCCAAACGCACCCTTAATTGATCAAGCACAACATCCCGAATCATAACCTATGTTTGAGTACAAACTCAACCTTAATGTCATAGGACTTACATTTTCCACTATTATAAATAGACAATGGTAGCTCATATCATTCTTCTTTTTTCCTTATTTAGCAAATATTTACAATGCCTAATTTAATATATATATATATATATATATATGATGTCATCCACTGCTTTACGTATTCACAAACAAGTCATTTTTTTTAACACATTATAAATAATTTTTCTTGGTATATAATGAAAGTCATTAATTGTCTATGAAACTGTCGTTGTTATAAATAAAAGAATTTTGTCTGTATACAAGCCTGTCATTTATAGAATCAGAGTATCAGACTAAAAATTTACTTAAGAAAAATATTCTTCTGCTTTTTTTATTGTTTTGAAATCTATTTCCAGAAAAAGAAAAATTAATGAAGGTTTTTTTTTTTTTGTTTTAGTTGGTAGTTCCTCTGAAAGGTTAAAAAATCACTAATGGAAAAGACACAATTTGAAGGCAAAAAATTACACTTGAACATATGCTAGTTTGTCATGATTATTTCATTTATTGTTGAATGAAAATATGAGAAGTTACCAAAGCAAAGCAACATTGAATTCAATTAAATGCAATTAAATTCTTATAAAAAATGCAATTAAATTTGTTAAAACAATAAAAATTTTAATTAATTTTATTATACACAAATAATAATAATAATAAGAATAAATTTTAAAAAAACTTATATTGGACCGACTTAATTATACCGTTGTATGCTCCTTTTCATTCATAGTTTTTCTTTTTAATTTTATTTTAATTTCAAGAATTCAGTATCACGCAACTAAAATATAAAATTTTATAATCCACATTTCAAATTTGTGCAATGAGATCGGAATATGTTAAAAGGAGATATAAATTTATAATGTGAATATTGGTCGATTTATTATGTGAATATCAAGTGGAAATATTTTCTATTAATATATAGAGTGTGTGACTTTTTTCTTCCGTACTAAAGGTGTGTTTGGAATTGAGGTTGAATAACTGTAGCTTAAAAAATTATAGCATTAAAGTGATTGGTAAACACTAATTACTGTAGTTTAGAAGCTATATTAATATGATTTTTCACTTATATGATGAAAAATCTATTATATTATTAATAATTTTGACAAAATTATTATTTAAAAATTATATTTATTATATACTATTAATTTTTATTTTATACTTATGATTTTTTTTCTACAGTAGCTAGCTTAAAAGTACATCAATCCCCCCCCCCCCCCCCCCCCCCTCTTTTTTTTTTTTTTTTTAATTTAAAATAATAAAAGAAATGAGAGGAAAAAAAAAAGAAATGAGAGGAAAAAAAAAAAGAAAAACATTTAAGACACAAACAAAACAAGTTGTAATAAAAGAAACAGGAAGTCTATGATTGTCTCTCAGCAAACGCAAGTGTCGGTGGTGTTTTTGTAACTTGTAAGGAAGAAGAAAGAGAGAGTATCTTTTTTTTTGTTTGAGCAACGAAAGAGAGAGGATCTGAGTAATTATATCTTTCGCTCATTTAAGATAAACTCTCACTTTCTTCCTCTCTCTTCAGCTCTTTGCATTTATCAGCTCCTCTCTCTTTACCAACTCACCTCAGCTCACCTCAATATGCTTTAAAGTCTAAATCTTTTGACCCATCAAACCAACAAAAACATTATCTTCTTCTTCTTCAAAACATACCCACATTGAATTTTTAATTTAGTTTTTATTTTTTTAAGTTTTAGTTGAAATGGGTGTAGATTTGAGGCAAGTTGTGGCTGGTATTTTGACACTCACAATGTTTGTAATGCTTGGTAATATGATTAAGAGAGACCACTTTGATTCTATCACTGTAAGTAACTCTATTAATATTACTACACTTGCCTTTGCATTGGTTCACTGCTTCTGATCTGCTTTCTAGTTTGCACTCTTTATTTGTAAAGTTCTGAGTTTTGACTTTCTTTTGAAATGTTTATATCTGTGTTTGTGTTTTTCTTTTATCTTAAGGTGTAGCTTGTTTGATCTGTTTTGGTATTGTGTGAAAGATTTTCAAGGCTTTGTACTTTGTAGCATAAAAATTTGATTTTTAATTTTTTCCTGTAGTAAATATTGATTTAAGGGAAAAAAATGGAACCATTTTTCTACACAGTATTGGTTTTTTGTTTTAGCTGTGCTGAAATGGAGGAATGGAATAGAAATTTGTATTCTGTTCTCAATATAACGGAACAAAATTGTTAAATTTATTGTTCTTTTGCTGTCTTTGTAATTGAATTTGTGTGTATAGATATGATTTGATGATTTTCTCTTGTAATAACAAATCTTTAACTGTCCTGGAGCTGCTCCTTTTATTACTTTCTGCTATCAATTAACACTTAATATTTTTTATTAATGTTGTGTAAAAAAGGAAAAACTTCCAGGGGATGTACAGGATGTTGCAAAGGTTGCGGAGCAGGGCCTTCGCACTATTGCGAAGCTGAGTAAAGGGCCTTGGCTTGAGGATGGTGAACAGCTAAAATCTTGTTGGTCCAAAATCAACTTTGGTAACCTAACTTGATTACTTTTATATCAGTGAAATTTTATTGATTACTGTATATCTGGATATATTTGTACCCAGAAATAGTATAGTGGAAGATGCTTCTCCTTGAATCACTGATGTAGTCTTTTTCATCCAATAGATGAGATAGAGGAGTCAAGAGGATTTGTTACTTTCTCGTTGACTAATGGCCCTGAGTACCATGTCTCGCAGGTATCTTAATGGCCTTTGAGTTTTGCATGATATATTGATTGTGTATTTTCATTTTTGCAATTTTGAAAAGGTTTTCATCAAAGGCGAAGTGAAGCACATTATTTCTGGTATATTCCTTTTGATATGGTGGTTAACATTCTTCTCTAAATTTAATGGTTACCAATGTATATCCAATACTATTTGTGCGTTGTTATGAGAAATGAAGGGCTTTGGTGAAGCTGTCTTGCTCTTTGCAAACTCATACATATCTTTGGCATCTGTTAGGTCTGGCTGTAGTTATTAACATAGCTATGCTTGCTTATCTCTTGGCTGAGGTGTTGTAGAAAAGATCATTGCTAAGATTTTAGTTCCCAGACTCTGTTTTCACGAAAAGTCTTATATCTCATGATTCTTAGTTGGATCAATCTACTTTGTTCTTTGTTTAATGTACCTTGCTTGTTAATCTGCCAGTTTCCTCTAATTATTGGGAGTATGTGCATATATTGACAAGCCTCTTTGATGTTTTTGCTCAACTTTTAATTCGATTTACTGGTGATTGCATTTTTCAGATTGCTGACGCAGTTGTTGTGGCAAGAGTTCTGCGAGCAACCCTTGTAGTCCCTGACATTAGAGGAAGCAAACCAGGTGATGAGAGGTTAGTGCTCATGATGGCTCCATTTTTATCCATTACAAGCGCGTTTTCTGCTGCTTCTGTTTGCTTAGGATTTATCATTGTCAAACCAAAAACTCTTGGATGGCTTTCTAAGTAACGGGATAAAGAGCAACTGAGAAAATGTAAATCAATAATTTTTTGTATTAATCTATGCAGAATTGTAAAGCTTGCTACAAACCAGTGAAATTAAATTTACTAAAGTTTATTTGGTGGGGACTAACAGAATTTTTTCATCTTCCAGGAAATTTGAAGATGTTTATGCTGTTGATAAGTTTATAAGAAGCCTGGATGGTGTGGTCAAAGTAGTAAAAGAACTGCCTGAGGAGATTTCAATTCGAAATCTTGCTGTTGTGAAAGTTCCTAATCGAGTCACTGAAGATCATATCGTAGAAAACATTCAACCCATCTTCAAAGCAAAGGGAAACATAAGGCTGGCAACTTACTTCCCTTCAGTGAATATGAGAAAGAGCACAGAGAAAAGTAATGCTGATTTAGTTGCATGTTTGGGAATGTTTGCAACTTTGGAGTTGCAACCAGATGTCAATGAAGTAGTTGACTCCATGGTCGAGCGGCTAAGAACATTGAGTCGCAAGTCAGATGGCCGGTTTATCACAGTGGACTTGAGGGTTGATCTATTGGATAATAAGGGTTGTCATGAAGGCAGTGGTAGGAAAAGTTGTTACAGTGCACAAGAAATTGCTGTATTTTTGAGGAAGATTGGATACGACAAGGATACCACCATCTACTTGACTCAATCAAGGTGGGATAGCAGTCTTTCGGTGCTGAAGGATATCTTCCCTAAAACGTATACAAAGGTGAGGCGTTCCCTTTTCTGGTCTGATTAATCTTCTGATAATGTTAAATGTTTTTGCCACATGATCTTTGAATTATTTATATGATATTGAGAGCATTCCGGTAGTTTTTGGCTACTTTCACTTTCAACCCGTTTCATTGTTATGCTTCAAACTATCAGCACCATGCTTGATAATTGTCAGTTCTTAATATTCAGTTTTGTTTTTGAGTCTTAAGGAACTGCTATTGTTCAAAAAATCATCTTTCATCGGTATACTATTGCAGGAAAACATCATGCCTGCAGATAAGAAGGAAAAGTTCCTTGATTCAGAAGATTCGGAATTTGAAAAGGTTATTGACTTCTACCTATGTTCACAGAGTGACGCTTTTGTACCAGCCATCTCGGGTCTGTTTTACGCAAATGTAGCTGGAAAGAGAATAGCTTCTGGTAAGAATCAAATCTTCGTTCCAGCTGATATTTCCGGTTCCTCTGCTTCCGCCACAGATTTCATCTCCCCATATGTTTTGAAGAAGAACCATCTGGCCCATTCATGTTTTTGTTAATTTCCATTTGAAGCAACCTAAAAGAAAGCAATTATTTGCAAAAAAAATATCGTGTTATTTAGCTCTGTCAAGCTTTTCAGTTAAGCATATGGACTGGTAAATAATTACTTTGTTCATACTTCAATTAGGTCTGAAAACTTGAAGTTCCCGAAACAAGAAGTTTTGTTATTAAGATGATTTTTCATGTTTGTTCAATCAGGATGTTTTGTAACCTCTTATGGTAAAAAGAATGATATTTGATTTGCTGCAGAACTTGATCATATATTTTGTTAATTGTAATATTTTTCATTCTAGAATCTTTTTTTTTTTTTTTCAATTATCTTTTTTCTATTCTAATAATTTGGTTGAACAAAAGGAATACAAGTTCGTGAAGATGCTGACACTGGTTGAATATATATATATATTTTTTGACACTGATACATTGTAATTAGATTGTAATTAATATTATATCAGATTATTAACTAATATTTATAAATCAGATTAATTAAACTATTATTAAGATGAGAGTTTACATTAATTGTATGAAGTATTGTGTAGATTTTAACCCTCATTAATGTTCAAAAGGCACTTATTTCACTCGCACTTGATAAGGAAGAGTAGATTTATTTACACTTAATAAAAAGGGAGAATTAAAATTTTCATATTACTACGGGGATTCTAACTGAAGCTTCCAGTTCTGGGCTGATTAATGTTAGAATTTTTTAATTTCAATATTTGACCAAATTCGGCCATTAGACTGGATTTAACGTAACTTCTAGTCAAAGTAAGATTTATCTATTGGCTCACTTGATTTCAACGTTCTGTTACTTATTTTTGCACCGAAAAGTTTGGGTAAGTTAAGTAAACTTTATATATAATCCTTTTTCATAAGGATCTCTTTAACTTACATTTAATGTAATTTATAGTTAAATAAAATTGCTCATTGGTTTACTTAGTTTTACTGTTTTGTTACTTATTTTTACACCGAAAAAATTTGATTATAAATTATAATAAATATAACTTATGTTCCTTCCTTCTTCAATTATGGGAACATAATTGAGTGAAGACAGTCTACTCTCTTTTAAAATATGAGTAGAGTAGACATTTCTCAAATATTAGAGAGGATTAAAAGATGGTCAGTACTATATAACAGTTAATATCTAGTCTTAGTAATAGTTTGATTGTAAATATATCAGTATTAGTCTCATACAATATGAGTTGTAATCTGAGCATCAATCTCATATAATTCAAAAAAAAAAAATATATATATATACATATATATATATAAAACTTAAAAAACTCTTTTTTTGAGTATATTACCATCTTGTATACGAAGATTACATTAAATCCGACTAATTCATATTTAAACTGAGTAGAACCATATAGGATGGTAAAACTCTTTCAACGAGTATTTAGCACAGTTAATCTATGCGCTCATTGGTTGAAAACTCCTTTCATTATATGCTTGAATCTGTAGAAAAACTTGTGTGAGACTCTTAGTGGGGATGTCAAAAAAAAAATCCGATCCGGATTGGACCCAGAAGAACTCGGATGATCCGGTTCGAGTTCAGCCCACA
This sequence comes from Clausena lansium, assembly GCA_030449835.1. NCBI lineage: Eukaryota > Viridiplantae > Streptophyta > Magnoliopsida > Sapindales > Rutaceae > Clausena > Clausena lansium. The sequence continues at coordinate 471,943 of JASUUF010000038.1, forward strand.
CTAGATGACGACAATTTGCGGAACCCGGCATTTTTTTTTTCAACCCGGACATATCCAGAACTGGAACCGGGAAGGCCGAACCCGGAAATCCGGAACCTGAGCCCGGGTACATTTTTTTTAAAAATACAAATATAAAAGAAAAAATTAGGGGGGAAAAAACTAACCCCAGTTTTACGTTTAGTTCAACAACGCCCGCCGTTTTTTCTCTTCTTCATCCCCCATCCAAATTCATCGATAAGTTATGCTAATCATCATCGTCGTCACTCGTTAATTCGTCATCAATCATCATCTCTGTTATTGGTTGCAAATTCACTCGTCATTCGTCATTCTTCATCCATCATTAATCATCAGTATTTTTACACAGCCAAAATCGAGACCAAAAGACGTTACAAACCAGATTGGAAGTGTTGTAATTTCAGTTTCAGGTATATGGTTTCAGTTTTGTACTTTTCGATTTGAATGTCAATTCGCAAAGAACACTCAGACCAGCCGCATGCATCGACTTTGATAAAATCAAAAAGGTCCCTGAGGCTTGATCTTGAAGGATTATAATTTTAGTGTTAGTTGAGGTCATTTTGTAGTAAGCATTTTTTTTTCCTCCCTTTTTTGGTTTGGTTGTCGTTCCAGACTTCGTTAAGCTCATAAATTTAGACATTTACCTCTTTGTTAAGCTGACTTTGTTTATCATATCTGTTTCTGGACTAAAGCTTGGTCGACATGGATTTGAAAATTGAATTTATGCTCGGTACCTTGTAGTTGTAAGCTCAACATTGTGTGAAAATGACTTGTGAAATTGATTTGTATTATTTGATGCTTTATTGCTTATTTGCTTTGAAACTTCTAATTTCAAAACCCGTTATTGTGATGTTAATGGATTTTTTTTTTTTCAGTTGGATTTAGATCTTATTTTATTTAAACTGTAAACAAGAGCAAGTCCATTTCAAAAAAATAAATAAATAAATAAAATTGTCACTTCATGTCTTCATTCATAAATTGTCCGGGAATATAAACTCATTGTTAGCCAACAAATCCAATGACTATAATTGTTGTAACTAAAAACCCAAAATTAATAAAACAGTGCTACTAATGTGATCTTTAGTAAGTATTATAATGGGTATATATTAGAAACGAATATGAGATTTGATTCAAATGTAGCAATAAAAAAAAAAAAAAACACACACACACACTTAAGCTGAGAGAGACAGCTCATGTGTTAGCTGCCATATGAAAAATCAGCTGGGTTACTAATTGGAAATCCTTGAATACATCAATTTCTCCAACAACTTTCCATATTTTTTATGACATTTTAAAAAACGTGAAAAAGGAAAATAACCGTTATTGTCTTACCAATATTAGAATTATGAACAAGTGTATAAAAATCAAGATTACATCTCCCTTACATATCACAAGCCAATCTTTTGATAAAACCATTGGGAGATTTTTTGAATCATTTGAAAGATTTGGTGAGAAGATATTGGAAATACTACCCAAGAATCTAAAAAATGTCTTGGAATTCACGTAGCAGTAGATGTGCAGCTTGCAAATTTTTGAGAAGAAAATGCCCTAAAGATTGTGTGCTGGCACCATATTTTCCCTCAAATGATCCTCAGAGATTTTCTGATGTTCATAAAATCTATGGTGCCATCAACATTACCAAAATGCTCCTGGTAATTATAACATTAAATTCGTAAACTCTATTTACTATAATTTTCTTTATTTTCTTTATAAATCTTTGTTTGCTTATAAGATATGATTCTGTTTCCCATTTTATAATTTTCTCTGTAATAAATTATACGCGGGTTTTTGCAGAATTTGGATAACTTTATTTTTCTTAATGAAACTAGACCTTTGTCAAAATGATAATATGATCATAGCAAAATTAAAATTTTCTTACTTTTTCTACAAGGTCTTAGAAAACCATATGTACATATGTATGTGTGTATGTAATTTTCTAAAAGCTATATATAATTATAGATTAACTCTAAGACAACCATAAATGTTATTTTGAATATGTTAAATTTGATTTATGTCAAGATTACGGTTGATAATTAATTGATTATCTCTTATTTAAGATTTCATTCGATTTCATTAACAGAATCTTCCACAACATTTAAGAGAGAAAGCAGCTGATAGCATGGCTATTGAAGCAAAGCTACGTGTTCAAGACCTAGTTGGATGTGTTGGAATAGGGTAATATTTAGGGACCTCCTCTGAGGTTTGGTGTATTTACAGTTTGATAGAAAGTATTCATATAATTACAGTGACCGCCCCTGATGTTAGTATTATGTTAAGTGGACCGATAGTTGACTGTCGAAATTTCAAAAATACCCTTGCCGCCAAAATTTGTCTTCATTCAGATAAGGAACTGATGGGTAATAGAATTTATACAAAAATAACAACATACAAATTCGCAACATAACAAAAAAATTGACACTGCATAATAAAAAAAAATTGACATTGTGCTGCCAATATTATTGTTGAAAATAAACAGTAATATTTTGAGCAGCACTACTTATGAATGGAGCATTTTGTAGGCTCAATAAATCACCATATGAGATGTTTCTTCTTCTTCATCTTAAAAACTCGTGGGGCAATTATTTAAACTCATTACCCATTCAACTCATCAACAAAATCATGGTGATATACTACTAAAAGTCATGGATTCTCAAAGCTCCAACACAACAAGCCTCTATATCCATGACAGCAGTGCTTCAAACTTTACTTCTTTAGCTTCACATACAGGCAGATCAAAGCAAACATCCTTCACATCTACTCTATATGTCATTAACCTGTCTTCCTTAGTCCACAATTTTCTAATGGGAGGCATCTAAGACAACAGACATAATGTCCATACTAGTGATTGTTAACAAATAACTAAACACGAGATATAATCAAATTTTAGCCAATTTCCATGAAATATATTTTCGAGCTCCCACTAGAGCGAAATATTTATTCACATATACTGATAAGCCATGAGACTATATATATTCGATCCAAAATTTTTGTTTAAAAAAATTAAGAAATAACTAGAAATTCTGATTTTATATTAAAATAAATAAAAATTTAAATTTTGGATTAAATGGAGCAAACAGTGCCTAAATCGGATTCCCGGATAGCAAGATACAGTAAAAACATTAATCTGAATACACATTGCCACACGCAAAGGTAGGAGCGTGTCATTCATGCGTGATACAGTGTGCGCTACAATCACGCTACAATGCTCTACAATTCGATACAGTATGCCCTACTGTACAATGTGCGTCCCACACGCACTGCAGCGCGTGGATCCTTGCGTGGCTCAGTGATATTGGGTCCGCCACCATCCAACTTGATTTTTCATTCTAAATCTAACGGTGCCTTCAGATTTTCAAACGGAGGTTAGAATAAGCCAGAATCATTTGAAAAACCGATTCTGTCACTATTCATCATCTTCTCCAAAATTAGGGTTTCTGATTTTTTGTAACCCTAATCCGACCAGATTCGTATTTTGGCCATAACTTTCTCGTTTTAAGTCCATTTTTAACAATCCCATATCGTTGGAAAGCTCTCGGAAAGATCTTTCCAATAATATATTACACATAATGTCAGGTTGCCTGGATCAAAATATATGAGGAAATAAAGTTTCGGATATCATGATTTCTTAGCGTTCATGCAATCCAATCCCTAGGTTGTTTTCATGTCTACTAATTCCAAAATTTATGCTATAATTCCAGCATCCAGAACATGATATCAACAGCCACCAGATTACAAATTCCATAAGAAATTAATTAACATATGAAATTCATAATTTTTCATAAAATAAATTCAACTATGTGCACGAATCCAACACAAAACAGGCTTTGACACCAAAAGGAAATTAAAAGGAGTCCAAGAAGCCTTACCTTTTCAAATTAAGCAACGGAATAAAAGGTGTTGGATCAAGTCAATCGTTGACAAGAAATCACAATTAGAAATCCTCGTCTAATCACAGTATAAAATGCCTTTTACAGATGGGTTGTTAAATGTTCTTATTTGATCTTAATGAAGAAGAGAAGAAGATGAAGCTTCTCTGTTTTTACGCAAACACACTTATGCGCAATTATCATGAGGGAGTTATAACCAAAGTGGGAAGTTGATTCAAATTCAACTTCCATAAACCGTACATGGTAACTATCAAGTAGTTACCACGTACGGGTCGGGTTGGGTCGATTCATTATGGGCGACCCACCCGTCCAACAGTAAGAAATTCCAAAGAAGAAAAGTAGTTAAGAAGATATCTTTTTTACTTTCTTTAAAATAATTATTTCAAGAAACTTTTTTTCTGCTTCAAAAGTGAATCAATCTACGATAACCAAATGAACAGGGCTCGGTGCGTGGCGAACGGAATGGTTCGTCAGGCCATTCCTCGGCTTAACCCCCTCCTATTTTAAATAGGAAGATAGTTTTTGAAATAGATAAATAGCTTAATCTTTTTTTAGAAAAATTAATAATGAATTAATAGTTAGACAATATTATTAATTATACTTCTTTAATATTAAGATTATCAAATATAAAATTTGTTTAAAACTTCTTAATTGTAAGATAATAATTAATTAAAGAGAGCCCAAAAAATAACTTATCATATTATAAGTAACTTAAAAAATCTATTAATTTGAGTATATTAAGGAATATTAAGGAAATACTAAAAAGGAAAAAAAAAAAACTTAGGTGATCACAATCAGACCTTCCTAACATATGAGATATTAAAAGATCACCTAATTTACCTATGCTTAAAGGCACTCATTAAGCTTTAGACCCACAATTATATCATTTGTGTAAACACACACTGACACAAGTGATCGATAAAAATGCAAACATAATTTATCATTACCAAGGATTTATTCGAAGTCATATCTTAGGGAGAGCTATACACAGGATCACTAATAATTACCAAGGTTTTATACATTGTCCATCTTTGTCAGTGAGGACAGTGGAAGCATCTGCAGACCATAATTCTCCATTCTCCCAATGATTCCCCAACTCGAAGCTCCCATAATCATCAAAACGATAATCAAGATCTGAATCTGCTGACTCAAACAAATTCTCAAAACCATCATCATAATCATCATCATCATTATTATCGAGGTCATCAACTTCATTGTGGCCACCATCACTACTACATTCATCAATATAATTTCCAAAAATGCTCTGCTTTCTCCTCTCTCGTCTCATCTTTTTCCCCTCCCTAACCAACTCCATTAACTTTTCTTTAATTAACAGAGTTTCGTCTCTTTCTAAAAGCATACCCTTTTCATCAAATTCTTCCACCAACAGCACAGAGTTTCTTATGCCTTTTGGACTGACATAAAATAACTCTGGGTGCCTCAATATCATCGCCCTCAACTTATTTGATAGCCCGAAATCCTTCCTAAAATGAGTCAAATGGTCTATCAAAGTTCGCTTTTCCACCATCATCCCTAACACCTCTCTCACCAATGCACAAGCTCTCTTCTCCGCCTGAAGTGACTCTTTAGGAAATTCTTCGAAAGAGGTGTTGTAAGGACACACATTAGGCAGCTCGCCAAACTTTATCAAAAAGTCACGATGACGTTTCTTCAAATTCAATCCCTTTCGGAGTCTCAAGTGCTTGAACTTTGGAGGCCTGTCAACAATCAATCCCAGTGATTTCGTTTCAGCACAAGGCAAAGGAACTGCCAACTGAGGGTCCCATGACACAAGTTCAAGAGCTCGGCCATATGAGGTGTCAACGATCTTGAATTTGTCCGGATAGTCATTGCAGAGGCGGGAACGGAAATTAGGCAGCAGGCCAAGATCAGGAGCAAGATGAACCAGCTTTGAAAGCAGCAGCCGGCGATGAGAAGAGAGCATGAGAAGCTTCTGGAGCTTGTTGGCCAAAGTAATCGACATGGCTGATTTTAGACTCATTTCCTGAGCAGCAAGAGCAGCTGCAGCTGGGGTCAAACGGACACATTGTTGATAGCCTGATTTAGTTGCATTCAACGGCGTGGGTGGCATTGGAATTGGAAAGACTTCGAATATCATAGGATAACGATGGATCATTGACCGTACAGACTTAGGCTTCGGGAGTGAAAGATAGTACCTGCATTTAGAAAGAATGTGAATCGGGATGTAGTGTTTTGGCTTGGAGAGTAGTAATGTTTTCAACTTTTGCACAAAACGGGTCCTGTTATGCTTCACTATGTGTTTGTCAAGTGAAGGGCTTCGTACAATTTTCGGAGATGCACATGTTACTGAAATAGAGACATTTCTCGGCTTCTTACTAGCTTGATGAAAGCTGTAACTGTTTCTGTATATCAGGGGAGGAGTTGATGAGAAGAAGCTGCAACGGAGAAAAATATCAGTTTGCGAAGAAACAGGGAAAGACAATGTCATTTTCAGCTAGACTTTATCACAAGCAGGTGGCGTGCAACTCCAAAATTGACTACAGCAACGCACCGGCAATGAGAAATCTACCAACGAAGAGAAACTGGCTTGCTTTTTGAAAGACCAATAACTGGCTTATATTTGAATTTTTCATTTGAAATTCATACACCGCTGGATTTCTTATGCGGCCATCCAACGGTTGGGACATTTTGCAGTTAATAAAAAAATGACTCAATAATAAAATGAATATTATTATAAAATGACTATTATTATTATTAATAATAGAATATTTTATTGTGCAACTGAGTCATTTTATTTTTTATAAATTTATTTTTTATAATTATTTTTTAAAAGTAGGGTGGATTATCAAGTGATTACTTATACTTTATCCAAATTTAGTGCAAAGCTGTTTAAATTAGAATATTATCAAAGCCCCCCTCATTTAACATTGTTAACATTGGGGATGTCAATTTTTTTAAAAAAAGGAAACGTTAATTAATATGACAATGATTTCTGTACTTGTGTAAATCAAGTAAATCGATTACAACTGATATAACAGACGTCATAATTACCTATCAAATTATATTATATTAATTGCTGCACCTGTAGTACATCTCTGCATCACATACACCGGTTTTTGAATTTTTTATTTAAAATTCATATACCGTTGGATTTCTTATGAGGCCATCCGACGGTTGAGACATTTAGTAATTAAATCTGGCTGCCGAAACCGGCGGTGAACAATTGATAGATGGCAAATATCAACGGTAATTATCAATTGGCTACTTGTACTTTAATAAATTTAAAATATATCTATTTAAATTAAAAACTTATCAAATAACCCCTCAATTTAACACGAAAGTTGGAAACGTTATTTTTTTAAAAAAATATATAAAGCATCATCATATGGAATATTTATCTGATATTTTAAGTCATACGCTATAAATATATGTTACCATAATTTCGAATTCCATACCATAATTTCGAATTCCACCGCAAGTTATATCAAATCTAAATATACTTTTCTTATTTTTTAATAAAATTAAAATATACCTTTTTTTTTTACATTAAAAGATACTTAAAATATGACACTTCTATATCAGTAAGAATAATAATTTAAATATAAGTTAATGAAATTGATTTTAAATTAGTTGAATTATTTTTAATATTATATTATAAATTTAATGATATTTTGCATAAAAATTAATCATAATATTTTTATTAGCATTATGATAGTGCAACGCAGTCTGTCTGTAGAATCATATTAAATCATATTTATTTCTAAATATATAGAAAAAAATCAATCTTTCAATGCACATAGAGTGACTCAAACCTCTACCTACTAATATGAGGATAGTTTTTATCCAAGTATTGGATAATTATCAAACAATTATCTTGTTGATGGTATCAAATATTCTAATTACATAAAATATTATTATTTTTATTATTATGATTAATGGTAGAATCAATATGTTATATGTATACATTCTAAAAAAAAATTTGTATATTAGATAAATATAATGTATCTAATGTTTGATATTTTTAAATAATACTCACGAATTTATACAAATTTATGTAAAATTAATTATTTTATTTATTCTTTTATACTATATTATTTGTATGGTTACATTTATTCATTGTTTTAAGTCACACTATTTCTATAAATACTTAAAATAGACACTTACAAACGTAATGTTAATTTTTGATATATTGCTATTAGTGGTATCATGACTAATAATCTAATAACATTAAAATTTATTTTTTTATATTGGTAATAACTAGAATTGTCAACCAATTTTAATTAGATTTAACTAAATTTAAATTTAAGTAGGATACTTATTATCAGTATTAGATGTTTATTATTAGAATGTGTATACGGTCTATATATGACATTATTTTATTTTAATAATATAAATAGTAATATTCATAGTTTATAATTTTAACTCTTACATTCCACATGATTTAACTCGTGATATATACCATATTTTCATCAAAAACCATATATACATTGTTTTTGGATAATTATGCCTTTTGACAAAAGTGACCTAAATTCTCAATGTAACCATCTATGTAATATGGATAATTACAATCTTTTTTATAAATTAGCCTAATGGCAACCCAATTCTTCTCCACCCATGTAAACAAGGTTCAAACCCAAACCTTTTGTTTCTAACCCAAGATAATTATAATTTGAATACAACTAATACGAAATAATGTTGTATTTTATTATAGTTCCAGTCATATAATTGAAGCATGACTATTACATTTTTAAAGTAACTCAAAACTATCACAAAAATAAGTGGTTGCATGATTTGTATACTAAATGTTGTGCAATTTATTTATAGGTGTTGCAAAATAATTGCAATATTTTTTTTTAATTTGTAGTACTAATAGATAATAATATAGCAATTAAAAATAAGTAAAGATGGCCAACGGGTCGGGCGGCACGTGGCACGTACAGCACGAGTACATTTCGATGAGGAACATGGCACGGCACGCAGGTGGGCCTGGCCGGACTTAGAAATTTAGGCACGTGGGCCTTAAAAACACGATACGATTAGAGATGGGCTAAAGCACTGCACGTGAAAAAGCATGTAATAAGCACGTTTTACTTTTTAACGAAAGTAAAATTAAATTTATGATTTTACAAATAACTTGAAATTGAATATTTTAATATATTTTTTTGCTTGCATAATTTTTTTAAATTCATTTAACTTTTAGTTTAAAAAAACACTAATTATTTTATGTTTATAATTTATTAAATGAATAGCTGATATCATGATTTTAATAAATAAAAATTATAAATATCGTGATTTTATAAAATAAATATAATAATGTTATTATGAACTATGATCTATGACTCTATGTAAATCTAAGTTAACAATTAAGTTAATCGTTAAGAAAAATTTATTGTTATTATTGTTGTTGTTAAGTATAACAAGAATTCTAATATAATAGGATCTAACTTAATAGTTATAATATTCTCTTATTATTATTAGTTTTTATTATTGAATATGAACTTGAATTTTGAATTTTTGATTTTATTGAATTTGACTAAAGGCACATGGACTAAAAAACAGTACATAGAATTAAAAAAAATACATCAATAGCTTAACATACGTTCTTAAAAAATTAAAAAAAAAAAAGCTTGTCGTGCTTTTTTTCTTAAGCACGGCACGCATGGGCACGGCAAGTGTGCCAAGCCGAGCCTAGGCAAAAAAAATTAAGCACGGCACGACACGCCAAGAAATATATAATAAGCATGGCACAGCACAGGCACAAACACGCATGGGCCTTCCTTTGTGCCGGCCCAGCCCGTTGGCCACCCTTAAAGATAAGTAACACTTAATAATATCAAATTAATTTATAATAATATAAGTAAATTAAAATGAAATGAATACTTTATCATTTTGGCGAGCAAAACTGCCGCCAAAATGAAATATTTACTAAACATTATCATTTTTTTTATCTATAAATCTGAAAAAAAAATTCAATTTTTTATTAAAAGTATAAATACTAAATAAGTGTAAAAAGAAAAATTAGGGCACAGCCGGCCCTAATTTTTTTTTTCCTCTTCAATTCTCGCTCTTTCCTTCTCCTCTCAACTCTCGTTTCTCCTCCTCCACATCCGGCCATACTTTTTCTTTTTTTATTAGTGTTGATCACTCTCTAATCCATACTCTCCACTGATTTTTTTCAATTCCATTTTCCACTCTCCAATGCTTGATATGCTAGCCCTTTTTTTCTTTTAATATCTGTGTCATTTTGCATAAAAATTTTGAATGTGGATTTTGGGTGACCTTAAGGAGAAAGTTATCAATTTTTTAAGTGGATTTTGGGTGAACTTAAGGAGAAAGTTATCAATTTTGGACTCTCCTTACTTATTTAATTGTTTGGGAATATGTGTTTAATAATCTGAATATTTTTTTTCTATTAATTGAATGGTGGTTACTGTTTAGGGTTGAAGCTGCTAAAGGCATCTATGGAATGCCAATATGTATTGACATGTGATTTCCTTTGGCCCATGTTCGGTTGCAAGAAAGGAGGAGGGAGGAGAGGAGAGTAGAAGAAAGGAAAGGAGGGGAAAAGGAAAGGGAGTTTAATTTCCGTTGTTCGCTTTGGTATAGAATTAATGGAGGAAAGGAATTTAATAATTTTTTATTTAGACAAATTTACCCTTTATATTAAATTTTAATATTTATCATTAAATTAATAAAAAAAACTACAAATATGTTTAACAATTTAAAAACTAACCTCAAGATCAATATTTTATCATTAATGTCTTAGCTACATTTATATTGCTTTTATTAAAATTGCTTTTGCCTATCATTAACAAAAGTGCTTTGACAAATTATTATTCAAGTGCTTTTATCAAAAATGCTCTTTTTCTTTTTTTTTTTTAAATAAAAAATTAATATTATTTAAAAAAATCCCATGATATTACTACAAAAATATTAAATTTGAAATGCTCAAATGAATTAATAAAAGCATAGTCTATAATATTATTAAAAGATCATAGCCCATAATATTACTAAAAACAAAAAAAATAACCTAGCCCATAATAACAAAACCATAGTTGGCCCATACATTTCAAGTACTCAAATTTCAAATGTTCAAATTTCAGGTGCTCAAGCATAACCAAAAAAAAAAAAATTAGCCAAATTTCAAGTGCTCAAACATAACAGAAAAAATATTAATAAATTATAACATTTAAGCATGAGTTAGATTTCACCATTAAGGAAAAGTCTAACCCATGTTTCTCTATCCTCATCACAAAGACTATAAAAAACATTGAGCGCTGTACTATCACGAGCAATTTGAGTGGTGGCTCTAAGTCGTTCTACCGTTGTAAGACCACTAATTTTCTTCAACTCTTCACTCAATCCTACTTGTTTGTCATTAATCTCTTGTCCCATAGCTCGACTTACGACATTAGAAGAGTCTTTCATTTGTGCAACGATAAGAGTTGTCAGCTCTTTAAGTTCTCCAAGCTCTTCCGAATCTTCATTTCTTCTCCTTCTCCTTGATGAGCTATTTGAAGTTTTTGGACGCTTCCGTGAAGCAAGTGAGAAAGAAACACTTTCAGCAACATCATCTCCCACATCCTCAACATTCAAGTTCTCTCCTTGAGTGTAGCTAATTTCTTCTTTCTCAAGTTGTTTGTCTCAGTTAAGCTTAAGTCATCCATTACTGCAACAAAAAAACAAACATCCAAATTATACAATTTTTTTTTAACTAAACAGTAACAAAAATCTGTAACCAATACTATACAATATAAAATTCAGTATCCCTTTATAGGATACCCCAAATATAAAATGTTTTCTAGATGATGATATCTAATATCACTTTTAAGGTTACCCTGAATCCTTCCAACAAATCAAACAGGTAACCAAACCCAAAAAAAAAAAATTCAAACAATTGCAAAACATATTCAATCTCTAAAAATGCTCTAAATCAGCCAAAAAAATCCACAAAAATTTTACCAAAGGAACAAAACAAAATTTAAGCTAAGTCTAGTAAAGTTAAAGCACATCAAAATCAACAATGCAATTAAAGCATAAGTCCCCAATTATGCAATTCAATTGACGAATACACCTAGAGATGAAGAGAATAGGCAATTAAAGCTGCAAAGTAAAATGTCATGCTAAAAGAAAGATCAACAATGCTTCTGCATTTTTAAACAAACAAACATACCCAGAACCACAAAGATCATAAAAACTAATTAAACAATAAGAAAATATTTAAAAGGGACAAGGACCTTAGACTTAGGAATAAATTTAGGAATAAATTTGACAGCCACATCCTGGCCTTTCAAACTTTCTTTTTTAGCCTTGGCGGAGCAAGTATATCCAAAATGCCCATGCCCCACTTCTTCTCCAAGCTCATAATGAGCAACAAACTGCTTTGACAATCCAAAATTCCTATCCAAACCAATATCACTCTCATTTCCTTTAGGAATTGAGGCCTCATTAGGCTTCACAGAACCATGCCTTCAGCTAATCTAGAATCACACTATTCCTACTAATGCTACTTTAACACACAAAGTTACAATTTACAGTGAAAACATCTTTTGAATTATCAAAATCTTTTAAACAACTGCATGTTGGCCTGTGTTACAGGGCAACTTTATTTCAGTCTCTGTTTCTAAAAGGCATTAAACTAACCTCTCCAGCCTATGCCTATCAGACTATCAAATCTACAGAGACTAGCAACAATTTTCACCATTAAAATCCAGCATCACCAATGTTAAAAAAAAAAAATCCAGAATCGCCATAGAAAAAAAAAAGACATCAACACTAATTTACTTGCATAAAAATTGAAGAAATTAAAAGATATTCTTAAATTTAAAAAAATAAAATTGAAAACCTGAGACAGAAGACCGAGAGATTGAAGCTGACAGAATCAATAAATTCGTTCTACTATTAGAAGCCGAGAGATCGAAGTTGAGACTGAGATATCGAAGTTGAAATTGTGAGATCGAAGCCAAGACGCTGTAAGGAAGATGATGAGACGCTATTGAAACTTGGAACAGTTTGTATGCTCAAAAGCTGTCACCAGCGCTCTTTATCGCCGGTGACAGCTGCCGGAAGTTGAGAGAGAGAGAGGATCCTCCGATTTTGAGTGAGAGGCTGTGGTGTTATGAGAGAATTAGGGCTTTTTCCATTTAGATTTATTTAAGGATAAAATTGGAAAATTAAACTCAAGTGAGGTTAAAATAGGAAAACCATATCTTTTAATTGTGTGGAATTCAAATTTCCTTGCACATTTAGAAGGAAACCAAATTCCTCAAATATTGGAAATTGGGGTTGGAAAGGAATTTGTTTTCCAACCGATTGTTGCCAACCGAACAAAGGAAAATGCAGAGGAAATGGAATCCTGCCTTAATTTCCAGCAACCGAACATGGCCTGGGAACTTGGGAGCTTAAGATTTCAAGACAGTAAGTTTTCTCTATTTTTAGTCATATTCATGCTCTGTCATTTCGTATATAAATAAACGAACAATTGATTCCTACATGATACACTTTTGGTAGAAAAAGTTCTCCCAATTCCAACAAATATTAAATAAATAAAATCTAGTATTAAAAAATATAGTGTTGTCTTTAGTGTGTTGGAGATTTTTATTTATTTAATCTTTGTTGCAAAGAATAAGTCTTGTATTGTCCTAGGCTTTAGGTGTTAGTTGTTAAATCTGATTTGATTACCTAATTTTTAGCTTAGTGGTGCAGAGTCCTATTTTGGTGCTAAGATTCGTTGATTGTACTGTATATAAAGAGCATAAGTTGTAAGCTTAATGTGTAGTGTGAGTAATAAAAGTCTTCATTTAGCATAAGTTTTTGCCTCTTTTTAATTTCTTATCATAGTGTTCTGTTTGTGATACAAGATGCTGCCAGAAGCTCATTGATGTTCTGATAAAGGTGGTGACTTACATAGTGATGGATAATTTAGGAGTGATGCCTGTGTCTACTAGATCTTCTATAACTTTGCTCATTAAATTTAAGGATATGGTTGTGCTTTAGGAGTATCCATGAGATGAGAAGTAAAACTGTGTGAGATCAAGATTGCATTTAGTTGTCTCTAATTAAAGCTGAGCTCACTCTTCACCAGTTCGCTAAAGATCTTATCCTAGAAGGTCATTTACGAAAAAAATCAATCTCTTTTCCTTTTTATTTTTAATATTTTTTCTTTTTCTTTTTTAATTGGAATTTCGGATTTTTTTGCTTGATGAAATGTCTAAATCAGATCATATGTCTATGTTTTAACATAGTTCAAAGTTGTTTGTTTCCTGTAAAATGTTATAATTATAAATTTTGTTTTTTTTTTCATTTGTATCAAGTCTAGATCAACATTCTATTAAGGAAAAAAAGTAAAGAAAAGAAAAGAAAAACGCAATAGATTAATGGTTGTTATGATGTGTATTGTGAGGAGAATTTTGATGTAATTCCTTAAGTTTGGAACTGTATTATAGCTCTAACACGTGCAAGATGAATCAGCATTCTATGCACTGGTCATACACATCTTTATCATGCTAACTGATCTTTTCAATAATTTTTTTGCTTTATTTATCCATTTTTATTTTCTTTGGTGATTAATATTTTTTATGATGCGAATCATGCAAATATGTTTACCTGATAATCTTTTTGCAATTTGGTGTTGGTAATCAAAAGTCCAATATTTTATCCAGAAAAAGAAGTTGGATCACTCAGTTTATATGTTTTAAAAATTTCCTTGCTGGAGTATATTCATGCATAATTTTAGTTACTCCATTTATAAATGGTAGTTGATATTTTATTGTCATAAAATGAGTTCTTTTCTTTTCAGGGCCATTTGGCATCTTGCAACTCAGGCGATAAATGATCTTTTTATTTCCTATCGTGTGGTTATCCTCTTGGAATATTTAGAGTATGGAAGAAGTAGCTATTGCAATTTGGCTGCCAAGGCTCCCAATTTTTTCTTTTTTTATTCTCTTCTCTTGCGGTAAGGATTTTTTACTTGGCTGCACCTGAGATGTTGTGTATGTTTCATTTTATTCCTAGTGAACTCTTGTTATTTTAATTTGGATTGTGGAGTATTCAACACACATTGTTGTATTATTTTTAACTAATTCTGTATGTTCAGTTCAACTCCAGTGATATTATTAATTGGAAATTCTATTAGTTTTCATGAAGATTCTGTTTGCTTGATTATTTTTGCCAATGTAATTGATCGGCATTTTTGTTATTGCCGATATTTTCATGATCTAAAACCTGAATTTAGACATTATTTATCTGAAATAAATTTTATTTTTTAAATTAAAATTTTTTCTAAGAAAAAAAGAACATGTCAATCCATGTGATTTTAAACTTGTAATTCATAAATGATAATTGAGAATATTTATTGTTATTGTTAAATTTTTAAACTAAATTTATTATGTCTTATGAAGATAGATAGCGTAGCTTTTCGAAACGGTTTCAGTTATGTAATGAAAAATTGGAGAACTTATTTCGGAAATTGAAAATAATATGCCTTGTTTTTAGGAGACATGCATACTTGAAAAGGAGTGCTACTCATTAAATCATTATAAAAAAAATTTGTTTATAATTATTATTTAAATGATAAATGAGCATAAATATGTATAAAAATCAAAAACTAAGTATAGATGATCAAATCTCTATAATGAATAATGGTTTCAATTAAGAAAAGATATTTCAACACCTTAATTTGTAAATTATACAAATCAATTGTATAATTAAAATATTATTAATATCTTAGCAATATATCTAAAAAGATTATAGAAATAACATGACATATACAAATCCTTGTTACATTTAACTATAAATCTCACGAGGCATGATAGTAACAATAATAATTACAACTTTAGTAATAGTAAAAATAAATAATAACATTACTTATAACAACATGAATTTTTTTGTTGAAGTGATGAGAAATTAAAAATCTATTTTGAAAAGAAAATAGAATGGTGAAAATTTAATACAAATTAAGTGTTTTTTTATTAAATTTATTTTAAAGATAAATAATTAGAATTAATTGAAATGATATAATGGGGCAATCCAACAACAAAAAAAAAATGGAGATATTTTAACAAAAGTAGATTAAGTAAGCTTCAATTTTGTAAGTTAAAAATTTGTGTAACTTAACTTATATCATCATAGATTTAGAAGCATAGCAATTGCAATCATTCTTACATGTTATTTATTTATTTACTAGTGAAGTTATGAAAAATTAAAGCAATTAGTTTGAAAAGTAAAGAGAAAAATGAAAATAAACGCATAAATTTATTTTAAATATAGCTAAATACTATTAATTAAAATGATTAAATGAGAATAAATATGTATAAATATTAAAAACTCAAGTATACATGCAATCAAGTTCAAAAGATCCATGAAGTAATGAAGATAAAAAAAAATGGACTTAGATTATGGACCTAAAATGTTGAAAATGATAAAGGGTTGCAACAAAAATTTTTTCAATATTATGTGATAAATTGATATTTGTTAAAATAGTAAGGGATCAAACATAATTTACCTTATTGATATTATTATTTTTTTTAAAAAAGTAATATTATTAGTTAAAAAAGGACATGTAACATGCAGTTAAAGTGTTGGAATTCAATAAAAAGTAGGAATATAGAACCAAAGTGTGGTGGGAAAAAGAGTTGAAAAGGTTAACCCAAAAGTTGGAACAACTTACAATGAATTTGATAAATTTCAATAAGAATTAGAGATCTTAAAAATAAACTTGAAATATCTACTCAAAATATTGAAATTCAATAAAAATAGTAGGAATATAGAACCAAAAAGTGGTAGGAATAATAGTTGAAGAGCTTAACCTAAAAGTTGTAAGTACTCACCAATAATCTGATAAATTCCAACAGTAAGTAGGGATTCAGAAAATGAACTTGAGACATCGATGCAAAATTTTCAAATTTAATTAAAAGAATAGGAATATAGATCCAAAAAGTGGTGGAAACAAGAGTCGAAGAGCTCAACTAAAAAGTTGGAAAGAATTACCAAGAATCAATAAATTTCAACAATAAGTAGAGATCTAAAAATGAACTTGAAACATCTACACAAAATGTTGGAATGCAATAAAAAGTCTAGGAATACAAAACCAAAAAGTAATGGGAACAAGAGTTAAAGAACTTAACCCAAAAGTTGAAATAATTTATTAAGAATTTGATAAATTTCAATGGAAAGTATGGATCTAAAAATTGCACTTGAAACATCTATGTAAAATGTTGGAATTCAATAAAAAATTTAGGAATATTGGACTAAAAAGTGGTGGGAACAAGAGTTAAAGAACTTAACTCAAAAGTTGAAATAATTTACTATGAATTTGATAAATTTCAACATGAAGTAGAAATCTAAAAATTGAACTTGAAACATCTACCAAAAAAGTTAGAATTCAACAAAAAGTGTAGGAATATTTAACCAAAAAGTGGTGGAAATAAGAATTAAAGAGCTTAACCCAAAAGTTGAGATAATTTACCAAGAATTTAATAAATTTCAACAAGAAGTAAGAATCTAAAATTGAACCTGATATATTTACCAAAAATGTTGGAATTCAATAAAAAGAGAAGGAATGTAAAACTAAAAAGTGGTGGGAACAAGAGTTAAAGAACTTAACCCAAAAGTTGAAATAATTTACCAAGAATCTGATAAATTTCAACGGGAAGTAGGAATCTATAAATTGAACTTGAAACATCTACACAGAATGTTAGAATTCAATAAAGAGTATAGGAATATTAAACCAAAAAGTGGTGGAAACAAGAGTTAAAGAGCTTAACCCAAAAGTTAATATAAATTTACCAAGAAATTGATAAATTTCAACGAGAATTAGGAATCTAGAAATTAAACTTGAAACATCCACGCAAAATGTTGGAATTCAATAAAAAGTATATGAATATTGAACCAAAAAATGGTGGGAATAAGAGTTAAAGAGCTTAACCCAAAAGTTGAAATAATTTACCAAAAATCTGATAAATTTCATTGGCAAGTAGGGATATAAAAATTAAACTTGAAATATCTACACAAAATGTTAGAATTGAATAAAGAGTAAAGTAATATTGAACTAAAAAGTAGTGAAAACAATAGTTAAAGAGCTTAACCTAAAAGTCGAAATAATTTACCAAGAACTTGATAAATTTCAACGGGAAGTAGGGATCTAAAAATTGTCGAAATAATTTACCAAGAACTTGATAAATTTCAACGGGAAGTAGGGATCTAAAAATTGAACTTGATATATTTACCCAAAATATTGGAATTTAATAAAAAGAGAAAGAATATAGAACAAAAAAGTGGTGGGAATATGAGTTGAAGAATATAACCCAAAAGATGAAATAACTTATCAATAATTTGATAAATTTCAACAAAAAAGTTGGGACCTATAAACTGAATTTGATATGTATATCCAAAATTCTAGAATTCTATAAAAAGAGTAGGAATATAGAACCAGAAAGTGGTAAAAAAATAAGTTGGTATAACTAATAAAAAACTAGATAAATTCTAACAGAATGTAGAAATATAAAAAGTAAACTTGAAATAGTTACCTAAAATGTTGGAATTTAATTAAAAGAGTGAAAATGTGGGACCAAAAATTAGTGGGAAAATGAGTTAAAAAAACTTACCAAAATTTAGATAAATCGTTACAGAAAATAGGAATTTGAAAAGTAACCTCGAAACATACACTATAGATATTGGAATATAACAAAATGAGTAGGAATACAGTTATTTTCTAACATATTTATAGAATTTTTATAGTTTCTTGTACAATTTATAAATTTAAAATTATTACAATATTTTTCCTCATTTAATTACAATTTTATCTTTTTTTTTATATTTTTTCATAATTTTTTCAAATTTTTATTTGCATTAACCGGTTAAAACCAATTGTACCGGTACCATGCAAGCGCTGTATGAGATACAGCGATGCATGGTAGGTTGACTCACTATATTAATAAAACAAAAATAATTTTTTTATACAAATATAAATCATCATCTTATGGAGTCTTAATTTGATATCTTGAGTGATACGCTATAAATAGAAGGTACCATTATTTCGAATATTAATATGATATTTAGAGTAATATGCATACGACTTCTTATGCAAATTATCTCATTCAAATTGAAGTGATGATAAAAATTATTTTATGTAGCCTTGATGTTTTATTATATAACAAATATCATAGATATAGAATTGTGATAATGGTATAATAACACTCAATATTATTATGGTTATTTTTTTTTTGAAATTATAGCCTAATAGCAACCCAATTTTCTCTTATCAATGTGAGCGGGGCTGAAACACTATACCCATTATTTTCACACATCGTTCTTATGGATACTATCAAGAGTAATATCACACTTTACATAGCTGCATCGTAAGTAGTGGCGGACTCAGTTAGTACGATTAGGGGGACTTGGTTAAAAAATTTAATTTGATTTGAGTAGACTTAACTTTGTTCACTATTTGCTTAACTCAAATTTATTCTTTTTTAATTTAAAAAATAATAGTACTAAATTATAAGAAATCTGCATAAATATTCAGATTTTTATCTTTTTCATAACAAATCAAATGAATTATTAATAAATATCTTTTAAAAAATAAATTATGTAACTGTAGAGATTTGAATTAAGGTCTCTAAAATTATAAAGTAGAACTCTTGCCACTAAACTATATATAAACATATTGTCAATTTGAATGTCACCAAATTCTTTTTATTGTCTTTTTAAGGAGCTTGGGGTATATTTAAAAGATGAACAATGGCTCAGAGGGGCTAAATCCCTTCTAGGTCTTAGCTGGGTCTGCCCATGATCGTAAGTGATGAGTCACTTATTCATAAAGTTTGTAAAATTAGCACATTAATAATAAATAACAAAGTGAACCACTAACTTATACATGACAATTAATGATGAGCGACAAAACTAATTAATGATACAAATAGTGCATTTGAACTACGTATGTATGTTCACCGTGTTGTTTTGTTATCAATTAAGGGTATGTTTATTTGTTGGAGTGGGAGTGAGGAGTGCGGATTCCTCCCACTCTAGCGTTTACTTCACAATTTTGGGGAGGGAGTGGGATTCCCACTCCGCATCCACTCCCATGGGGGGAGTGGGAGTGACTCCCACTCCTTTACACGCCAAAAATACCCTTAAGGAATCTCAAAAATTATAATTGTATCATATATAATAATATAATCCAACAATTTAAATTTTAAAATTTATCATTAAAAACAAATAATAAATATTATTTTATCATTAAAATTAATAATAAAATAAATAGGTTATTGTACAAATATATTTTCTTATTTATTTTCTAATTAAAAAATACATATTCTTTACATAAGGGTAAAACTGTAATTCAAAACAATTCACTCCCAATCCAAGACAATGTAAACAAATAATTGGAATTCTGATTCACAATCCATACTCTCATTACAGATTAAGTAAACACCCTACTCCCACTTCCACTCACACTCCACACTCACAATCCCAAGATTCCTGCTTCTCTGGATTCCCACTCCAATCCGAAAAGTAAACACTATATAATTACCATTGCTCACAAATACGATTTAAGCTGAACTCCGTTATGATATGTATTATTAGTGATGAACATTGCTCTTTCAAATGTTCTACTACCTATTAAATATATTATCTAATCTCTCATTTTTTTCAGATGAAAGAGAGTCAATTTTACTAAATTTAAAACTTTTGACGCTTTCTAATTTTTTTCTAGAAGTATAGTCTTATGGATCGGTTATTATTTATATGCCTTGAGCATAGTATAATTTATGTGGCAAGAAATATGTTTAGTATAATTTTATTTTGACGTTCAACAATATTTTAATTGTAATAAAATTTATAAATTTGTATTATTGAGTTAATTATATTAAAATAATTTTAAAGAATTAGGTTTCATTTAGTGGGTGAAAAAAAGGGCATAAAGCATTTGGTTTAGTATTTATCTTGTATCATTTGCTCTCTCTAAATCCAACCTTTATCAATAAGAATTTTTCTCAATAGCCAAGCAGCTGTTTCAGTTTCAATTTTTTTTTTTGTCCTTTCTTTTAATTGTTGAGTTGCTATTTAGTTGCAATAATGTAAAATTGAGTTGGTACATAAATTGAGCTTTTAGCTGATTGAGTTGAGTTGTTGATTCAAAAGAGTTGGTGTTAGATTTGGATTTGGGCACCAAAAATTAAATGAAAGGTAAAAAGTTTTTTGAATCATTTATTGAGAGCAAATATATATATATATACACACGCCAAATTGGAACTGTTTATTGCAACAATAATCAATATTCTATGTTTTGTTTTAAAAATTGCTTGTTCCTTGTTTCAATTTTTAGATTCCCTGCAATTGCTGCTGTTTTTAGTTCCTCACTCTTATTTCGGCATTTGAATCTTGCAGCCTCCCTAATAGAGTAAAAAAAAAAAAGCACTTTTAACCTCCTCCCATTTTTCTCCCCCTTGAAAACAAATATGAAGCTTTAAATAATAGGGGCGGGCGTTTCGGTTTACGGTTTGGGTTGCAGCCCATTCGGGTTGGAGAATTCAATCCAAACGAGTTACAATTTGTAAACCGAACCAAACCGAACCGAAATAAATTTGGGTTCATTTTAACTGATAAACCCTTACATCACAAATTCGCTTCCTCAAATCCCATAAAAAAATTATTAATTAACAAAAAAATTTGTTCTACTCAAATCCCATCCAAAAATTAGCTAATGAACAACTAAGAATATTAATAGTTAACATGAAAAACTACCCCAAAAATTAACTAAAATTAAAACTGCAGCTCACAATAATGAAGGTAGAGGGACTTGTCACAGCTTGGATTTGGGGAAGCCAAATTGGATTAAACCGTAAGGAGAATATACAAGAGGACAAAGAAGAAAAAATTATGTGTTTGGTTCGATTGGGATTGACTTTGTTTAATTATAATTGTCTCTCATCTAGAAGCTATGAATTCAAGATTAGACAATAAATGAACGAGTGTTAACAAAGATTTGGTAGCGGCAGAAGAAGAAGAAAATGAAGAAGTGAAAGATTTGGGCATTTGGCAACTGCAGCAGTAGAAGAAAGTGAAGAAGTGAAGGATTTGGGCATTTGGCAGCCACAGCAGCTGAATAAGAGGAAGAAGTGAAGGATTTGGGCATTTGGCAACCACAACAATAGAAAAAGAGGAAGAAGTGAAGGATTTGGCGTCCACGATAGTAGAAGAAAAGGAAGAAGTTTTTGGCAGTGGCTGCAATTGTGTGTTTTTTGTGTGTGATTGTGCAACTAGGGTTTAGATTATTAGGAGATTTTTTTTAATTTTTTATTTTAACCCAATCGGGTTGGTTATTCGGTTTGGGTTAAACCCGAACCGAAATACAACCCGATCGATTTTAAGGTTTGGGACTGACCCGAACCGAACGCCCACCCATACTTTAAAACGCTTTGGAGGATGAATTATGTTGGTGTATTTATTAGTAGTGGCCCACAAGCCACATTATTGAATGGATAATAATTAGGTTTAAATAATAAAATAAATAATAGGTTAAAACCTTGTTAGTGAATTGGGAAAATTAATTACCCACTTTGATGGAAAGTGGTGAATGAAGATTTTATTAAAATTGGTCTCCCCACCAATATAAAAGGGATATCACGTTAATTTTCTATCTATTAGAAAGTGAGTCACTCTAAAGGGGTCAAGAGAGAGAAATCAATTTTGTTAATCTTTAATTCTTGCAATGAAATTTGATCAAGAAAAATGTTATGGATCAAGGTATGTCTTCTCTCAATTATGGTGATGTGCAAATCATGATATCCTATGGTTTTAGGGATTGAAGTTTATGCAAATTAGGGTTTACTTGCTTTATGAGAATTGTAGAAAATTTCCAACAATTGGTATTAGAGCATTGTTTGATAATTCATGATTTTCCATTAAATAATGTTATAACTTCTCTCTCTTAATTTCTGGGTATAGTCCTCGATTTAGCAAAACTAATGTTTTTTATGTGGATGAACAATAATATGAACAATACCCATGAACAGTAATTATAAGCAGTATCTGTGAACAGTACTCGTGATTGCATATATGATAAATCATGGAATTGTGTGTTTTGCATGTTATTATATTATGTCACAGATAAATATGTTCATATTCACGTGATTATAAATTCAATGAAAATTGTTGATAATTGTCTATTGAATATGAAAAGCATATTGTATATGGGCTTATGAATCTCACGGAAATGGCTTGATCCATTGATTGACTTAACGTGGCTTATTTGATGTGCACATATATATTTGAATTCTTATTTATACATGCAATATTAATGAGTTGAAGGCACTAACATTCCTTTCTTGATTATATGAATATTGCCGTAAGTATTTATATACCTATTTTTGTTACAACGTTTGTTATTATTTAATTTTAATGTCTATATCATATATAATTTGTTAGTCACCAAAGTGGCCAAATTGGAAAGTTTTTCATAGATGTCAAATTAAATTTAGTTTCAAGTACTCATAATTATTGTGATGCTTATGATTGAATGACATCATGATTTTCTTGTATGGGTATATAGAAATTCATAGATTATAAAATATTTAGGAATTGCCCAAAGGTTGATTAATTAATTTTATAATCTATAATTATGATTGTGGGTAATTAGTATGCATGATTAGATATGTTTAGTATATCCAAAGATAGCAGCATGTCTAGTTAATGTGTATTTGATTACTAATTATGTGAAATTAAAATTAACATCAATTATATTTATTGTAGTATATTGTTATATCACCTATAGGTGAATTTCAATATGAGCTTAAAGTTTATATGAATTTTATTTGAATCTGTATTATGTGTCTAAGTTCAAAGCATTAATGTGTGAGTATTTATATATATTTGCAGCATCTGTGCATCTGTGCCTGCTGCTCTTCATTCTCAAGCTTCGTCTGTTGTTATGTTCAATGACCTTAATTACCCAAATTGGTCTGATCAGGTCCAGTTTTACTTAGGTGTTCTGGATTTTGACATAGCACTATTAACTGAAAGGCCAGTTGCTATTACTAATGAAAGCACAGCTGAAGAGAGATCTCTTCATAAGGCTTGGGAATGATCAAACAGACTGAGCCTAATGTTTATGAGAATGACAGTTGCCAACAATCCATAATTCCAAGAATTGAAAGTGCTAAGGAATATATGGAATTTGTGAAAGAGCATTCTCAGTCTGAATCAGTAATCCCTTGCTAGGGTATTAATGGATACATTGACCACCTGTAAGTTTGATGGTACACATACCATGCATCAGCATGCAACTGAGATAGTAGATACAGTAGCAAAATTTAGGTCCATGGGAATGGAAGTGAGTGAGAACTTCCTTGTGCAATTTATTATCAACTCCTTGCCTTATGAGTATGGTCCATTTTTGATAAATTATAACACCATTAAAGACAAATGGAGTACGAATGGACTCCAGACCATGCTCATTCAAGAAGAGGCAAGACTTAAGAAATAAAGAACTCACTCAGTTAACCTCATAGGTTATAAAAGAGCTGAAAAGAAGCATGAAAAAAAAATTACCATAAGGGCAAGAAAGACGCATCGAAGCTGAAAGTATAAAATACTCAAGTCCACAAGAAGGACATCAAGAATGAGAACTTTCATATATGCAATAAACGTAGACATTTTGCTAAAGATTGCTTGAAGCGTAAAGCTTAGTGCTTTAGTATGTAAGTCTAGTGCTTTAGTATGTTTTGAATCAAACTTAGCTGAGGTTCCTTAAAACACGTGGTGCATTGATTCTGATTGCACTATTTACGTTTCAAATATGATGCAGGAATTTCTTATGATCCAAACCATAAACCCAAATGAGAAGTTTATCTTTACAAGAAACTAGGTTAAAGCTCCAATTGAAGGCATTAGGATTTACTGTTCGACTTTTGACACTGGACATCATTTAGATCTTTTTCAAACTCTTTATGTTCCTTTTGTTTCTCACAATTTAATTTCCTTGTCCAACCTTGACTCTGTTGGATATTTTTTTACATTTGCGAATGGATGTTTCAGTTTGTTTAGACATAATAATATTATTTGTTCTGGAATTCTTTCGGATGATCTATACAAATTAAAGCTTGATAATGTTTTTGCTGAGTCTCTATTAACCTTGCATTATAATGTTGGCACTAAACATGATTTAGTGAATGAAAGTTCAGCTTACTTGTGGCATAAGTGTTTGGTCACATATCCAAAGCAAGAATATAAAAATTAGTAAAGGATGAAATCTTTCCAAATTTGGATTTTAATGATCTTGATATTTGTGTGGAAGATATTAAGGGAAAGAAAACAAAACACATAAGTAAGAAAGGAGCCACAAGAAGTACACAGCTTCTTGAGATTATACACACTAATATATTTGGGACTTATAATGTTCCATCTTTTGGTGGAGAAAAGTATTTCATCAACTTTATTGATGATTTTTCATATTATGGTTATATCTATTTGTTGCATGAAAACCCTCAATCAGTGGATGCTCTAAAAGTATTTATCAATGAGGTTAAAACGCAATTGGATAGAATGGTGAAAATTGTCAAGTCTGACTGAGGCGGTGAATATTATGGAAGATATATTGAGAATGGACAATGCCCTGGTCCATTTGCTAAGTTCCTTGAAAGACATAGTATATGTGCTCTTTGCACAATGCCATGTACATCAGAACAAAATGGTGTAGTAGAAAAGCATAACCGTACTGTAATGGACATGATTAAGAGTATGTTAAGTCACTCATCTTTGCCATTATCACTATGGATGGAAGCGTTAAAGACTACTGCTTATTTGTTAAACAGGGTTCCTAGTAAGACAGTTCTAAAGACTCATTTTAAACTATAGATGAGAAGGTGATGTGATCTAGAGTGCTCAGAGCATTAAAGATCCATTGCTTGTTCCAAAAGGGCCAATTACGAGAACACGAGCTAAGAAGATCAAGGAAGCAATGTAAGAATTTATTCAAGCTATTTTGGATGACTTTAATTCAAGTTCAATTTGGAAGAGTCCAATATTCAAGATGGGCTTGAACGAGGAGGAACCAGCCTTGATACACTTGATTCAGGCTAACGAGGTGGCGAGCATCGGGGAGAATGATTTTTGAAGTATAATAAGGGCCATAAGAGTAATTATAAATTTGTAGATGCATTCCTTACGTCGAGAGCTTCGAAACAGTATATTGTGGGTTAAAATTCGACATCATATGAACAAGTTATGGCCCGTTTAGAATAAGTGGCTTTGCAGGCCAAGGCCCTACGAGTCTTGCGGGTCTAGGTTTTTAATTTTAGGGTTTTCTCTTATTTTTAAGTTAGATTAGGGTTAGCCACCTTATATAAACACTCTTTTATGTTATTTTGAGGAGACTTTTGACATTATTGAGTTTAATATCATTGAGAGGATTTTCTCAACTTGTTCTTGAAAGAATTTTTGACTTATCAAAGGATTTGCTAACCTTTGTGGCATCTTATCTAGCAATCCGGGTTCTTGAGACTTAGCTTCTCAAGGGTTTGGATCTTTTATCGGAATTCTGATCATATTGGCTTTCTTGGGTTCTTGTCAATCTAGTTGTGGGTTTTTCTAGCTTGATCTAGAAGGGTTCTCATCAGTTGGTATCAGAGCTTAGGCACCAACGTCAGATTCATCTATCTTTATTGTTTTTTTTTCTCATTCTTATTTGAGATTTTTCATTCTTGTTCTAGCAAAAAAAAAAAAAATCGTGAACAGTGCGCATGAACAGTATTTTTAGGGTTTTCTTATATCAATTTTACATCCTTGTGGTTTCTTTCCTTAAATCCATAAATTTTACCTTTTCTCCTAAATTCATTCAAATTTCAATTATTTAGGGATTACAAAAAAAAAAGAGCAAAAAAAAAAAAAAATTGATTAAAAAAAAAAGAAAAAAATCACATTAATAATAATCATATTGGGTGAGATTAGGAAAGCGTATAAAACAAGCCATTTCATGGTTTTGCTCGTGTTCAAAGAATCATATCTAACCTTTGATTACATTAATCCTTCTCTTTCTAGTGTTGTTACTTCTTTGTTACAGGAGTTTGAAGATGTGTTTCCGGAGGAAATGCCTATTGGCTTACCACCCATTAGGGGCATTGAGCATCAAATAGATTTCGTACCAGGAGCTGTCATACCCAATAGGCTAGCCTATAGAAGTAATCCCGAGGGACCAAAAAGCTTCAAAGGCAAGTTATAGAGCTAATGAGCAAGGGGTACGTGAGAGAGAGTATGAGCCCATGTGCAGTACCAGTACTACTAGTACCAAAGAAGGATGGGAATTGGAGAATGTGTGTTGATTGCCGAGCCATAAATAATATTATGGATCGAAGGCCATTGCTTATTTTAGTGAGAAGTTGACTGGAGCAGCCTTGAGGTACCCTACCTATGATAAGGAGCTCTACGCGCTTGTGAGGGCCTTGGAAACTTGGCAACATTACTTATGGTCTAAGGAGTTTGTGATGCACACAAATCATGAATCCTTAAAGCATCTAAAGAGTCAACGTAAGTTGAATCGAAGGCATGCCACTTGGATGGAGTACATTGAGACATTTCCCTATGTCATTCGGTATAAACAAGGTAAAGAGAACATAGTTGCCGATGCATTATCTCGGAGGTATGTGCTTTTTAATTCTTTGAGTGCCAAAATGCTTAGATTTGAGTATGTTAAGGAATTATATGCCAATGATTCTGATTTTATTGATCTGTTTTCTATATGTGACAAAGGATCATTCGGTAAATTTTATAAGCATGATGGTTATTTGTTTAGGGAAAACAAGCTTTGTGTGCCTAATAGCTCTATGCGTGAGTTGCTAGTGAGAGAGGCACATAGTGGTGGCTTGATGGGTCATTTTGGGGTTAAGAAAACTTTAGAAACATTACATGAGCATTTTTATTGGCCTAAGATGAAAAAGGTTGTCATTCGCATATGTAATTGATGCATTACATGTAGAAAGGCCAAGTCAAAGGTTTTACCACATGGTTTGTATACGCCTTTACCAGTTCCTAGAGAGCCTTGGGTAGATATTTCTATGGATTTTGTTTCAGGACCTAGGACTCGAAAGGGGAGAGATTCTATTTTCGTGATCGTAGATAGATTTAGCAAGATGGCACATTTCATTCCATGTCATAAGTCAGATGATGTCATAAGTCAGATCGTAGATAGGATTCGTGTGATTTTTGAACCCGGCGATTGGGTTTGGGTTCACATGCGCAAGGAGAGGTTTTCAGCCCAAAGGAAATCTAAGTTGCATCTTCAAGGAGATAGTCCATTTCAGATTCTTGAGCGTATTAATGACAATGCTTATAAAGTGGATATTCCTGGTGAGTATAACGTGTCTGCTACCTTTAATGTTTCTAATCTTTCTCCCTTTGATGCAGGTTCAGATTCGAGGACGAATCCTTTCGAGGAGAGGGGGAATGATGTGATCCAGAGTGCTCAGAGTATAAAAGATCCGTTGCTTGTTCCAGAAGGGCCAATTACGAGAGCACGAGCTAAGAAGATCAAGGAAGCAATGCAAGGATTTATTCAAGCTACTTTGGATGACTTTAATTCAAGTTTGCAAGAGTCCAATATTCAAGATGGGCTTGAACGAGGAGGAACCAGCCTTTATACACTTGATTCAGGCTATCGAGGTGGCGAGCATCGGAGAGAATGATTTTTGAAGTATAATAAGGACCAGAAGAGTAATTCTAAATTTGTAGATGCATTCCTTACGTCGAGAGCTTCGAAACGGTATATTGTGGGTTAAAATCCGACATCATATGATCAAGTTATGGCCCGTTTAGAATAAGTGGCTTTGCAGGCCAAGGCCCTGCGAGTCCTGCGGGTCCAGGTTTTTAATTTTGGGGTTTTCTCTTATTTTTAAGTTAGATTAGGGTTAGCCACCTTATATAAACACTCCTTTATGTTATTTTGAGGAGACTTTTGACATTATTGAGTTTAATATCATTGAGAGGATTTTCTCAACTTGTTCTTGAAAGAACTTTTGACTTATCAAAGGATTTGCTAACCTTTGTGGCGTCTTATCTAGCAATCCGGGTTCTTGAGACTTAGCTTCTCAAGGGTTTGGATCTTTTATCGGAATTCTGATCATATTGGCTTTCTTGGGTTTTTGTCAATCTAGTTGTGGGTTTTTCTAGCTTGATCTAGAAGGGTTCTCATCAGAAGGAAACCCAGTTTAAGGCACCAGCATGCTTAGCGCTATCAGACGGAAGTAAAGATTTATAATTCACATGAAAAGAAATTAGATTCAAGAACAACCAGTGGATATTTTATTGGTTATCCAGAAAAGTCTAAAGGGTGGTACAAGTTTATTGTCCTAATCATAGTATAAGAATTGTTGAATTTGGAAATGCTAGGTTTATTGAAAATGGCGAAATTAGTGGGAGTACGAAACCACAAAAAGTGGAAATCCAAGAAGTTAGATGCCTATAATTTCTTCCAAAGTTGTTGTTCTTGTGCCCATAATGAAGTCATCAATAATGAACCTATGGCAGTTAAACCACAAGAAATAGCATTAAGAAGATCTCAAAGACAAAGGAGATCTGCTATTCCTAATGATGATGTGGTTTACTTACAAGAGTTAGAATTTGACTTGGGAACTAATAAAAATCCAGATTCATTTTCACAAGCTGTAGAAAGTGCTAATTCTACTAGATGGTTTGACGCCATGAAAGAAGGGTTGAAATCAATGGATCACAATGATGTTTGGGACCTTGTTGAATTGCTTGAAGGTTGTAAATGAATCGGGTGTAAATGGGTCTATAAGACCAAGGGTGATTCAAATGGCAATGTCGAATGATACAAGGCTAGACTCATTGCCAAAGTTTTTTCTGAAAAGGACGGCATTGACTACAAAGAGGCTTTTTCATCAGTCTCTAAGAAGGACTCCTTTAGAATTATAATAGCATTAGTGGCTCATTATGATTTAGAGTTACTTCAAATGAATGTGAAAACTACCTTTTTGAATGAGAATTTGGAGGAAAATGTTTATATGGCCTAACCTGAAGGCTTTTCAGCTTAAAGAAAGGAGTACCTCATGTGTAAATTAAATAAATCAATATACGCATTTAACCAAGCCTCCCGACAGTGGTATCTTAAGTTCAATGATACCATCACTTCCTTTGGATTTAAAAAAATATCATTGATCGGTGTATATATCTCAAGGCCAGCATGAGCAAGATTATCTTTTTGATTCTATATGTTGATGACATTCTATATGTTGCTAATGATCTTGGTCTACTTCATGAGATCAAGGAGTTTCTCTCTAATAACTTCGAAATGAAAAATATAAGTGAGGCATCCTATGTGATTGGAATTGAAATATTCCATGATAGAGCACAAGGATTATTAAGGTTATCTTAGAAAGCATATATTAATAAAGTTTAAGAAAGATTTAGAATGGAAAAATGCTTACATATATGTGTATATTTGAAGTATATGTATGTATAGTAAGATGTGAACTATGCAAGTTTTGAATATATTTTCGTATAAGGCACAACTGCTGTTATATGATTATGGTAGAGGCCCTAAGCCAGTTTTATATATTCATGAATTCAGTTTATGTCATGAGTTCTAGATATTAGATTCCATGATTCGCCTCAGATCCGACAAATGCGTCAGGGCGGGTTGTGTTGAATAGACCCTACTACAAGTCAAATGGATGCAGCTCTTAGAGATATGCCAATTAAGGTGAACAGCGAGACGAACAATCAGCTGGACAAACCCTTTGCAGGAGAAGAAGTCACAGAAGCACTAGCTTAGATGTGCCCATAAAAGCCCCTAGACCATATGGATTGCCTACTGCTTTCTTTCAAAAGCATTGGAAGTTAGTGAAAGAAAGAGTGATAACCACATGTCTGCATATTCTCAATGAGAAAGGTAACCTAGCACCTTTTAATCACACCTATATTGCTTTAATTCCAAAGGTTAAAATGCCTAGATCAGTGAATGAATTTTGACCAATAAGCCTTTGTAATGTTACTTATAGAATTATTATAAAAACAATGGCTAATAGGTTGAAGCACGTCCTAGACAAAATTATATTCCCAAATCAAAGTGATTTTATCCTAAATAGACTTATTATAGAACTTAATCATTGGTTATAAATGTCTTTAATAAGATAAGGTAGAATAGGGGGAAGAAAAAAGGCTTGGTAGCTCTAAAACTAGATATTAGTAAAGCATATATATGATCGGGTGCAATGAAAATTCTTGAGGTATACCACGCAAAAGTTAGGCTTCTCTATCAATTGGATTGATTTAACCATGAAATGCATCACTATCGCCTCTTTTCAGAATTGATCAATAGGGCACCAAAGGGTCAAATTCAACCTCAAAGGAGATTAAGACAGGGTTGCTTTATCACTGTATCTATTTCTTTTATGTGCAAAAGCTTTCTCCAACATTCTTGTGCAGGCTGAGAGAAATCAGATCATACATGGCCTGAATTTTAACAACAACCTATCAATTACATATTTACTATTTCCATATGACAGCTTGGTGTTTACAAGAGCAACAAGTGAAGACTGCAAAAATCTGAAAAGCATATTTGACTGTTATGCTTCAGCATCAAGCCAAATTTTTAATTATGAAAAGTCTTCTATGTTCTTCAATAGCAATGTACAAGCTGAACAGATGGATGCAATCAAAGGCTTTTTCAACTAAATGTAGTCTCACAGCATGAAAAATACCTTGGCTTACCATCAACGGTGAGGAGGAAAAAATTCAGCTTCTTTAATGACATAAAATTGAGAGTTTTGAACAAGCTCTCAAGTTGGCAAAGCAAACTGTTCTTAAGGGGTAGGGAAGTACTCATCAAAGCAGTAGCTCAAACTATTTCGGCATATGTAATGAGTGTTTTCAAGCTTCCTCAAAGGATTTTTTAAGATATTCAAAAAGTTATAGCTAGATTTTGGTGGGGGTCAAAAATATATTATAAAGCATTCATTAGGCCAAATGGGAGAAACTTTATCAAGCAAGAACAAGAGGGAGAATGGGATTCTGAGATTTTTCAAGCTTCAACCAAGCCATGGTGGCGAAACAAGGGTGGATAGTTATCTGGCATCTAGAATTATTAATGTCAAGAGTTTTGAGGGCAAAGTATTTTAAGCATTCTAATTTCATGGAGGCAAAATTGG
This sequence comes from Clausena lansium, assembly GCA_030449835.1. Taxonomy (NCBI): domain Eukaryota; kingdom Viridiplantae; phylum Streptophyta; class Magnoliopsida; order Sapindales; family Rutaceae; genus Clausena; species Clausena lansium. The sequence continues at coordinate 503,987 of JASUUF010000038.1, forward strand.
GCTCAAATCCATCCTTTGTATGGAGAAGCATTATATGGGGAAGACAAATTTTGCATAGAGGACTTAATGGAGAATAGGCTCTAGAAATTAGGTATTCATCTATAAAAGCAATTGGTTAGCAAGACCTGAAACTTTCAAACCTTTCTCACGACCGACAATAGATCCTTATGCAATTGTTGCTAAATAAATTGATGAAAACTAGCATTAGAAGGAAGAATTGGTTCAACATCATTTTATGAAGGATGATGCAGCCAAGATTGTCCAGATTCATCTTCCAAGTATTCCACAAGAAGACCGGTATTTATAGCACTATGATAAATATGGGCGGTATTCTGTTAAGAGTGGATATCAACTTACACTAAAGTTAAATTTTCTAGACAATCCTTGTTTCTTAAACAGCTCTTAAAGCTAATAGAATGTTATATGGTCTAGTGAGTTACCAGAAAAAAGTTAAGATATTCATGTGGAAAGCAACTTGAAATCTCTTGCCAACAGCTACTAATCTTTGGAAAAGGAAGATTATGCAGAATCCCATTTGCCAGAGATGTGGGTTGCGAAATAAAGATGTCACTCATGCTCTAATAGAATGCAAAGCAGCTAAAAAAGTGTGTAAGAATACTATTTTTGCAGATAATTTTAAAATATTGGATCACCAAGATATGATGAATGTGTTGCAAGAAATGCTGAGGAAAAAAGGCAAAAAGGATCTAGAGTTGATAGTTGTTTTGTGTTGGGCCATTTGGTGCACAAGGAATCTTTTCATCCTTGAAATAAGAAAGAAGATCGACTGTTATCAATTGTAAGAGCTAAAGCAATGCTGGAATCCTATGGAAGAATCAAAGTGCAAGTTGTTAAATCTATACAAAACCAGCAAGTGAATAGGCATCGGAGCTGGAATCCCCCACCTTATGGCTGGTTCAAAGTTAACGTGGATGTAACTGTGAAGATTAAAGATCAAAGAAGAGGGCTGGGAGTGGTAATAAGAGACTCAAATGGAAAGATAGTGGCACTACAGTTCAAAGATCTATATTCCAGAACAGTATCACTAATATGGAAGCTGAAGCAGTGAGCCCAGGTATCAAGACTACCCAAAATGCAGGTTACTCCCCAATGGTTATATAATCTTATTCGCAAGAAGTGTTGGACATAATTTTGAACAGGAAAGACAACATAACAGAAATGTCTCGGATAATTACAGACATTCAAAATAGTCTTTAGAGATTGAATCAATATACAATTCACCACATACCAGGAGAATGTAATGCTATAGCCCACTCTTTAGCCAAAAAAGCTTTAGAATTTGAATCTTGTAGTCTAGATGGGATCTTTCTCGCTTCAAATCATGTCGTTATTTTCTCATTCGAATCAATGAAAGCTATATTTTCATATAAAAAAAAAAGTAATGCCTTTGTTTTCAAATGCAGGTTTTTTCAAGATCCGAAATGGTGAATCTTTCTTATTGGCTCTCAAAGAAATTCGGATTAAATAATATGGTGGATTCCAAATGGAGAATACTTATAAACTAAGATAGCATTTGTTATAGCATTTGTTAATTTGTATTTTCGTCTAAACTTTAAATGGGTCTGAATTTTTCTGAAGTCTGAATAGGTCTTAATACGAATATTTAAATAACATGTTTTTTTTTTTTAATATCTAAATATAAGTAGCATCTTGTTTGTTTTTTAAAAAATCTTGAACATGATTATTTAACATTTATGTCCTTGTAAATCAAAATAAAAAAGGGAGTGGTTTTTATAATTTGGGAAATAATTATATTTTATAAATATATTTTTAGAATATAATATTTACTTCTCATTAAGACCTTTTTCTATTCAGATAAAAGTCACAAAAGTTTACTTTTTCTATCAGATGCATATGTCTGAAAATCAGACATCAGTTACAAAAACAAACAAGTAAATTTTAAAAAAGTTTTGAAATTAATAAAATTTATGGAAATTCAAAAATTATATACGTAAGAATATGTTACTCATTGTTAATTAAAAAATAATGTCTGGAGTAGTCATGGCCCAATATGGTCACTGGATACCAGATAGCTTAGACAAAAAATAAGAATAATAATAATAATGTCTTCAGCTAATTATAATTATTCAAATGATAAATAGCATAAATCTATAATGATTCTTCGATGAATCTGTATAAATTAGTACTGATTTGAATAGAAAATAATATTTTTTTAATAAAAACATAATTAACTCAGCGAAAGAGTATGAGCACTACTATTGGTTCTTGACTAATTGATAATAAGTCACCTAATACAAAAATATTAAAATCTATTTAAAATTATCTTTTGATTCGGCCAACACTAAGAAAGGAAAATTCTTCGGCACTTATGTTGTGAATTTACAGTGCTGGATGTAAACGTTCTAATCCGGAATTTTAAAGTGCGAGAAAATTCGAAAAAGCTTTAAAACCTTGCAGTTTAAGCGCTTTAAATTTTAAGAAGTTTTAAAGCTTTTCTGGACTTTCATGCACTTTAAAATATATGTGCGTGTGTGTTTGTGTGTCAAGGAAATTTTTTTGAGTATATGTCACTTACTAAAGATATTAATGTTCCAATACATAATTTTTTTTTCTTGATTATGTGTAAGTATGAAAAATGTTGTGTCGAATGCATTCATTAAAGAGAAATTAATGGCAGACTACTAAAATTGGATTCAGGTAAATGCTATCTTGCCAATCTTAAAATTTTTCATGGTTCATGGTCTTAGGGATAGCAAAATCCGGATATGGATCTAAATTTAGGTGCATCCAAATCCAGATCCGGATTAATATTTTTATATCCAAATCTGCAAAAAAAAAAATATGTAGATCCGAATGAGGATAATATCCGCATGGATTGCGGACGGATATTCTGAATATCTGGATCCGAAAAAATTAAAATCTAATAATTAAATTTAATTTAAAAATTTAACAATTACGAAATAATATCAAATAAAATCCAGTCATAAATTCATAATTCCACAATTAACAATTCAACATGAATAACATATTACAATATCATAAAATCTACAATTTAAAATGCCACTACATAAATTAAACATAAAAAAAAAATAAATTCAACACTTTACCTAATAATATCAAATAAAAATCAATTATAAATTCATAATTCAAGAATTAACAATTCAACATGAATAAATTTAATGTTAGGACTTAGGTTAGATTTTTTTCCATTTAAGTTAACATATATATTTTAATTTAATATAAAATTTAACCGGATCTAGATATCCGATTTTCTGGATGCACTTGCATTCGGATCCGGATCCAGATCTGTACGGATTGTACTTTTCAACATACAGATCCGTATTTTTTAATTTTTAATATTCGGATCCATATTTTTTCATATTCGGATCTTCTGGATATTTGCAGATCCGGGCTGGAATTGGATATTTTTGCCATCTCTATTCGTGGAATAATCTTATAATAAATAAACAATTTATGTTATCATAACCGTTTGAAAAAAAAAACAAAATATTTGAGGAGTGTAACAATTACATGCATAGTTGATAAAAGATGGATTTCAGTTGAATTCAGAGAAATTATTTTTGAATGGATAAATGTTCGTTTAGTCCTTATATTTTGACTTACGTATTCGTTTAATCTCTATATTTTAAAAAATACATTAAGACATCCCTATTGTTAAACATGTTACAGTACTCCTACCCTTATTTTTTCTTTCATTTTATAGTAATACTCATGTAATAATATTCTTGGGATATTAATAAAAAGAAAAAAATAATAATTTATCAAATTAATCTTAAAAATACCATAAAAATTACACAAACTTTTATATTATTATATTACTTTTAGGATTAATTTGGTTAATTAATTTTTATAAAATAATTATTCGTAAGATTTTTGTAAATAAATTCAGCATTTCTTTAAGTTGGTTGATATTAATTTATTATAAATAATTATTACTAAGATTATTGCACAAGTACAAAAAATACTAATTCTTTCACATTAATATTTATTGGTTAATTTTATAATAAACAGTTATTAGTTAATATGCTAATTAACTTTTTATAGAAAATTAATATGTCGAGAATATTGATGGAAAGAATAGCTATTACAAAAATGTAATAGGGAAGAAAAAGAATAAGTAAAAATGTAATATATTTAACTGTAAGGTGTTTGAGGTATTTTTTTAAAATATAAATACTAAGCAGTTACTTAAGTAAAAAATAAAAACTAAACAAACATTTATCTTTTTAAATATTTTTACCAATTGGAGAACAAACTTTATTCTTGAACTAATATATTTTAAAAATAAATAAGTACAATTAACTTAAATACAAAATGAGCATTAATACATCCAAAGATCAAAAGTTCAAGTATATATAATATTAAGTTCATGAAAATCTGATGTGGTGATTAATATAGAAAAAAAAAGACTTTTAATACTGACTTATAATGTTGAACAAATAAAGGATTCAAGGGCTGTAACAATGAGACAATGAGTTTTCAAAATTTTGATGTACGTTGATATTTCTAAAAATAAGCGGGGTCATAAATAATTATTCTCAATATAATTTACTAACTGTTTACAAGACCAGATATCTTGGATTCAGACTCTGTACAGGCATTAATTGAATACTTGAAGTACAATTCCCGGCTCGGTTTACAACATATACTTTATTATTATTATTGTTTTTTGATACAGCGATATATTATAATTAAAATTATATTGATTTATTAAGACTATTCTTAATAATTTTAGCATAGCACAATTTGAATCGAGAGAAAAATCTAAGTTCCAAAAATAACTACCAAGATAAATCAACTCGGCATATTGTTGTTACTGTTCTATCACTTTTTAGCATTTTTAATACTAAGAAATATAACTGTGCTTCGCGTGGTTTTGAAAAAAGAATTTAGAAGAATTTTATTAACTTTTGTTTGATATTTTGTTCATTCTATATTCCAATTGAATTTAGAGTGATTTTCATTAAATTTTTTTTACATTAATTATTTTAACCACTAAGTAATGTTGTTTATTGTACTGCGTCTGTGAGACGATGTTTGGGCTGCCTAGAACATATTTTCTAATTAATTTTTTTTTGTGAATACATTGAATAATCTTTAGGGCTATATCCTTTTTCATTTTACTTTTAACGATTTTTCTTCAACAAATATTGGATGTAATTGAAAAAGAAAATTAAAAATTAGGTAATAACTAATAAAATTAGTGAAGTCAAACTGTCAATCAATTCTTAGAGTAAAACAATAACTAAAAAAAAATATAGTTATAGTTTCTTGATTATATTCAACTTACTAATCTATTAGATTTTATATCTTTTTTTTTCCAACTAGCTCCAATGATATCAATATCACCCACACTACATAAAGTTCCAAAAAAAAAACATGAAATGTAAAGCAAAGCTAAACCCAAAAAGACTCTTTTAATTATTTAAAATTGCATTAGCTAAATTAACACTATGGACATATATAGTAGTGCCATATATGCACCTTGTCTAGGCCAAAACCTTGGAAACCTAAGGCTAATATATCATCGTGGGGCCACCTGGAGAAGGAGCAGAAGATGCATCACAGTAGCCTCTTAGTATGTTCCCTTCTTCAGTAGTGAATCCGAGGGAGGTGAGCATGGCAGGTCAGCAATTACGCGTGATGATGTCAATGGCGCAGCAATAGTCAGGGCCAATATCAGCCTGGCCATTAAGGGAGAATATAGCAATCTCATTTGAGCATGATTTAAGCTCCATTAACGCGTTCTAGCACTCCGATAGGCCTCTGCTGGCTTCGAGTCTTGCTGCAAGATTGTAGCCTGGCTTCATATTGTTGTTGAGTTTCTTTATTGTAGTATGAAAATAATGACTGCTGCAGCCAAACACCAAATAAAGATAAAAAGAAATCAATAACTAAGTTGTATATGCTTTATTTGTATTTTCTTTTTCTTTTGCAACATGCAGATATTCGGAACATTGGTTCTGTGGGAGGTGGTCTAGCTCTAGGCAAAGAAGGCCCTCTGGTCCATACTGGTGCTTGTATTGCTTCTTTGCTCGAACAAGTAATTATTTATTACATGAAATTAGTTGAATTGTAGAAGTATCTGTTATTAAGATAAACCTCAAATTATGCTTTGCACTGGTGTAATGCCATAGGTTCTTGAAAGGGAAACCTTTTTATTTTTCTTAAATTCTTTAAGAAACGGTCAATTGTTCTTTGCTGCAACTTATGGTCTTTATGATTGTCAATAATTATTATCATTTTTTATCATTTCTATATATCTTCTTAATTGATTAGGTTGGGAGTGCTGGATCATACATCTATCTATTTCCTATGTATATACAGATAAATTGACCTATAACCTATAGAGTCACGCCAAATATCTTTCTATACATAGTAATGGTATCAATTAACTCATATAGCCATGTTCTATTCAGTAAAAGTAAAATAGAAATTGTCTTTCGGAGATGTGGCCGAGTGGTTGATGAACAAAAGAATAAATATGTGTTTCATATTTATGTTTTTGGCTTTTTTTTAAGGAGAGTGACATTTTATTTCCTCTTAAAATTTATTTTTCCACTTTAATTTTTGGTAGATGTTTAATACCCCGTTTTATTATGATGTTTGAACAGATAATTAAAAAAAAACACTTTTGAATAGTAAAAGTTATATTTTAATAAAGAATTTAACTAATTTTAATTTCAGAGTTTGAGCTAGCAAATTTGGACATGAAAATGTCACATTTATTCTTTAGCAATGTATTTTTTATTGTCGTTTTAACTCTAAACATGAAATGAAGGTCCTTGGGTTGAACTTCACAAAGACAGCATTTTCCAGTATGATCAAAATACTCCTTCGTACTGTTAATTCTTGCAAAGATAGTGGGTGAAATGACTAGAAGAGCCAGTAATTAACTGTGAGAATGACCAATGATGCTCCTGCTAAAGCACCATGGTTCTTGAACACCTCAAAGCATAAAACCAACATTAGTTTGAAACACAAACTAATGACAAAAGCAAAGCAACACGCATATGAACATGAAAGCAAATTAACATCTTCTCGATTACCAGAAGTTTAGATGTGCTTAGAACTAACCGAGAAAATAAAAAACCACAAAAATAAAATAAGAAAAGACGTGAGTTTAATATTTTATTAAACATGAACTAAGATAATATTGATTATTTAATAAATAATCAATCAAATGAATTTTTTTGATCAAGTAAAATTCTGTTTGGTAAGTGCTAGCTCCTTTACCAAAGTTTCGTCTTGTGATTTTTGCACCCTATCTTTTGCTAAAGCTACGTCTTTGCCTTTATCATCAATTACAACATCACTGGGCTTTCCATCCAATACTTGTCTTGGAAGATTGAAGTTTTAGGGAGAAGATGAGGAAACATAAATGAAATATATACCCATCAGACTCAATTAGCATATAAGAAGTACTACAGGTAGAATCTATAAAAGGAAGAAAATATTAAAAAAAATGCAACTCAAGTTTTCCAAAAAGAAAGGCAGGAAAAAGCCAAACGGAAATTATACCAAACAAATTTGGATCTAAATAGTAGAAAGGGGCATGTCTTACTTGTTTCTGTAACTGGTGTTGCTTCGCCCTCTTTTGCTGCATTATCCTCTCACGAGCCTCATAAAACCCAAAATCATCTAGGATGCATCTCTTGCTTGAATGACTTTTAAAAATTTTTAGAATATGAATGCCTAGCTCAAAATTAACCTACAACACTACAAGAAAGCTAGCAATAGATGACAGCCACTTTATGAAAGAAATCATTATATCATTTAAGTATGATGGACTCGTGACAGAATTTTGATCTATCAAATGATTAATAATGTACTTGTGACAGAATAGTTGTCTATCAAGAGTTTACGATATGTGTGTGATAGAAATTTACTCAGTCACAAAAATTATGATAGAAAATTTTCATTGACTCTGTTTGACCAAAATTAAAAGTATTATTTTAATTTTTTGAAAATCCAAAACTCGGCATTTAGCTTTTGAATTGATTTTTAAATAAAAAATATACAACTCAAAATGGTGAGTAAAATCAAAACCTAAAAAAATCAAAAAAATTTCTAAGTCCTAAATTTACTACACACAATTCAGCCATCATCACAAAGGCCGCTCAAACCACCAGAGGTAGATTATCACTCTCACTCCACAATCAGCACTGAAACTTTAGCCATAGTCTTTGTCACACTCGAGATTCAATAGCCCCCACTTACCATAGTCGTTTTCACTCTCCTTCTTACAAACGGAACTCAAACCCAAGGCACAGTCATCGTTACTCTCACTCTAAAAATCAGCCCTCAAAACCTAGCCAAGCCCATCATCACACCATCAATCGATCAGGTAGTACCACCAATCAAACCCTAGCTGGCAAACTGTTCTCAAGCAATCACCCAAACACCATCGATCTTTACGAACTGAGTGAATGGCAAAGCAACACCCAAATTCACAGACCCATTGCTCGAATTCAAACCATCCACTACCTTATGCCATCACGTGAACTCGAGGATTACAGCCCTAAACCTTTAATTCTTCTTCTTTGTCTAATTTTGTTTAAGGCCCTAAGTGGTTTAGTGAAATTATTGTAGCCCTAAACCTTCAATTTCAGGTTTTGTTATTCTTCTTTATATAATTTTTTTAAGTCCGTAAGTATTTGAGTGAAATATAGTATTTTGGAGGTTTGTGAGCAAGCGAGTAACTGAATAACTGAACGAGATGATGGGTTTGGTTAAGAAGGTGCATTAGATAATAGAGATAGAGAAAGTGAATGCTTTTTTATCTGTGACTTGTAAAGGTTGAAGTTAAAAGAGCGGGAGATGGACAGAGGAAGTTCAGACTGTGTAAGGCTATTGATGAGTTGCTCTGTGTCTGTGTTTGTGATTTGGTTTAGAGAGGAGGTAGGGGGTAAGGTAGTTGCCACTTATGCTCCCTTATTTTTACATAATTCTGGAAACTTACAAACCTAGAAAAGGAAAAATGCAGAACAGAAGTAGTGATATATATATATTTTTCATTTGACAAGCAAACTTTTTAGTTAGGCAAGGCAAGAACAATAGCAAAGATCTGTGATTTGTTACTATAATAGCTATGTGAGAGAGGAAAATATTAAAATGGGCTGTCTAGTTTTGCTTTTGGTGGTTGTAATTACACTTCATTACCTCGCAAACCAAGTTTTTCTCTTTTAATTTTTTTCTTTTTGTAGCGTTATCTGTTTTTCTTTGTTTCATATTGAATTTCAATGACATAGAGTTATATATTGATAAATGTTATATTAATTTGTATCTTATGAACATGTTCCTTAGGTTAAGGTCATCTTTTTCACAAAAAAATGAGATGTGGGGCAACCATGTTTTTTATAATAAAGTAATAGTAGCATATACATGTGAGGCAGTCAAATTTGCCACACATGTTCCAAATACATTTATATGAATTATTTAGTGGACTAAAATAATGTCTTATTATCAATTGTTGATATGGTTTTTTGGAATTTTTGTTTCAGTCTTAGATTATTTGCTGCCATTTCTTATCCACACTTTACTGCTGAGTTCGAGGTCCCTTTAAGCTTTTTTGCAGTGCATACGATCAAAACCAAGGTATTTTAATTCTTTAATATGCATTGACAGACAATAAACTCAATGAATTAATACATTTTGATATGCTTAGTAAATTAACCCAACTACTTTTATTGTTTGTTTTGTTTATTGGTTTGAATATTTGAGTTGTTTTTTTTTTCTATGTGTTGCATTTGTTTTTGTATTGCGCTATTGATTGCTTTTTTAACATGCAAATATTGGCTACTATGTGAGCCCAACATGTTTTGATCTTGTTTTTTTGTTACACGAGTGTGGAAGTCAATGTTAATTTATTATTTTTTTTTATGAAAGAACATATCTGAAAAGTAAGAAATTCTTGTTTCATGTTTGCCCTCTTTTACATGTCAGGATCAAAACTCGTTGAAACTAAAATGGGTAAGTATTGGATTGATTGTAGTAGAGCATAGCCTCAGCATGAAAAAGGGGTCATCGATTTTGTAAACTTTGCTATTAAAAATGTCAAAGATGCTAGCGTTATTAGATGTCCATGTTATAAATGTAGGAATTTAGCGTTTCGCACGCCTACAATTGTAACTGAACATCTATATTGGAATGGTTTTGTAACTTCTTATAAAACTTGGAAGTGGCATAGGAAAGATGGCTCTACCACGCCATCTTGTAATGTAGATGCTACATTTGATTCAATGGACTTCAACTATGGTAATACAATGGATATGGTTAATGATGCTTACAAGGATTATGATGGAGATCCTAAGGCATTTAGAAAACTATTAGAACAGGCTGAGCAACCTGTGTACCCAGGATGTTCAAAATTCACTAAGTTAGGCACTTTGGTGAAGTTATTCAATATAAAAGGTAAATTTGGGTGGTCTGACAGCAGTTTTACTGCACTGTTGAGTTTTTTGAAAGAATTGTTGCCTGAAAATAATGAAATTCCAGTGTCTATATATGAAGCCAAAAAAACAATGTCTGCTTTAGGCTTAGAATATGTGAAAATACATGCTTGCCTAAATGATTGTATACTGTACAGAAATAAGTTTGAAGGGCTTTATGAATATTCTACATGTGGTTTGTCTAGATGAAAGAAAAAGGATGGTAGTGTTAATAAATATAGGATAGGTACTCCAACGAAGCTTTTATGGTACTTTCCTCCCATTCCTAGATTTAGGCGTATGTTTCAGTCATCACAAACTGCCAAGGATTTGATTTGGCATGCAATTGGAAGGGTAGTTGATGGTAAGCTCCGACATTGGGCTGACTCACCATCATGGAAGTTAGTAGATTAGAAATGGCCTACGTTTGCCCAAGATCCTAGAAATCTCCATCTTACACTATCAGCCGATGGAATCAATCCACATAGCTCTCTTAGTAGTATATATAGTTGTTGGCCAATTGTTCTTACAATATACAATCTTTCGCCATGGTTGTATATAAAATGAAAATTTATAATGCTATCCTTATTAATTTCTGGTCCTCAGCAACCAGGCAATGATATTGATGTGTACTTAGCCCCGTTAATAGACGACTTGCAAACCTTATGGGATGTTGGGGTGGAAGCTTATGATTCTAATAGAAATGAATTCTTCATTCTAAGGGCTGTCTTACTATGGACTATAAATGACTTTCCAGCATATGAGAATTTAGCGGGTTGCATCGTTAAAGGGTATAATGCATGTCCATATTGTGGCTTAGATACACCTAAATGTAGATTGAAACATAGTAGAAAAAATGCATATTTAGGCCATCGTCGTTGGCTTCCTAGTAACCATGGGTTTCGAAATAAAAAGGAAGCCTTTAATAATAAAGTAGAGAGAGATCCACCTCCAAAACCATTGGATGATGAGGAGATTTATTAGCTGGTTGAGTCAATTGAAAATAAATGGGGGAATAGTAAAAGTAAAAGTAAAAAGCGCAAAACTTTTGACAATAATGATTGTGTGTGGTGGAAGAAAAAATCGATTTTCTATAATTTAGAGTACTAGCAGTATTTGTTAGTGCGTAACCAATTAGATGTAATGCACATTGAAAAAAAATGTTTGTGAGAGCATATATGGAACACTGCTGAACATTCCGGGGAAGACCAAAGATGGCCTTAACTCAAGGATGGATCTTGTGGCATTAGAAATTAGGGCTGAATTAGCACTAGATGTTAAAAATAACAAGCAGACATTTCTACCTTCGGCTTGTTATACTTTAATTAGAGAGGAAAAGGCTAGATTTTGCAAAGCTCTGAAAAGTATCAAGGTTTCTGATGGGTATTCTTCAAACATCAAGAATCTTGTGTCGATAAAAGACTCTAAACTTCAAGGTCTTAAGTCTCATGATTGTCATGTTCTAATGCAACAACTCTTACCCATTGCACTTCGGTGTGTCTTGCCAAAGCATGTTAGAGATGCTATCATCAGGTTGTGCTTCTTCCTTAATTCCTTGTGCGCAATTGTTGTTGACTTGGCAACATTAGATAAATTACAGATGGATCTTGTAGTGACTTTGTGCTTACTGAAAAAATGTTCCCTCCCTCTTTTTTTGATATTATGTTCATCTTATTGTGCACTTGGTAAATGAAGTTAGACTATGTGGCCCAGTGTATCTTAGATGGATGTATCCATTTGAGAGATACATGAAAATTTTAAAAAATTATATTTGAAATCTTAACCGTCCTGAGGGCTACATAGCGCAAAGTTATGTTGCATAGGAAGCATTGGAATTTTGTGCAGAATACATATCAAACATGTATATTGTTGGGCTGCCACCTGGACATATGGAAAACTTATCAATCGACAAGCCAATATCTGGTGGAAAACGGGTGCAAGTTAATCCAAATTCACTAGATCAAGTTCATTTGTATGTCTTACACAACACACGAGAAGTTGAACCATATATTAGGTAATATATTCTTGTTCTTTGTTAATAAATTTTAATATTTATTCAATTGAAATCAACTTAGTCTTTGTAATCTAATAATCTGAATTTTTTAATCTTTTAGTGAGCATATGCAATGGCTTAGAACTAGTCATCCACGTCAAAATGACAAATGGTTGCAAGATGAGCATAATCGCACCTTTTCTGATTAGCTATCAGATAAGGTTCATGCTCATATATAACTGAATTTCACTAGTAATAATTGAATTAATTTTAATTAAACCTAATAACGATGCTCATATATAACTGAATTTCACTAGTAATAATTGAATTAGTTTTAATTAAACCTAATAACGATGCTTATGTATATTTCATGTTTGGTAGGTGTATTCTGAGATAGAAAATGGTGTTGCTATATCAAATGCCATGCACTAGATATCACAAGGGCCACTTCCTTTTGTGGTTAAACACATGGGATATGACATTAATGGCTTCCACTTTGTAACACGAGATTGAGACTACTCTCGAGTTACTCAAAATAGTGGAGTAACTTTAGTTGCAGAAGCTATGCATGTTGCTAGTGCAAAAGACAAAAATCCTATCACATGTGACATGACATTTTATGGTGTTATAGATGAGATATAGGTTGTTGACTACCATTTGCTAAAAATTCATGTGTTGAAGTGTCATTAGGTTTGAAATAGGGGTGGTGTCAAAAAGGATGAACATGGATTCATCTTAGTGGACTTAAACCGGGTAGGGTATAAATCTGATCCATTTATATTGGCTTCTCAAGCCAAACAAGTTTTTTATGTACAAGATCAGGTTGAAAAAAACTGGTTTATAGTGTGTCATATGCCTACTAGAGGTGATCCCAACCGTATGAGTGAGCAGGATGAGCATAATACAACTGAACACCCTCCGTTCACCACTGAGTTACCAACAAATGAGTTATTAGAATCTGCTGATGGTGAAAAAGCAATCTATGCGCGAAATTGCAATGAGGGAATTTGGATTAATAGCTAATATGCCTTTATGCATAGTTGACAGTGAGTATTTTTTTTTGTTTATTATTTAATTGCATCTAAGCTTTGGAAAATATGATTGTAGAGTAATAGCTTTTAGATGTGTTAATTTCCTTAACATATTTTGTGTGTTACGGCAGATTGTGTCTTTTTATTCAAATTATTTCAGGTGTACTTAAATGGATAAAGGAAAGGGTATTGCTAAGGATGATAGTGCTGATGATGGGATTAATTATGAGGATGATGGTCATAATGGTCTGTTTAATAATGATGACTTTAATGAAGATGAAGAGGACATGCAAGGAGCTGCTGATGCTTTGGCTGGTTCAGATGGTGCTGCTGATGCTTTTATAGGTACTGATATGGACGCTCCAGAGAGTAGTAATGCGAACAGAGGCATGAATATGGGTGTTAGACAGAGCAAAGAGCTGAAAATAAGGAAAGGGAGGATTGTCGTCCAATATAATGCACTGGGAGTTCCTGCTGATAATGAAGCCACTGAGCTGGCTTCGTATCTTGGAGTCTTAGTTCGTACTTCGGCTTCGATTTTGTTTGATGATTGGCGTAAAGTTCCAGTTGAGACGAAGGATCGTTTATGGGAATCCATTCAGGTACATTACAAATTTTATTGTATTGATTTTAAAGTTGATACATTTTATATTTATATTGTTTTGGTCTGTTATGTGATTATCGTAACATCATAGATGGTATTAGGAATGCTTTATCGTTAATCCTAAAAGTAAGAAGTAGCTGTTACAGTCAATTGGGCAAGCATTTCATAACTTCAAACACATTATGACAAGAAAGTAAATTATGCCATTCACACAAGATCGAAAGAGACTATACAGACCCCCATTCGATTATCCCCAAATCAAGAAAGCTGTTTGGATGAAGTTTGTCGATCAACTTTTATCTGATGCTTTTTAAGTGAGTATACCAAATATGTTTGGATGAAGTTCCAGTTTGTTATTAATATAACAAATACTAATCATAAAATTTTTAAATTATTCAGAAAGTCAACTGTGTTAATAAGGAGAAAAGAGCCTCCAACAAGTTAAATCATCGACTTAGTCGAAGAGGATACGTGGGATTGATGCAAGACATGGTAAGTACATGGCTATTGGTTTAACTAAGTTAATTTGTTTAAAATAATATTATTGAGTGGACTGACATGTCCTGATCTATTGATCCCCTAGTGCTCGGAAACCGATCTTTCAGAAGAGTTGGTGGATAGGAGTAACTTTGGAAGCGAGCTCGAAGAATGAAAAGTGGGGGTTACGACCCTGAAACTGAGAAGAATGTTATGAAAATGGTGAGGAACTTCAATAAAGTTAAATATTCTTTAACTACTTAGCATAAGTAGATTATAATGCATGTCTATTTTTATTAATTTATTTATAAGCATGGTGATAGGAAAAGTTAAAAAAGGAGGCTGAGAAAGGCTCCTTGAAGTCAGATGGTAGAAACGACATACTTGCACAATCATTAGGAAGGCTTCCTCGAATTGGCCATATGCAAGGGCTTGGAAAATTTGTGACACCTACAAAGTACTTTCACACCATTCATGCACATAGTAACCATGCTAGAGAGACTGACCTGCTGGCCTGGAAGAAATCAATTGAAAGTCAATTGGAGGAAATCACTAAACAACTAAAGAAGACACCTCGCCACTCAGATGTGGGAAGTTGCACCTTCCCACCAGTTCCTAGCCATGGTGTTGCTGATTGCTTTGAAGAAAAAGATAATGAGAAGGTGGATGTAGCTGTACAGAAGGTTAGTTATTTTTTTTTTCATCTTCACTTGTTGCACATTTAATAGTAGGTTTATTGAGTTGCTATCTAACATTTTATTTTTCAGGAGCCTGATAATGAAGAGAATTCTGCTGGGAATGAGAGGAAATCCGCACCAAGTGGCATAGTGGGAAAGCGAGAACATGCTAATGAAAAGGATGAGTGTACACCAAAAAAGAAAAAATGGACAGTAAGAAACACTACTGTTATGTCAAAAAAAAGTCAAAGACTGAACACAAACTTGGCAAGGGATGATGCAAATCAGGGGAAAAAACCAAAGCTTGCTAGTACTAAAAGCCATTATTTCAAGAGCAAAAGCAATTAGCTGATGGAGTGTGGCAAGTTCCACCTGACAGCCCAAGAACAACGGCTGTAAATCTGAACAGAAACAAAAGGAAGAAAGGTGTAGTGTAGCATGTGCCGAGAAACACTAGGCATGCAGCGGTGATGCACAAAAATAGTCATCCAGTGCTGCAACTCTTTGGCCGATTGTGTGACATGTACTTGCCTCCATTCGGTTGGATTCCACATTGGATTGATGCTGATGTATTTCAACTACAAGGTATTGTGGCCCATGTTGGGAAGATGGAGTGTGATGCGATGCTGACGATGCAAGTAATAGGAGTTAATGCTATTGAAGTATATATTGCGTAAGTGATTTTGGTTTTTCATTAAACTTGAAATATTTTATAAATTGTTTTTCTTTACAATTAAATTCTTTGCTTCAACTGTTTCAGGTTGCTATATGACTCAATCCTCCCAAATAAAAAAAGAGCAAGACCATTTGGATTCATATGTCCGGGTTTTATGTCACCCCATCCTGGACAAATACCAGATATTTCCCATCCCAGCAAAGCAAAAGGTCTGTGCAAGCGCTTGAAAAGAGCCCATAAAGGACAATTCTTATTTATGCCATACAATCCCAGGTCTGGAAAACACAAACTGTAATCTAGTGTTCTTATCATTATTAATTCATTTTAGCTTGTCTTTCATAACTATTGCTTTCTTTTCTTTGCCTTTTTCTATTTTAGCGTCCATTGGGTTTTAGTTGTGTTTGATGTGGTGAAAAAAGAAGTGTTTTATTTGAACTCTAAGGGGTACGATGCTCTTGATCCTGATTTAGAACAGCTGATTAAAGCGTATGTATTCTTTTTCATCACATAATCCTCATATTCTAGTTTGCTTTAATTTATTTTACATTCTTAACCATTGTACTTTATCATATAGTGCTATGACATTGTTCTTAGTTGAGGATTGTAAAGAAAGATGGAATTATGGTTCTAAGATGAGATTTGTGAAGGTAAAACAAATTACCTTAACTAAATGTTTTGTATCTAACACTTTAAGCCTATAATAAAATATATTTATAACTATATATTTGGTTTATAACTGTGAATAGACCCCTCAACAACCGAGAAGCGTGGAATGTGGCTATTACATCTTGAGGTACATGAAGGACATTATAGCAGACCGTAGTTTGCTAATGAATGATGTGAGTTAATGATCAATAATATCATATATACGATTGGTTTATACCATATATATTGCATTGTTATGAAAATTTGACAATGTTAATTTTATGTTTTTCAGTTCCATGGAAAGACCGTGTACACTCAAGCTGAGATAAATGAAGTTCGTTTGGAGTGGGCTAACCACTGTTCTAAAATCATTAGCGCAGCAAAAAATGGTTAGTAGACATCAAAGATTTTTATTACTTGTATTTTATAATTGATGATAGACAAGTTGATTGTACACTCAAATGAGTTAACCTCCTTAATTGATATTACTTAGTTATTGGATCATGAATCACTTGTGTCATTCCCTGAATCTTTTGAATCTTCTGTTTATTCAACAATCACAATGACATAAATAGCTACCTAGATTTGCTCAACTATGCTTAATCTTTGGTTTATTCATCAATGATAGTAGCTGTTGATGAATTTGAATAATTAGGTTAATTTTAAGTCAAAAATAAAATGGTGTGAGTTAATAGAATCAGTTCTTGTAATTGTAAGAGAACAAATGGAATTGAATTATTCTTTTGATTGTTTCTTAACTAAAATAATATGAACACGTGGTCTGATACAATAAACATAGAATATCTATAAGATTAAAAAAGACAGATATAGAATTTATAAATTATGGTAATAATTCACTCATGAATACTCATTTTTTTGGAAGCTTTGCAGATAAATTAAAAGAGTAAATTATATGCCTATATTTGGGTTTTTTTTTATATCATAATACATTTAAACAGTGGCATAGACAAAAAATTAAATTACTGGGGCCAAAAATTTTGATATACATCAAATATAAATAAAGGAAAAAATATATAAAATATCAAAATTTAAATGTCATACATACATACACAAAAAAAAAAAAAAAGAAACGCACACACATACACATTTATATAGTGGGTTTCCAATCAGGTATTCATGAGTATATTAAAGTCAATGATAAATTAAAAGATAAAAAAACACAGTTTTTAATATATTATAAAATAATATATCTATATTATAGTCTATGTTTTTTTATCTCTTAACTTTTCTCTAACTTTAATATGATCAGGGATTCCTAATTAGAATATATATATATATATAATAAATTAATATTCGATAAGTTAAAACCTTGATTAAATAATAGGTTTGTTTCAATCTCTGCTTGAGTTCAAAATGCTAAATTGTAATTTGATTAATTAATAAATTTTATTGGTCTTAATATTATTAATTTTTCAAGGTTTATATATACGTGCGTGTGTGTGCGCAAAATATCTTGTCTTAAAAACAAGAAAGTTGAGATTTAAACTCTGTTCACATATTTGTATATAAATAATTATGTGATTTTAAATAAATTTTAAGTGGACTAAGGTTTAAACTCATCTCACATGTGTGTATAAAATATTTGTGTGATTTTTTATATAAATTTTAAACTGAAAATTTTTTACTCTATTTTAAACCTAAATTTTATGTATTTAATTAATTTAACAGGACAATTTTATAATTTAATTAAAAAAATCTTTTAAATTTTTTGAACTGGCAGCTGCCCCAACTTGTCCCTGTATTTAAATGTTGATGTTTGAAAGAATCCATTTTTTCTTTTATGTTATGTTATCAATATCAGGAAAAAATCAATAAAAATTATTCCTTAAAAAGAAAATAAATTGCTGGCCAAGCAAAATAATAATTGACATTCGCGATGTACCGAACCTCTCCATCTTCTCCTCCCAAGTTGTCACTTGTCAGCACTTATCATCATCACTAGCAGTCATCTCCTTAGCTCTTACCAAAACTTTCACTCTTGCCAGTCATTTTCCATCAACCAAACAGCCTCAACAAATTTTCTCAGAAACAAAATCTTCAAAATACCAAAACCCACTTCTCAAAATTCGTTCTTTTTGTTAAATCAAGGAGTACCCAAATGCTTCTTCAAACGCAATCTCTAACACCCCGATTTGTCCCTCGTTTAATTCCCTTCAAACCGATTACCAAACCCCAATTCATTCCCTGTACGCAAATCCCATTTCGAAAATCATCTCTAAAATGCTCAGTTTCAACTGTTTCAGACCCAACGGCCCATGTGGGTATATCAAACGACAAGCCGTTTCCTGCTGAAGTTTCAAGAACAATCATGGAGTTGTCTTCTATTGGCACCCTTTCTATGTTGACTTCAGAAGGTAGCCCTTTGGGTGTTGGTATTAGATTTGCTGTTGATGATGAAGGGACCCCGGTTTTGTGCTTGAGTGATTCTTGGAAAGTGTTGAGTGTTGACAAGAAATCTAGTCTTCATGTTCAGGTATCAAATGTTTTTATTTTTTTTAAATTTGGGGTTAATTTGTTTATTTATCTTTGAGTGATTCTTGTAAAGAGTTAAGAGTGTTGACAAGAAGTCTAGTCTTCATGTTCAGGTGTCAAATGTTTTTATTTTTTTAAATATGGGGTTTATTTGTTTATTATCTTTCTTTGGAGTGTTGTTTAGATAAATCATGAATCTGTTTGGTTTTGATTTTTGGATCAGTTGGAGCAGTGTGGAATGAGGACTCCTCAGTGTACAATCCAAGGCATCCTTGATAAGCCGCAAGATAGAATGATTTTGAAGGTATTTTTCTCCCTCTATAATTTTTTAAAATTTTGAAGTTCTGTTCAGGCACGTAGTTTTGAAAGAGAAAACAATTAATTAATCAAACTATTATTAGTATGGGACAATAATAGTGCTCATTTTTGAATTAACCTTTTATTTAGATGATTTTGTAAGGGAACGTGGGATTCTTGGTCTCTAACAGTGCAATGTATGCTTGCTACCTTAACAGTTTACATGTGTAAATTTCTTAGGTTAGAGATTTTCCTGCTTTCTGATTCAGTAATTTCATATGTCCTCGAAGTTTATTCCAGCTTCGGATTCAGTGAGTGTGGTGGTGCTAGGAATTCAATCTAACAAGGGCTAAGTTCAAACAATAGTATAGTTTAAAAAATGATCAACAAATAACAAATACCAAAATAAAAATTCATTTTTGATATATTCAAATTAATACATTTATAACTGTACTCGATGTGTTTTCATATGTTGTAAATGTTGAAGAATAAGCTCATCATCAAGACTACAAAATATATCTTTTTCTATATATGCAACAACACTATCATTCAATCATTTGTCTCTCATCTGATTTCACAGACGATTTTTCACAAAATTCATAGCTAAAAATGCCCTTTCTATTGTAGTTTTGGCAACTGGTAAAATCGATGATTAATGTCATCAATAGATAAACTAATGAATACAATTTATCCTTCTTAGTATCAACTCTTTTTCTTGCTAGCTCGCCAATGCCTTTCAATCATGAAATTTTTTTATCAGAACCTACTTCCATATTGTGAACATCAAGTTGAATTTCAAGTGCATAAGATCCATTTAAGAAAAATCATTTGGATAAAATTCAACAAGATGATTTAGTTTCTGTTTTTTTGTAAGAGGAGAGTTAGGGGCCTAGGGATTTTAAAATAACAATGTGTCTATGTGGATTGAAAGTGTAAAAATAAATATATGATATTTTAGTTATTTTATATTTTAGCAGGGGCTTTTATGGTAAATCAAATTAAAAATGAAACAAATATCAAAATAAATTTGTAAATTTGGAAAAACTAAGCAGGTGCTTCAGCCCCTACCAGCCCTAATGTGGCACCGCCACTAGATTCAGTTTCTTTGTCGTCGCAAAGCTTCTAATGTTTGACTGGTAAATGGTACAGTTGAGTCACCAACATTGGAATAGGGTTTGATTGTTGGTTGTTAATCTAAGTTCTAGGATGGCATTTTGTACTGTTGATATAGCTATCGGGCTATAAAGGTATTAATATCATCTGATATGGAGTAGGCAAATATATTATGCCTTACAGTTAGAAATCCCACATGGGTTCATTTATTTTTGAATTTTCACTGTTATTAATGGTACCTGAACGGTGTAGCTTTGATAATATGAAGTAATAATATTTTTGGTATTGATGGCTTGATGCTGCCTAGACTTTGCGCGTGTAATACATGTTCCTTCTATTTCTCCAAGCAAAACTGTTCGCATCTCAATGCCTATTGTGTCGGCTTGACCTTTCATAAGTGGAGACAAAATAAAGCGCCCATAATAAAGACGACAATTAAGTTATCAATTTTTTCACCGGGGGGATTTTGCATTGGAATTGTAGCAATGTCTTAAAATGAGTTGGATCGCTGATGCTTGATAAACTGCCAAATTGCAACTAAATTTAAGGTTACATACGATATGGTTATCCTGTATATGGTTTAAGCAGTCCTGATCTCCGGTAACATCCTAAAGAATTTTCAGCTGTTTCTCTGTGCTATATATAGATGAAGCAAGAAGCTGGGCATTTGACCTCACCAATTAATAAAATTTTGATTATACTGTCAGATTTACCATTTTCTTTTTGCACTATTAGGAGATATCCTTTTGCATTATGACTCATTAGTTTAATATTTGCATTTGGACATATTCCATTTCTCTTCCAGCGACTTCATTCAATGTGGAAAAGGAGGTTTGGAGAAGAAGTTAATGAGGAACTCATATATGTTGTTGCTGTGGAAAGGGTATTGCAGGCGGAAGACTTTGCAGAGGTATGATGAGCATTTATCGCTGTTGTTTTCTCCATGTAGTTTTTCCTTGTAATTTTCAGCTGTTTCGTTGTGGTATGATTGTTTAATTCAAGAATAAATCTGATGTTTAGAACCATTTCAGGATGGAATTTGGGTATCTTCGTCAGATTATAGAAATGCAAGCCCAGATCCACTAAGAGATTTTGCAGAAAAGATTGTCAATGAGATTAATTTAAATAATATGGAAGATGTTTACCGCTTTTGCAACACATATGTTGATTTGGACTTCCAGGTTTGCAGCCAACACAATTTTTGACAATTTTGTTGCTTTCTTTTTTTTTTTTCCTCAGCTACTGCGGTTCTAAAGCTCGAACACTGATGAATGCCTTAATATGCTTTTAGAAATAATCATAGAAAATATACAATTGACCTGTATGCATGGGGACGGCGTAAGTTTGTGAGGAGTGTCTGCACTTTGATGAACTAATCTTTTCGTAGTGATCTCAAATAGGAAATCTGAACTTTTTGGGGACAGAAGTGATGCAAGTTAAACTGTTGAAACACTGCAACAGCCTATTCAAGATTTTCTCTTTTAGATATTTATTTTTCCTGTCTGCCTCTGTGGAACTTCGTTATTTTTGAGGTTTTGTTACAAATGTCTGGTTTGCAACTTTGCATCATGACAATGGTTGATACTTGATTCAAAATGCCTTATCCAATGCTAAACTGGATCGGTTTTGTCCTTAAAACTTTAGAAACAAAAAATCTTTAACACATTTTTCACTATTCTCCTGAAATTCCAATGGTCTTATCAGGTTTCAGAAGCAAAGATGATATGGGTTGACCGGTTAGGCTTTGACGTGCGCATCAGTACTCCTCAAAAGGGTTTGTTCGATGTCCGGATTCCTTTCCCTAGAGAAGTGACAGATGAGAAGGGTGCAAAGTCCTCCTTTAACTGCATGTCACAACAAGCTTGGGAAGTAGAAAGAAATTATCAAGTCCCCGAATTTAAGAAGGTGAAACATTTGAAGCAAATAGCATAGAGAGGATTGCGATGAATTATTTTTTAAACACATTTTTTACCTTACTATTGGAATTTGTGGCCTATGAAAATATTTCTGATTGAGCAATTATCAATTAGGTATCGCTTGCTTTGACATCTGCTTATCTGATAATGTTCAAACTCTTGATTTAGTAGGAGAGTAATTATAATAGTTTTTTCTTTTTAAGACTCTCATACGTGAACCTTGTAAAATAAGATGTTTTCTCATTTAAGCAATTAGAAACTCAACATAATTTTTTTTGTTTTTAGAGCTCTAACTGAAAACTTAAAGAGGCTTAAGCAGAAGACTATTTACAGATGGAAAGAAGTTGGAAAGAATCACGACATCAAGAAATTTTCTCTCTTAGAGTTCCGGGAGCTGCTTTTAAAATGCTAAGCGGGTTTGAAGAAATCTCATTGATGTAGCTGTGTTATGGTTTCTAAGATGTTTGTTTTGAGAGTAAGGTTTGCCTTTTAAATATGTGTATTTATTCTTTTTACCTGATGGGGTACATTTTTGCGGAGAAAAGTAAATGAGTGATATAGAAGAAACCAACCAAAAAGAAGAAATAAATCTATAAATAATCTGTAAACAAACTGAAGGCTAGCTAGTAGTTTATGCCAGTAGCTCTCATTCAGAAGTTGCAGGCTTTAATAATTGACGACTGAGAGCTAATATCGGCTTGACAATTGCATTTCTGCTTTTGTTGAAGTTCGGACTTCGGAGTTTGAATAGTAGAAGTTTGCAAGAATTTGATTTTGAACACCTCGAGAAATCGGTCATAAGATTTCTCATAAAATTTCATGACGTGTAAATTGACATCTACTAAAGACACACTAACGCTCTCAAGTTAGCATTTGATCCTGAGAAAAAGAATAAAACTATAATACAAAGTGTAGCTTAGCCTTGGGGTGTCAAAAATACCCGCTCCATTTGGATTCGGTTAAGACTCGGTTGATGCCGGCCGGACTGCTCCGGCCCGTCTAGACTCGATTTAGACTGGGTGATACAGGCCAGACCGGCTTGGAGATGAAGCTGGACTGGTCCCAAGCATCACTTGAAAGTACTGAGTCGGTTCGAAACTCAAATTTTATAAAAAAAAAATATTATAAAATATATTTTATTTTAAATAATTATATTTATTTGATTCATCTATTCAATATATTTAAAATTTTAAATATTTAAAATTCATATTTTTATGTCCAATTTTATTAAAATAAACTTAAAAATTATAAAATTATAAACTAAATTAAAAATATATACATATATCATATTTTAATATATAAAACCTAGGCTTAAAAAGCTTAGATAAAAAATCCTAGCCTAATACCAGCCTTTTTAAAGCCTGGCCCGAGTGTTAAAAATACATGTCCGAGCCAGGTCTGATCATTGCAATACCCGGACTGGACCTGAATTTTGCCAACCTTAGCTTAGCCGCTCTAAGGAGATAAAATGCTCATGAGGAGGAATTTATATACCTCCCTTAAATTAATATGTTTCTCTCTCTCTAATGGGTGGGAGAGAATCTAAAGGCCTGTTCGGTATTATTTTTGAATTGTTATTTTATTAAAATAAAAATATGAATAAAAATGGTGATTTACAGTTGTTGCATTTTAAATTTAATTAAGAGTTTAGTATTATTTTATGTATCCTGTATTATAAAAATAAAAATAATAATATGTGTTCAATAAACATAATTGAAAACAATAAATATATGTTTTGTAGTATTATTTTTAAAAATAAATTTTAATAAATATTCAAGTTTTACTTATTTTAAAAGTTACGAAAGAATAATTTTATTCAATCTCCTAATTAATCAAATAATTTTATCTTAGAATTTATTACAAATATATATATTTTTAACATTAATAATAAGTTGGCACTATAAGGTATAAAATTCATAATTCTATTCACACGAGCACAAGTGCTCATGTGCAAACCTCAACATTACTAAAACAAATTTTTTTCCCCACTTTTTCTCCTTTATCTATTTCTCTCTATTTATGGTGCGTTTACTTTCTAAATTGGGGAATCAGAATCTGAAATCTTAATTATTGACAGTGTATACTTCGTAAAATAGAACCGAAATCGAAATCAAAATAGTGGAACCCACCCCAACTTGGGAATGAGGAATAAAAGACTGATTCCCAAGGGGGGTTGGGAATAAGTCTTCCATTTCCAAGAATGACCATTCCAAACACCCCCCCCCTCCCTCCCCCCAACAAATTCAAAAATACCCATTTTATCCTCACTAATATATTATAATTAATTAATATATTATTATAGTTAATTAATTAACATATTATATTAATTAATAATATTATTAATTAATATATTATTAATGATAATTAATAATAATAATAATTTTTTTAAAAATAATCACAGTAATTAATATATTATAATTAATCATATATTATTATAATTAATTAATTAATATACTATTTTAATAATTATTAATGTAACTGTTATAATTGATTAATATATTATAATTAATTAAAATATTATTATTTATTAAGATATTAATAATAATAATAATTTTTGAATAAATAATCACAATAATTAATATATTATTATAGTTAATTAATTAATATTTTATAATTAATTAAAATATTGTTGTAATTAATTAATTAATATAATAATAATAATTTTTGAATAAATTATCACTATAATTATGACAATAATTTATTAAATACTTTTTAGTAATTTGTTACAATATAGTTCATTTCGATTCCAATTCAAAGACAAAGTAAACACATTAATTGCAATCCAGCTTATTTCGTTCTGATTCCTATAGTTCAAGTAAACAACTTATTATGATTCATATTCCTCATTCCCATTGCAGCTAATTTCCATTTATACTTATTTCGATTTCAGCCTATTCCGATTTCAATTTAGTAAACGCACCATTACTATTTTCTTAGTTGAATGCTAATGGTTGAATTGCAGGTTCAAGACCATTTTATCTCCTTTATCCACTACTTTCTATTTACTATTTTCTCAGTTTCTTCATCCCCGCCATAATGATAATACTATCTAATGGTTGAATTTCAACGTGAAGAACCAAGACCAACAATAGCAACGGTGGATATTAACTTAAATAAGGGCAAATTGCGGCTGTATTTTCTTAGTGTGTTCTCGATGTTGATGTGATCGATCTTTAATTTCTACAGGGTTTCAAATGATAAATCATCTTTGACAGAAGAGACAGATTTTGTCGGAGGAGAAAGCCTGAAAAAAAAAAAAAGATGGATTTTAGAAAAACTAGAAGAAGAAGAAGAAGAAGAAGAAGAAGATGTGAATAAAAGAATATTGATTGGGAAGTGAGAAGCAAAGATTGTGTTAATTAGTTTAGAAAGAGATGAAAATGGGGTTGTTTGTTTTTGTTGTTCCAAGAATAAATTATAATTTGTTTTATGAAATGCACAGAACAACTAAAAATTGTTTTATAACTCACGGCTAATTCGTGTACCCTCCATTTTGCATTTTATCAATATGTTTTTTCAAAACAATTGCCGAATACATACTTCGTCAGAAAATGATAAGTGCATATTTTTCATATATTTTATTATATTTTTCATATATTTTATTATTAATTTTTCCATTTTTTATTTTATTTTGGTATTAAATATTATAATTATTTTAGTTAATTTTTAATTTAGTTATTTTATTATATTAATTTTTAATCTCAATTTTTATATTTTGTTATTTTAGATATATTATGAAATTAAAGAGAAATAAAATTAAAATATTAAAAAAGAAATCTACTTAAAGTAATCAAGATAGAAAAAAATTAAAATTACCATATTTATACTTGATGGGCCGATTATAGAAGAAAATTAAATCGGCCATTATTAATATCTTTTCATAATAAGCATGCATTCACGTGAGAAGCAATCAAGCATACGAGCATGTGCAATTCAAGCCAAGAAATGCCAAGGAAACCGAAACTAATTAATTCATGCACATGCACTTATGGCATTCACGTAGAGACAAGGAATACTATGGTAACAAGCATGCATAAATTGGAAACTCAATGTACATTGCTTTATAAATTGCAAGCAATATCATTTGACCAATTTAAAGAATTCCATGCACGTGAATCTTGCTAAGGATGCATGGAATTAATTGCTTAAAATGGAATTAGAATCCAAATAGGATTCGGCCAACCATGGGCACTATATAAAGCCAACCTTTGGCTTTTGGACGGAAATGGAAGAAAAAGAATTCGGCAGCTGAGAATTGAAGACAAGCGGCACACAACGAAGAAAGAGACAAACCCGAGAGCTAGGCGTGCAGCTGCAGGGAAGGAATTAAATTAGAGAGCAGAGCTAGTTGTTTGAATTATTCGCATGACTGGTTTTATCTACTCTTTTATTTCCAATTTAATTATGTTAGGCTGAATTTTCTATTTGATTGAGTGTGAATTCAAAACCCCAGATATGCTATTTAATTAATAATTAATTTCTATCATTCAATTTCTTTAATTGAGATTGTTTATGTTCTTCTGTAATTAATGTTTATGATTTTATTCTTGACTTGTTTAAGTAGCCAATTAGATAGGACTTGAATAAATTCTATTGCTAGATGAAAATTCTTGATTCGTAATTGTCTTGATATTTTAATCATTAGTAGCAGATTGGAATCCGTGATTTCAATTGGAGAACATAACCTAGGTTAGATAATCCGAGCTTGTGTATTTATTGCCTAGATCAACTTAATATCTTTCTCTGCTTAATGCTTCCATTATCTTAAATTTAGAGAGCTTATTCTAAATTATTTAATGGTTAGAGATTAGGTGAAGAGCTTATTTTGCCTAACGACTCAGTAAGGAAAGATAGGGATTAACAGAGCTTATTGTTGTCTACGATTGATAGTTTCAATGGAAATTGATGATAGAATGAATATTGTATACATGTTTGGTGGTGGCGAATGATCCTTTGACCAAAGTTTTCATTATTATTACTTCTTTCTCATTTAATTAGAGTTACTTTTAAATTATTAATTTTGTAATTTTAGTTTCTTTATTTCGTGCTATCTAGTTAAAAATTCACAAAACCCCATTTTATTTATTAATTATTAATTATTATTATTATTATTATCATCATCATCATTATTATAATTTTATTTTCAGTCTTTATTTTAGAGTTGATAATAAATAAAACTAACTAGTCTTCGTGAGATCGATCCTTACTTGCTCTATATTAACTATTTATATTAGTAGTAAGGTTTTAAATTTAGTGTACCCTAACGATACTACCAGAAAACAAAAATGAAAATGAGCTCCAAAAAATATACCGAACAGGCCTAACAACCACTCTGCTAGGTTCCAGGGACAAATGAACAAATAATTTATATGTATGAGTAATTATTTTTAGGTGCAGATATCCTTATTTTTTACAACATTGTAAATGACTTTATTGTAAACTACTGAAAAAACAATTTATTTTACAATAGGGAAATTACTTACTTTATTAAACTAAAGAGGAAGTTAAAAGGGGAAAAAAATATACGCTCCATTATAGTGTATTTTTTCCTCGAACATGTTATATATATATTTATCTTTTATCTCGTCTCATATATACTTTATTAAAGTAAGGAACTTCTTTTGTTTTTTTTCTTTCAATGACAACTTCATTTTGTCAATGATGCATCCTTACCTAAAATATTATTAAATTCTAGATAAACAACTCAAGAGTAGGGGTGAATTTCTTCAACAATAAGGATATTGTATGATTAAATTCTAGATAAACAACTCAAGACCACATTATTGTAAGGAAAATGCTGGTAGCTGGAAAATTGTATTGTGTATTATGTATTGGAACTGTATTTACAATGAAACATATGGAGGTCTTTATATAGTACAAATTATAGCCGTTGAGAATTAAAAGGCATTCCTAAAATATAATTGAATAGACCACAATTGAGGAAATTGTGATTTGCTATTGACAGAGGAAATCTCGGCTTTGTTATCTTGCAGTCAAGGTTGATCTTTTGGCTGAATTTCTTGATTTCTTTCCTTGTTACTTGACTCATTGATTGCCTCTTCTATAGCCTAATTCTTTCCTTTAACACCCCCCCCTCAAACTTGGTCGTGGTAGAGTCCAAAGACCAAGTTTGGTGCATAAATTATGAAACGTAGTTCTGTAGGGAGGCTTTGTGAATATATCAGCAAGTTGATCTTTGGAACTCACAAATCGAGTGATTAGTTTTCCTTGAGCAACTTTTTCTCGGACAAAGAGATAATCAATCTCTATATGCTTTGTGCGAGCATGAAGAACTTGATTAACTGTTAAGTGGAAAGCTGACATGTTATCACTAAATAGTGTTGGAGGTTGAGGAAGATGAAAGCCAATGTCTCTGAGAAGGTAGGTGATCCATATGAGTTCTGCAGCAGCTGAGACCATCGCATGATACTCAGCTTCCGCGCTTGATCATGCAACTGTAGGTTGTTTCTTAGCTGACCAGGATACACAATTGGGACCCAAAAAAGTACAAAATCCAGTGGTGGATCTTCTTGTTAGAGATTAACCTCCCCAATCTAAATTTGACAATGCATACAAATTAGTTATAGTATAAGAAAGTAATCGAATACCATAATTTAGAGTTCCTTGGACATATCTCATAATTCTTTTGACTAGTTGAAAATGAAAATTACTTAGTTGATGCATATGTTGACAAATAAAATTAACATTGTAAGCAATATCTGGTCTAGTAAATGTCAAGTATTGTAGTCCTCCTACAATGCTTTTATAGAGGGTAGGATCATAAAATAAGTTCATATCATGGGGCAGATTGTGAGGCACCATAGGAGTAGATAATGGCTTACTAGTATGCATTTTTGCCTTTTAAAGCAAATCAATAGCATATTTTCTTTGATTCAAAATAAGACCATGGGAGAATTTAACTACTTCTACACCTAGAAAATAATGAAGGTAATCAAGATCTTTCATAGCAAACTCCTTACCAAGTGAGCAGAAAAATTGAATTAGAAGAATAGGATTGCTTCCTGTCATAATTAAATCATCAACATAGACAAGTAAAAGCATAATGCTATGATTTTTTTGAAACAAAAACTATGAAGAGTCAGCAGTATAACAAACAAACCTATAGGCGAAAAGAAACGTGCGAAACCTGTCAAACCAAGCTCTTTGGGTTTGTTTTAGCCTATATAACGCTTTTCCGAGCTTAACAAAAACTTGTTGTCGATTTTATGCAATAGGATGTCAATGCACAAGTGTACACACAACAAATAATAAAGTGATAAGTATTGAGTATCGTCTCCACAGGGATTGATGTTACAGCAAGCTTATTCAGTGCAATATTTAATAATTTAATGAAATTTAAATTAAATAAATGATTTAAAAATTAAATGAAACTAATTAAACAATGAACCAGGAGATAATAAAATAAAATGGACGTCAAACACAAAGAATTATTCAATGGGTAATAGGTAGTTGGGAATCTAAACTCACTTAATGACTATTGACTTGTTTAACAATTTTCTGTTCAGTTGCAACAGCATCGTTTACAACACTGAGCAGATTCCAATGTTGTTATATCTATATGCAACCTAACAGTGACTAGTTCTTAAGCCAACATCTAAATATAGCATTATACGCTCTTGGATCTATTAATCCTACAAGGTGAATCCCTATGTCTAGTTCTTCATAAATCATAGATTAAACACGGCTCCACCAAATTGATAATAAATCAATTAAGGA
Source organism: Clausena lansium (assembly GCA_030449835.1). NCBI lineage: Eukaryota > Viridiplantae > Streptophyta > Magnoliopsida > Sapindales > Rutaceae > Clausena > Clausena lansium. The sequence continues at coordinate 534,079 of JASUUF010000038.1, forward strand.
AAAGATTCAATCTACAATCTTGTATTGTTTTGATTCTTTCCACTAAGCCGTCCCTGTTGAGGATCAAACCTAGCTTGCATCCCTAAATGGGTAGGCAGCCGAAATAGAGAATTAAATAAATACAACCAAAATAAAATGCTGCAGCAGGCGCTGGAACAACAATAATGTAAGTCAAATAATCATTAAGCTTGTTTAGAACCCAAGTACATGAAAAATAGTTCATACTCAATAAATAAATAAAAATCACAAACGGTTCAGCCATTGAATTAAACATCCAGAAAAATAAAACAAAAAATAGAAAAATCTAAGGGCAAAAGTTGAATCCCGAGGAGTTGCTATTGATTAAGTTGCGATCAATCCTTTTTCCTTTAAACTCCACTGCTGCAGCCCCTTCAATTCTTCTTCCTCTTCGCTTTTCTTCATTACAACCTGTTGTGCATGGACGGCTCTCTCCTCCTTTGTAAAAACGTGCTCCCTTTTATATCTTCAACTAAGTATTTTTTAAAAAGGCAAGGAAATCTCCATGTATCCTTAGGGCTCTAGGAAAAGATCTTTTAATATTATTAGGATTCTAGGAATATATATCATTATATTTTCCTAATCAAGGAAGATCTTTTCCTTTAGATTAATGAATGCCACGTCTGCCCTATGTTGTCCATCAGTTAATAATCAGCCGTAGAGAAATTAGTTGTTGAACCCGCATAAAATTGTATCTGTCCAGTTTTTTCGTGCTACAGGATCTGCTGCAGCAATCATTGCTATAGCAACTTCTGCCTTGCTATAGCATCATTTCTGCTCCAGACTTGCTTTATCTTTCTTGGACAACAGCTCTTTGTCATTCTCTAAGGTTCTGTTCTTGCAGGAACCATCTCCATAAAATAATCTTTTTGGTCACCTGCAATAATGCACTTAATAAGAGCATATAATGATGTAAAACATATAAAATTATTAAAACTAAACTTAAATAAATACTTATGCAAAATATAACTAAAAATAGGATAAAAATATATCTTTAACTCTCTAAGTAATATAAATCTAAGCCTAAAAGTGTCATGATAACTCTCATTTCATAGAGTTATCACACCCTCAAACTTAAACCATTACTTATTCTTAAGTAATGACAACAACACTAACATCACAATCACACAATCATGCAATAAATAATTTAGCTCTGTCATCTAGATTGTTTTGATTCATCAACCCTCAGATATTATTCTTAACTGTGCAAAATTACCAACAGCAGTTCCAGTTCTAGATTTGAGTTTTGTTATGTCCAAAGTGTGTGTGTGTACTTTGATCAAATTCGGAGGTGCTGCAGCAGTACTCAAGTATCAAATATATCTAAAAAATGAAACAATAAAAGCATATTTATTCATAGGGGAATAGAAGTTATAAGGATTTACAAACTGTGCTATAATATTCGTTGCTCACTTATTTATATGGATTTTTTTCATCAAAAGGACCCTTCAGTGTGTCATTAATTGTTTATGTGAATGCCTAACAGGGGCACTGCCTGCACCCAATTACTTGATCAATGCACAAATCAGAGTTCTTTGCACGAGTAGCATCAAAGATGTTACAGCATAGTCATAACTTTAGTCCCTTTTTACTCAAGGCTGAACATAGGACTCATGAACAGACCTGGCTACTTAGGTTCTAAGACAGAGGACTTTTTCTTTCGTCCTGTTTTTCTTTTTTTTTCTTTTTTTTTCGTTGCTGCAGCAATGCTCATAACTTTGCTGCCTTTTTACTCAAGTTTGCTTATGGGGTACATACTCAGCCCTGGTTACTCAGCAACTAAGCCATTGGAGCAAAATTTATTCTTATTTATAGCACAATTTGTGAGAATTTTTGAAAAAATTTCCAAATTTCCCCCAAACTTGAGTTATTCATATCCAAAATATATATATATTTTTTAAAATCAACTATGGTTTGCTATAACATACTCATAAAATTCAATCAAAGTCTAAGTGTTAAGATAGAATATCAACCTTCATCTATAAGCTGTCTCTACTTGAAAGTAATTCATCCTATATCTCATCACACAAATCATCTTCATTGGCTTTTCTAAATCAAGAACAAATACTAGATAAACAGAGCTACACACTCAATCACACACATTCAAACATTCATGAAACTAATTTTTTTTTTTTGTGAAACTGAAATTTTTTTATATAATATAAAATAAATCACATTTATTCAATATAAACATAAAACAAAAATAACAAAACCCCCCCAAACTTGAGAGGTGCTGTGTCCTCACATGCACACAATCACAAAAATAAATAAAAGATGCGTATGCAAATAGTTGATAAACTTAAAAACATACAAAAACAATTAAAATAAAAAGAAATGTCTCAGAAATTGCAAAATAAACTTGAATAGGTAAGGGAGACTCCCTTGATGTTAAAACCGTTTCTGCAGCAAGACTGCAGGTTCACATCTTCTTAGTTCCAACTTTTAATCTCTTTTTCTGTGAACTTAGTTACGCTACTGCCCTTTTCTTTGTTAATTTACTTTGACTGATTGTTGGAGTTCCAGCAACCTCTTTAGATTTAACTTTGTTTTCTTTGGCTCTGCTGGTGCTGCAAGCGATGCTGCAGCATATTCTCCGAATTTATATTGTCTAATTTCCTCCTCATTCAAGTCTTGCATTCAAATTTTTCTACTTCCAATTTCTGATTTATGATAATGTGATGACTAAAAAACAACAGAAAAAATAAAAATTAATTATGTAAATTAAGAAAATAACTAAACAATCAAAATTAAACTAAGGTACTTTAAAATCACTTCCCTCATTGGGTTGCCTCCCAATCAGCGCTTAATTTTTAGGTCCTTCAGCCTGACCTTCCTTGTTTCCTTAGCTTGGATCTGTCAAAAATGGATGTTCTTGAGGAAGATTGTTGGCTGCATTCCCCATGTATGGTTTCATCCGTTGTCCATTGACTTTGAATATTTGACCTGTCCTTGGATCTTTCAGGTCCACTGCCCCATTGGGATAGAGTTTAAGGAGCTGAAATGGTCCAGACCATCTAGACTTTAATTTTCCAAGAAATAACTTCAATCTTGAATTATACAGTAACACTTGTTGGCCCGGAATTAAATCTCTTGGTTGAATGTGCCTATCATGCCATTGCTTAGTTTTTTCTTTTTAAATTCGTAACTCCTCTAATTCACAAAGTTGAAGCTGCCATTGGTCTGCTGTAGTAGTGATGTCCAGGTTTAGTTGCTTTAAGGCCCAATAAGCTTTATGTTCTAGCTCTAATGGTAAGTGACAGGCTTTGCCATAGACAATTCTATATGGAGATTTCCCTATTGGTGTTTTATATGCTGTCCTATATGCCCATAGAGAATCATCAAGTCGGAAAGACCAATCCTTCCTACTAGGGTTTACTACTTTCTCTAATATTCTCTTAATCTCTCTATTAGAAACTTCCACCTAACCACTGGTTTTGGGGTAATAAGCTGTAGCAATCTTATGTGTGATCCCATATTTTGTCAGTGCTGCAGCAAACACCTTATTACAGAAATGTGTTCCTTCATCACTAATTATAGCCTTTGGTGTTCCAAACTGTGTGAAGATATTTCTTTGTAGGAATTTCACCACTGCCTTGGCATCATTTGTGGGAAGGACAGTGGCTTCTACCCATTTAGACACATAATCTACTGTCACTAAAATATATAAGTTCCCCAAAGAAGGTAGGAATGACCCCATAAAGTCTATTTCCCAAACATCAAAGAGTTCTACTTCTTAGATATTGGTTAAAGGTAGTTCATGTTTTTGTGATATGTTACCTGTTCTTTGGCACCTGTCACAACATTTAACAAACTCGTAAGCATTTTTAAAAATTGAAGGCCAATAGTAACCGGATTGGAGAATTTTCGTTGCATTTCTTTGCATGGCATGCCTGCAAAATGCTTGGAATTTCTTCGTTTGACACACATCTTCTTATCAAATGGTCAGCACATAATTTATATAAAAATGGTTCATCCCATTGATAATTCTTAACATCATGAAGAAATTTTTTCTTTTGCTGAAAAGTTAACTCATGAGGTATTATGCTACTTACTAAATAATTGGCAATATCCGCATACTAGGGAAGTCTATCTAGTTGCAGCATTTGTACATGCTGTAGCATCATCAGTTGCTCATCAGGGAATGTTTCTATTATCTCATGCTTTGTCAGCGTACTCGTGCCTGCCTCCAATCTTGAAAGATGATCCGCTACTTGATTCTCAGTTCCTTTTCTATCTTTTATTTCTAAATCAAATTCTTATAGTAATAGGATCCATCTAATTAACCTTGGTTTGGCATCTTTTTTTGAGATTAGGTATTTTATAGCCGAATGATTAGTATAAACTATAACTTTAGTGCCTACCAAGTGTGCTCTAAATTTATCAAAAGCAAACACGACAGCTAATCTCTTTTTCAGTTGTTGTATAATTAACTTGAGCTTCATTAAGAGTTTTACTAGTATAATAAATAGAATGGAAAAGTTTACCTTTTCGTTGTCCAAGCACTGCTCCAACAGCATGGTCACTAGCATCACACATCAGTTCAAATGGCATGCTCCAGTCAGGTACTACAACAACGGGGGCCGTGACAAGTGCCTTTTTGAGTGCAAGAAATGCTTGTAGGCATTCTTCATTAAAATTAAATGGTTTATCATGCTCCAACAATGTGCACAAGTGTTTGGCAATTTTTGATAAGTCTTTAATAAATCTTCTGTAGAAACCTGCATGCCCTGAAAAACTTCTTATACCTTTAATGGAAGTAAGTGGTGGTAACTTTTCAATTACTTTAATTTTGGCCTTGTCTACTTCTATTCCTTGGCGAGAAATTCTATGTCCTAGCACTATGCCTTCTTGCACCATAAAATGGCATTTCTCCCAATTAAGCACTAAATTCGTTTCCTCACATCTCTGAAGCACATTCTCTAAATTTGCTAAACACTCTTCATATGATTTTCCAAACACTGAAAAATCATCCATGAATACCTCAAGTGTTTGCTCCACCATATCTGAAAAAATAGACATCATGCACAGCTGGAAGGTTACTGGAGCATTGCATAACCCAAACAGTATTCTCCTGAAAGCAAAAGTTCCATATGGGCAAGTGAAGGTAGTCTTTTCTTGATCTTCAAGTGCTATAGCAATCTGGTTGTACCACGAATACCCATCCAAGAAACAATAATACTCTTGTCCAGCAAGTCTATCTAACATTTGATCCACAAATGGCAGTGGAAAGTGATCCTTCCTTGTGGCTTTATTTAACTTCCTATAATCCATGCACACTCTCCAGCCCATCACGGTTCTTGTAGGAATAAGCTCGTTTTTATCATTTGACACCACTGTCACGCCTCCCTTCTTTGAAGCACATTGTTCTGGGCTTACCCATAAGCTATCTGATATTGGATTCCCAGTATCTAGCCATTTGATTATCTCTTTCTTGACTACTTCCTTCATAATCTGGTTCAGCCTTCTCTGTTGTTCTACCGAATTACTGTAGCACTCTTCCATCAGAATCTTGTGCATGTATATTGTTAGGCTGATTCCTTTTATGTCTGCCATTGTCCATCCCATGGCTTTCTTGTGTTTACCCAATACTGCTGCCAAGCTTCTTTCTTGATATGCATTCAAAGAAGATGAAATAATTACTAGAAGTGTATTGTTATCACCGAGATAAATATATTAAAGGTTTTAATTCCAAACTAGAAGGAAATTCAATTGATGGTTGAGTTGGTTTTACTTCCCTGTTTGAGAGATTGAGTGATTCAAATTGTCTGACTCTGCTTGTCTGTTGTTCTCCTACCCATATGATGTCAAGTGGCTCAATGTCTTCATCTACTACTTCTTCTACTATATCTATAATGTCCTCTATCTTACTATAACATTCAGTAAATGTTTCTACTATAGCAAGATCGAAAACACTAATGAGGTTGCAGTCTTCTATCTCATCCGGACTTTTTATAGCTTCAAGCACATTGAAGGTGACCTGCTGGTCATTCACCCTCATTGTTAATTCTCCTTTTTGAACATCAATTAAAGTCTTTCCTGTTGCTAAGAAAGCTCTCCCCAATATAATTGGTACATCTTTATCTACTTCATCTAACACTATAAAATCAACTGAAAAGAAGAACTTATCCACCTTTACTTGCACATCTTCAATTTTTCCTTCGGGATATGCATGAGATCTGTCCGCTAATTGCAAAGTGACAGCTATGGGTCGAACTTCACCAACTCCTAATTGCTTGAATATTGATAATGGCATAAAGTTGATGCTTGCTCCCAGGTCACATGATGCCTTGCCATTGTATCTATTGCCTATAGAACATGGAATCGCGAAGCTCCCTGGATCTTTTAATTTTTGCGGCATCTTGCTTTTCAACAAATGACTGCATCCTTGTGTTAATGCCACTGTTTCAAATTCTCCCAATCTTCTCTTCTTTGTTAATATGTCTTTCAAGAATTTGACATAACTAGGCATTTGCTCTAATGCTTCCACAAAAGGTATGTTGATGTGGAGTTGCTTCAATACTTCCAAGAATTTGCCAAATTGTTTATCTTGTTTCTACTTTTGAATTCTTTGCGGGAATAGTGGTGGATGTCTAAACTGCTGTGCTGCAGCAGGTTATGCAAACTTCTTCTCTTTTGCTATGTTCTAGGTTGTTGTTGCAACATTTCTATCAACAGGTGCTGGATCTTCAAATTTTGTAGCTTCTGTAGCGTGGCTGTTCTCACCCGTGTATTGTGCAGTAGAGAGTAATGGCTCTTTTTTAGCTTGAGTTTCTTCTTGATTCAAAGTGGGCTCAACTCTTCTTTTTAGTGCACCCACTGGAATATGAACATCCTTTCCTGATCTTAAATTAATCACTTTGCAGTGCTCTTCCCTTCTCGGATTCTCTGTATTGCTTGGTAGACTTCCTTGAGGTCCATTGCTTATTGTTGTAGCAAGCTGTCTAATTTGATTTTCTAAATTTCTCAAGGATGCGGCGTGACTGTGGACAACTGCCTCATTCTTCCTTATGTACTCCTTAATCAAAGCTTCAAGGTGGCTGAATTGATCGTTACTAGTGTTGCTTTGCCCTTGGTTTGGTTGCTGAAATCTAGGTGGTGGTATTGGTCTATTCTATCCACTGGTTGCTGCAGCATGCTGATTCTGCTGTTGATTACCCCATGAGAAGTTTGGGTGCTGTCTCCACCCAGGATTGTATGTATTTGAGTACGGATTGCTCTTGTTCTGATTGTTGTAGTTGCCCAAATAGTTGACTGAAGCAGGATTTCCTAGACAATGGTCGAACAAATGCCCTTCTCCACAATAAACACAAGATGTTTCAGCAACTTTGTTGACTGTTGCTGGAGCAATGGATATAGCTTTCACCATACTTGTTAACGAGGCTACCTGAGTTGATAAGGCTATTAAGGCATCAATATTGTGAGCTCCTGCTGGTCCTCTTATTGTAACGTGTCTAGTGGATGGCCATTGATAGTTATTATTAGCTATCCGTTCCAAAATCTCATAAGCCTCATTATAAGACTTAGATAATAAAGCACCATTTGCTGAAGCATCCACCATCAATTTGGTACTTGGATTCAGCCCATTATAAAACGTTTCCAATTGAATGCAGCAAGATATACCATGATGAGGACATTTTCTCAATAACTCCTTGAATCTTTCCCATGCATCATATAGACTTTCATCCTCTATTTGATGGAAAGATGTAATTTCATTCCGTAACTTTGCATTCTTAGTCGGTGGGAAATACTTCATCAAGAATTTGCCGGCCAAATCATTCCATGTGGTAATGGAATCTAGTGGTAGCGAGTTTAGCCATGCTCAGGCTCTATCTCTTAAGGAGAATGAGAATAATCTTAACCTCAATGCTTCAGGCGTTGCTCCAGCAATCTTAAATGCATCACTCACCTCCAAAAATAGCCATGCTCGGGCTCTATCTCTTAAGGAGAATAAGAATAATCTTAACCTCAATGCTTCAGGTGTTGCTCCAGCAATCTTAAATGCATCAATCACCTCTAAAAATAGCTTTAGATGGATATGAGAGTCATCGGATGATAATCCATTAAATTGTCCCACAGTTTGCAACATCTGAAACATCACGGGTTTGAGTTCAAAATTTGCGGCGTACACTTTCGGTCACCTTATTCCAGGGTTTATAGCTTGAGGTGTTAACACCGCGTAGTCTCTAATAGCTCTGTCTTTATCATCTGCCATAACAATAACATTATGACTTGCTGGCTGCCCTTGACCGTTCTGACCTTCTTAAATTCCATCAACATTAACCGGCTCAATCACTCCTTGTTGATTAAAATCCCCTATATTCGGCATTTCAGCCATGTCTGCAACAGATTTTAATTTTCTTTGCTCCCTTCTCAATTGCCATGCTGTTCTTTCTATCTTAGGATCAAATTGATATTCAATTGCTTTGTATTTGTGCATGCAAGAGTTGCAAGAGAAAATCTGTCAACACAATGAAAACAAATTAAATTAGCACCGAACAAAATTAAATTCACAAGAATCAATAAACAATCAATCCCCGGCAGCGGCGCCAAAAACTTGTTGTCGATTTTATGCAATAAGATGTCAATGCGCAAGTGTACACACAACAAGTAATTAAGTGATAAGTATTGAGTATCGTCTCTACATGGATTGATGTTATAACGCTTGCTACAGCAAGCTTATTCAGTGCAATATTTAATAATTTAATGAAATTTAAATTAAATAAATGATTTAAAAATTAAATGAAACTAACAAAACAATAAACCAGGAGATAATAAAATAAAATGGATGTCAAACACAAAGAATTATTCAATGGGTAATAGGTAGTTGGGGATCTAAACTCACTTAATGACTATTGACTTGTTTAATAATTTTCTGTTCAGTTGCTACAGCATCGTCTATAGCACTAGGCAGATTCCTAATGTATCCTCATCTTTCGCCTGTTGGATTCTTATACCTATATGCAACCTAACAGTGACTAGTTGTTAAGCCAACATCTAAATATAGCATTATACGCTCTTGGATCTATTAACCCTACAAGGTGAATCCCTATGTCTAATTCTTCACAAATCATAGATTAAACACGGCTCCACCAAATTGATAATAAATCAATTAAGGAAAAGATTCAATCTACAATCTTGTATTGTTTTGATTCTTTCCACTAAGCCGTCCCTGTTGAGGATCAAACCTAGCTTGTATCCCTAAATTGGTAGTCAGCCAAAATAGAGAATTAAATAAACACAACCAAAATAAAATGCTGCAGCAAGCGCTGAAACAATAATAATGTCAATCAAATCATCATTAAGCTTGTTTAGAACCTAACTACATTAAAATTAGTTCATACTCAATAACTAAATAAAAATCATAAATGGTCTAGCATTGAATTAAACATCTAGAAAAATAAAACAAGAAATAGAAAAATCTAAGGGCAAAAGTTAAATCCCAAGGAGTTGCTCTTGATTAAGTTGCGATCAACCATTTTCCCTTTAAACTCCACTGCTGCAACCCCTTCAATTCTTCTTCCTCTTCGCTTTTCTTTATTACGACATGTTGTACGTGTGTCAGCTCTCTCCTCCTTTGTAAAAACGTGCTCCCTTTTATATCTTCAACTAAGGGTTTTCAAAAAAGGCAAGAAAATCTCCATGTATCATTAGGGCTCTAGGAAAAGATCTTTTAATATTATTAGGATTCTAAGAATATATATCATTATATTTTCCTAATCAAGGAAGATCTTTTCCTTTAGATTAATGAATGCCACGTCTGCCCTATGTTGTCCATCAAATAATAATTAGCTGTAGAGAAATTAGTTATTGAACCCGCATAAAATCGTATCTATCTAGTTTTTGCGTGCTACAGGATCTGCTGCAGCAGTCATTGCTGTAGCAACTTCTGCCTTGCTGTAGCATCATTTCCGCTCCAGACTTGCTTTATCTTTCTTGCACATCAGTTCTTTGTCATTCTCTGAGGCTCTGTTCTTGCAGCAACCATCTCCATAAAATAACCTTTTTGGTCACTTGCAATAATGCACTTAATAAGAGCATATAATGATGTAAAACATATAAAATTATTAAAATTAAACTTAAATAAATACTTATGCAAAATATAACTAAATATAGGATAAAAAAAATATCATTAACTCTCTAAGTAATATTAATCTAAGCCTTAAAGTGTCATGATGACTCTCATTTCATAAAGTTATCACTTACAGACATGGTGCAGGTGTTTTTCATCAACAAATCCAAAGGGTTGCTCCTTGAAAATCAGTTTATCAAGCTTACCACGTAGGAATGTATTTTTGACATCTAATTGTCGAATGTCCCAGTTATGGGATATTGATGGTTGCAGGTATTACAACAAGTGAAAATGTTTCTAAAAAGTCAATATCAGGAATTTGATTAAAGCCTTTGGCAACTAGCCTAGCTTTTAGCCTTTCTAGAGTGCCATCCGCTTTAAGTTTTGTTTTGTATACCCACTTACATCCTATGACATTCATGTCATTGGTTCTTGGGATTAATGTCCATGTCTTATTCTAATGTAAGGCAGAAATTTCTTCTTTCATAGCATGCAACCATCCTGGATGGTACAAGGCATCTTTGATGCCTTTAGGTTCTACTAGCACATTATAACTAAGTAATGCAAATTCAGTAGGGCTATACTTGGGGCTTCGTTTATGAATACCTGCTTTTGCACATGTTGTCATGTTATGAGATGGTTGTATACTTACAGTAGAATCAGTGGTAGTTTTTGCCTCTTTTTTTGTGGGTTCGGAAGCACTTGCTGTCTATAGTAGAGGGTCCTTTGAATTTTTTTCAAATTGGTTGCTAGTTAGATCAAACTCGTGAGGAACTTCAGTCTCTTGTTGAGAGGCCATTGTGTCTTGATTAGATTCATGTTGAGATGTTGGGATGTTTGTAGTCTCAAAATCTTTTCTGGTTTGATCAAGTTCGTGGGGGATCTCTAACATGTTGGCATTACTATATTCTTGGCCTCGATTTCCGTCATTGGTTGTGGTAGAGATATCAAGGTCTGTATGTTCATTTCGGTTGATATCTTCCGCCTTGTGATTATATTATATTGTAGTCATTTCCACATTTGTTCAAGAAGATGGTTGATTATAGTTGTTTCCAATTCCTGTAGTGGTAAGAGTTCTTGCAGTCCACTCATTGAAGCTTGTTAAATTTGTATGTTCACCACAACTACTATAAACTATACCTGGCTTTATATAGGGAAGGGTCTTTTCATCAAAGACTACATCTCTTGACAAGTACACTTTTCCAGTAGGTGGGTGCAAACATCTATAACCTTTGTAAAATTCACTATACCCAAGGAACACACATGGAAGAGATTTTGGATCAAATTTATTTTGAGCTATTCTTCGAAGACATGGAAAACATCTAGAACCAAAAACTCTTAAAGAAGAGTAATCAAGTTTCTTACCTGTTAGCTTCTCAATAAGACTTTTCATGGCAAGTATGGCTGAAGGAAGTTTGTTGATTAGCCATGTTGCAGTGTTTAGGAACTCCAGCATGAAACAACATAGTAAGTCCAGAAGCGTTTAGGAACTCCAGCATGAAACAACATAGTAAGTCCAAGCTCAGTGATGTTCTTAGTGTTTAGGAACTCCAGCATGAAACAACATAGTAAGTCCAAGCTCAGTGATGTTCTTATGTTTTCTCTCGGCTATACCGTTTTGCTGAGGTGTTCCTGGGCATGATTTCTGTGACTTGATTCCATTATTAATAAGGTATTCTTGAAAGTCTTTGCTTTCAAACTTACCTCCTCCATCTGATTGAAAAAATGTGATGTTTTTCTCAAATTGATTTTTCAAAAATTTATGAAATGAAACAAATCATTGAAAGAAGTCAAATTTTTCTGTAAAGGAAAAAACCAAGTAAATCAAGTGAATTCATCAATAAATATAACATAAAATTAAAAATTTTGAAATGATCTAATTGAAGCAAGACCCCATAAGTCACAATGGATTTTACCAAAAGTTTTTTAACAATATTCATCAATATTAAGAAAAGGGAGTCTACAAGATTTGCCTAATTGGCAACTTTCACATAAGAAGTTTTTCCCATCATGCTTATTTATAAAGATGAGCTTATTATGCTTTAAATAACTAATTATTTTCATATGTGGATGCCCAAGCCGTTGATGCCATATGGTATCGCTAGTTGCTTGAAACCTTGCTGAGTAGAATGTCATGTTTTGATTTGGTTCCAAGCTATAGAGGCCTCCATTCCTAGTTCTCATTGTGATCACCTTCCCTGTATCCCTGTTCCTAATCACAAAATCATTTGCAGTGAATTCAAATATGTGAGGAAAATCAATGGTTAATTGACTTACAGAGAGAAGGTTCTTTTTAATCTCAGGAACAACTAAAACATTTTTGAATTTGACAAAGTTTTTGTCTGTGTGCAAAACAGTGTCTCCTGCATGAGTGATTTTTAATTTATGTCCATTACCTACCATTATCGTATCAGATCCATGATATGGTTGGCAGTGAATTAACTTACCATTGTCTAAAGTCATGTGTTGTGTTGCTTCTGTATCGGGAAACCATGCATTTGTCTCATTTTCTGATATTGCCAGAGCAGCAAGAGCTTGTGTTGCATTATTAGGCTGATAACATTATTTAAATATGTGCCAGCATTCAAAAGCAGAATGTTGAGGCTTAAGACAAATCTGACAAATTAAATCATCTTTGTCTTGCTCATTTTGAGAAGAATTTTGATTGTTCCCTTGTGGTGCTTTTGAAGGTTTTTATACTGGCTGAAGGAAGCCTCTTCCTTTTGTTAAGGGGATTTTGTCCCTACATGTTAAAAGGAATTTGTCCCTGCCTATTGTTTCTAAATTCTTTTCCATTGTTTTTATTTTAGGCAAAAAAGGTAGAGTGTTCATCAATAGCACTTGTAGAGCTATGAAAAGATTTCATATTCTCATGACTTTGAAGTAATTGTATAACATCATTATACGGAGGTATAAGAGGTTTCATTATAGAAGTAACAAAAGATCTATAACTCTTACTTGAACCTTTGAGAAGACCAAAAACCTTTTGTTGATCTTCCATCGGTTTGCCAATAGCATCAAGTTCATCACATATCTCGTTGAAGCCTCTGATGTAGTCATTGATGTTTTTATAATTTTGTTTGTTGTGCAGATGCATCTTTTGCATGAGAAAGAACTCTCTATCTTTGGTGTTTCGAGCAAAGTACTCTGATAAAGCTTTCTACACTGTTGCTGATGTTTCTAATCCCATAGCAAGTCCTAGGACTTCCTCTGAAGAAGTCGATCCGATCTCCTCCACATGATGTAATCAGTATCCATCACATATTCTTGTTTTGCTGTAGATGCTTCAGCTTCTGTGGTTGATTTCAAGAAAAATTCTTCAAGTTCGGGATATGTTCCATCTAGGAAACCACCGATATCTTAGCTTTCAATAAGCCCACTTATTTGTGTTTTGCACAACATGTAGTTGTTTTGGGTGAGTTTTAAAGTGACAAAGTTGCTTATATTCAATGTGGAAGGATATGGATATGATATGGTGGATGTAGTTTTTGAAGACACAAAAGCCATGGTTGACAAATGATATTCAATTATTTTGCCAGGAGCTAAAGCTCTGATACAACGTAAGGAAAATGCAAGTAGCTGAAAAATTGTATTATATATTATGTATTGGAACTATATTTACAATGAAACATATTGAGGTCTTTATATAGAACAAATTATAGCCGTTGAGAATTAAAAGGCATTCCTAAAATGTAATGGAATAGACCACAATTGAGGAAATTATGATTTGCTATTGACAGAGGAAATCTCGGCTTTGTTATCTTGCAGTCAAGGTTGATCTTTTGGCTGAATTTCTTGATTTCTTTCCTTGTTACTTGACTCATTGATTGCCTCTTCTATAGCATGATTCTTTCCTTTAACAATTCAATCACCAACAACTACCACCATACAACGATAATAACCACATTCAACAAGTTATTTAAAATTTAACGGTAGAGAGAAAACAAACACACCAAATTTTTACATGGTTCGGCAACCAACCTACAAACATAGCTCTAGGGTATTCGAACTTGAGGATTACACTAAAATGAGCCTTATATCCTGAGGCAATGAAAATTAAAATTGACTTCAAGGTGTTAATTTACCCTCGCAAATTTGGGGCATACATCCCACATCTCTTTACCAAAGTGTTTACCACACTTACAATCACTCCATTGAAAGATAAAAATGAAGTTTATAAAGAACACACTTCGTACAAGAGCATATAAGGAAGTAATAACTCAAGTATGCATGAATTTAAATAGATAAACAAGTGAAAGCTCAAGATTGCTTAGAAATATCAAGTTTTAGCTCATACCAACCCCAAATATGATTTAGAGTGGGGTTTATAAAGATAAATGCAAAAACTAACCTTTCAGAATATAAAATCAAAATTTGTGCGAAACCAATTTATCACTTTAACCGAATCGGTTCACCGCTTTGCTAACATGGCTAGTTACCATTAAAGTATTTCAAACAAACCTATCTGCTACCTTAGGTAAATCGGTTCACCGGTTACTCATTGGACTACTTATTAATATGGTTCATGGATTGGGTAAACTGATTTGCCGCTTTGGCTCAACTCGACTTTGAAAGTTTTGCATTTTAGTTAATGTTTTCAGACTTCTCTATAATTAGGAAATTCTTAAAATGTTTTGAAATATTATTGAATAAGTCCTTTTCCAGATTTTCAAAAATAGCATTAAGACCATATAAACTCTTCATATTTTTTGACACATAAAAACTTTTCAATTTTTTTCATATCAGCCCATATGCTTTAAACAAATTCATTTTGACAAACCATTTAACTTCGATTTTTCTTCCAATATAGAAAACATAAGTTATGAAAACAAAGATAGATTTAAATGTCATGATCATTATAAAATTTGAGCTTTTAAATGCCTAATTATGCATAAATTCAATAAAACTAGCTTTACAAGAATTATAAAAATGAAATATCATTTTAGTTAGTGTTCCTCACATTTGAGTCTTGACTTGAAGAGCATGTCCTTCAGTCCTTTAAGCTTGATCTAACATAAACGACTTTTAACTTTTAAGAACTAATGAAATTCAAAAGTGTTTTTCCCATATTACCTTTGCCATGTTAGTTATTATCATCAAAATCAAGATTTGTTACCATTCAGTAAAGCTAAAAGACAACAATATCAACTTCAATGCTTAAAAAAAATTAATTACATGGAGGTGTATATTTTACTTGCCTCTTAACCGTGTCCATACTAGATTATTAATCTTTATTTATACCCCAATGTTTTGCTCTGACGTACAAGTAAAACTAGAGACATAAATCCTAATCCGCTAGCAATAATTGTACGTTGAGATCTACTCAATTTGATGTTAAACATAGTAGCAAATATTCGATAGTTCTTACAAAGAGGAGGCATAACACTGTGCTTGTTGTTGTCAATACACGTGACTCCTTCGGTTCTCTATTAATGAATCTCACCATCGCTTAGATCTTAAAAGTTGGAACCAATGGTATGTACGATGTCTTATAAGCTTGCCATTGACCTCATTGGGCTGATGGTAGGTTCAAATTATTGAACGATCCTATTAATATTATTGTTAAAGTTAATGTAGAAATAGTTTATGGTTAGTCCTAGTTTTTTACAGTCAATTTAGTGTAAGTCAATAATATTGTTGAAAGTGGTTTCTTGTGTTTAGGAAGTCCACAATTTGGTGTACTTGAGTCTTTCCTAATTTTGTTAAAAGTGGGGTTGTTAGTTGCTTAAGTGGCTCCTTATTTGTAGGAGTTTGTTTATGTATGGCACTATATAATTGCTGGTTATCATTCATTCAACCACATCTACACAGTTAATATTTCTAGCATTATCTATATTCTAAGTTATCAATTTCTATTTTAAATTCCATTCAACCTAACAGGTGTAGAGAAGTATGATTTGCCTTACTGTCTTTTCCTTCCTTATTTCAACATATTGTGTCAAAGCTTGGTTCCACCAATGGCCAACAATAACAATCTCGTTCCGTCACAACCTATTCTTCCACTCTTTCAGGGCATTGCTTATGATACCTGGAGTACAAAAATACAGATTTTTTTATCTCTCAAGATTTATAGGAGCTAGTGGATTTACACAGAAAAAGATGTTTCAACAAAAGCGGTTGAGGATACGTAGAAGAAAGATGCCAAAACTTTGTTCTCCACTCAGCAAGCTGTAGCTGAAGCTATTTTTCCCATAAAGCAACTAAGTCGAAGGAAGCTTGGGGTGCACTGAGAAATAGGTATCAAGGTAATGTTGAGATAGTTACCAAACTTCAAAATCTTCGCCGAAAATTTGAAACCTCTTTGATGAAAGATATTGAGGCATCGCGTAATTATTTCTATAATTTGATGGAGGTTGTAAACCAAATTTGTAAATTTAGTGAGACTTCAACTGATGAAAAAATTATTGAAAGATTTTGAGAAGTTTGCCTAAGAAATTTGATATGTGGTGGCAGCAATTGAAAAATCCAAGGATATAAAAGTGCTGACTATTGGTAAGTTGCTTGGTTCACTTTTGTCCTATGATGAACAGATGAAAAGGTAAGATGATCAGCCTGTTGAGAATGCTTTCTATCTAGAGAAAAATCAAATGGCTCCTGGGAGTCTGGCAAGGAAAAGTGTTAAGAGCATTTTTCTTATTGTAAAAAAAGAGAAAAAAAATTGTAAACATGGTGATCGTAACAGTCCAGAGTAGAGTAAGGTTAGTGATAAAGGTGAAGGTCAATAGTGTAAGCCCCATATTTTTACTGTAAGAAATTTGGCCATATTGAAAGATTTTGTAGACTAAAAGAAAAGCAAGCAATTTTTTTCTGAAAAGAAAGAAAAAGATAAAGAAGATGAAAAGCTAATTTTTCCTTGTTCTTATTCTACTAAAGAATGTGCATACGATGTTTGATGCATTGATAGTGGGCTGAGTAATTATATGTTAACAAATTTGGAGGCTTTTCTCAGCTTAGATCAATCGATGAGTGTCCAAGTGGAAATAGGCGATGGAACAATTTGAGAAGCACATGGTAAAGGCATTGTTGAGCTAAAATCGTGTGGAATGGGTTGCATTAAAAATGTTTGTATGTGCCTGAACTAAATACAAATTTATTGAGTGTGGATCAATTTCTACTAGAAGGATATTCTAGTTCTTTTTTAAGATAATGCTTATTTTGTGTTCCAAGATAACACTAGAAGACACTTGCTACTGAAAGTTCCTATGGCCGAAAATAAAATTTTTCCACTCAGTCTTAATTCTGACATGCATGCATTTAAGACTTCTTTGCTTGAACAAAATTGGTTGTGGCATCACAGATATGGGCATTTGAATTTTAGAAGCTTGAAGGTTTTGTCTAAACTCAATTTAGTGGATGAATTGTCCTTATTAAAGCATGTGGGAGAAATATGTGAAAGTTGTGCATATGCGATGTAACACCACAATTCTTTTCTAAAAAGGATGGCAAGAAGAGCTACAAAAACCACTGAGCTTGTGCATGCAGATGTTTACGGATCTTTGTGGGTTGCTTCACTTAATAGCAATTCAAATTTAATGTTTTATTTGATGATTTTAGCAGGATGAATGGGTATACTTTGCCGAAGAAAAATCGAATACCTTTGCAATCAAGAAGTTGAAGAATAAAGCTGAAAGACAGCATGGAAACAGTTTGAAGGTCTAGTGGACAGATAGTAGTGGTGAATTCGTGTCAAAGAAGGAGTTTGACAAATTCTGTGAAGAATTTCGCGTTTGAAGACAACTTATAGCTAGCTATACACCTTAACGAAATGGTGGAGAAGAGAAGTAAAAATCGGAGCTGGCAAAAATCATCAAAAGCATGTTCATTGCAAAAAGCTTGCGAAGATACTTTTAGGTTGAAGTTGTTCACATTGCAACCTATATTATGAATCAGAGTCCCACATCTATTTTACACAACTCACTCTTTTTAAAGCTTGGTATGGGTAGAAGCCAAAGGTAATTTATTTCAAGGTTTTTAATTGTATTGCCTAGCTATGTTTATGTTCCTTCTCAAAAGCAACATGAACTTAAAGATAATAATGAGAAATGCATATTTGTGGCTACAGTATGGAGACTAAAGGTTAGCAATTTTATAATCTTCTCACCGAGTAATTGATTGTTAGTCATGATGCTGTTTGGAGTGAGTTAAGTGCTTGGAATTGTAAAGAGTTACAGCATTGTCCAGGTGTAATTATTGAAGATAAGCTGCTGGAAGATGAAGATTCACATGGTGATTATGTGAGACAATTAACTCTATGAGGCAACCTACTGCCGCCACCAAATTGTCCACCTTCCTCTCCCGAGTCGCCACCTAGGAAAGTGAAGTCTTTTATGGAGAAGACGCAATTTTTCTTAAATCGATGAGCCAACTTTGTTTCAAGAAGCCATAGAATGCAAAGGATGGTGCCAGGCCATGATGACAAAATTAAAGCTCTGGAAAGAAACCACACATGGGAGCTTGTTAATTTACTAGAGGGAAAATAAGTTTTTGGGGTTGTTATGGGTCTATAAGATTAAATATAGATCAGATGGTTCAATCCAAAAATACAAGGTTGGTTACCAAGGGATATATGTAGCAAGAATTATCAATTTTGATGAAACTTTTACTCCAATTACTAGATTAGATACTATTCAAATTGTTTTGGCCAATTCTACTCATCACAAATGGAATGTTTGTTAGTTTGATGTTAAATCAGCCTGTTTGAATCGTATTTTAGGAGAAGAAGTTTACGTACAACAGCCTCAATGTTATGAAGTTTCAAGTGAAGAATGCAAGGTGTATCGGTTAAAGAAAGTACTTTACGGTTTGAAGCAAGTGCAACATGCTTGGTATGATTGCTGAAAGTTAAAAATCTAGTTTTACAATTCTTAGGTAAAACCTTTTAATACTGATCTCAGACAATATATAAGAATTAAGTATTCTAGAAACTCGTACCTTGATTATATGAGAAGATGGACAATCAAAAGCTGTAGATCCATCACCAAAATGATATTCCAGGCTATGACTCAAGACTGATCAACACTGAACGTGTGGGCGTCCATTTCACCACTCCCAATTGCAACTGGCATCTCTTTCTTTTCTACTGTATTTTTCTCCAAAGATATGGAAAAACCCCACTACCCCTTTTGTTTTAAGAAAAATACTTTTTATAATATCTTATGAAAAAACCCTAGCATGTATTATATCTTATTAATTTAAAATATTAAAATATTTTAAACTAAACATTTATCCTTCCACTTACGTAAAAGTGGAGAGCATGTATAACCAACTAGGAAACTACCTTGTATAATATCACAAAGCCCCATTTACACTTGTATCTAACACATTAGGCCTTAACAAATATTATAATCAATATTTTTATCTTATATACCAGTTGTCTTGCTTTTGGGTCCAGTAATGGTGTTGTCAATTAAATGAGCTAATCCGGGGATCATTTGGGAACATACAATAGTGGCTACAATAATTAAGCTTGTAATTAAACAAACATAATTATTTAATTCCAATTCTACTCCACTATAAGATTAGAACTGACCTCCATAATTGTATGCTCGAATAATAATTCGCCCAAGCCACATTGATTTCTTTACTGCACAATCCTTTGTACCACATCGTTAATTAAATTGATATCTCAACTGTCCAATTAATTTAATTACATCTTGTTCCTTGATACTTACTGGTTTTCTCTAATGATCATTTTCAACATACTTATATATATATGTTGACACACTCTGGCCAGAGAATTCTATGATCAAGTACTGAAACCCATCAAGAGATGTGTCGTACAAATTCTATATTGTCAATCTATAAATTCAACACTTGTAATTGCTCCCACTAAGATACCGGGTAATCTTGACTACAAGTGTATGTCGTGCCATTGGTAACTCAAATGAAATAACAATTACAATCAAGAAATTATAATTGACTCAAGATTAAGATCACATTAAATCAATGCCTATGAGATTTAATAAGTCTGACAGTTATTACAAAGTTAATTAAATCTCATATGTGATCCAGTTCAATGCAGTTACACTACATCAATAAATTCATACATGATTAAGACAAATCACTCAATGAACTTATTACAGTCTATACCTAAATAAAGTGCCCAACTTTATTTATCAACTGCGAATTTAATTTATTTAATCATAAAATAACTTGTATTTATGTCTTCTGTGAATCCACATGGTGATCACATAAATACATATAATATGATTAAATGGACTTTACTCAAAATATTAATGCAATAGAGATACTTGAATAAAATACCTCATTTATTTTATTAATCAGAAAAATATTTATTACAATAAATAAAAAAATATGCTTTAAAGAGCATATTTTTCCAACAATTTTAAGCAACATTGTTTCCAAATGAGTGAAAAAGAACATATCTTATATGTCAAAACAAGAAGTATGGATGAAATTGGTATGAATGAGATTCTTATTGTTTGCCTTTATGTTGATGATCTTATTTATACCTGTAATAATATTGGCTTGATGGGAGAATTCAAATCTAGCATGATTAATGAATTTGAGATGATTGATCTTGGCTTGTGAGTTATTTGGGTGAAGCAGCAAGATGGGATTTTTATTTCTCAAGAGAAATATATAAATGATCTACTTGAGAAATTTAACATAAAAGAGTGCAATCCAGTAAAAACTCTAATAAACATCAATAAAAAAAAATTAGCTTGAATGACGGGGAAGAAAAGATTGATGCTTATGTTTATCGGAGTATAAATTAGGAGCTTACTGTACTTGACAAATATCCAACCCGATATTATGCATGTTACATGTCTTCTGTTAAGGTTCATGAAGAGTCCAAGCAGAGTTCATTATGGGGATGCTAAAAAAGTGCTACGACACTTGAAGAGGACTAGTTCATATCGAATTTTGTACACTAATGTTGAAGATTTTCAGTTATAATTTTTTTTTTGTTTTTTAGATGGTGATTGGGCAGGCTCAATTGATGATCATAGAAGCACTGCAAGCTAGACTTTTAACCTTTGCTCAGGTGCTATCTCTTGGTGATCCAAAAGGAAACATCTACTGCATTGTCCTTGTCGAAAGACAATTATTTGGCAGCATCTTTGGCAGCTTGTCAAGCAATTTAGTTAAGAAGAATTTTAAATGACATGAAGTAACATCAAAGAAAGGCAACAATATCTTATTGTAATAAGTCCACTATTGCAATGACTAAAAACTGTGTGTTTAATAGCTACATAAGACACATAACTAAAAACTCTGTCATAATAGCTACATAAGACACGTAGAGATAAGCCATCACTTCATCAGAGAGTTGATGGAAAATGGAAGCACAAGATGTCCTATTGTAGTACTGATGAGTAGTTAGTTGATGTATTTACAAAGCCTCTGCCTTTGGAGAAATTTCATTTGGGAGCTGTTAGATTTTTACATTAAGGAGGTATGTTAATATTAATGCAGAAATAGTACGTGGTCAATCTTAGTCTTTTGATATCAGTTTAGTCTATGTCTAATATTATTGAAAGTTGGTCTTTGTATTTAGAAAATTCACGATTTTGTGTATTTGAGTTCTTTTTTTTTTTTATCTAAACCATCTGGTATCCAGTGACTATATTGGGCTCTGACTAATCTAGATTTGAGCTGGGTAGGACCACTAGGGCAACAAAACTCTCCCAACAAGTATTTGATTACAGCTGCATTCCCAAACCTCAAATGGAGGACCTTGGTTAAGCTAGAACAGTCCCTTGACCAATCTGTCTACGCGTTTGTTAGTTATTTGAGTCCTTTTTTCCACAACCTATCGCTTGTTGGTTAAATAAGGACTCAAATTTACACACACTTATATATATTATCTTCACCTTAATGGTCTCAAGTATATGTATATATATATACACACACTTTATTGCAAGGGTTGTCGTGTACCAACAATGATATTAGACGAAGACAAAACGCCCAAGGTACATGGCTGCGGAAATTTTCATTTTCACAATTCTTACCATCAATCAAACTCTTCTTGAAAAGAACTATATAAATCACTTTTGATGCGTTACTCAATACAGGAAATAATAGTTAAATAAGTAAGACAATTTTTTTTGCCCTTGCAAGTGATGATGACGATTAGGACCCGCAACAGTCTCCTAGATCCAATTTACCAGATCCTTTGATGAAGTTAAAGCTTTGAACCCTATTGTGGAAAATGTTAGAATATGCTGTCAATAAATTACAGCCTCAAGGCCATTCACTTATGTGCTAAATTTATTTGTAAGTCATATATTGCTTGAAATAAATCTGCCAGCCCAAGTAGCAACTAGCTTTATAACTGGTTGATTGAATATATATAGAGCGAAAAGAAATGATACACTGAAATGCAACCAAGTTCCAATAATCTCAAATATGTCAAATCTCCACTTCCACCACTAATTAAACAAATTATACAAAAATAATCAATCTATGGAATTGAAAATAAATGAACATCCACACACGGAAGATTTTTACGAGGAAACCTCTTATCGTCACGATCTAGGGTGAAAATCTCTGGACATGATTATGTCCATGT
Organism: Clausena lansium; assembly: GCA_030449835.1. Taxonomy (NCBI): domain Eukaryota; kingdom Viridiplantae; phylum Streptophyta; class Magnoliopsida; order Sapindales; family Rutaceae; genus Clausena; species Clausena lansium. Next base: position 556,701 of record JASUUF010000038.1, read on the forward strand.
GTAGAGAAATAATTTATTATAAAAATAATATGAGTTTATAATAGATTAAGAACAATTACAAAGCATCACACCACCATAAATACCTCGCATCTAAATCCTATTGCTTCAACCTTCATGGTCCTCGCAAATTTTCCTCTGCATGAATCATGCGTCAAAATCTCTTCATGAAATAAACAATCTCCTCATGAGATCAGGGACAAAAGTAAAACGGGTGTGGAAATATCGTCTCAAATTTAACAAGACCAAGTTTAAAGAAATCACATCTTTGAGCTTGACCAAGCTAAAAAATAGGAGAACAAAATTGAGGCTTAAATGAATTTTTGGTATCTAAAATTAAAACTGTTAAGCATTCACCCAAAAATCCCAATCTAAACTATAGCCTCTGGCCCTTTAAAAACTCCTTCTTTAAATCTAGGGCTTAAAAATAAATTTTAGGCAAATAACAATATTAAAGAAATCACTAAATTATTCCCCAAAATAAATTGCCCAAGCCTCCCATCATCATCTTCAAATTCGATAATGCAAGGATGCACCTCTATCACTTGATTTTCTGCTTTATGGAGGTGGCAGCTCTAAAAGCATTTTTATTTTGTGCTTCCTGTCGCTTGCTGTTGCTTTGGCTTATTTTCTTATCGAAACCAGAAGGAATCTGAGCCTTCAAATTCAGTGATATTCAAAGGTTGAAAATTTGCTGACATGGCGAAACAAAAGCCATTACATTACGTTAAAACAAGCCAAATCTGATGGTCTAGGAAGCTGGTCAATGTTGGTCAACAAATCCAATCAATACCAGTCAAAGATGTGGTGATGTGGCAGCATACCAACGCTTGGATCAGAAGCGATCAACGGCTCAAAGCATGCGGATATCCTCTCGGGTCGACCTATTTAAAATGGTGTGGATCCTTCTCGTTGTGTTCGCAATTTTGCGTGCTCAGTTCTATGTGAGCTCTTCCTTCGTGGCCAATTAGTGTACAGCCAACTCGACAGTCAACAAGTTGTACTATAATACACTGCATCACACCAAATTCTAATCTTTAATCCATACATATCTTCAATTGGATCTTCGCTTTAAACTCGGTTATCACCTATCCTAAGCCTTTCGATACTTTGAAACTCAAAAATGATATTCGCACAATTAGCTGGGAACTCAAAAATACTAAAATGAACATCTCGTTCTTGAACCTATCAAAAATGATTTTGTACACAAGGTTTTAACAAACCATGACAAATTGACTGTTTTACATATCTTCTCAGGTGCGTGCTTAAATGCAGATTTCATATAGATTTACTATTACACCATAGCGAATTCGCATTTAAGCATCTATACTTGAGAATTATTGGTAAATACACAAACACATGTTAAAATTAATAATTTCCCAATATACCTGGTTATAACACTCTTAGGACCGTGATTTTAATATTTTTATATGAGACTTCAATTTTCTTTCTTGTCAAATGTCAGTAAAGATTAGAGTCTGCCACGTGGAAGGGGACTACAAGAGTTTGCCACGGGGACTACAAGGTCCTTAGTTAAAAGGGATTGTCTAATAACACTACTAGAAAAAATGTCATTTATGACGGTTATTACCCGTCATATGGCTTATGGCATGACGAATGAGCGACCGTCATTGATTTCGGTGTCAAGAAAATACCATGATAATTTTTTATATGTCATGTTAAGCATGACGTATTATCCATCACGATTCTGTCATTGTTATTTTGAAAGAAAATTTTCATGCATGACTAATATCTGTCATAAACATTCTCATTCATGATTGTTGTATGTCATATAAGCATGACATATTTAATTAGAATAATAAAATTATTTTTAATTATTTTAATTAATATTAATTCCTTGAGATTATTTTTTAGCTGTAAATAAAACGTATTTTAATTATTTGGCGGGAATTAATGAAATTGGCGCCAATTTTGTTTATATTAATTTTTGGCGGGAATTAAATTATAATTTAAATAAATAATTTGGCAGGAATTAAATTTTTTTATTTTTTGGCACCATTTTTAAATTTTTGCACCGAATGTTATTATTAATATTGAATTTTATTTTCACATATATATAATTTGCTTTATACACACACACACACATATATATATATATATATATAATTAAATTTATAAAAATATAAATTGCTAAAAAAATTGGCTAAAAGTCATCAATAATTGAGAATCCAATTATTACTTTAAGCATTCATCTCAATTATCATTTATAAAATAATAACTAAAGTACTAAACTGCTCCCCAACAAACTAAAAAAGTATAGAAATTTAAAAAACAAATTCTGTCTACAAATAATGTTTAGGAAGTCTACAAATCACTGTTAGTCCACAACATGAACACCTTGAGTTATGTACAGCAAGTCAATGAACCCAAAAATATAAATGATCAGCAACTTGCAAAATGAAAAAAATAATTACAATTACAAGCTAAGATGAAACACTGATGCTACTTAACCACTAGCTTATCAATCATTACAACAACCTTTCAATGCAAATTAATCAACAAGCAACATGAAGATAACACGCATGTTCCAACTTAATCACCACCACAAATCCAAAACTCAACAATCTCACATACAACATGAATCTGCTAGGCCTAAATCAGCCTCTGTCGTAACCTAACAACGATGTACGCCAGCCTATATGTACTGCAATGACATGATTTTAAAATTCAACTTATATAACACATTGCATGCCTTATGATTTAAATTTATAATTTTTCATACAAATGTGATCTCTCTTAAATGATGCCAATTTCAAACCTAAATATATATTAATTACCTTTCAATAAAACTGGGGATTATGAATTCTCGAAACAGTTTTCAGAGGATAGGTACTCTTTGTTCCCTCAAAAGTAAAAGTGGCGCCTCCTTCCTCTAGCAAATTGTAAAGCCAAAATGCCCATTCCATAAATATTTATGCATTAATTCAAAATCTAGTTCTAGAAATTAAAAAAAATTGTAACAGAAATAATATATCGATTTTGGTTCTTAAAGTTTTAAGGTAGCACATTTAGTGCTTCAAAAAGAGACTTCGAACATTTTTTCCAAAATCTTCAGTTTAAAACAAACATTTCAAACTCTAAAGCTTTGAATCCTTCACTAGTTATAATCCCCAAAAAGGCATACTACCAAGTAATAGGTGTTACTTTTACATCTAGAATTTTTTTTCTTTTGCAGAAATTTCATTGATTAGAAAGCTTTAATGTTTTCAAAATACCAAGTGGCTATATATCTTGTGAAAGGTTATTCTATTACTAGCCAACATTAAAAAATATTTCAGGGATATTAAAAAATAAATATATTAATTTTAAATCGTCGTCGTTTAAACTCATCACCGATGCCTGTCATGTTTTATAAACGATTAAAAAAATAAAAACTGATCATGACATGTTTTATCAATAGTAAATGACATAAATATATGTGTCACGAAAATATCATATTATGTTGATAAAAAATGTATTAGTCACGAAAATATCATTATTTCATGATAATTTTATGACACATCGATATCTATCATAAATTTTCTATCATAAATCTACGTTTTTCTAGTAGTGTAAAAAAATGGTCATATGTCATACAAAAGAAATTCAAGGGACTCTAAATATTTGAACTACAAATAAAAGATACATAAATACCCTTACATAGAGAGGAGCCTAAGAAGAGTTTCACTTGTCATGTAAAGAAACTCTTGTAATATCATTCACGTTAATAAAATCTAGAACTGAGTATTTTATTTGAATTTTTTAGGCCAATGTTATAATTTCAATTTTTGTGTTATTGAAAGTATTTTTTTTAATATTTGTGATTTAATGTGATTTAAAATGTGGGAACCCATAAAAAAACAAGGCGGGTACGGGTGGGTTTGGTAATTGCTAAAACCTATAGTGGGCGAGTTTTTTTTAAAAAATAATACCTATATCGAGTTGCAGATAGGTTTGATAATTAAATTTCTTGCAAGTGCGGGTTTCATATGGACAAACCCACAGTGGGTGGTACCCATTGCCATTCCTACGCCCAAGTTGTGTATGTAATACTTAGGACATGGAGCAAAAAGCTCAATTTCTCTATTGTTCCCATGAAAGACTTCAAGATGGTCCATGGCATGGAGTTCTTCAACCAAGTTTATGCCTTCCCATTGCTAGCTACGAACACCCTAAGCATCTTTGACGGGAGTAAGGCATGCATGGTACCAACCTGGGGACTCAACAAGGGAGACGAGTTCGAAAACTTTACAAGTCAAGTCCTTCCAACTATACAAGTGGTCCTCGATGAATTCAAGGACATGATGCCTCCCAAGCTTCTGAAGAAGCTTCCACCCAAACTAGAGGAGGATCATTAAATCGAGTAGGAGCAAGGCCCCAAAACTCTAACATTAACGCCCTACCGCATGGCGCCACTCGAGCTCGAAGAGCTGTGAAAATAGCTCACAAATTTGCTATATGTTGAATGCATCCACCAGTCCAAGGCTTTATTCGGTGCTCCGATCCTTTTCCAAAAGAAGAAGTACAACTCTATTTGAATGTATATTAGCTATTGTATGCTCAACAAGATCAATATCAAGAATATGTTTCCTATTTACTTGATAGTAGATCTTTTCGACCATCTTGGCAACGCACTGTACTTCATCAAGCTTGACTTGCATATGTGATAAGGTATGGTTCTTTCCTATTCCTTATTATGTCGTTCGGCCTTACTAACATACTGGCAATATTTTGCACCCTCATGAACAAAGTCCTCCAACCGTTTTAGGCCGATTGGTCGCTGTGTGCTTGGACAACATCACAGTGTATTATTCCATGCTCAAAGAACACGGCCAACACTTAAGATAAGTCTTCAGCCATAGGATTGTGAACGGTAAGCTCATGATGGAGAATGCCAATATGAAGGCCATCTTTGAATGGGAATCTCATACCAAAATTCCTGAGTTGCGATCATTCCTTGGATTGGTAAACTATTATCAGTGTTTTATTAAAGGCTACTTAGCCAATACGACACCATTGAATGATCTCCTTAAGAGGAATTGAACGTGGCATTGGTTGAAGAATGCCAACAAGCTTTCGAAGGGTAAAAAAAAGCCGTTTTTAAAGAACCTATCCTTTCTTTTTCATACTACAAAAAACTATTGGAAGTCTAAAAGAATGCCTCAAAGTTTGCCATCAATTAAGTGCTTATGCAAGAAGGCCCACAAATAGCTTTTGAAAGTCAGAAGCTTAATGACACAGAATGGTGCTACATCGTATAATAAAAAGAGATGACTGCCATCATCCACTGCTTAAAAGTGTGGCGACATTATTTGTTTGGCTTACACTTCGTAATCATGACGAACACGTAGCCATAAGCTACTTTCAACTTAAGAGAAATCGAGCACAAGAAAGTACTGTAGCAAGACTTTCTTACAAAGTTCGACTATCAGCTTGAATATAAATCAGGAAAAACGAACATTGTAGCCGATGCCCTAAACCACTAGGATGAGTTGGGAACAATTAGCGTGAGTCAACAGAAGTCTGACCTTGTCTCACGCATCAAGGAAGGCCTATAACAGAATCCTCTAAACAAAGACTTGTTGGAAAATATTCCTAAAGGAAAGACAAGACGCTTTTGTGAAGAAGATGGCATCTTCCTCACCAAAGGAGATTGATTATTTTTCCATTGGTGGGAAAATTTATGGAAAGAAGTTGTCAAGGAACGTCACGACTCGAAGTGGGCTAATCACCCAGGAATCAAGCGCACCACTGCACTAGTCCAAGCCTCATACTTTTAACCTCACATGCAAGATGATATCAAGGCATATATGCAGACTGGTATTGTGTACTAACAAGACAAGGTGGATCACTAATTTCTGGCAAGATTGTTGGAGTCTCTGTTGAATGCATTAAAGCCATGGCAGAATGTCTCTGTAGACTTCATTACAATCTTGCCCAACTCCAAGGGGTGTGGTAGCACATGGTAACCGTTTATCGCTACAGCAACTATGCGACTTTTATTGCCACATTCGTTGATTGTAATCCATCAGATATGTCATGAAGCTTTAGGGGTTTTAAAAAGCATTGGGAAAAGATTTAATTTATTTATTTCATTTTACCTAAGAATTAAAATATATGCAATTTAATTTGAGTGAAATTATGAAATCAAATTAGTTTGGGCTATGGATCCACTCTTAGTAGTAAATATGATTTAATAAATTCTTTTTATCAATTTCTTTATTGTCCAAAGGATTAATTGTATAAATTATCATTATTTTTCTATTAATCTTATTATAGATTAAGTACTTAGTGTGCCAAAAGTTAACTTGTCTATAATAAGCCAAAATACCATTTTACCATACTTTATACTAAGATATTAAAAATTTATTGTGCCAACCTCCCTTGTTTATCTATAACAGATCAAATTTTTCAAATATAGAATATAGATAGTATTAATTAGAAAATAATTTAATTTATATAATTAAAAATAGAAGTTGATTAAATCATATTTTCCTACTAAGGGTTTCATCTTACCCTAACTATTATTATGTAGCTAAGCAAAATTAAAATAAAAATAATTATTAATATTAAATTATACATAATTTAAAAATAAAAACAACTAAAATTGAAAATAAAACTAAATTTATTTATGAAATTAATTTACTACATATTACAAAGAGAGATGAGAAGAAAAACTTAGGGAAAAAGAAGTGAAGAAAGAGGTGTAGAGAGGTGTGTTCCCCTCCTCTCTATTTATACTAATTCATCATTAATCCACACCATACACATAAAAAAATCTAATTAAATCATAACCTTACATTTATCCCACTAACCAAACATAAATATTCCACTATCCAAACACAATCCTAAATCAATCATGTCAAGTGTATCCACTAACAATTACTATATTTAACATGGTAAAAACTTATAATTTTTACAATTATCACATTTAACATGGTAAAAATTTATAATTTTACAACAAAGTTGTGGATCTTTTTCAAAAATGACCTAGCTTTTTGGACCTCTGGAATCCTTCCGTTAATCTGTTTGGAATTTCGAATTGCGTGAAATTATTATTTTTACCTAATAAACACAAAAAGATACACAAAATCAAATATTTAAAAGCATAATTAGAATTTCAAAATATATTAAATAATTACAAATACAAATTATAATATAAGCACAAAATAACATTTTTACTCCTTAGAAAACATATAATTTTTAACACTAATCAATTAGGCAAAGTTACTTAATGTGGTCAACTCTTATACAACCTCTAACGGAGCGAGATGACTGGCAATAGTCCTTTCGAGATCATCATAGGATTCCAACCCACCCTTAATGTAATAGCCTTAATGTGTCAAAGAAAAAACCCCGAAGCTCATAAACTCTTCTATGAGTAGCACGGAGAAGCAGACATTACACGAGCATATCTTGATAAAGCCGCAAAGAAAATGAAAAAGTGGGCGGACACAATGAAATGCCAGGTTGAATACAAGGAATGCAACCAAGTCTTGATCAAACTCCTAGCCAACAGTTCAGCACTTTGTGGAAAGTGCACAAGGGTTAGTAAAGAGATACAAAAGGCATTTCCTAATCATCCAACGCTTAGGCAACGTCTCTTATCAACTCAAACTTCCACCAAGAGCCTTCTCAAGTCGTATCATCAAGATACGAGAACCCAAGCCATGGAAAATCAAGGTTTGCACCAACAGCCATTTGTCACCACATTCGATAAAGATATAGAGTGCATCCTTACCGATCATGTGATTTGGAGAAGAGGCACACCACCATATAATAAGTACTTGGTGAAATGAAAAAACCTCCTTGATAAAGAAGCAAGTTGGGAGCATGAAGATGCTCTTTAAAAATTCACGTAACATGTTTAAAGATTTTAGCACGAGAACGCAACAAGGACGTCGTAAGCTTAAGTGGGGTTGGGTGTTACCGAGCGTACAAATTTTAAGCCAAAGAGGCTAACTAGAAATGTCAATACAAGTAGCTTATCTTTGTCTCTAGAAAGTTTTATCTCTAGAACTCTCCTAAACTTATAAATACTTAAGAATTCTCCATAGAATAGTAGAATATAAACTCTCTAGCATTTTGTAGATAGTATTAGTGACAGAACATTCTAGGTTTTGCTAGAAAAGGGAGCTCTCTAAGCCATGAGAAATCTCTAGATTGGAAGATTATAGATAATAGTGGAACTATGCAAGGCACTTAGCATTATATTTAAGCAAGCAACTCAAAGCATTCTTCAAGCTCTCAAGCATTCTTGTACAAACTCTCTTTAGCTCAATTGTTCTATTTTCTTTCTATCTCTTTCTCAAGTATTCCTGCTTAGCTAGCTATAAGTTCAAAGCTTACATAGCAACTTTTGAACAAGAGTTGTCCAATTACCACATGGATGTACTGTACAAAATACTCATCCCATGATAAATTGGTCAAGTTCTTGAAGGACATGAACACATGAACACAGAAAGATGATGCCACTATTAAGTCCAAAGTATTGGAAAAATATGCTCTTTAAAGCATATTTGTTTATTTATTGTTATAAATATTTTTCTGATTAATAAAATGAATGAGGTATTTTATTCAAGTATCTCTATTGCATTAATGTTTTGAGTAAAGTCCATTTAACCATATTATATGTATTTATGTGATCACCAAGTGGATTCACAGAAGACATAAATACAAGTTATCTTATGATTAAATAAATTAAGTTCGCAGTTGATAAATAAAGTTGGGCGCTTTATTTAGGTATAGACTGTAATAAGTTCATTAAGTGATTTGTCTTAATCATATATGAATTTATTGATGTAGCGTGACTACATTGAACTGGATCACATGTGAGATTTAATTAACTTTGTAATAACTGTCAGACTTATTAAATCTCATAGGCATTGATTTAATGTGATCTTAATCTTGAGTCAATTATAATTTCTTGATTATAATTGTTATTTCATTTGAGTTACCAATGGGCACGACATACACTTGTAGTCAAGATTACCCGGTATCTTGGTGGGAGCAATTACAAGTATTGAATTTATAGATTGACAATATAGAATTTGTACGACACATCTCTTGATGGGTTTCAGTACTTGATCATAGAATTCTCTGGCCAGAGTGTATCAACATATATATATATATATATATATATATATATATATATATATATATATATATGTATGTTGAAAATGATCATTAGAGAAAACCAGTAAGTATCAAGGAACAAGATGTAATTAAATTGATTGGACAGTTGAGATATCAATTTAATTAACGATGTGGTACAAAGGATTGTGCAATAAAGAAATCAATGTGGCTTGGGCGAATTATTATTCGAGCATACAATTATGGAGGTCAGTTCCAATCTTATAGTGGAGTAGAATTGGAATTAAATAATTATTTTTGTTTAATTACAAGCTTAATTATTGTAGCCACTATTGTATGTTCCCAAATGATCCCCGGGTTAGCTCATTTAATTGACAACACCATTACTGGACCCAAAAGCGAGAAAACTGGCATATCAGGCAAAAATCTTAATTATAATATTTGTTAAGGCCTAATGTGTTATATACAAGTGTAAAAGGGGTCTTGTGATATTTTACAAGTTAGTTCCCTAGTAGGTTACACATTCCCTCTACTATTACGTTAGTGGAGAGATAAATATTTAATTTAAAATATTTTAATATTTTAAATTAATGAGATATAATACATGATAGGGTTTTTTCATGAGCTATTATAAATAAGGTTTTTTCTCAAAACGAGAAAGGGAGAGAATCTTTTATAAAAAGAAAAAAAAGGGTAACACGCCAGTTGCAATTGGGAGTAGTGAAACAGACGCCCACACGTCCAGTGTTGATCAACTTTGAGTCATAGCCTGGAAGATCGTTTGGTGGTGGATCTACAGCTTTCTATTATCCATCTTCTCATATAAACAAGGTACGAGTTTCTAGATTACTTAATTCTTATATATTATATGAGATCAATGATAAAAATACGATTTTTATCCAGCAATTGGTATCAGAGCCATCTCATAATAATATATAAGTATTTCGTAAGAAATCAATCTTGTTGATTATGCATTAGAGTGGCACAATTTATTTAGATATATATTATTTGTTAATATATGAATAAAGCATGCTTGGATTTGTCTCAATTCATGATTAGAAATTTGTCTGTATTATTGTATTGAATCTGTAACTAGAGGGGTGGTTTATCATCACCATGTTTCCCTCTAGGTTTTAATTTTCTGTTTTAGAATTTTTGTAAGCCACTGGCGTTAGGAATCTGTAACAGAAGAAATTCACCGGACGACGAGAGCAAGAATCCGACGTCGCAAACATGCCGCACACCGCAGCAGTACTGCGAGCGCGCGTGCGCTGCAGCGCTCAATGGCTATCGTAGGCAAAGACTCGCCGCACCAGCTATGCGCCGCGCGAATCTGTCTCGCGCTTCGCGTCTTTATGACGCTGCGTGCGCAAGCTGCTGACGTCGGGCGAGAAGGCTTTCCGGCGGAGAAGACGATGAAGAGCCCGAGGATGCGTCGGAGAAGACGATGAACAGTTGCTGGTTTTTGGTGATGGCGGCTGTGAGAGAAAAATACAGATTTAGGGTTTTTGTGGTTTTTATCACTTTAGTCCCTATAGTTCTGTAACTTTCTCGGTTGGGCATAATTGTTTTACTATTTTGCATTTAAGTCCAAGATTTGTTTTGGGCTTGGTAAATCCTAGTTTTAGGTCCAATAAAATTTGGACTTAATGGATTAAAATGCATGGATATAGTTTAACACATTAAGTTTATTTTTGGTCCAAAATTTTTTACTTAAAATTTTGTTTTCTTTAAAAAATTAGAATTGGACCAATAATAAATTTAAAGCCCATATTAGCCAAGTCCATTAACAAAGAAAAGCCAATGGAAGATGACATTGACAAAAAGCCCAATGAAGATTAGGCTTAGGATTAATGTATTTTTTATTTTAGGAAAATCATGAATTGAGATTATTTAATTATTTTTCTATATGTTATGTTTTGGATGTTAACATGCCATGAAAACATGTCATATAGAATAGGAAGTGCCACTCTATGCATAATAATAAATGTCATTCATTTAATATGAATTTATGTATATTGTTTGAAATATTCAAATGCTTGATAATATGAGATATCACTTAGATAATATTATAGGAAGCATGCTATTAACAATATATGTATGTTTTTAAAATGAAAAACCAATTTTAAAATATTGAGTGGGAGAGGGAAAATTCAAGATAATTTTTCCCACGGGCTCCGTTGTTAGTTCAATAATAAAATTATATATATACCTCGACTTCATGATACGGTGTTGCTCCCTACGGAGGGTATATATATTAGACATTTTATTTGATGAACTTCTTTAAAGATAAGATCGAAATATTTTTCAATCTGTTGATCACCCTAACGGTGGCTGCATGATATAGAAAATACGTAGATTGAAACAATGGTTACACACTCAACTAAAATTTGTTATTAATCTTCCCATCGAAGCTCTGTTAACAAATTTAGGCCTAAAAAGATAACGATAGTTATTTATCATGTTTTGACATGAAAGTAAATAATCTAATGGATAATTGGATCTGGTAAGTGTAGACATGACTTCCCCAACGGATAGCTTGTCAAAACGGTACTAGATTATCGTTACAATAAAATAAAATGCATTTATGGTTTTTTGCATTTTTATTATTTATTGTGAATGTTATATCAAAATATTTATGCATGGATGTTTTATTTTTCAGAAATGTCTTCCTTAAGCCCACTTACTATTATCCTGAATCAAAACAAACTCTTTGGCGAGAACTATATAGATTGGAAAAGAAATCTATATATTGTCTGATCATTGATAATTATAAATATGTCTTAACCCAGGCATGCCCCCCAGAACCACTAGACAATGCTCATAGAAATGAGAGGAGGCTTTATGAGATATGGCAAAAGGCTTATGTAATGGCTAAATGGTACATTTTAGCCTCAATTTCTAATATTCTCGCGAGACCAAACATCGAATTTGGAGACGACCCACTGAAATAATGGATAGTCTCCAAGAGATGTTCGGGCAGAGCACTCTATTCTGCGAGGCAAGCAGCATTGAAGGGTATTATGAATAGCAAAATGGGGAAGGGCACAAGAGTTCGTGATCATGTCCTCAAAATGATGGACTATTTGAATGAGGCTGAGATTCAGGGCGCACAAATCGATGATAACTCAAAAATTGATATGGTGCTAGAATCTCGCGGATACATTCAAAGAGTTTAAGGTCAATTATAACATGAACAAAAGAAACATGACCTTAACGAGAATTGATGAACGAACTCCATTCTCTTTGAAGAGATCTATCGTCTTGAGAAATCTCTCGGGAAGCATAAATATTCTTTGAAAAAAATTCTTCATCTAGGCCTAAGCCAAAAGGCAAAGGTAAGACGAAGAACCCTGGAAAAATGAAATTGTCTACGAAACCCGATGGCACGCCTAAAGGCAAGTGCTTCAAGTGTGGATGAAGGGTCATTGGAAAAAGGATTGTCCTAAGATTGCCAAATCGGGTATAGGAAATCTTTTTGTTATTGAGACTTGTTTAGTTGAGAATCCAATTGACACATGGGTGTTGGATTCGGGAGCAACTAATCATATTTGTAATTCACTTATTTGGTTTCGAAACCAGGAAACTAAGTGAAGGGAGCGTTAAGTGCGACTTGGGACAGACGATTCGTGTCGTGATGAAAGACTGGATCTGTTTTATTATCTTTTAATAATGAGACTTTGGTTTTGAATAATTGTCTTTATGTTCCAGGACATTAGGAGGAATTTAATTTCAGTAGCTTGTTTGTCAAAACAAGGGTATACTGTAAATTTTGGATCCTCTGTTTCTATTTTTTATAATAATAGACTTATTTGTTCTGGTACATTGGAAGACAATTTATATCATTTAAGGCCTATGGTCTTTTCTATGCATGACACAGTGATTAATAATGATGAGCATACACATTTATCTAAGAAAAGAAAGTTTTCTTCTAACCAGTGCTACCTCTGGCATTTACGCTTGGGTCATATAAACCAAAATAGGATACAGAGAATGATCAAAGTGGGGCGCTTGGGTCCATTAGAAAATGAATCATTGCCACTCTGTGAATCTTGTTTAGAAGGAAAAATGACAAAAAGGCCATTCTCGGCCAAAGGAGTGCGTGCTATAGTACCACTTGAATTGGTACATACAGATGTATGTGGGCCAATTAATGTACAAGCTCGAGGGGGTTATGAGTACTTCATCACTTTCACTGATGATTACTCTAGATACGGTTATGTTTATCTGATGCGTCACAAGTCTGAAGCTCTTGAGAAATTTAAAGAGTATAAGGCTGAGACAGAAAAGCAATTAGATAAGAACATAAAGAAACTTCGATCTGATCGAGGTGGTGAATATCTCTCCGGAGATTTCAAAGAGTATCTGGTTGAAAATGGGATTATATCTCAGTTGACTGCCCCAGGAACACCACAACAAAATGGGGTAGCTGAAAGGAGAAATAGAACTCTTTTGGATATGGTGAGATCTATGCTCAGTTATTCATCATTACCTATCTCTTTTTGGGGACTAGCACTAGAGACTGCAGTTTACCTTTTAAACTTAGTTCCATCCAAGTCAGTGCCTAAAACCCCAATAGAATTATGGTCAGGTCGCAAACCAAGTTTACGACATGTTCATATTTGGGGATCACCGGCACATGTCTTTGAAACCAAAAAAGAGACAAAATGGATTCACGTTCGGAGGTTTACATGTTTGTGGGGTATCCCAAAGGAACAAGAGGAGGTTTATTTTATAGTCCTCAAGATAAGAAAGTAATTGTGAGCACACACTTTACTTCCCTCGAGGAAGACTATATGAATGACTTCAAACCTAAGAGTAAGGTAGCACTTGAAGAACTGTCAAGTGATCAGACTGATACTCAACTTACAACACCTGTTTTAGAACAAGATGAAGAGCAACAATCTGATCAGCAAAGGATTAGCCCTGAACAACCATCACTTTTAGAACCTCGTCGTAGTGGGAGGGTAACTAGGTTACCAGTAAGATACATGTTATTGGGAGAAACCTATACGGCTATCTCAGATGAACATGTACAAGATCCCATTAGCTACAATGAAGCTCTAATAGATAGAGATGTTGAATTTTGGAAAAAGGCTATGAATCAAGAAATGGAATCTATGTATTCCAATAAAGTCTGGGAACTTGTAGAGGCACCAAATGGGGTAAAACCTATTGGGTGTAAGTGGATCTACAAGAGGAAAAGAGGAGTAGACGGAAGGGTGGAAACGTTTAAAGCAAGATTAGTAGCCAAAGGGTTCACTCAGAAAGAGGGAATCGACTATGAGGAAACCTTTTCTCCGGTTGCTATGCTTAAGTCCATCAGAATTCTGCTCTCCATTGCTGCAGTGCTGAATTATGAAATTTGGCAAATGGATGTTAAGACTGCCTTTCTAAATGGGCATCTTGAAGAAGACATCTATATGCAGCAACCAGATGGATTCATACAAAAAGGCCAAGAACACATGGTATGCAAGTTGCAGAGATCCATCTATGGATTGAAGCAAGCATCCCGGTCATGGAACATTAGATTTGATCAAGCGATAAAATCGTTTGGATTCATTCAGAATATTGATGAACCATGTGTATATAAGAAAATTCAGGGAAAAACTGTAGCCTTTCTAATTCTTTATGTAGATGATATTCTCCTTATTGGAAATGATATAGGAGTATTGACTACAGTAAAGAGTTGGCTAGCAAAACAATTTGATATGAAAGACCTAGGAGAGGCTAGTTATATTCTTGGTATCAAGTTACTACGAGACCGGAAGAATAAAACTTTAACCTTATCTCAAGCGGTCTATATCGAGAAGATATTGGCTAGATTTAGCATGGAAAATTCCAAGACTGGCTTGTTACCATTCAGACATGGAATTGCATTCTCTAAGGATCAATCACCTAAAACATCTGATGAGATAGAGAAAATGAGACGAGTTCCCTATGCGGAAGCTGTAGGGAGTCTCATGTATGCCATGCTTTGCACTAGACCAGACATCTGTTTTGCAGTTGGAATGGTTAGTAGATATCAATCTAATCCTGGACCTGAACACTGGACTGCTGTCAAGCATATAATGAAGTATCTGAAAAGAACTAAGCATTATATGCTTGTGTATTTCAGTGATGAACTTATTTCGAGTGGGTTATACCGATTCGACTTTATGTCGATAAGGATTCTAGAAAGTCTACTTCGTGCTATGTGTTTACATTAGGAAGTGGAGCTATTAGTTGGAGGAGTGTGAAACAATCTTGTATCGCGAGACTCCACAACTAAGTTTGAATATGTGGCTGCATCTGAAGCTGCAAAAGAAACTGTATGGCTCCGTAAGTTCCTTCAAGATCTTGAGGTGGTACCTGATGTAACTGCACCACTTAAATTATTTTGTGATAATAGTGGCGCAGTAGCTAAATCAAAAGAACCAACGAACCACAAGAAACAAAAACATATTGAAAGGAAGTATCATCTTATAAGGGATATAGTGCAAAGAGGTGATGTAAAAGTTACTCAGATTGCGTCACAGCAAAACTTGGCAGACCCTTTTACTAAGGCCATACCTGGGAAACTTTTTGACTTGCACTTAGAGTCCATGGGCATGCGTGAGATGCCAAATATGCTTTGAGAGCTAGTGGGAGATTATTGGAAAAATATGCTCTTTAAAGCATATTTGTTTATTTATTGTTATAAATATTTTTCTGATTAATAAAATGAATGAGGTATTTTATTCAAGTATCTCTATTGCATTAATGTTTTGAGTAAAGTCCATTTAACTATATTATATGTATTTATGTGATCACCAAGTGGATTCACAGAAGACATAAATACAAGTTATCTTATGATTAAATAAATTAAGTTCGCAGTTGATAAATAAAGTTGGGCGCTTTATTTAGGTATAGACTGTAATAAGTTCATTGAGTGATTTGTCTTAATCATATATGAATTTATTGATGTAGCGTGACTACATTGAACTGGATCACATGTGAGATTTAATTAACTTTGTAATAACTGTCAGACTTATTAAATCTCATAGGCATTGATTTAATGTGATCTTAATCTTGAGTCAATTATAATTTCTTGATTATAATTGTTATTTCATTGAGTTACCAATGGGCACGACATACACTTGTAGTCAAGATTACCCGGTATCTTGGTGGGAGCAATTACAAGTATTGAATTTATAGATTGACAATATAGAATTTGTACGACACATCTCTTGATGGGTTTCAAGATCTTGATCATAGAATTCTCACGGCGAGTGTATCAACATATATATATATATATATATATATATATATATATATATATATATATATATATATATATATATATGTATGTTGAAAATGATCATTAGAGAAAACCGGTAAGTATCAAGGAACAAGATGTAATTAAATTGATTGGACGGTTGAGATATCAATTTAATTAACGATGTGGTACAAAGGATTGTGCAATAAAGAAATCAATGTGGCTTGGGCGAATTATTATTCGAGCATACAATTATGGAGTCGGGCCCAATCTTATAGTGGAGTAGAATTGGAATTAAATAATTATTTTTGTTTAATTACAAGCTTAATTATTGTAGCCACTATTGTATGTTCCCAAATGATCCCCGGGTTAGCTCATTTAATTGACAACACCATTACTGGACCCAAAAGCGAGAAAACTGGCATATCAGGCAAAAATCTTAATTATAATATTTGTTAAGGCCTAATGTGTTATATACAAGTGTAAAAGGGGTCTTGTGATATTTTACAAGTTAGTTCCCTAGTAGGTTACACATTCCCTCTACTATTACGTTAGTGGAGAGATAAATATTTAATTTAAAATATTTTAATATTTTAAATTAATGAGATATAATACATGATAGGGTTTTTTCATGAGCTATTATAAATAAGGTTTTTTCTCAAAACGAGAAAGGGAGAGAATCTTTTATAAAAAGAAAAAAAAGGGTAACACGCCAGTTGCAATTGGGAGTAGTGAAACAGACGCCCACACGTCCAGTGTTGATCAACTTTGAGTCATAGCCTGGAAGATCGTTTGGTGGTGGATCTACAGCTTTCTATTATCCATCTTCTCATATAAACAAGGTACGAGTTTCTAGATTACTTAATTCTTATATATTATATGAGATCAATGATAAAAATACGATTTTTATCCAGCACAAAGCTCATCTAGCATTTCTATGTATTTGGGATTGTAATTAAATATTATTGGTTTTATAATTCACAGCCTGCAGAAAATTGATTCATTGTTAAAATGGATAATACATAGAAAGTAAAAAATTTGAGAACTTGGAAGTAACGAATATTTTTACCAAACAATTCATTGATTTGTGCAGTGACGAAATATACCCGGATCATTTATTTTAGTTATAGACTGGCAGCGCGCCTCATCTTCGCACCCAATATGCTCTGTCGATGATGTGATTAAAAACTACGGTAGTACAAATAATTTGAATTGAAAAATAAAAGACACGTACATGAGAGAGGAACTTATTGCAACGAGTACAAATGTCAAAACTAGGGCTGTTGACCCAAAACGAAAAGTATAAGTGAAAATATGCCAAATGGATCTCCTCACATATCATATAAATTGTAAAGCCAATAATGAATTATTGTATGCGTAGACATGAATAGGTTTTATTGAACAAAAAAAAATTAGAAAGAACCACTGCACAATTTTATCATAGCAAGTGCAGGGGATATTATTGTTGATCATTTAAATTTTAAAGTAGCTGTTTGTAATTAAGTCACATCTCTGATAAGAAGTACCCATTCACTGTAAACCCTCCGTCGATGCAAATAGTCTGACCAGTTATGTATGAGGCCACAGGCATGCATAAAAATGCTACCAAGGCAGCCACTTCTTTGGGCTCCGCATGGCGTTCCATTGGCGTTCGGGATCTCATTTCCTTGACGAGTTTCTCATTACGAAATCCCTAATTCAAAGTAAGAAAATTAAAATTAATGATATGAAAAGTCTGTCTCATATAAGATTTTCATTTTTCGATTAGAAATCCTGTTTTAATTTTATGGATATAACGAGTTTAATTGAGTCTCACATCGCATAACAATGGATAATCTGGCGAAATTCATCTTACATTTTCACTCAGGGGAGTTTTGACAATCCAAGGCGCTACAGAATTAACCCTTATTTTGTCTTTTGCCCACTCACATGCCAAATTCCTTGCAAGTTGGTTCATGGCTCCTGCAAATAATCCATTAAGTATGCTTTCCATGACAACATGACTAATATAATAATATTGTACGGTGATTAAGTAATCTGATGATCACCTTTGATTGGTCCATATATCGATAGACCACTTACTGACACAATGCCTGCAACGGAAGACATCATAACAATACTGGCTGCCCCTGATGCTTTCAGAAGAGGGTGTCCAAGTTGGGACATGTGGAAAGCAGACTCGAAATTGGTAGCCATAAGAATCGAGAAGTCTTCAGCTGTGAAATCTACAGTTGTCGGTCTACCCACATGTGTCCCAACATTGTTAATCTAGAGACACATGGACCAATTAAAGATAATCAATAAGCATTAATATTTTTTGTTTCCCACCTTCTGTTATAATTAAATGGTTTTTTTAAGGATTAATGAACATTTAATCTTTATATTTTGACTTAAAATGTTCGCTTAATTTTTATATTTTAGATCGTACCTTAAAAATATTTCTATAATTAAATATATTACATTCTTACCTTATTTTTTCGTTTCTTTTATAATATACCCTTTTAACAATATTCTTGACATTAATTAATTTACCTATAATAAAGATAATTAGCAAATTAACCAAAAACTATTATTGTAAAAGAATTAGTATTTTTTGTATAAGTGCAACAACCTTACTAATAATTATTTAATAAAAAATTAATTTTCTAAATTAATCCTAAAAAGAAAACAATAATATAAAAATTTTTTATAAATTTTTATGTTACGTTTACGGTTAATTTGATAGATTATCATGTTTTTCATTAATATCCCTCACAATATTGTTGCAAGGGTGTTATTATAAAAGAAAAGAAAAAATAAGGGTAAAGGTGTAACATATTTAATAACAAGGACGTCTTGAGGTTTTTTTTAAAATAAAGAAACTAAACACACACTTAATTCAAAATATATTAACTAAATGAGTATCTAGTATCTACCCTAATTTTTAAACAGCTCTATTTGCCATTCAGAATAATGAATCAAGATGAACATACAAGGATGTTAAGTTTCCCATTGAAGAGAAAGGAGACTTGTTTCATTAGCTTCTTCCTTTCTTCTCGTTTTGATACATCGCAGACTGAACCAGTAATTTTGAATCCTTTTGTTTTCCATTCACGTACAGAGTCATTAATTTCTGCTTCATCCAAATCGCATATATGCACTGTGGCGCCATGCTCTGCAAATTCCTCCGCTACGGCATGACTGATTACATGCATATTCAAGTTTAATATAATTATATATAAGAGAGTGCTTCTGCTTCATGTTGGACATATAAACTATTAAACTGAGAATATAATGCAAGGAAAGAAAAAGAAGTACCCGATTCCTTTGGCGGCGCCAGTGACAAGCGCGTTCATGCCCTCAAGAGACCATCTGCTATTTGGCTTATCGTGAGCCATTCTCTCTGCCAATTGGAGGGTAAAAGGAGGAGATCCAAGCTTTTATGTTTAGCAAAATGTTCATGGTGATCATCAGAAGGCACCTCTTTATTTTATACAGAGTTCAAGGACTTTGCCACTTTCTATGTGCTCTCTGAACCAAACCAAGCTCAATTTTTTTGACTTTTGAGTTTTTTAAAATTATTTTTTAGCTAAAAAATTAATTTGTTGGAATTTTGCCAAACCCTTATTTTTAAAAGAATAAAATAAAAATAATAAAAAAAACTTTAAAGCATTATTAATTGTTTAAAAAACAAAAATTAATACATAAGTAGTTACTAATACAACATTAAAATAAATTAAAGTCATTTAAAAAATTTATTTTCATTAAATTAATTGAAAACCACTCCACCACATCCGGGGTGTGAATTTTAACTTTTGAGTTTTTTTTTTTTAAACCACTAAGAAAGTGAGAGGTTAGGCTGGCCCCTTACTTATAATATAAATAAAATAATGAATAGAACATAAGAAGAGAAACATAAACTAAAACCTCTAAAAAAAAAAGTATAACAAACTGGATGCGAAATCAACATAGAACATGCGAGAATTTGCTGCTTCTAGATTTAACCCAAAAAAAAAAAGTTTAACATATTGTCATTTTCTAAGTTGAAAAACATTCTTTAAAAATTATACATTATTTGTCATCAATCCGATGGTCATACAATGTGTGCTATCAATTCATTCATTCATCCATATATCATTCTTCCAATGTGTGTCCTCAACAAATTATAACACTAGAAGCCCCCAAAATGGAGAAATTGGCTTTGTTTGGTTGTGCTCGAAAACGTGCCTTTGCTGCTTTGCATGGATGTTGTGATAATCGAAGTTGGTCTTCCTTTGGCTTATTTGAGAGCTTGGTCTGTGTTTTATTTATTTATTTTTTTTTTTGAGAAGGTGTTTTATTTTTTTAAGATCACTATGTCTATGTTGTTATTTTAATTGGTTTGGTTATTTTCTTTATTAGTTGCGTCTTTCGTTCCTCAGTTTAAGTTTTATGCTATTTTGAGGTGGTCTTTTAGGCAATACGACTAGGTGTAATCTTTTCATTTATTTTTCAATAAACTTCCCTCATTCTTTAATTTAAAAGGGGGGATGCATATTTGGGGTTCATACTACATAGTAAAATTCTCTATACATGTAATTCGTCTTATTCCAGTGTAAAAACGTTGGAGTACAAATGTTGAGAGCTAACAAAATCTTGCTAATGACGGGAATTTTGGTGTATTTTGAAAGAGTGGGGGGGTTTTAGGTGTAAATATTGAAAAACAGTCTATTAAGAGAAAAATAATCCTACAATCCGCTACAATGCGACAAATTATGTTCGCTTATTACAAAGTCCTGTAGGAGCTTGAAACTAAAGAGTCAATGGTGAGAGAATGTCTTCCTTCCCTTTTATTGATATGTTGATTGTTTATATAATGGGATGTTTGGATGGAAATTATTAATTTTTCTTTGAATTGTCTAAGTGTAGTTGATTTTATACTTCTGGACACGGAACAAAATAGGATTTACGGTACAAATCTTGGAACCTACAGATAATAATTAGTGTAAATATAAGGAGTTAGTGGCGATGTGTTTGAAAGTGAGCATATGCATCGGGTAGGATTGGATCAGATATTATGTTCACAAAACTTCTTGGAGATTTGATGGGAGATTCTTGGCCAAACATGTTCAATGTAAACACAGATCCAGGATCAAACGGACGCGTTTTGGGTTGTTCTTTAACCACTTAATTGATCACGTGAGCAGCACGTGGATTCACTTAAGTTGAAAGGGTCAAAATGCCGTTATAGGCAGTTAATTTTGGCGCTCTGGTTCTGGGTACATTTTATGCAGTTACATAACAAGCTAGTGAATAGCAGGCGTTGTGTGATCTCGTTCATTAATTCAGCAGAGAGATTAAAAAGTCACGAGATCTTGACTTGGAATACCTTGAGAAATCAATATTGTTCTCTGTATTTGATAGATCATTCTTAGGTGAATATTAGAAAAACTAGCGAAATCTTGAATTGGATTGAAATACCTTGAGAAATCAATCATGGAAATCGATGATGAGCAAGATATAGGGGCTTTGATAGGTAATTTGTGTAAATTTGGAGTGGGTGGCCGGTGAATTCTGTTTTTGATAAGATTGGACCAGATACTTGTAATCACTGCTTTGCCAAGATTGAGGCGAGAATGATACAATAAGAATAGGGAACTTATCAAGGTCTTGAGGCAAGATGGCCAATTGAAAGGTCATGAGTAGTACAAGAACTATATGAAGGCCTCTTCGTAAGAGAGACTTGGTAAAATATTTCTTCTCTGCCGAGGCAAGATGGCCTAAATTTGTCTCCTAGCAAGAAGGCAAATAATCGTGATTTGGTAAGTCTTGTGACATAAAACTGTGCAGCTTGATTAAGCTTGTCAAAGAACGTGTTATTGATGAAGCTTATATTACAGAATTGAGCTAGCTGGATTCGTTTCCTTGTCTTCTTTGGCTTCTCTTTTGGCTTCCGTTTTGTTCTTAGGCTTCGTTCTTGCTTTAAAGACTTCTTGGCTTCTTCGAGTTATTTGCTGCCTTGGCTGCTTTGCTGTTTGGCTTCTTTCTTGCTTTGTTCCTTTATATTTGTTGTTCTGTTCCCTTTTCTTGCACTTGTTTTCATTCGCTTTCCTTTTTTCTCTGCTCTTCTCGGTCCTGGCCCCCTTTTCAATCATAACCTTGACCTTTTATAGACAATTTTGCGTTTATCTTTAGCTATCAATAATTTATTAAACTACAAAATTGTCCTCAATCTTCTGTATCATTTGTCTTATGACCTAAAAAATAGAAATTATCTATTTAAAATTACAAGTAATAACCTCAATTTGAGCTGGTCATATTTTATGCACTAACAGTATGGAAGCAACTTAAGGATTCTAATCAGACTTTTGATTTCATTAGTAAGAAGCAATACATTTGGGAAAATATGCCAACTTGTAATGCAGGCTTTTCTACCTGCTCATAGAAGCTACTTGCTGAATTATCAAGTTATGATTGAACGGGATGCTTGTTTGATGAAGAGACTTCACCTATTCCTCCGTGGCTAACTTCCGCTGATCACTTTCATTGTTGCGTACCGTTTCACTGAAAGTGTTGGGGATATCATCATTAGCAACTGGAAGTGCAAAGACTACCACCATGTAAGCCATCCAGATTTCTCTTCTTGGTCTCCTTGTTGCTATCATCTTTATCTACGTCATCAGTTACTTTTTCTTCTCATGGGACATCAATAGAAACAACAATTTCTTCAACTCTTAGTGTCACCTCCAAAGTTGAACTATTCTCAGATATAGAACCATCTGGTCATATGGAGTTGCATCAAACTCCACCCGCTGTAATATTTCATTAGTCTTATTCTCTACCTGCTGAGAACTAGAAGCCTTTTATATTGAAGCTTTATCAAAGTGACATCCCTCCAATTACAATAGATCACAAATTCGGTTTTCTAAGTGACTTGCGTAGCTTACGACCTCAGTCTAAAACCCCTAATCTAAACTAGCATTAGATAAGATACATCCTACATTCTCCAGTAAAGTACGATCCATACGCTTAGCCACACCGATACATCTCATCGTGAAATGTCATTTTAGACTCTCATTTTGGCATACTTGCAAGAATGTTACTCAAGTATATCATTCCATATCAGAAAGCAATACTTTGATCTTTCTGCTAGGCTAAGCCTCCACCAGTTTCTTCCATTTCACGAACATCTCTAGAACCTCATCTGATGCTCATATGGTGTACACCCACATATGTCTATAGAAACAAATGAAACCCAATAATGGTTACCACTAATTGATGCAGTCTTGATCGGTTCTCAAACATTGTTACGAACATTCAAGGATCTCACTAGTATTGTGATAAGTAGTGCCAGGCTTAACCCTTGTTTTCTTGCCTACCAAACAATGCTCACAGAACTTCATTTTCGCAGGTTCTAGCGCCCTTCAAAAGTCCATGCCTTATCTCAATTTGCAAAGACTTCTGTCATGCATGTCCCCAATCGTACATGTTCTACACTTGGCTTGTTCCATGAATGTGATTTTTTGGCATCTCATAAGTACTTTTCCTCCAAAGTATGCCACAAGACTCATCATTTTGAACCATGCATTTTACTTCTTTGAACAAGCAAGACTTAATATGATCAAAAGACTTCTCATTCACACGATCCCAAAATGTCTTCATCACTCTTGTGCCTTGTATCTTTCACAACTACCTCAAGATCAATTTGAATTTGGGAATCCATAACTCCGCGCTTTGCAAGCAGAAGTTGTTCCCATCAATATTTTCAAACTCGATCTTCTGGCTTCCTGCAACTAGTGCTACATGACGAGGTGAAAAGTCTCACCTCCGAGAATACTCCTCCGGTCTAACACTTGTACAAACAACTTCTAGAATAGTTAAGGTAGATCTCTCATTCGTGTACTCTACCATTTCAACAACTATTCACACTTGAGAGAACAGCCTCTATGATGTTAATTTCGCATGAATAAATACACTAGGAAAGTTCTCAGGAGAATGAAGGGGTCACAACGGTCCCACTTAAAACCTAGACTCCTTAGACTCTTATCGTCTTATTGATAGAGCTTTCTTAGATTTGCATAAATACACAGTACTTACAATAGGCTGTCTCCCAAGTACAAATAGCCATCTCTACCGTATTCATGAACAGTATCGTATACGTGAATAGTACCGTAAACCACAAATACGAACCATCGGCTCTGCTGCATTCATGAATAGTACTGTATACATAAACAGTGATGTATACCCCTAATACGAACCATCTGCTCTAATACTACTTGTTGTGCACGGAATGCGGAATCAGGCGCACCAAATAATCACCAAAAATAAATGACACAAAAATTTAACGTGGTTCGGCAATAAAGCCTACGACCACGGAGGCCAGAGAGAATAACTATTTTACTAACAATCAATAGAGTACAAATTTGAGTAACGAAGCCTCACTTCTCAAATACCTAAATACACCCAGTACTCTCACACACTCTTGAAGGAAACAATTTCCTCAAGACACACATTCTCTCACATCTCTACAAATAGTGGAGAACCCAACTAAGCACCCAAATGCTCCATTTCTCTGGACTCTCTCACAGAGAACTCTCTCTACACTCTCAGAGAGCTCATCACCTAAGCTCTCGCCTTCTACATTTTGGGATTTCTCTCAAATGTTTGGGATGTCAAGGAATGAAGAAACTCTTGCTATTTATAAGCAAAGCTCCACCAACCATGCATCTAAAGTCTTCATACACAGCAACCAAAATCAACATTTTAATTTTCAAATGTCAGCAATTATATGTGAACAACTTTTGCTTTTGAAAATTGAAACCCACCAATTTTGCTTTTGAAAATTAAAGCACACATGTTTGATAAGTTAAACAAGAGTTTTCAACATGTGGAAGTAAATATGTGAAATAAAGTACAAAAGATTTTGAGTAGAATATGAGCTCTTTAGTTCAGTCAATAAGAAGGAATAGAAACTACAAACAATTAAACTTCATTGGTAGAATTAAAAAATGTAATCCACACTGATATTACAATGCTTCCACTACTTCCTTGAATATTATCTATGCCTTGATATTCCACCTTGATCCCCTTAACTTGTTAAAAGTTGAACAAGTGTAATCCCATAAAATCAAGAATCATAAGTCAGATCACACAACAAACAGCCAATTACTAGGCAATGTTTTCACAAGAAATCGAAATAAAGGCTAAAGATAACAATGTACTCAAAGACCACCAAAATCTTAAAAAAGGACAACTAACTTTCTCATAAACTGCATTCTTTATTGTTGAAAATTGATTAAAAAAAAGGTCAAAAGAAAGACAAAAGGGCAAGCTGATTTTGTAGAAGCTGCAAGTGTTGATGTGTAGCCGAAATTGAAGAATTGAAAATGGTGGTGGCTGCACCAAGTTGGTGCCGAAAGAGTTGCCCGCCATTGTTGATTTCTTGGGCAATGCTTCGGCTGTAAATTGGAGTGCAGAGGAGGAGCAAGTGCATCCAATTGAGGGCATTCAATTGGTGAATCTCGGTGAAGCAATCCAAATTGAGAGAGAGAAATATTCTTAAGAATGTAGATATATATATATATATATATACAGGTTTGGTTAGAATTTTGCTTGTGTGGTGAAGGAGTTACCTTATTGGTGCCTTATAGTATTCGGTCGTAAGTCCCGATTTGGTTGAAGGACAGTAAAACCAACTCTTAGCTTGGATTGTAGCCATACTTGTAAAACTAGATCACATATAGGTTAAACGTGCATGGATTCTCTGCTCTGTAGAGCATCCTCTTTCTCTAGCTCTTCTTCTGGGAAGACTAGTAGTTCAAAGAATGTTGTAAACTCAGAAGAATTCATAGTTCAAGACTTCAATAAAGCAATAGACTGTTGGAAATTACCAAAAATCTCTAAAGACATGATTTACAAAACAAGAAAGCTTGATTTTCTAAAAACAGATTTTGTTATAAAGACCGAAGAAAGAGATATAATCCTTTCAAAACCTTTTGAAACAATGCATTTGTTTTCAGAACATAAGAGATATAACCCTTTCAAAACCTTTTGAAACAATTCATTTGTTTTCAGAACTTTCTCTAAAGAGATTAAAAGAAAAGAATTTTAATTATGTTCACATCGGCTTAATACAAGTCGGAATAAAACCTTTAACTAAAGAAAGATTGAATACCTCCATTCTCGCTGTTCTCAGAGATGGAAGATTCATCTCCTTTGATGATTCTTTGCTAAGTAGCATCGAATCAAGTCTCTGTAAAGGACACCATTTACTAGCCAATCTTACCTCGGCTCACAAGGTTTTAATTCCTTTGGCTCTGATACCAGTACTGCCCTAGGATCGTGGAGCGTGTGTAAAGATCAGAAGAAACACAGATAAAAACGTAAAAACAAATTATTTTATAGATCTAGTAAATGGTGTTGTTAGACCAGAATTATGTAGTAGCTAGTACTGCCTTTGGAACCAGATCAGGCTTAGAACTTATCAATATCCCCCACACTCGGGTTTCCAACCAAATACTAAAAATATAAAATTCTTTATAAATAAAATTTTCATAAAATTTTTACAAACCTAAGCAACACAAAGGCTCATATAAAATACTAGATCTGGATCCCAGAAATAGTATTTTGAATGGATGGGGGGAGAAGAAGAAATAAAACTAAGGGCAGAGATCTGGTCTCTATGCCTTAGAGGAACGTAGCAATTTATAAAATTTAAAATTTAAACATAAAATAAGAATGAAAGTTTAAAAAGTACCGATTTTATTGCTTTATTCCAAGAATGCACAAGCTTTATTAATGGATAGATGCTTTCTAATCGAAAGGAAAAAATACAAATACAGCTCTTTATAAAAATGTGGTGGAAAAGAAAAATGTCTTCAAAGCTTATTTCTTATGATAAGGATAGTGAGTGAAGGAAGACATTTTCCAGAAATGTACCAAAAAAAATTATAAATGAAATTGTACAAATGAAACGTTACAAATGAAATTTTACTCTTTTTTTTTTTACAAAGGATAAACAGAGAATATCTTTATACATACATCTTTATACAATACAGATAAATACCATTTACTTTATGAATGCTTGAGTGGGGAAAAAATACCGAAGCAGTCATCTTCGTTATCATCTCCAAGGGAAATAATGGGCTTAGCATCATCATCAGAGGAAATAGCAACAGAAGACTCAAATCGGGAGTCTAGGAGCTGTTTCATCACTTTAAAGTATTCGTCTTCATTCTTTGCACTGGCTAAGAGAGATTGGGCTTTGGACTTTTGAGTAAGGAATGTACTCTGGGCTTTAATATCTTTGACAGGGGGTTGGAGGTGGCCTTGTGAGGAAAGCCAGGCCCGAACAGTGGCTTCAGAGAGCTTTGACTTTTCATCGAATTTGGACCACCATTTGACTTTAAAACTTTTCTTTAATATCATTGGGCTTCGTGGGTATGGTATTGGAAATCCCACATCCAAACCCAAGGAAGGAAGAAATTTGTACAGAAACAGAGAAAAGGAGGAAACCTTTTCTCAGACTCTGAAGGAACATAATGGGCTTTGAAAAGGTTTAAACAATGAGTGGCATTTGGGGTGAGAATTTCTGGGCTTGGACCGAAATAATTCCACCACTGCTGGAACCAATTTGGGAGGCATTGGACAGCTATCTTTGAGTTAAAGAAAAATAACCATGAATGGGTCTTTTTACGGTTTTGAATAAAGAAAGTGTTAAACCATGCTTGTTGGTAATCCCAGTAAGAAAAATGTAAGCAGTGGTTTAGACTCATTTGAAAATTGGGGGGGAAGGTCTTTAACTTGTGGAGTTGATCCCCCCACTGTTTTGGACTTAGGACTTTAAGGATAGTAGCCGTTGAATAGGCAGGCTCAAAATGGGATTCATTGAGGAAGAAGTGTTTGAATTTTACAGACTCAGTGATTTCCAAAATACTTTGATAGAAAGACTGGGTTTTGACAAATCCCCTGGTTTGAAAAACCAGCCTTTCGGAAAAATCTTTGAAGCAGCTTGAAATGGATCAGTGTGATAAAATCCATCTTCCATAGATAAAATGTTTTGAAGATGAGTTTTATGAAACCAATCCGAAGATTTTTGTGAAGGCTTTGGTTGTGAAAGAACTATTTGAGAACCAGAGCTTTCACCAGAAAGAACTACATTTGAAGAAGATTTTGAAAAGTCTTTAGAAACAATTTTTTCTTGTCCTTTGAAAAGATTTTTTGAAAGTGTTTTATTTTGAGAAAAACTTTGAAGTGCTAATAAGAGTTCTGGAGAACTAGAGATTGAGTCCATCCATTCTTTTACCTGTAATTCTGTGGTGGTCGCTTTAGACTGAGCTTCATGCTCTTCGACCATGTCAATCCAGGATTTAACTGGCATGGCGGAAGATAAAAGTTTTTCTTTAGTAGGGGTGGCTTGAGTTTCTTTAGGTTTTGTTTGTGTCTCCGGGTCTTTAAGAATACCTTTCCCTTTGTCTCTCTTTTTGAGCCGTATTATCTGTTATGGAGAAACTCCCTGGTTAGGAAATCAGGGATGGAATTTGTATCGCCTTTAATAAATTGAATATCAAAATCAAAAACACTTAAAATAGCTTGCCATCGTGCAAAAATCTGTTTTGATGCAATGTTTTGAACATCTTTTTCTAAAACATGTTTTGCAGCCTTACAATCAATTCTAAGCAGAAATTTTTGATTCAATAAATCACTTTGAAATTTAGAAATGCATAATACAATAGAAAGAATTTCTTTTTTAATAGTAGAGTAATTCTTTTGGCATTCATTCCAATGTGCAGAAACATACTGTACTATTTGTTCTTTATCATTATCTACTTGCTTTAATATACCACCATAGCCTAAGTCTGAAGCATCAGTTTCAACAATTTTAGGCAAGGTAGGATTTGCAAGGAACAAACAAGGAATGTCTTTAACAAAATTCTTTATCTGTTTAACAACTTTAGTATGTTCATCAGTCCAAGTAATAGGATTTTTCTTTAATCTATCATGCAAGGGTTTTGAAATCCTATTTATGTTTGGGCAAAAATCGAGAACATAATTTAAACTTCCTAGAAATCTTTGCAATTGGGTTTTATCAAGAATTTTATCAGGGAACTTATCAGCAAATGCAAGAGATCTTTATATGGGAGTTATGGTTCCTTTGGAAATATAATGGCCAAGAAATCTGACTTTAGCCTGATAAAGAAACTTTAGAACTAGAAATAGCTAAGCCAGCGTTCCTAGTTGCTAAATAAAAAGTCTTTAGATGTTTGAAATGTTGATCAATTGATTGGAAAAAAATTAACACATCATCAATATACACAATACAGAATTCGGAGAAGGGGTTATAAATATCATTCATTATCCTTTGGAATTCGGAAGGTGCATTCTTTAAACCAAAAGGCATCACTGTCCATTCATACTGTCCAAATAGAACAGTGAATGCAGTTTTGTATCTATCTTAAGGGTGGATTTGAATCTGCCAAAATCCTGATTTCACATCAAATTTTGAAAAGATGTAAGCAGAGTGTAATTTTTGAAGCAAATCTTTTTTGTTAGGTATTGGATACCTAATCCATTTTAAGACTTTATTCAAAGGTTTGTAGTTTATTACGAATTAGGTGTTCCTCTTTCTATTTCTGAATTTTTATTCACATAGAAAGTGGCACATGACCAAGGAGATCTGGATTTAACAATTAATCCTTTGGATTCCAAATCTTTAATCTCATTCATATAATGTTGTTCTAATTCCATGTTCATCTGGATAGGACGTGCTTTAGTAGGAATTTGCTTTTCATCAAAAGAATTTTCATAAGGCATATCAACCAAATGTTGTTTTCGATTCCAAAAAGCAGCTGGTAGATCGGCACATATTTCTTTTTCGATTAAATTTTTAAAATCAGAGATTTTCTTTTTTATAAAACTATTTTGTAATTGGTTTTCAATTCTTTGGAAACTTAAATCTTTTTGTAAACAAAGTAAGTCATTTTGTTTTGACTTAAGTAAAACATTGACTTGGTTCTGATAAACAAAACAGGCTTTTACAATGTTTAGATTTCGGGTTTTAGGTTTTTCGATAAAAGGGAATTTTAACTTCTTGTTCTTTGCTTTAAAAGATATACTACCGTAATTGACATTATAAGGAGTAATGAGGTTTATTAAGGGAGTTCCTAATATGACAGTATGATATATGTCATTTGTCAAGAGAAAGGAAGTCCTAAATTCAAAACCATTGTTAAAAACTAGAGGCATCAACTTTAGACTTGATTTTTAGTCTTGAATTATTAGCCGTAGAAAGTCTTTCATTGGTTTTTTCATGAAATCTTTTAGGAACAATATTTTCTTTAATACAATTTAAATCGGCACCATTGTCGAATAAGGCAATAGTGTCTATTTCAAAATCCTTAGAAAGGATTAACGTGATTTTTATAAGATATTTTCTTGTTGTAATTTGCTTTAAGACAAAAAGGAAATCATTGGGTAATGATTCAATGTTGTCAAGGTTTTGTGTTTCATGTTCATTATCAGATTCTGATTCTTTGTCAGTATTATTATCTAACTGTTTTTGCAATAATAACTGGATAGTATCAGAATCAATTTTTTCTTTTTTGTTTTAATTCTTTTGTCTCAATTTTGATTTCTTTTATCTCTTTTTGGAGATCTTGAATGTTAGGTGCTATTTTCTTACTCTGCTTTTTCTGTAGAATTTCAGTAAGATCATAAACATTTTTCTTTATGACAGGGGTTTTAGAAGTTTCAGCTTTATCACTTTGTTCTAGAGTTTTTAGAAGTTTATCCAAGTATTCTCTTTGAAGAACAGGATTAGAGATGTGCTTAACTAATTCAAGAAAGGTTTCTTGATCTTTAGTCAACACATTGACTTTCTTTAGAAAGGAATCTGTGTCATCGTCACTAGACACAAAGGTATCAGAGTCTAATAACACATCAACTTGAAGGGGCTCGCTATCTTCCGTCATGGAAAACTCAGAGTCAGAAGACTCTATAAGCAAAGGAGTAACTTTAGAAAGTGTCTCATCATCTAGGTCAAGCTCATGGAGCTTCCTATTCATTCTACAATAATTCTTTGTATGGCCTTTCTTGCCACATTTATAACAAGTGGCTTCTTTGTAGTTGAAAGGGGTTTTAGAATCTTTTCTTTTAGAGAAATGTAACTTCCTATAAGTTTTATTGGGTTTCTTATGGGAAGTTTCTCTAAGATCTTTTGAAGGTTGTCTATACTTATGACTCCTGGACTTGTAATGTTTTTTGTAAGTGTTCGAGGAACACTTACCATTACAATCATTGGAAGTGGATGTTTTGAAAAACTGTTTGCAGAAACTGCCTAACTCTTACTTAGACTTTCTAAGCTCCCATTTTAGACGTTTCTGAAGTTTAAGATCCTGGCAAATCATTAGTCCTTCTTTATTGACGAAACTGACTAATTCAGCATAATTCAGGTCGTCATAAGGGATACGATCCCCATTTTGGGCTTTAATGGTATTTCTGACTTTTTCTCCTAAGAGGGTGGGTAATCCTACAAGGAATTTCTCTTTCCAAGTTACATGATTTGCATCATCTCTTAGAAAAAGTCTAATAAAGAAAGTGATTTTATAGCTTTGAAATTCACTAAGTTTTCTACACCTAAGATTGTGTAGTAACTCAGCATTCTTGTCTCTAAGGTGTGAGGGGTCACCTATGAAATGAAGAGATATAGTGAGAATAAGAGTGGCAACAGCATCTTGTATTGGGCTATTGTATTCATCACAGATGGTTGCTCCTTCCTCATCAGTTTGAATTGCATTTAGAATGTCAAACTGTTGCTGTTTGGTGAGAAGATGATCCCACCATCCTTTAAGTTGACCCGTAAAACTAACAATAAGAATTTCTGCAATAGCTTTGTCAGAGGTTCCTGATTGGGTTTTATAGGCATTGGCTGCCATGGTCATTTATTGTAAAAGTCCAAGTATGTTATACTCAGACATACCATCTATATTCCATTCATAGACAGAGAAAGCATTAAACCTAGATTTGTTTAGTACACTAGGCCTGTTGTCTATGGCTAGGTCAGGAGGAGAACTAGCGGGAAGGGCTAATTCCCATTGGACTTTATTTGTTTTAGGAATTGACTCATCTTTAAAGGCTTCTATGTCTGAAGAAGCAGCAGACATATGGTCTTGGTCTAATACACCAATGGTTCTGGATTGGGCACTATCAGGAGCTATTTGGACTTTACTAGAGGAAGAAGAGGCTTCTATCCTATCTAGTTGGTCTCTAATGGCTTTAGCAAAATTTGACTTTGACTCTTGAACAAGCTTTTGGCTAGTTTTCGAGACCTGAAAAGGTTCGAAAATAGGTTTTTTAAGCTTTTTGTCAAGGTCAGCTTTTGAGGAAATACTAGGAGAAACAGTTATGGTTGACTTTTGGAATTGACTTTCTATTCTAGTCAACTGCTTTCCTATTGTATTTAGGTTAACATTACAAAAATTATTCTGTTGAATAATGCTACCTAAATTTGTCTCTGAATCGTTCGGTTTGTGTATTTTGTAAGGAGAGGCTTTAATCTGAATAGGAGGTTTACCATGGTCAATGGTCAAACTCCTAAGGGGTGGATGCTCAGATTCAATGGTTTGGTCACTGTCAGAGAGATTCCATTCTGTATCTTTTTTGTGACCGTGATTGGATTTGTTTCTTTAAAAGGATAAGCAATCCTATTTTCAGAGGCATATATTTCAAACCAATCAAAAAATAGAATATGAATTTTATGAGAATCAACAAATTCATAATAGACTTTTTGGATTTCTTTTCTTTGGTTTAAGAAATTTTTGAAAAACCATAGTCTTTTTTCTTTGTTATTCTCAGAATAAAAGTCTTTATGAAGTAGAGTTTTATCAAGTTCAAAATCCTTTTCAAAGACATTAATCACATTTTCCGTAACAGTAGAAAATGTAGGAGAAGTTGGAGGGGAAGGTTCCTTCTCGTCCTGGCTTTGTCGTTGTTGACTACTAGTGTAAATAGGATGTGGAACACTAGCAGTATAGTCAACAGAATGTATAGAAGAGCTAGGTATATCTGAGGTGGAAAACTTTGGTTGACTTTTCACAGATTGGAAAGGAATATTTATTACCGAAAGGATTTTGGAAAATCTTCTTTCCAGTGAAGGGATACTAGAGATAGAATCTTTATCTGAAAATCTAGATGAAGTAGATCTTCTAAAGGATAATTTGACTTTACCATCAGTATACTGAGTCACATTTTGTAACTCTGTATTAGATTCTAGCTGTTTAGGAATCACTAGTTCAGTGGCTCCTTCTAGAATCCATTCCTTAGGAAGATTGACATCTTTCCATTGGATAGGCTTTGGAATAACAGTGTTGCCTTTAGACAGGTCAGTCTGCAAGAGAAGAGTCTCATATCTTTTTGACTGGAATTTATGTTGCGTATTAAACGCAGAATTCATGGCTTTATAAGAGATTTTGAAGATTAAGGCTACAGGAACAGATCCTTCAATCATATGATAGTTATGAGTGTTGATCTGTAAAATCATGCTTTTGAGAATGTTTTTGTCTTTTAATGAAACTGTTATGTTCGGGTAACAGCTAAAGGAAATAGGACCATTACAGAGACTTGATTCGATGCTACTTAGCAAAGAATCATCAAAGGAGATGAATCTTCCATCTCTGAGAACAGCGAGAATGGAGGTATTCAATCCTTTTTTAGTTAAAGGTTTTATTCCGACTTGTATTAAGCCGATGTAAACATAATTAAAATTCTTTTCTTTTAATCTCTTTAGAGAATGCTCTGAAAACAAATGAATTGTTTCAAAAGGTTTTGAAAGGGTTATATCTCTTTCTTCGGTCTTTATAACAAAATCTGTTTTTAGAAAATCAAGCTTTTTTGTTTTGTAAATCATGTCTTTAGAGATTTTTGGTAATTCCCAACAGTCTATTGCTTTATTGAAGTCTTCAACTGTGAATTCTTCTGAGTTTACAACATTTTTTGAACTACTAGTCTTCCCAAAAGAAGAGCTAGAGAAAGAGGATGCTCTACAGAGCAGAGAATCCATGCACGTTTAACCTATATGTGATCTAGTTTTACAAGTATGGCTACAATCCAAGGCTAAGAGTTGGTTTTACTGCCCCTCAACCAAATCGGGACTTACGACCAAATACTACCAAGGCACCAATAAGGTAACTCCTTCACCACACAAGCAAAATTCTAACCAAACACAGGTTTAAGCACACAAAGTCTCTAACCTATAAACCACTACTCTCCCTTGGCTCTGAATAATTCACTTTTCTTCTTTTGCTGTCCTTTGGCGTTTGCGAGTCTTCACATGTGAAGTCATCATGTGGAGACAGGATCTTTAGACTTTTTGAAAAGTGCGGGACCCCGGCTCGCATAGGGAACTGTAAATTTAACCATCCCAGCTTAAATTTTTACAAACCTAGGGCAGTACTGGTATCAAAGCCAAGGGAGAGTAGTGGTTTATAGGTTAGAGACTTTGTGTGCTTAAACCTGTGTTTGGTTAGAATTTTGCTTGTGTGGTGAAAGAGTTACCTTATTGGTGCCTTGGTAGTATTTGGTCGTAAGTCCCAATTTGGTTGAAGGGCAGTAAAACCAACTCTTAGCCTTTGATTGTAGCCATACTTGTAAAACTAGATCACATATAGGTTAAACGTGTATGGATTCTCTGCTCTGTAGAGCATCCTCTTTCTCTAGCTCTTCTTCTGGGAAGACTAGTAGTTTAAAGAATGTTGTAAACTCAGAAGAATTCGTAGTTGAAGACTTCAATAAAACAACAGACTGTTGGGAATTACCAAAAATCTCTAAAGACATGATTTACAAAACAAAAAAGCTTGATTTTCTAAAAACAGATTTTGTTATAAAGACCGAAGAAAGAGATATAACCCTTTCAAAACCTTTTGAAACAATTCATTTGTTTTCAGAACATTCTCTAAAGAGATTAAAAGAAAAGAATTTAAATTATGTTCACATCGGCTTAATACAAGTCGGAATAAAACCTTTAACTAAAGAAGGATTGAATACCTCCATTCTCCCTGTTCTCAGAGATGGAAGATTCATCTCCTTTGATGATTCTTTGCTAAGTAGCATCGAATCAAGTCTCTGTAAAGGTCCTATTTCCTTTAGCTGTTACCCGAACATAACAGTTTCATTAAAAGACAAAAACATTCTCAAAAGCATGATTTTACAGATCAAGACTCATAACTATCATATGATTTAAGGATCTGTTCCTGTAGCCTTAATCTTCAAAATCTCTTACAAAGCCATAAATTCTGCGTTTAATGCGCAACATAAATTCCAATCAAAAAGAGATGAGACTCTTCTCTTGCAGACTGACCTGTCTGAAGCCAACACTATTATTCCAAAGCCTATCCAATGGAAAGATGTCAATCTTCCTGAAAAATGGATTCTAGAAGGAGCCACTGAACCAGTGATTCCTAAACAACTAGAACCCAATACAGAGTTACAAAATGTGACTCAGTATACTGATGGTAAAGTCAAATTATCCTTTAGAAGATCTACTTCATCTAGATTTTCAGATAAAGATTCTATCTCTAGTATCCCTTCACTGGAAAGAAGATTTTCCAAAATCTCTTCGGTAATAAATCTTCCTTTCCAATCTTTGAAAAGTCAACCTAGGTTTTCCACCTCAGATATACCTAGCTCTTTTATACACTCTGTTGACTATACTACTAGTGTTCCACATCCTATTTACACTAGCAGTCAACAACGACAAAGCTAGGACGAGAAGGAGTCTTCCACTCCAACTTCTCCTACATTTTCTGCTGTTACGGAAAATGTGATTAATGTCCTTGAAAAGGATTTTGAACTTGCTAAAACTCTACTTCATAAAGACTTTTATTCTGAGAATAACAAAGAAAAAAGACTATGGTTTTTCAAAAATTTCTTAAACCAAAGAAAAGAAATCCAAAAAGTCTATTATGAATTTGTTGATTCTCATAAAATTCATATTCTATTTTTTAATTGGTTTGAAATATATGCCTCTGAAAATAGGATTGCTTATCCTTTTAAAGAAACAAATCAAATCACGGTCAGAAAAAAGATTACAGAATGGAATCTCTCTGACAGTGACCAAACCATTGAATCTGAGCATCCACCCCTTAGGAGTTTAACCATTGACCATGGTAAACCTCCTATTCAGGTTAAAGCCTCTCCTTACAAAATACACAAATCGAATGATTCAGAGACAAATTTAGGCAGCATTATTCAACAGAATAATTTCTGTAATGTTAACCTAAGTACCATAGGAAAGCAGTTGACTAGAATAGAAAGTAAATTCCAAAAGTCAACCATAGCTGTTTCTCCTAGTATTTCCTCAAAAGCTGACCTTGACAAAAAGCTTAAAAAACCTATTTTCGATCCTTTTCAGGTCTCGAAAACTAGCCAAAAGCTTGTTTAAGAGTCAAAGTCAGATTTTACTAAAGCCTTTAGAGACCAACTAGATAGGATAGAAGCATCTTCTTCCTCTAATAAAGTCCAAATAGCTCCTGATAGTGCCCAATCCAGAACCACTGGTGTATTAGACCAAGACCATATGTCTGCTGCTTCTTCAGACATAGAAGCCTTTAAAGATGGGTCAATTCCTAAAACAAATAAAGTCCACTGGGAATTAGCCCTTCCCGCTAGTTCTCCTCCTGACCTAGCCATAGACAACAGGCCTAGTGTACTAAACCAATCTTGGTTTAATGCTTCCTCTATCTATGAATGGAACATAGATGGTATGTCTGAGTATAACATACTTGGACTTTTACAACAAATGACCATGGCAGCCAATGTCTATAAAACCCAATCAGGAATCTCTGACAAAGCTATTGCAGAAATTCTTATTGCTGGTTTTACGGGTCAACTTAAAGGATGGTGTGATCATCTTCTCACCAAACAGCAACAGTTCGATATTCTAAATGCAATTCAAACAGATGAGGAAGGAGCACCCATCTGTGATGAATACAATATCCCAATACAAGATGCTGTTGCCACTCTTATTCTCACTATATCTCTTCATTTCATAGGTGACCCCTCACACCTTAGAGACAAGAATGCCGAGTTACTGCACAATCTTAGGTGTAGAAAACTTAGCGAATTTCAAAGCTATAAAACCACTTTCTTTACTAGACTTTTTCTAAGAGATAGTGCAAATCACGTAACCTGGAAAGAGAAATTCCTTGCAGGATTACCCACCCTCTTAGGAGAAAAAGTCAGAAATACCATTAAAGCCCAAAATGGGGATCGTATCCCTTATGATGACCTCACTTATGCTGAATTAGTCAGTTTCGTCAATAAAGAAGGACTAAAGATTTGCCAGGATCTTGAACTTCAGAAACGTCTAAAATGGGAGCTTAGAAAGTCTAAGCAAGAGTTAGACAGTTTCTGCAAACAGTTTTTCAAAACATCCACTTCCAATTATTGTAATGGTAAGTGCTCCTCGAACACTTACAAAAAACATTACAAGTCCAGGAGTCATAAGTATAGACAACCTTCAAAAGATCTTAGAGAAACTTCCCATAAGAAACCCAATAAAACTTATAGAAAGTCACATTTCTCTAAAAGAAAAGATTCTAAAACCCCTTTCAACTACAAAGAAGCCACTTGTTATAAATGTGGCAAGAAAGGCCATACAAAGAATTATTGTGGAATGAATAGGAAGCTCCATGAGCTTGACCTAGATGATGAGACACTTTCTAAAGTTACGCCTTTGCTTATAAAGTCTTCTGACTCTGAGTCTTCCATGACGGGAGATAGTCATCCCCTTCAGGTTGATGAGTTATTAGACTCTGATACCTCTGCGTCTAGTGACGATGACACAGATTCCTTTCTAAAGAAAGTCAATGTGTTGACTAAAGATCAAGAAACCTTTCTTGAATTAGTTAAACACATCTCTGATCCTGTTCTTCAAAGAGAATACTTGGATAAACTTCTAAAAACTCTAGAACAAAGTGATAAAGCTGAAACTTCTAAAACCCCTGTCATAAAGAAAAATGCTTATGATCTTACTGAAATTCTTTATAAAAAACAGAGTAAGAAAATAGCACTTAACATTCAAGATCTCCAAAAAGAGATAAAAGAAATCAAAATTGAGATAAAAGAATTAAAAGAAAAATAAAAAACTGATTCTGATACTATCCAGTTATTATTGCAAAAATAGTTAGATAATAATACTGACAAAGAATCAGAATCTGATAATGAACATGAAACACAAAACCTTGACAACATTGAATCATTACCCAATGATTTCCTTTTTGTCTTAAAGCAAATTACAACAAGAAAATACCTTATAAAAATCACGTTAATCCTTTCTAAGGATTTGAAATAGACACTATTGCCTTATTCGACACTGGTGCCGATTTAAATTGTATTAAAGAAAACATTGTTCCTAAAAGATTTCATGAAAAAACCAATGAAAGACTTTCTGTGGCTAATAATTCAAGACTAAAAATCAAGTCTAAAGTTGATGCCTCTATTTTTAACAATGGTTTTGAATTTAGGACTTCTTTTCTCTTGACAAATGACATACATCATACTGTCATATTAGGAACTCTCTTCATAAACCTCATTACTCCTTATACTGTCAATTACGATAGTATATCTTTTAAAGCAAAGAACAAGAAGTTAAAATTCCCTTTTATCGAAAAACCTAAAACCTAAAATCTAAACATTGTAAAAGCCTGTTCTGTTTATCAGAACCTAGTTAATGTTTTACTTAAGTCAAAACAAAATGACTTACTTTGTTTACAAAAAGATTTAAGTTTCCAAAGAATTGAAAACCAATTACAAAATAGTTTTATAAAAAAGAAAATCTCTGATTTTAAAAATTTAATCGAAAAAGAAATATGTGCCGATCTATTATCTGCTTTTTGGAATCAAAAACAACATATATATATATATATATATATATTACATGAGACTAATGCTCATATTATAATTCATTTTATATGAAAATATTATTAATATTTATAATCAGATAATTATTGGGACTAGTTTACATTAAATCTTATATAGCACTACCCAGATTTTACTCTCTCTAATATTCAAGGGACGTCTACTCCACACACTTTTCGAACTGGAGAAGACTGCCTTTACTCAAATTGAGGAAGGAGTTAAACCCCCACAAGCGTGTAGATATATTGAAGGAGCATTTGGCTCCTCAATATGGGTACCATGGGTTTGCTTTGTTAAGCAATATTTCTCGGCATTATGTATTTGGGGCTTGGGTGAGAGAAAATTATTTCTGAGAATTAATGTGGTTGTAACAATTTTTCACATAGTGAATTTTTTTTTTCTCTGGTTGTCTTTTGACAATGACGGTGGTTTTTCTTTAAATTTGCCATTTTCCACGTAAATCTTATGTTGTGTGATTGGTGTATTCTCCATTTAATTTTTCCTGTTAATTTGTTGCTTGAAAATTTGCTTAGAGTGATCTCGGGGAAAATCTCAATTTCCTAACAGTGGTATCAGAGTCGACGATTTGTACTTGGGGTATCCAGTACTGTTCACGTATACGGTATTGTTCATGTATACGGTACAGTTTTAGTATACGGTAAAGCCGATCCGAATGGTGCATAGTGAAAAGTAAGGTCAAAGTGGAGGGCATATATGTCAGCAGCTAGTGTTTTTTCAAACTTAGTAGAGTTTGATGTTGTTGAAAAATTAATGGGAGAATTTTTTTGGCTTATAGTGAATTCAAGTCAAAGGTGTATCCAATTTGGTATGCACAAGGATTTGAAGGTGTGGGCAATTTTGGCACCTTAATGTAATTGTCAAGAAGGTGGAGCAGGCTTGACAAACTACTCTAGAATCAGTAAATAGAGATACTAATATTGTCACTAATAGTGAGTCTCTTTTCTCCATAAGAGATGGATTTAGTTCTTTTGGCATGTAGATCTCCAAAGTTTCCATGAAAGAGAACATGTAATTGTTAGCGGGGTCCACAAGTTTGCACACAGGCATTGCTTTGGTATAAATGCAAGGTGTGTGGTGGAAAAGTTATGTCGTAGCTGAAGAATTCTCAGGGAAACCAAGCATGAGAATTCCATCATAAATTTCAGTGGGATATTTCGACACGTGCTGAGGAAAAATCTTAGAATGATTGATTATAAGTGGTACACTCTTTACGGTAGAGTATGATAATTCTCTATGTTGAGAATTATGATTGTCGGTGAAGATAGTGCTTTGTAGTAATAGCTATGGAATTTTTTTTTAATCAAGGTGGAGATTGTTGAAAATTGATTTAAAAAAAAGGTCAAAGAAAGACAAAGGGCAAGCTGATTTTGTGGAAGCCGAAAATGTTGATGTGTAGCCGAAATTGAAGAATTGAAAATCGTGGTGGCTGCACCAAGTTGGTGCCGAAAGAGTTGCCCACCATTGTTTATTTCCTTGGCAATGCTTGGGCTATAAATTGGAGTGCAGGGGAAGAGCAAGTGCATCCAATTAAGGGCATTCAATTGGTGAATCTCGGTGAAGCAATCCAAATTGAGAGGGAGAAATATTCTTAAGCATGTAGATAAATTGAAGGAGCATCTCGCTCCTCAATATGAGTACTATGGGTTTGCTTTGTTAAGGAATATTTCTCGGATTATGTATTTGGGGCTTGGGTGAGAGAAAATTATTTCTGAGAATGTGGTTGTAACAATTTTTCACATAGTGAATATTTTTTTTCTCTGGTTGTCTTTTGACAACGACCGTGGTTTTTCTTCGAATTTGGAGTTTTCCACGTAAATCTTATGTTGTGTGATTGATGTATTCTCCATTCAATTTTTCCTATTAATTTGTTGGTTGACAATTTACTTGGAGTGATCTTGCGGGAAATCTCAATTTCCTTAAAAAAAAAAAAGTTGAAAAGTCAAATTGGAACTCATCATTTGAATTCAATTTGGAACACATTGGAGGTGGCCGGAAACTTTGACAAGCAATTGGAGGTGGCCAAAATTATTGAAATTGGTGGCTTTAATTATGGGCTAGCTTTGTCAAAGTTTGTTGTCGTAAATGTGGAGAAATTGTAGGTTTAAAATGGCTATTAATTGGAATGCCATTTGATGAGAAATGAGTAGCAATGAGCTTCGGCATTGCTCAAGAAAATGGTCATGAAGTGTTGACCATGGTGAGAAGCAATCAAAATTGAGAGTCGAAAAATATTCTTAAGCATGTAGATATATTGACGGAGCATTTGGCTCCTCAATATGGGTATTACGGGTTTGCTTTGTTAAGAAATATTTTCTCGGGATTATATATTTGAGGCTTGGGTGAGAGAAAATTATTTTTGAGAAAGTGGTTGTAACAATTTTTCACATAGTGAAACTTTTTCTCTAGTTTTCTTTTGACAACGGCTGTGTTTTTTCTCCAGCTTTGGAGTTTTCCACGTAAATATTGTGTTGTGTGATTGGTATATTCTCCATTTAATTTTTCGTGTTAATTTGTTACTTGACAAATTTGCTTAGAGTAATCTTGGGAAAAATCTCAATTTCCTAACAGTAGTATCAGAGCCAATGGTTCGTACTTAGGGTATACGGTACTGTTCACATATATGATATTGTTCATGTATACGGTACAGTTTAAATATACGATCAAGCCGATCCGAATGATGCGTGGTGATAAGCGAGGTCAAAGTGGAGGGCATATATGTCAGCAGTTGGGGTTTTTTCAAATTTGGTAGACTTTGATGTTAAAGAACAAAAGCAATTAATTCTTCGATATATAAGAGAAAGAACTATAACAGAGCCATGAAACATAGCATGAGCAACAAAGCACAAATTAACAAAAAGTCATACAACTTGTTTACTTACCGTAGTTTGTTACACGTACTTGGCGACTTAATTAAGGCAAGGCATAAAATGATAAAAATAACAGTTACAAATGTTATTGATAGAAAAAACTGACTTAAAAGCCACACAGTCTTCAGACATTTTAACATAAACACAAAACTCTATACTCAAGTTTGAGATTCCTAAGATAAATGCATGGAACACCCAAGCGAAGATATAACTGAAGAATTAACTCATCGTCATATTTCCGGCCATGTACATCTCAGCTGCTGCTGGCCATATCAGAGAGTGCACCCGGAATTCCTGACCTAGTTACATTAAGTAAAAATTGGTACAAACGAGTGGCATTCTAAAGAAAAATCATACAGATAAATACTTATCAGCTATTTAACTACTAGTTAAAACGTATAAGACATCATTCATGCAGTAGGGCCCAATGTCTATTTATTTCTGGAAATTTGTTTGTACACAGCACCTAGCAACAATCAAGCATTTCTCTAATTTAGAAAATGCTTCTCTCAAATGCATTCCTGAATAGATTTTCTTTTTTGAAAGGATACTGGAACGAATTTAGATTCACTAAACACATAAACTAGGTTCCAAACAATCTGCCAATTCTTTTGACAGTTTGCTGACATTACTCTTCATCTTTTATATGTTGGCCAGAACCAGTGGCTTTCAGGTAAAGCTAATAAAACAAAAACTTTTGTCCGTACAATGTATACGATCAAACACACCTGGAAATCAATTCTTCTGGTGGTGGTAATTGTTCAATGTAAAGTTGCTGAAGGAGAAGAGATATTTGGCACAGTAAGAGACATTCATAATTTTCAATTACTGTAATCGAGGTATTGTTAAGTGAGTCCTATCACCGCAATGCATTACCAGCAATTCTGATGTCCCAGATGGGATTAAATGAGGCCCAATGGGAAACTCCTTTACAAATGCTAAGCTGTTGTTTCTCAATTTACCATAGTACATGCCACCCACATAGAATTTGATACTCTAGAGCCGACACCAATATCTTGAACTAATGTATTCTTGAAAGGCTTAAGCTTCAGCAAAAGTAATCTCAAGAAACAGCCAAATAATTAAGCTCTTGGATGTCCTCTATACATGCTGTGCTTTCATATGTCCTCTATGCATGCTGTGCTTTCATCTTGCATTAGATACCGTGACAGCCAGCGGAGATTGCCTCCAATCATCAAAAGCTTGCGGGCTGTGGAGTTTGGTCAATAGGCAACGGGGAAAGTTTCTGACTCGAGCTCGAGACAGGTCCAGGCGCATGAGTTCAGAATTCATATCACATGGTAATTCAGCTATGGGGCTACCAGAAATATCCAAAACAGAAGTGCCACAAGCTCTACTAAAGAGGGAAGACTAGCGAAGGCTAAACAATGACGTAAAAGCAGAGCATTGAGATAATTTAAACAAGAAAGATACTCTGGCAGGATGCGTACACCAGTGTTGGATAGGTCAAGAATTTAAAGATGTGGGGTACTGTTGAAGAAATATTTTGAAGTTGAAGGTCAATGGGGAGTAAGGTTGATAACTTAGCGAACGGGGGCCACAACGAAACTCTGTTACATCAAGCCAATCTTTATACAAAGGTTTCCATGCTCATTCCCAAACTTAGTGCAGAATCGGGCATGTTCCTTGTTGATGAGTACAGCCAAATCCTCGATAAGAGGATGCATCTTACAATTTCAACTCCATTCTCATGGGCTATACTCTCCAAAAAGAAAGCATCTGTAACGCCATTTTTCCATAAATGTTAATTATGGAATTTTTTTTATTTTTTATAAGAAATCATGAATGGTGTTATTACTATTAATAATACAATATTGTTTGAGATCCCAACATTTGAGTCCCAACTTGAGTCCCAATGTTATGTGTCACTTATTTATTGGATAATGAATTTGATAGCTTATAAAATTACTTAAACACCATCCAATAGATGAATGTCACATCAGTTAGGACTCAAATTGGGACTTAAATGTTAGGATACCTAGCATTGCTCTTAATAATAAGGATTGGTCCATTCCTAATTAGGACTCATAGAATAATTTTGGAAAAGATTTATTCTCTCCAAAATTAATAGGTTTCCTATGGTTCCCTATAAATTCACACTTTTTGTTCCCTCTTCCATGACCCTAAATTCACAAGTGATATTTTCTTCATTCTCTCGGCTTCTCAGCACTCTTTGCTCATAACCCTAGGACTTAAACTCTTGCTTAAGAGAGAGTCTTTAACGGTTGGTAAGTGTTGCTTTCCCTACGCTTCACTAGATTTCCTATCTTTGTGTTCTATAAGAAGTTTTATTTTGCATGATTTTAGAATGTTACAGACCTTTATACATGACTTAGGATGTGTTTAAGCTGTGTTTAGTGAGTTGTTTCATTGTTGAGTCTTGTTAGTTAATCCCTGATACAATAAATGCATGGAACAGTTTCTGGACAGCATGGATATCTCATAATAAAACATATACTTTATAAATGATTCTTGAAAAATAATCTTATATTTCTTAAACTAGACATGCAGGGTTATTGAATAAATTTTGTTTCA
Organism: Clausena lansium; assembly: GCA_030449835.1. NCBI lineage: Eukaryota > Viridiplantae > Streptophyta > Magnoliopsida > Sapindales > Rutaceae > Clausena > Clausena lansium. The sequence goes on from JASUUF010000038.1 coordinate 601,341, forward strand.
TAAGATTTGACCTTGTTTTCGATTTTATAAGGATTTTCAAAACACACAGTTGCACTGGAAAATTGTGATTTCAGCAAAAAGACCAATTTCACAAAATTATTTGGAGTGCCAGATGAACTCGAAAAATTCTGAAATTTTGCACAGAGATTATTATATGAGTCTAGTATTCCCAATTTTAATTTCCTAATTTTCTGAGAAATATATAATTTTATAAAAATCTCGGAGCCTGCACTATTTAGTTAAGACACTGAAAGACATTTTTGAATTGTCAAGAATCAAATAATTTTGAAAATGTTTTGGGTATCACATCATCCTGAAAATTTTGTGAGATACCCATGGATGTCCAGAATGGTTCTATATGATATTCTGTTATTCTGATTACTAGATTAAGAGTAAAAATTCAGAGAATTAGACTTGTACAAGTATGAGTTAAAAAATCAGGATATTGGAATAAGTTGTAATAATTATAACTTGTATTTGTTTAAGGTGTTTGAGGCAGTTTGGAGGCTCAGAGGTGTGTTTTGATCAGTGCTTTTGTCGAGGTAAGTGACTTCATTGCTACTATACTGGATATGTATGATTATTTTGATACTATTATGAGAACACGAGTTCTTATAGTTCTTTAAAAATTAATTAATTTTCATAACAAAATGTTTTTGTGAAGCCTGGTTTGTTATATTCTGTTAGCGTACTGAGTTGGCGTGAATGGGGCCATTGGTGGTTTAACTCATTACCAAGGGCAGCTGGTTTTATATATATATATTTACACTTGGAAATGAGCTAGTTGTTGCAACATCTTAGTGGTTAGTTTTGAGTGGCTTAGAGAGTGAGATAGAAAAATCTCAATAGAAGAGTTTTAATCTTTGTACTCTCAAGATCCGTCTGTAACAGATCTCATTAGTTTTGAGTGGCTTAGAGAGTGAGATAGAAAAATCTCAGTAGAAGAGTTTTAATCTTTGTACTCTCAAGATCCATCTGTAACAGATCTCATTCAATAAAAGTTTCAAAGCATTGTTGTTTTCAGTAGTGGATGTAGGCATCATGTTGCCAAACCACGTTACATCATTGTGTCAAATTCTCGAATAATCTTGCTTGTTCTTAATTCTGAATTGATATTTCACATTTCTTTCGTTTGGTCTTCTTCAGTTCATCTTTGTGTTTGATCTGTTTGAATAAAAAATTGGTATCAAAGCCTTGGAGCTCTCTATTCTTGATCTTCAAATGGCACGTACCAGATTTGATCTTGAAAAATTCAACGGTGAGAATGTAATGCAGTGCAAGAAATTGAAGAAATCCTAATTAGATTGAAATTTATAATATTTAGGAATATTTTAACTAATGTGTATTTTAGTTTAATTTGGTTTCCTATTTAGATTTCATTGTTTAGAAATAGCTTATTTAAGTTATTTTCCTAGTTTAGGCATGGGCTTATTAAAATAGGTTTTCTAGTCAAATTAGAATAATTCGTAGTTAGTATAAATAAGTGTCTTTTGTAGCTTTTACAAGCAGAGGTCTTGATTATTTGTTATTGATTATTTCTTGCAATAAACTCTAGGTTTGAGTTTTATTCTTGTTATATCTCGGCATTCTATGGAATCAACGAGTTTTAACACCTAGATTCGCAAGTATTCTTAGAATCAACGTGAATTTAGTTTATTTCTTTATTCTAGTATTCTCAAGAATCAACGGAGTATTGAAAATATCAATATCTGTCAATCACCCTATATCTTTTATCCTTCCACTGCATCAGTTTCAGTACAAAGTATGCTTTTATAGAACCACGCTGCATCGGAATGACTTTTACTTGTGGAGTTTCAAGATGCGTGCAATACTAAGTCAATAAGGGCTTGATAGTGCTCTTGATTATGAGGAAGATTCAAAAGCCAAGAAAGAGAAGGGAGAAGGTTCTTCAAGTTCTAGTGGAGACATGAGATCTATTAGCAATAAAGCCCACAGTACCATCATCTTGCATCTTTCAGAAGAAGTGCTGAGAGAAATGGCAAAAGAAAAGACTGCTTTTGGTTTATGGGCAAAACTTGAAGAGACATTCTCGAAGAAATCATTAGCCAAGAGATTATATTTGAAGAGGAATTTGTTGACATTTTCAATAAAAAAGGGGACAACTATGAAGGATCATCTAGATGAGTTCAATAAGCTGATATTGGATCTTGAGAATGTTAACATTATTCTTGAAGATAAAGATAGAGCTCTTATCTTGATAAGCTCATCCTGATAAGCTCACTTCTAAATTCATAGGAACACTTTGTCAATACTTTGTTGTATGGAAGGCAATCACTCACTTTGAAGGATGTGAAGAATGCACTGGAATCTAAAGATTTGAAGAAAAGAGCAGAAGGGAGAGATCATAACGTTGAAGAGGGATTAGTTCCTAAGACAAAACTAGAGAAGAAAGCAAATAAAGAGAAAAAGAACAACAATCAAAAGGATATAGCTAATAAAAAGAAAAAGAAGAAAAAATGCTACTTTTTTCATAAGGAAAGGCATTACATTAAGGACTGTTTAGAGAAGAAAAGGCTTGAAAAGCTTTAAAAAGAATCTGTTGGAAAAGGTTTGTTGCTTCAAAAGATTAGTGAGATTCAGATGATGTTGATGCTCTTATTGCTGCAGAAAAGCACACTACTGGTGAGTGGATACTAGATTCTGGTTGCTCTTTTCATATGTGCCCTAAAAAAGATTCCTTTGAGTCTCTTGAAAGCATAAATAGTGGAAAGGTCTTGCCTGATAATAATATTGCTCATAAGGTTACTAGAATTGGAACCATTGACATTAAAATGTTTGATTGAAATGTCAGAAACTTAAGTCAAGTAAGATATGTACAAAACTTAAAAGGAATCTTATATCTTTTGGAATGTTAGATCAATCATGAAGTATAATAAAGGCAGAGAATGATGAGCTTTATATTATTGAAAACAATAAAGTCATTATGAAGGGAATTAGAAGGAATGGGTTATATGTCTTTGTTGGATCCTTATGTTTGTCAAAGGTTACAGCAACTATGAGTGGTGATAAAACTAAGCTCTGGCATCTGAGATTAGCTCACATGAATGACAATGGATTAAAGGAGTTGAATAAATAGGGGTTGTTTGGAAATGATCAGATTTCTTCTTTGGAATTCTGTAAAAAAAATGTGTATTTGGAAAAGCCACAAGACATGAATTTCAAATAGGGAAGCATGAAACCAAACAGACCCTATATTATGCTTACTTTGATATATAGGGACCTTCACATGTTCTATCTCATGGTGGAGCTAGATACTTTGTAACCTTCATAGATGATTGCTTAAAGAAGGTTTGGTTCTATGTGTTAAAACACAAAAATGAGGTTTTAGAAGTTCATGGAGTGGACAGCACTTATAGAAAATCAAACTTGAAGAAACGTTAAGAGGTTGAGAATAGATAATGGGCTGCAGTAGTGAGTTTGATGATTTTTGTAAGCAACAAGGCATTGCATGGCATAAAACAGTGAAGCATATACCACAGCAAAATGGCCTTGCTAAGAAGATGAATAGGACTTTAATAGAGAAAGTCAGATGTATGCTGATTAATACAAATTTCTTCAAACATTTCTGGACAGATGTAGTTACAACATCTGCTTATTTAGTCAATAGGAGTCCATCATTAGCCTTAGACTTCAAAACTCTTCAGAAAGTTTGGTCTGGCAAACCACCAGATTTAAGTAAGCCTTGGATGCTTTGCTTATGCACATATAATTCAGGGTAAACTAGAACCAAGAGCCATCAAGGGTTATTTTATTAGTTATCCAAATTGTATAAAAGGCTATAAAATCTAGTGTATTGATGGTAAGCCTTCAAGAACACTCATCAGTAGAGATGTAGTATTTAATGAAGAGGCAATGTTACGGTCAAAGGTTGAGACTGAGGTTTCTATATCTAATTCCAATAAAATGAATGATGTTGAGTTAGTGGTGGAGCCTATTGGTAGAAAAGAAGCAGATGAAGCAGATCTTAAGTCTAATCAGAAAAGTGATCATCATCAGCTTCCAAGGGATAGAGAAAGGAGAATCATTAAAGTGCAAAAGAGATATGGCATTGCTGATTTTATATCTTATGCTTTGGTGGTTGTTGATGATGTAATTGGTTAAGAACTCGATAGCTTCGACCAAGCTATGAACAATAGGGATAAATCAAAATGGATGGCTGCAATGGAAGAAGAGATAGCTTATCTGAAGAAAAATCAAAATGGATGGCATTGCTGATTTTAGTAGAGAAACCTGCAAATAAGAAACTGGTGGGTTGTAAATGGATTTATAAACTCAAAGAATGAGTTTTAGATATTGAACCATCTAGATACAAGGCCAGACTTATAGCTAACAGGTTCACATATAAGTAGGGAGTAGACTTTAATAAGGTATTTTCACCAGTAGTCAAGCACAGCCCCATACGATTTTTGTTGGCAATTGCAGCTTGCTATGATCTAGAGTTAGAACAAATGGATGTTAAGACTATCTTCTTATATGGCAATCTCAATGAAAAGATATTAATGGCTCAACCAGAGGGTTTCATTGAAGAATGAATGAAGATATGGTTTGTTTACTGAGGAAGAGTTTATATGGGTTAAAATAGTCAACTAGGCAGTGATATTTAAGATTTGATGAGTTTATGATCACACATGGGTATTACAGAAGCCTATATAACAGTTGTGTTTACTATAGAACTCTGTCCTCTAAAGATGCTATTTATCTTCTACTTTATATTGATGACATGCTTATAGCATGTAAATAAAGAGAAGAAATAGAGACTCTCAAGAGTGAATTGAGTTCTGAGTTTAAAACAAAGAATTTGGGCCCTACAACCAGGATTTTAGGAATGCAAATCATCAGCGATAGGCATTCAAGAACTTTGTATCTCACTTAGGCTAGATGTGTGACAAAAGTACATAATAGGTTTGGAATGAATAATTATAAGCCTATTTCTACTCCATTAGCTGCACACTTCAAACTATTTAAGCAATAAGAACCAAAAGAGGATGCTAAGGTTGAGTATATAAAGAAAATACCTTACTCCAATACTGTGGTTTGCATCATATATGCTATAATGTGTTCCAAACTTGATTCAGCATATGGAATTGGTGTAGTAAGTAGGTTTTTGGCAAACTCAAGCAAGGATCATTGGCATGCTGTAAAATGGATGCTAAGATATCTTAAAGGCACTGCAAATCATGGCATTTTGTTTGGAAGAGTTGATAAAGCCACAATTGATGTGTTGGATTTTATAGATTCTGGTTTTGCAGGTGATTTGGACAAGAGGAGATCTATTACAGGTCTTGTTTTCACTATATGTGGTGGTGCAATTAGCTGGAAAGCATCTTTACAATCAGTTGTTACTCTTTCAACAACAGAGGCAAAGTACATTGCACTTGCAAAGGCTGTAAAGGAAGCAATATGGCTAAAGGGGTTAGTATTAGAATTGAGGTTGAAGCAAAGGTCTATCTCTATTAACTGTGATAGCTCTAGTGCTACACAGTTAATCACAGTTAAGTAAAAATCCTAAATATCATAAGAGAACAAACATATTGATGTTAGGTTGCACTTTATAAGAGATGAATTGCAAAAAAAGTTGTGAATGTGGTCAAGATCTCTTCTGAGATCAACCTTACAAATATCTCAACCAAGCCCTTACCATCAGTCAAGTTTAGAGCCTCATTGAACTTGATTGGTGTAGTTAGCTTGTAAGTCAAGCTATAGTTATTGAAACAGTACTTGAATGAAACTTGAACAGAATAGAACTAAGGTGGAGATTTGTGAAGCCTGGTTAGTTATATTCTAATATAAGTAAATGAGGTGGCGTGCTAAGTTGGCACGAGTGGGCCTATTGGTGTTTTAATCTATTATCAAGGACAACTGGTTGTGGTTAGTTTTAAGTGGCTTAAAGAGTGAGATAGAAAAATCTCTTTAACGGAGTTTCAATCTTTATACTCTCAAGATCCCTCTGTAACATATCTCATTCAATAAAAAGTTTCAAAGCATTGTTGTTTTCAGTCGTGGATGTAGGCATCTTGTTGTCGAACCACGTTACATCATCATATTAAATTCTTGAATAACCTTAATTGTTATTGGTTCCAAATTGATATTTTAGTTTTCTTTAGTTTGGTCTTCTTCAATTCAACTTAGTGTTTGATCAGTTTGAATAACAATTTTCAAATTTGAAATTTTTTTTTATGATTTTAAACAAAATATTATAAATGCATTTAAATGTATAATTTATTTTGCTAAATGATTATCTTTTATGAAATTGTCTATAAAATGTTAGAATGGAATTCATTTTGCAAGCCTAAATCATTGTTATGATCTTTTTATGAATCCGATATGAATGTTTTGTTCACATAAATGATTAAGATTATTTACAAAAATTTGTGCGGTGGCCACCTCTCGAGCCTGTATGGGAGCCAACTCTCGAGGGCCATAGTGTCACGAAATGCCGCATACAGTATAAAGTGCCACGTACAAGTCATTGCGTATGAAAAATGAGTTTAAATGTTTCGGCTCACTGTCCATAGTCATTCTGATTCTGATTCTAATCATATTATATGACATATGTGTTTTGGACCTGTACTGGGTTTTCTATTCTGAGTGTGCACACGATATTCTGATTCTGATTCTGATTCTGTTTCTAGCAGGGTCACTAGCAGTATAAGTGACACTATGTGACATAAGCCAACCTTTTATTTTCTATGTATATATGTTATACGATTTGTTATCATAATTAATTATGCTTTTGATATCCTGAATTACTTATGAATTTATGTGCTTTTGTTATAATGTCATTTTGTAAAACTTATGTTTTTAATATATGTTTCGATAAAAAGGGTCTGCAAATCTTTTGGTACTCGATAAACCTAGTGTATTGGGAATGGTTTTACTTATTGAGTTGATGGCTCACTTCTCATCATTACTTTTTGCAGATTGAACAACTTGTTGAGAGGTGTGCTTATCTTTGGAGATAGAGATTTATTTGCTTTTACTAGTTGACTAAGAGAATGATAAACTTTTGTTTCCCTTAAGTTTGTCTATTTTATGAACTTAATAGTCAGAGAGTTTTTAGACTTTTGTTATACAATGGCTTTGGGAGAAAATGTTTGGTATTAGACTTGTGGATTTGTTTAATAAAAATTTGAAGCATTTCAGTTTGAGGTTTTTGTGCAAGAAATATGATTTGTAAGTAACCTCCTTTACCACGTGTGTTATGCACATGTTAGATTTGGGGTGTTAAAGCATCCTTGAGCTCTTCCAAAATCTTCTCCGCTACTGCTAACTTTTTATCTATTCGTTCAACTTCGCTTAATAACCCTCCCATATCCAGTACTCCATTAATTCATTTGCCACAAATCCATGATTTCTTGGATATAGTGTACAGTAAATGAAGCATTCTTGAACGCAACTGCAATTACTATTCTTCAATTACTCAAAGCTTAGCTTTAAATTTGCAATCCTTGTCGTCTGAGAGCAATCACTTCCCTTTTCATAGCTCTTTCAAGGGTGAACTTATCATTCCAATTCAATCTTCTTAGATGTATTGCGACTGTTGTAAATGCAGTGGCAAGCCAACACATTCCCCTGCAATATTTTTTTACAATGGACTGAGTTTCTTCTAGTAAATTTGTTGAGCAAGTACCAATTTCATGTAACATCAACTCATACGAGTCTTCATCAGATAAATACTTCGATGCATTGTTTTTGTTTGACTTCATTTGGCAGCTATCTAAAAGTGATCAACAAGTTATTGTTATGCTGCTCCGGCGAACCCATTGAGGGATTCCGATTTCTTCAAGAGTGAAGGGTATCCACAAATTATCCAAAACTAACAGCCAATATCTCTTCATTTGCAGGACTTTCATTAACTTGGCTGAATTCTCCACAACCAGAAAGAGGCAAATTTATTTCTTACTGGTTATTTTTATTTGTAGCTTCTTAGGGTCCGTTTGAGATTGAAGCATTGACGGACCGAAGGAATGACCACAGGGGGCTAAAGTCCCCCCTAAACTGAAATTTCCTTCTAAATTAAATTAGTTATTTAATGTATGTAATTAATTTAATATTACGTATATTCATAATAGTCCCTAGTAATTTATTTCATAAAGGCCCACATTAAATCTCATTAAAAGTCAAAAAACCTAATTTCCTTAAATAATTAAAAAGTTGCCGACTTTGAATTTAATCAAATTAATTTTTCTTTTTTAATCTAAAAATTAATATAACTCATTAACTTCTTTTGCAATTCAATATCCTACATCTAGAATCCCTAAAGCCTACAAGAATCCAATGACGTTTCACGTTTGCAAATCTCCAAGGTTGAAGGCTAACATATACAAATTATATTACAATTAAGTTCCAAATACAAATCTTCTTCCAATTCAGTTCCAACAGGTATTCTTAATTCTTAATATTCTATTCATAATTACCATTATAGATGATTATTTTTGGTCACTTATATCAAGCAATAATTTAATTAATAATTTTTTGTTTGTTTATACAATAAAAAACTAAAAAAGTATCATTATTCATCCTTAATTCTTCGTCAGTTCTTTTTAATGATTTGTGTGTATGGCAATGTTGTTATGTCTTGTATAAAAATATAATTAAAAAATTAGTGAATCCGTGAATGAGAATTCAAAGATTCCTTTTTAAACCTTCGATTCTTAATTGTTTCAATAGCACTTTAGCTCTAATTTTATATTTGCTAAAAATTATTTTATTGATACCTTTAATTTTCCATTATATACTCAATTACTTATTCTATTTTTTAAACTAGGCACAGTCATAGAGAGGTATTTCAAAAAAAAGTCAGTTATGACACCACTTATAGAGAAAGACAGTAGTATTTCAAAACAAGACAAAGTTGAGCTTGATTTGTCAGGTCTTCCAACAAATCCTAGTTTGCGACGTCCAATTTCAGATTATGATCCTTCTATTCAAGATCAAGTTAGAAGAGAGTACTTGCAAAAGGGTCCTTGTCAACCTGAACTCCATGATTTTCAGGAAAAAAAATTTGGAAAACAATCCCAAAGATTTAATCTTGTCTGGTTTAAACAAAATGAAAACTTGACTAGAATATAGTATAGCAAAGGATGCTACATTTGGCCTTTGTTGTTATCTTTTTAGTCCAAGCAGTGGTGAACAAAGGGGTAGTGATGCTTTTAAATCAAAAGGACTTACAAATTGGAAGAAACAGAGAAAATTCAGGAGCACAATGGAGGTCCTAATAGTGTCCATAACAAAGCTTGGAAAAATTGTGTAGCATTGATGAATCAGAGGCAACATATTCAAACATTCTTTGAAAGTTTTCTGATCAAGATTGAAGTGATTATCAAACTTGCTTGAATGTAATAATTGATTGTATTAGATTTCTTTTGAGACAAGGCCTTGCATTTCATGGTAATGATGAATCTGAAGATTTGATTAATCAAGGTAACTTTCTTGAGCTTCTCAAATTTCTTGCTAATCATAATAGTGATATAGAAGTTGTTGCATTGAAAAATTTCCCAAGAACTCTAAAGATGACATCTCTTAAAATTCAAAAAGACATTGCAAGTGCTACTACTATTGAAACTACTAATGCCAATATTAGAGAGATGGGTGATGCATTGTTTTCAATATTGGTTGATGAATCTCGTGATATATCAATAAAATAGCAAATGGTTATAGTTTTAAGCTATGTCAACACCAACGGACATGTGGTTGAGCGATTTATGGGTATTGAACATGTTACTAGTACCACTGCTTTATATCTTAAAGAAGCAATTAGGCATAGATTAAGTGTTTCTAGGTTACGTGGGCAAGGTTATGATGGGGCTAGTAATATGCGAGGTGAGTTTAATTGTCTCAAAACTCTTATTTTAAGGAGAATGAGTGTGCATTTTACATTCATTGTTTCGTTCACCAACTTCAGCTTGCTCTTATTGTAGTTGCAAAGAATCATATTCAAATCGAATGCTTTTTTAATATAGTTGCTAATGTGGTGAATGTCGTTAGAGCTTCAGCGAACGTTGTGATGCTCTTTGAGAGAAACAAGCTATGAAAGTTGTTCAAGCACTAAGCAATGGGGATCTTTCAAGTGGTCAAGGCTTAAATCAAGAAACTACTTTGAAATATTTTGGGGATACACACTGGATTACAATACGTTATAGAGTATTATCAACTTGTTTTCATCAGTAGTTGGTGTACTTGAAATGATTATTGATGATGGACCAAGATCTGGACAAAGAGGTGAAGCAAAGCTATTAAAGTTGATGTTGTCATTCAATTTTGCGTTTTGCTTGCATTTGATTAGAGATATATTGGGAATCACAAATGAATTGTCACAAGCATTGCAGAAAAAAGAACAAAATATCATGAATGCTATAGACTTGGTTAAGTTATGTAACAACTCCAAGTGAAGAGAGAGGCTGTATGGAATTCCTTGGTTGATAAAGTTTCTTCTTTTTGTGTGAAGCATAGTATTGATGTGCCTAATATGGATGATAAATTTGTAGATCGTGGGCGGTCAAGACGTAAAGCTCAAGATATTACAAACTTGCATCATTATCATGTTGATATATTCTATACTGTCTTGGACATGCAACTTCATGAGACAAATACTAAGTTGTCTATTCTATTTGGCGTGCTTATCTCCAGATGATTCATTCTCTACTTTCAATAAACAAATGTTAGTACGTCTTGTTCAATTTTATCCAAAAGAATTCTCTTGTTTAGATCTCATGGCACTTGGAATTCAGATTGACACTTATATTTTAGATATGCGCTCTAGTGTTGGAATTCAACTTGACAACTCATGAATTCTATCATCCACTCAATAAATACGAATGAATGCAATAACATTTTGTTTGTTAACAAGGCAGTCAAAATTAATTTACTTCTTCTCCGCTTTTCAAAATCTATTGTAGTGATTTTGCCAAAAGTTATTTTTTAAGAAATTTACTAAATACAAAATTAACTTTTAACTTTTCTAACCTCTCAAAAGTAATTTTTAACTGACCGTTAGTAAATTAAACTTGGTGACTTGGCTGGCTGCCATATCATTAGCGAGTTAGTTCAAGCTCTGCTATCTGAGGTTTTTTATTTGTTGGAGAAGCTGGTCCTGTTCAAGTTGATTACAGTGGTCAGTTTATGTGTAGAAGAGATGATTTGATCCAAAATACATGTAATCTTCTGTTGTTTAATTTGAGGGCAGATTTTTGATTCATGGTTTTAACTGGTGAAAGTCCTAATTAACCATAAACTAAGGTATGTGCCATTATCAAACAAGAGATGGCTTTAGCACTGGGTGAACTAGGCCGTCACTTAGGATGCCAAATTTTAGAAATGCCTCAATATTTGACATTTATTTAATTAATACACTAATGAATAATTATTTTTCTAAAATTTCAAAGTTTTATTTAAGTTATATATATAAGAAAACCTAATTTTTAGGTATCTCCCTATTATTACACCCGCTCAAAATTATCAAAAAATTAAGATTTGTTTCCTTAACAAAATTCTATATTTAATAATCTTCACCTTAAAAGTGAGATTTATTTTTTTTTACAAAATTTCATAGTTGATAATGTTCACATTATGATAGAGTTAATGCTTTACTAGTTAATTTTTTATATTATTAATCTTTCCAAGGGAAAAAAATTAATTACTTTGACATTTCCTGGACTTTGATTTTCAAAATCAGAAATGGGCTTTAAAAAATGTTTTACTTCATTACTGTTTACTTTTTATTGTAAACAATTTGGCTCTACACTTTATTTGGTTGATTTAGACTACTGCACCCTTCTTAAATCTTCTTAAAACTCTATTTTCAATAGGGTAGGGCTATTTGCACTTTAAGAAGAATATTCATTTTTTATAAAATTTTATATTACAAATATATTATGGTCATTCACCATTAAAAACATTTTAATATTAAAAAAATACTCTAGACGCCCATCTAATGCAACCATGAAATATTGTAAAACTAAAAAATTTTAAATCCTATTTTTAATTCTCAATATCAAACGCATAACTTCGAAAAATTCAATTATCAAAAACTAATCAAGTGTATTTCAATTCAATCAAATTTTCCCATTTTGTTTCTCATTGGAGAGACGTATGTAATTCAATTATTAAATCCCATGATAGGTTACTGTCGGTAAAGGCCTGAAAATCAATTAGTGCTGGAAAACTTCATAATTTACTAGTTTAAAGTTGCTTATTTTTTATTTCGATTCTGGGAAAAAAGAAAACAGGAAAAAACGCTTTTTTTTTTTTTACAGGGAAAAAATGTTATTTGTTATTCATGATGTGAAGAAATAATATATTTATAATTTGCAAGTAGAGAGCAGAATTGCCTTGTGTGTTATGGACCTATGGTGCCATGAATGTATTACAAACAACGAGAAAGCATTGAGGGTCTGTTTGGAATTTTAATGAGTGTATAGAGCAAAAGTTAATTTTTTTAAATTTAATGAATGAGTGTTCAAAATAAATAGGTGTTCAGAGTAATTTTTAGAGTACAAAAAACCTCACCCTTTTCAATAATATCCATTTAAACAAGAAACAAAAACAAAATTCCAGATCTTCTGACTTCCCTAGAAATAACAAAATAAGAACTAACTTTGCCTAATCCTTTAGATCTAGATTTAGATCCATCCTTTCAAGCTATTGCCGAAAGCCTACACAGAATAGCCGACCAATCTCTCAAGTAACCGATCGGCCATTAACTCCATCCTACCGTTCACACCGGCGACGCGATGTTACAAAGCTAAGGTCGTTGCCACCAAAATTTACAACCACGACCACCGTTCTAGCCACCACCAACCCAGCAACTCACAGCTGCCAACAAAAAGGATGTTTCTCTAGCCGCCAGTGTGTTTTTTTATTTGCTTTCTTCTTTTTGTTTTTTATTTTATTTTATTTCAGTTTTCTATTTATCTTCTTTTGTTTCAATTTTTTTAGTTTTTCTATTTTTATTTTCTTTTTTGTATGGATGTTGTTTTTCTTGCTATTTAGGTGTTGTTTAACTGCTTCTCTAAGATCCTGTGTGGTCGTAGATGGTGTCAACTTAGAGTTCGAATTCTAATCATATCAATGTTTGGATCGGGAGGGTATGCCTATATTTGAGTTGATGAATGGTTCTAATAGTGGTGCATCAATATTCCGATGACCTGATGCGAGTTACCGATGGCATGGGTTCATGAAGAGGCTTGTTGTTATTTTCCTTTTCCGATTGAAAAAAGGATTTCATCTGCATTAGTTGAGGTTGGCTGCAGTCCGTAAAATTCTTTCTATTCTTAAGTAATTTTAATAGGTGAATTTTTTTTTCCTTTCGGTATGTAATTGTAGTTGTTGTAAACTGTAAAGTGTTATCCTAACCTAAGTTTAAATCATAGGTCTCATCCTATATATTATACTTAAGCTTAGTATTGTGTATTTATTCCCATGTGGCATTATATTGCTGATCATTATTGCTCCTTAATGAAAGGCATTCTTTCTTTTAAAATATATATATATATATATATGGGGAAGGATCAATGGACCCTTAAAATTATACTTATTTTTACACTCATTAATATGAGAGAGAAAATATAAGAGGAAAAATATTTTGGGTGGGGTCCATATGTATATCACATCCATTGATTCACTCAAATCTAAAGGCTAATAAATGAGTGTAAAAATAAGTGTAATTTTAAGGATCCATTGATCCTTTCCATATATATATATATATATCCTCTTAATGCCAACAATAATCTGTCAATTTCCTTTTATTTTATCGCTCCTAAAGTTATTATACAGTCTTATTACCTCAGGCTCTACGCAAACAATTTCTATGAGTGATAAATAATTAATCTGGGAAAAAATTATGGAGAAGATAACAAAAACAAAAAACTCAAAAAATTAAACAATTAATCTAAAAAATAAAGCAACGAGATTTTTGTAATTTTTTTTTTTCAATGATGAGTTGCAAAATCAAGAAGCCAATGGAGCATGATTATGTGCGGGATGCCTTCGACTGCCATTAATGAACATTTAGATGAAGTTAGATAAGAGATCGCTGCACCTGAAGGCTGAGCTGAGTGACTTGTCTATTGATATAAGATTATTTTGTCTAGAAAGTCTCTTTTGATAAAGCAAAAAATTGAAATATTCTAAATTGTACCAAATATTGCTTAGCTAGGTTTTGCCACTAATTAATAGATTGTGTTAATTAATGAAAAAAAACAAAAATACCGAGAATTTAAGCATAAAAATTTGTCAGTACGAGTTTAATGAGAAAGAGAATAAAAGAGTTTGAAGAGAGATAAAATATATATGGGAGATATATATAGAAAAATTGTGTTTGTTCCTCATTGTAATTGTAATAAGAAAAGATTTTTAAGAGAATTTTTTAGGGATAAGAATTTTGGAGGAGTGCCAATAATCCAACTCTTTCTTTATTAATTTTTTTTTTTTCACATAACACAAACTTTGATTTGTGTGAGAAATGTATCTATTAATTCAATACATTTCAATTCACTTGCAATGGTTTATTTATTGTTCGATTAAAATCATATTTACTGAATATGTATAATAAGAGCTTTTATTGAACAAAAATATAACCGGGCCCAATAAACATTCCTTGTTACGACACATATGGATTTGATCTTCTCACCTTTTTTTTTTATTTACATGAGATTATTGCTCGTATTACAACTGACATTACATCAAATTATAACTGATATTTACAATTAGACAATTACTAAGACTAATTTACATTAAATCTTATATAGCACGCCCAGATTTTTATCCTCACTAAAATTCAAGGGATGTTTACTCCACTCACATATGGTAAGGGAAAAGATTGTCTTCACTCAATTATTTTCTATAATTGAGGAAGGAATACTCGCACAATACTTTTGTAAGGGCTTGAACCACTGCCCTCACAATTCTAGCCACTTGGCATTTGATCTTCTCACTTGGTGCAAGAAAATGACATTCTCAGAGGTTTTTAATTAATTAAGTAAATATTGGTCCTTGATATTCTTTTAATCTAATAAAACCTCGGTTTTCTGGAATAGTTGACAGTGAGTATTGTCTTAATGGTGCTTTTACATTCCCGGAATCGGAATGAGAATGAAGGATTCGGAATCAACCCTTTGTTATTTGCTAAAATTGAAATGGGAATGGGAATCGTTGCATCGGGCCCACAACAAAATTGGGAATCATTCCCGGTATTGGCATTCCAGTGGGGGGATTTGGGAATCAGAAACCCATTCCCCCCCATGACGAAAATACCCCCACTTATTTTTCAAAATGTCGAAAATACCCCTTCTGCAATTGAAAAATATAAATCGAAAAATTGAAAAAAAAAGGATGAAAACAAAATCCCTCTCGCTTAGCACTCATCTCCATCTCTCTCGAACTCATCGCCAGTTGCAGCCGCTCATCACCGATCGAATAGTTGCAGCTTTCTCTCTCTTCTCTTCTTCGCTCACATGCAGTGGCCACCATTTCATCAACACTCTCTCTCGCGCTAAGCGCTCATCGCCAGTTAAGCAACCCATCATCGCTGATTGCAGCCCGGTTCAATATGTGTGGTGGCCACCATCATACAGCTCATCACCGTTCGTGCTCACCAATCCCCTTCACTGTCGATCTGATGATGATGATGCTGACGATTAGAGATAAACGAGCAACTCTTCACCATCTTCGAGTATCATCCCTTCTTTCTGGTCTAAGCCGTTAAGCCAACCTTGTACAAACTCGTCAAAGCTGTTTAAATCGTTGCTGTTGTTGTTGATGAAGATGATGATTTTGATTTTGATTATTTTGTTTTTTTTTTGGGAAATTGATTATTTTGTTGATGATTATTATTTGGGATTTTGATTATTATTATTATTATTTTGGAAATGGATTATTCTGTTAAAGATGATGAATCTGATTATTATTATTTTTTTGAAATGGATTATTATTTTTTTGAAATGGATTATTATTTGTTGATGATGATGATTTTTTATTTTGATTTTGATGATGATTATAATTATTATTGTTGTTGTCGTTGTTATCATTATTATTATTATTAATGATAAATTATAATTAATTAACATATTAACAATATATGAATATAATTAATTAATGTATTAACAATAATTTTATTATTAATAATAATTATTAACAATATTATTATTATTATTATTATTATTATTATTATTATTATTATGGTCAAAAGTATTATAATTAATTAATATATTAACAATATTTTTATTATTATTATTATTATTATTATTAAGGACTTTTTAGTAATTTACTACCATCTAACTCATTATGATTCTGATTCTAAGACAAAGTAGACACATTAATGGAATCCAACTCATTCCGATTCTGATTCCTATAGTTTAAGTAAGCAACTTATTCTGATTTCCATTCTTCATTCTAATTCCAAATTTCATTCTCATTCCCCGCTCATTCGAATTCCAACCCATTCTCATTCACGTTTAGTAAACGCACCATAAGAGTAATTCTTTTGCATCTGTCATGTCTCATAAACAAATTTACGATTCACGTTGGTCAATTTATAATAAATGATTTATCACTTATTAAATGGTTGCCTTTAAGCATTATCGTATTAAATAGGGAAAAAGACACCCACACCCCCAAGATTTGCTTAAATGGTCACACAAACTCCCTTGGTCATACAGACCCTTTTTTGACTATTTTACCCTTAATTACAATAACTCAATGCAATTGATTTTAAATAAACTTCTAGAAAAAAAATATAAATATAAATTAAAATAATATAATATATAAAATAAAATTTATAAATTATTTTGAATATTAGAAAAGTTATTTTTAATATTATTAATCTATCATATTCTTCTAATAATAATAAAATATATTTGACATATTAATAATATTAAAAAAATTATACCTAACATTTAAATAATTTATAAAATTTATATTATTTTATTTACAATATATTTTTTACTTATGTCTACATTAGTATAAATCTTAAAGTCAATTTTTGGATTAATAGATTTTAGTATTAATAACTTAATAATAACTTTACTATTAAAAATAATAAATTAATATTAAAAATAATTTTCATTATATATGTTGTTTTATTAATTATAGTTATTGTAATATTTTATTTGTATCATATTATTTGTAATATCTTATTATTATATTTATATTTATTTAGGTTGTTATAATCAAAGGATATAATAATCATTTATAAAATTAAGAGGGTTTGTGTGACCATTTATGAAACCAAGGGGGTTTGTGTGACCTTTTAAGTAAACTTTAGAGGTGTATGTGACTTTTTTCCTATTAAATAAGAGAAAATTTTAGTTGCTCGCACTCTAGCGAACTTAAGACTATCTGCACTATTCGACTGCTTTTATTCGAAATAATTTTTTTAAATTTACTTGGAAGCGATCTAAGCATCATTTGGTTACTTAACTTGTACTTTTTGTTCTTCTTTTTTTTTCTTGTTAGTATTTTTTTCAATTTAAAAAACAAAATAGTGAAGCTTCTCAGTGAGCTTAAAATGTGATGGCATGTTC
The DNA here is from genome assembly GCA_030449835.1 of Clausena lansium. Taxonomy (NCBI): domain Eukaryota; kingdom Viridiplantae; phylum Streptophyta; class Magnoliopsida; order Sapindales; family Rutaceae; genus Clausena; species Clausena lansium. Next base: position 618,881 of record JASUUF010000038.1, read on the forward strand.
TTCCAAAGAATCACAAGGTATCTTATTGTACCAGGAAAATCATCATGCGAATTTATACAAGTCTTGTCACTTGTGTTAAAAAAATTTCCAAAGTTAATTCTCGTTCTGCTTTGCTTTTTGCTTTGCTTTATGGTCAAGTCAGCATTTAGTCCATGCTTATAAGAAAAGCTAAGCATATGGAATATGGGACATGCTCTGTGGAAATAATATCACATTCAAAATGACAAAAGTGAAAAGAAGAGGAGCAGCGATTCAGCGAATTACGCGTCGACGACGTGACTAACACTAAATCATGGGCACGTGTTTTACGATTCAACAAATTGTAGGTGGAAATTTTTCACATTTTGGGTGGAAATTTAAGCCTATCATTTTTCACATTTCAGGTGGAAATATTTGTATTCTGAAGTCAAAAAGTCTTTATCATTTTTTAGGTTACAAGTTACGAATAAACTTATAGTGTGTTTACGAATTAGAAACAAGAATGAAAGCGAAGGAAGAAGATTCATTAATTTGTTTACTTCTGAAATAAAGAGAGAGAATAAAAATAAAATTTGAATAGACCCCATATAATTAAGAATGTAGAATGAAAATGAAATTATTAAGCGACGTGAGAATGAAAATGGAGAATGTGAATGAAAAGAAAATTGACATTTGAAAATTAAAAATTCTTTTTTACCCTATTTAATAATAATTATTATTATTACTATAATAATAATTACTATTATCGAAATAATTATTATTATTTTATTATTATTGTTATTAACTATAATTATTATAATAAATAATGACAATAATCAAGTAAGGTCAGTTTAGTTACTTGTAACAATCGATTTCGATTCTAAAATAAAGTAAATACATCAATAGCAATATAGTCTATTCTGATTTTGATTGGTATAGTTAAAGTAAACAATTTATTTTGATTTCTATTTTTCATTCTGATTTTAGCTCATTCTAATTTCACTCTATATTGATTCCAGCCGATTACGATTACTTTGTTAAGATTGTTGTCAATGTTGGGACAAGATTTATTTGGTTCAAAATCTCAAATTCTTAGTACATATTAATATTTTTGTTATTGTGTACCATTAAATTTTCACATCTTATAATTTGTTGGTTGAGACCTGCATCTTACAAATTATAGATTTGAACTAAGATCAGGTTTCGAAGATGAGTATAAAATTGTTTTTAGTTCAAATTTGTATTTTATAAAATTTCAACGTGCAGATCAGAGCAAATCTAATATTAGTAATATAACCTATGTTGGAGTCTGAATGAAAATTTGAAAAAAAAAAATAAGAATATTATAGCTACTCGGAGACTACATATTTTAGTTATTCTGTGAATAGTTGATTTATTTATTTTAATTAATTTCGGAATATCCTACTTGTGAAATGACAATCTTTAATACTCAAAATTATTATAAACCTCAACTTACCTCTTATATTTGTAAAGAAGATAAAAAAAAAATCATCAATCCACCCTCATTTTTTCTTTATCTTTCAAACAAAAATAGGGGTAAGCTAAAATTAGCAATAATTTGAGGTATTTTGAAGATTTTTATTTTATTAGAGGGGTAATTCAAAATTTACCCTTTATTTTTTTTTACTATTTTTCCGAAATTCATATTTTGTTTGTAAAAAAATTACATAAGATAAATTCTTGACGTAAAGAAATTCATATCTTTGTAGATTTTTACTATTATTATTTTCTATTTAGTGATTAATATACATATTTTATTTTTAAATTTTATTTTTTCTACATCACATTGAAAAGTAAATTATTTTATTTTTTACAAACATGTACGCAACAAGTCAACAACACCACCCTCCGGGGCATGACTATTGATCATTTTTTTTCTTTAAAATCTCTACTAATAAAATTAACATATATAAATTTTCTTTTTCCAAAACACAGTGTAAAATGTTATTTTATATGCCTCATCAATAACAAGCTGCCTTAAGTGCATAATTAAGTGTAGGATTGGACTAATTTTTGGGATAAAATATTAATCCCACGTTTGGCATGCTCACATGGGTTGGACTAATTGACTAAATTCAAATTTTAATCCTAAATTCAGGGGATTAGTAATTCCAATTTTCATATGGGTTTAGATAGGAATAGATAATGGGAAGAAAAATTGTTTGTCCATTTATGATATTTTCCATAATTTATTACATTATTTTTATTTAAAACTTAAAATTTATTTATTTATTGTTATTAATTAAATAATTGATTTTTTGTTATTCATGATTTACTTAAAAATTATTAACTAATTTATTATATCAATTGCTTTATTTATTTTATTTAATGAATTGATATATCTCATATGAAATAACCTATAACTTATTCCAATTTATATTTCTTGATTATAATCATGACTATTCAATAACCAATTATATATATATATATATATATATATAATTTTCTTATTAGTTTGCTTCTTCATTAAATTTTTATAAATAGTAGATATTTAAATTCAAATATTAACTTAAATATTATTTAACTTCATTTAAATTTAATTTAACATAATCTAATCTAATATTGTACCAAACATAAGTCAGCATTATATATAATTCAATCCAATCTAGTCCAATCCTAATAGTTAGTCTAATCCAATCTTGCGTGCCAATCGTAGCCTTAAAGTCTTGCATACAATTGTACAATAGATTACTTGTTTTTGTTGTTTCTGAGCAGTCAGGAAAAAATAATATTTTTTTTTTTACTGTGAATATTAACAATTTCTTAATTCCTTTCGGTTGATATGTTGTGTATACTCATACAATGTGTGCACTGCAGCACTTGGTCTCACTTTCTTTCGCTGGAAAGTGCTTATAAGCAAAAGTGGAAGCATTGCCAAGTGCTTTCATGGTTAAACGAATACAATTGTGTTAAGGCATTTCTTATAGAAGTTTGTGGAACTAATTTAATTATACTCAAAATTTTGCTCATGAATTAAGGATTGATTGCCTCATGGTTATGCTGTTAGTCCATAATTATTTTTAGTCGATATAAAATAATTTTCATAACAGTGACAAATTCTAAGGACCAAAAAGACATTTATTTAGAAAAAGAAAATATTATCTTTGCTTCGTCGCTCTAAGTTTTGCCTAAGTTACATTTAATATAACTTATAATCCAAGTAAAATTTATCTACGAGAATCTCACTATATTATTACTTATTTTTTACTTAAAAATTTTGATTATAAGTTACAATAAATCTCCTAATTCGATAAAACCAATTCTCTCTATAACTTACGTCTGCTCAAGCTCGCTCTAGACTCAGACCCGACCCGGCGAGTCCAACTCGACAACTCAACTAGCCCCGCTGCAATCTTCCGCAAATCCCAAACCAAATCGTCATATTGTCTCTACACATCCACTTTGTCTTCCTCACGCATCCACGACGACGGGGTAGAAGCTGAGTGTGAATCTCCTGCCTTGAACTAGTAGCTTCACAGTAAGGTCTTACGCCACTGCCACTGCCACCGCCCCCACTAACCACAAAGTCTCCAGATCTGCCCATCCGATTGATTCTTTCAGGTCACCGTTGCCGGAATACACTTTCAAGTCCTAACCGGTAGTAGTTAGTAGCCACCGCTCTCAGCAGCCGCCTTAGAAGTCAGAAAAAAATTTGCCGGCCAGGGAGGGATCTTCCCTCTCCGGCCGGTGTTTTTTAGTTTTTAGTTATTTTAGTTTGTTTAGGTTTTATTTTAGTTGTTTTAGTTTTTTATTTTACGTAATTTCCTCTGGTTTTTTGGCTTTATTTATTTTCTTTGTATTTTTTGGGATTTTTTTGTATTTTGTGTTTAGTATCCGCCGCTCTTGAGATTCTTTAGGTGCCGAAGATGGCGATGTTTCGGTTTCTTATTGGGATCGTGTTAGTATTCGTATCGGGATGATATGTCTGTATTAGAGTCATTGAGGAACTCTAGTATTTGGTGCATTGAGATTTCGATAGCCTAGGACGAGTAATTGATGGACTGAGACAAGAGTTCATCGAGAGGACTTTGAGGATTACTCTAAAAAAGACGGTTTTGTTAGTTATTTATATTGTTATTTGTTTGTGTTTTGTTTTTAATATTGTGTTATGTTGTGTTATATTATCGGATTGAAAAAGATTTTACCCGCAGTAGCTGAGGTGGGATAGATGAGTCTCGTAAAATTCCTCCAGTCCTTCAGTAGTTTTAATAGGTGAAATTACCCAATTCTTGTTTGAGAGTGAGCTCATTGTTAGGTAGAAGAACAATCTTGGTGTTGTTAAACATAAAGCTGTAGGTATTTCTTTTCCCATCTTATACTACCTTTCGATCATACTGCCAAGGTCTGCCTAATAATACATGATAAGCATCCATAGCCACAACGTCACACCAAACTTGGTCTTTATAAATTGATCCAATAGATAAAGAAACTAAGCAATGTTTAGATACCGTTACTTGATTGCCTTTCTTCAACAATGTGAGCTTGTATGAAGTTTGATAAGGTTCTGTCTTTAAATTTAGTTTCGTTACAGCTTCCTCTAAAATAACATTCTCACAACTACCCAAGTCTATGACCACACGACATACTTTTCCTTCAATCGTACAAGTAGTATAAAAAATATTTTGACGTAACCACTTGTCTTTATCTTATCCTTTAGGAGTGAAAAATGCTTGATTTACTATCAACACCTGACCCAATATCACCATGTTCTTCGATGGATTATGTAACCAATCAAAAGTTGGCTCTGCAGTGAAGTCTTCAATGTCTTCCTCTTGGTACTCTTCACTTTCCTCAGTGTTTACGAATAAGCCTTTACCATACGTTACTCCCTTTTTACACTCTGTCATTCGGTGTCCACTTTCCCCGTAATTAAAGCAGCGTATTCCTGAACCCAAAAATTGGGTCTTGCTGCTTTGACCACTTTCACTAGATTTACTAATTTTTTTTTGGAGGATTTGGAGGGGTGAAATTGCGAAATTTGGAAGGTTGACTTGAATTATTACGAACAACATTTCAAGAACCACGAAAGTTTGAGTCACTACTCCGCCGATTAAATTGTTTCTCCAACTGCAAAGCTTGTTGGTGTGCTTCAGAAACAGAGTATGGATCAAGTAAATTCAACTGGTCTTGAAATTGTGATCATAAGCCTCCAATATAGCGGGAAACCTGTTGTTCTTCTGTCTCTGTTAAGTCATTGCGCGCTACAAACTAATGAAATTCTGTGGTGTAATCATCTACTGATCGGTTACCTTGCCTCAAATTCTGTAACTGATGTACAACAATTTAACATAATTGTGAGGTAAGAATGCTCTATGCAAGTGCTTCTTCAACTTTTCGCAAGAGTCAATCTTCTTTTTGCCTTGCCTCATCCTTGTGAGTTTTGTTTGTTGCCACCAAGCTGCTACCCTTCCACGGAATCGAGTTGCAGCAAGCGAGACTAGTTTTTTGTATTCAAAAACTTCCTCAATGGCATTGATCCAATCCAATAATTCCTCTGGCTGACCACTTTTTTGAAATTCAAGAATGTCAATTCTTAACCCTGATTCCCACCTTCTATCATCAATAGACTCAGTTCTATGTCGACGTCCGGAGAATGGGTTAGCGAAGGTTTCACTTGATTTGTCCTCGCGTTCTAGTGTACGATGACGTTCAGCGAGTAACTCTGCCATTTGTGCAGTTAAAATATCAATTCTAGCTATCATGCTAGTTATAATTTCATCTCTAGGAATATCATCCTGGTCGTAAGGAGCTGCATGAGGGTCGTTACGGGCTTTTCTTAGAGCCATTTTTTTTTCTATTTTGGTTTAAAAAGGACTGGGGGCTAAACTGAAAATTGGGTAAACCTTTTGGGGTAAATTGATAATTAAGGAAAATTTTATGTTTCCGGTGATGGTGGTCAGAAATCAGGCAAGGATGGGTGGATTTGAAAGATTTGTGGGTGGTGAGTATGATAAAGGTGGTGGTTCATTCGGAAACGCGGCGTGTTGGCCGAAAATTTGAATTGAAGGTGGCGGTTTGGTGTTGGATTTCGATTCCGATGATCGGTGCGCGATCGAGATGGTGAGGGGTTAGATAGGTTTTTCTGGTGGAGAGGAGTTGATTGGTGGTGGTGATGTCCGCCAATGAACGGCGAAAATCAATGAACGAAGGTGGCGGTTTCGCGGCTGTTTTGGTCATTTTTTGGCGGCTACGGTGGCGAAAAGGTATTAGGGATGACTTGGTGTAGTCAACCGACGGGTTCTGATTGTGTTGGTGGTGGCTGATCGTCAAAAGGCGACAGAAAATGATTGCCGGGCGCTGTAGATGGCGGCTGCTGCGGTGGCTTGAGGCAGCTCGATTTTTTTGTAATTTTCTGGTTTTTTTTAATAAATGGGTTAAGAAAAAAAAGAGAGAGAAAGGGATAGGTGTTAGGGACAGTTAAAAGCCAGGCTTTTAGCTCTGATAGCAAACTGATGCAGCGAAAGTTTTATGCTCTTATATTCTGTTGATTCTAGAGAACACCGGAATAAAGAAACAAACTAAATTCTCGTTGATTCAAAAGAATACTGTGAACCTAGGGGAGGTTAAGACTCATTGATTCCGCAGAATACCGAGCATTAACTAAACTCAAAACTCACATAGAGCTTTAAAATCTGAAAATATTATTGCACTCAAATCTCTGCCTTCAAAGGTTACAAGAGATGTCTATTTATACTAAGCATAATTATCCTAAACCTTGAAGAAAAAGGAAAAAAAAAAACAAATTCTTAAACTAGAAAGGAAAATAACTATTAACTTTAAACAATAAGGAATACTAATTTAAATAGGACAAGGACTCCTAATTTAAATAGAATATGGATTCCTAATCTGCATCAAAGGTAGACAAACTTCTTAAAAAGAAATAAGTTATGGCTGAGTTAAAGTTGCTCCACCTTAGCGCACGCCTTAATAACCACATGATTAAGGCGTGCTCTAAGGTAGAACAATTCTAACACAGTCGAACCCAAAGAAATATTATTGAATGTTGACTTCCCATGATGACTATCCTTTCACTTTGCATATAATTTCTTCTGTTTCATCAATCGCAATTATTGTGCAAGTAGACAAGCTCCCTCTTGAAGCATACTATCGTATAATTCGTGCAAATTAAATTTATTTTCTTTGCGGAATGAATGACAATTGACAGTGGAACTTCTTTTTCAAATATTTTTCATCATCTTATCTTAATACCCACTCTTTTCAGGTCAATATCGCGTTATATGTTCATAGGACCTGTTTGGTACTATTGTGGTGGTAAACACACTCAATTATAGTTTTTAAGTCAAATTAATTTTTTTTCATGTTAGTTTGACGAAAAACTTATAATACCTTTATTAGTTTTGTAATAAATGTTATTTTAAGTTATATTTAACAAACGCAATCGACCTTTATCTTATAGCTACATATATATTTTTTTACAACAACTGTAGTTTAGAAACTATAGTACTTTAATGCCAAATAGGCCTATGCTCTAATAAAGAGATATTTTACTGAATTTTGAAGAGAAAGACATAATGTAAACTATAAAGTATTTGAAATAAGAAAATTATATAATAATTTTTTTTCTCAATTGATGTCTTAAAAAAAGTCATAATATAAAGTATTTGAAAACTTATACACAATAAACATATTTTGAAGTGGTGCTAACATACTTGAAAAACCATATTGTGACATTTGTGATTTAAATCACCTTTTTTTTATCTGCCTTTTTAGCATAAAAAATTTTTGAAGCCAAAGTTTAGTTTTAGTGGTTAGAAACAGCCTTCCTAAGGCCTAAGTCCTCGGATCAAGTTTCAGTACGTAAGTTAAATCATTCACAGCTAAATATTAATCAGTAATTACTTTAGGTAATTATTGTTATTTTCAAGCTAAATATATCAAAGTGAAACGTGATGCATGTACATTATATTTCAGACACACAACAACATAATTAATTAAGTAAATAATCACAACCCTAAATTAGAAAATAATTTAATTGATGCCTTTTCTTTTCGTATATCTTTGCCGTCATCATGCAACAAGAAGCCAAGAAGCAGCATGAATTAAATGGAAACAATATTGACAAAAAGCATAAAATCAAAAAACATGAAAACAAAAGCAAAAATAGGGCAAATGCTTGTTTAGTTATTATATTTTAATTTAAGTGTCCGTTTAGTCCCTATATATTTTTAAAAATACCTCAAAACATCAATACAGTTAAATCGTTATATTTTTACCCTTATTTTTTCTTTCCTTTTACAATAATATCCTTCTAACTATATTCTTGACATTAATTAATTTTTATATAAAAAAGTTAATTAGCACATTAACCAATAATTATTTATTAGCAACTAACCAATAAACATCAGTATGAAAGAACTAGTATTTTTCGTACTTGTGCATCAATCTTACTAATAATTATTTATAAAAAAATGAATATCAACCAACTTAAAGCAATATTTGATATCTTTATAACAATCTTACTAATAATTATTTTATAAAAAAATAATTTACCAAATTAGTCCTATAAATAAAATAATAATATAAAAGTTTGTGTAAATTTTTATGTTATTTTAATTTTGTGTAAATTTTTATGTTATTTTTAAGGTTAATTTGATAAATTATCAATTTTTCTTTTCATTAATATCCTCAGGAATATTGTTCAAATATATTGCTGTAAAAGGAAATAAAAAATAAGGGTAGGAGTGTAACATATATAATAGTAGGGGTGTCTTAAATATTCTTTTATACATAAGGACTAAATAAACACTTAACTCTAAATATATAGATTAAACAAATGTTTACCCGCATATATATATATTCATCAATTTGTCAAATTGCAACATACATATGCATTATTTTCTAGGGCCTAACAGATTGGAAATTTTTTGGTCTTCGTGTGGAAAATTAGGCTTGATACACCAAATGAAATTAAGTGAGGTAGGGTACGTTTAGGTTTGATTTTGTTTGGATTGACAAATGAGAAATTTTGATAATGAAGTAGAACCCAGCCTGCCAATATATATACATATATATATATATATGCCCCAATTTAGGGGTTAGGTCAGATGACTTTTTTTGCAGGGCCTTCTATGTTCCCTGTTCCGTAATAATTGATTGAATGATTTTGATTTAGGTACTATTGACGAAGCGGAAAAAGCTAAAGAGAGAAGGTACGTTTTGGTATATAATTTTTTAGACTCGAAATCATAAATTGGCACGGACTTTTTTGATGTGTGATGAAATATGAGTTTTTGTTTGGGTAATAAATATATTAATTCTTAAAATAAAGAAAAAAAGATAAATTAATCTAAGCTGTTTTTTATTTTTAACAAAATGTCAAAGTCTCCTACAAAATTGGAAAAACTACCTTCAAAACTTTTTTGAGATCTATTTTTAGGTCAAATACAGGTGAAAAATCATGGTGATGATAGTGGATCTCATTAATTTCTTTGAGACCCTCAGCACGATCCATTTAAATCTAACATAGAAAATTATCAATGTTACGGTTGGTCAGGTTAAGTTTCATATGATATAACTTATATCAGCTCATAAGTAATTTTTTTGTATGGTTGAATATTTATCAATCAAATAATTAAGGGATTATGAAAACTACTTAGAAATTGATGTAAGTTTCATATGTTGTAACTTAGTCGTTGCCTAAATAGTCATATAAACTCTCTTAATTTTATAAATAATCACATGAACTCCCATAATTTCATAAATGACTATTATACCATTTCATTATAACAACTCAAATAAATATAAATATAGTAATAAGATAAAAATAATAAATAAATATCATATGCATACAAATAAAATATTATAATGAGTATAATTAATAAAATAATATATATAATTAAAATTATTTTTAACAGTAAGTTATTATTAGTCTATTCAAACGGATTTTATTAATATTAAAATCTATTAATTCAAAAATTGACTTTAAGAATTATAATAATATAGACATAATAAAAAAAGATATTGTAAATAAAATAATATAAATTTTATAAATTACTGTGAATGTCAACTATTTTAATTATTTTAATATTATAATATGTCAAATAAATTTTATTATTATTAAAAGAATATGACTGATTAATAATATTAAAATAATTTTTTTAATATTCAAAATATTTTATAAATTCTATCTTATTTATATATTATATTATTCTAATTTAAATAATGTTTATTTATATATTATATTATTCTAATTTAAATTTATGTTTATTATAAAAGTTTATTTAAAGTCAATTATTGGGTTGTTGTAATAAAGGGGATAATAATAAAAAAAGAATTTGTGTGATCATTTATAAAATTAAGGGAATCTATGTGATCATTTAAGCAAGTGTCGGGAGTACGGATGATCTTTTCCCTTTTTATAAAGTCAATACAATACAATTACCCTAAGCTATTGACACTTATAAAGAAGAAGTTGTGCAAAAACTTAGACAAAAATGATTATGTGAGTATACTTTCTCACAATTCAAAAGAAATAATTATGTTTATTTTGGCCAAATTAATAATATCTCCTCCATGTTACTTAAAAATTATGTTTATTTTATTCAATTGCCGTGTTATTTAAAAATTTTTTAATTTTTAATTTTTATTCCAAAAAAATTTGATATATCATAAAATTTTTATTTGTTTGACATTCATGTACATGCAATGTGATCAGTTAATTTGATGTTAGTGTTCAGGTAGATAATAAATAATACTTTTGCATTTGTAGATATTCTGTAATTAACATAAACTACAGGGATGTAATTGAAAATATATCCGTTCCTTTCGTAGAAAACATACAGTTGATTTAATCCAACGGCTCTCATGAAACCAGACCAGTGCATCAGCAATAGGAACACAAATTGAGCGGGAACCTTCGCGGCAACTTCCTATCATACAGACATTCCAAGAAAACTTACATTTATTTTCCTTATTAAAAAAAAAAAAAAACTTAACATATATTTCCTTCACTTGCGTAAATATCTTTTTTTTATTATTAAAAATCTGGAAAACTTTTTTTTAACTTTTAATAACAAATTATTTCGAATATGAAAAAAAAAATCTCAGACACACACGTTTTCAGTTATTTTGCTGTTATCACATAAATCATCCGCGTTTTTCGCATCTCATATCTCGTAGTTCCATTTCCTATTTTCGAAATTTTGTTGATTTTTGTTGGCATTGTTCATTTAAAAATACATATAAAAAAGGCTCGCCTGGTGTTCGTTGGGTAGACGGACGGACGGCGACGTTTTGGTTCGGTAAAAAAAGCGCCAAAACAAACGACAATGAGTACGTCGTCGGTTAACGGATTATTGTCGCCACGTGACGTCGAGGTCGGTCCTTCCAACGACGGTTCCGATGTCGTGTTGGACGACGACGTTTCTTCGGATCCTTTTGATATCGCTCAGGCTAAACACGTGTCCGTCGCGTCTCTCAAGCGATGGAGGGTAATAAATTTTCCAAAATGCCATTCATTTTAATTTGTGTTGCATGCGGTTAAATTGATTAATTTTTCTTACAAATTTTGCTTCATGTAAAACAATTGATGTAATTAGTCACAAGTTTGTTGTTTATTGTTGATTTCAATTGATTTTGGTGTGGCGATGTTACTCATTTTAGAAATTCTCTAGTTATTTTGCAATTGTGAAGAAATTATTTGAATGAATTGTGTGGGTGAGTTGTATGTGATAGACTGATGAAATATTCAAGTGATTGGCATTGAAATGAATTGATTGGATGTTGAGAAGCTGTGGTGAAGTTGATGATAATGGTTTCGTTATGTGATTATAGTACTTGACTGCTTTGCTTTTGTTACTGGGATGAATAATTGAGGGTAATTTAGGAAATGAGGTGCCGTGGTACTGCTCTTGTTGGTTTATTTGCTACTTGCAAATATAAGTGGGCGGTTATAAGAAAATTCATTAACTGCCAAAGGCAGGTGTTTATTAAACACTAAAGCTACTGTGTTCTTAAGGAGAAACATACATATGCTGAGGGGCTTTTCTATTGTTAAATTCCATCAGAGAAGGTGATAGTTAGCTTCGTTGTTGGGTAAGAAACAGGCATAGCCTCCGGCTTCAGTATATTGTTTACATTCTTGAATAAAGTTTGCAGCTTATTTTATAATTTCTTTATTTTGGACCAATGAATTAGCATGAAGGGACATTGAATAGATAATATTTGTAGACCGCATATAGGGTTTGAGAAAGGTCTTCGAAAAAGGAAAGCTCCGTATGATGTGAGATGTTATGCCAAATCAAACTATTGTTGGTTTAAAGCCTGGCGTAACTTGAGAAATTCGATCGGCAACTGTATTGTAGATCAACTGTCATTTGATTGTTTTCATAACTATATGGAGAATTCTTATGAATCTTGGCTGTTTGGTAGGAGAAATTAGTAAATACTTGGCAATTAGTGGTTGCAGTTTACCCCTTTGCTTTCCATCTTGAACATCAAATCTAAAGTAATGAATGATTTCTCTCTTTGCGGCAGGGGTGACTGACTTTAATAACATTCAGAGTATGGCCATTATAAAATGTGTTTTCTAGAAGGAAAGTTCATGGAAGATTATATAATGCATATGGCTTCATTTGATCCAGTTACTTGGGATCTCGTTGTGGGCAGTTTTTGTATACTAAAATAACAGATTACCGTGCTCTCTGCAATCATTATGATGTATGATGTGCATGTGGTTTGATAGCTGTACATTAGACATGCTGTCTCTTTACCTCTTGCTGTTTGACAATTTCATGATTTGGGTTCCATATGAAGGAGATTTTCTTTGGTTGTCTAATGATATGCTCTTTAGCAAATGTGTAATGATGTACCGCATTGCTAATAAGATGTTTCTGCCAGATGGAATAGTGGGTAATTTAAAGTGCTAGAGGTTCTGCAGTTAATGAGAGTGCAACTGACTTAGTTCTGGGCATTTGACTTTTTGTATGGTTTATTTGCCAATCATGTTTATGGAGTTCTACAGGATGTTGCTGCTTAATTTCTATTTCGTAGAACATAGGTGGTCAGTCATTGCTGCTATTCATATATATGTCTATTAGGAATGATAATTAATTTCGAAAACCTACACCAACTATAGTCGAACCTGTCTAAAGATTATTGGTGGGAATGAGAATGTATATTACTTTCGATAGGTTATTACATTTGATATATGGACATATTAATAGATCTTTTGACATGTTGGTGTTTTCTGAACAAGTCTCCTTGCGTGTGACAGAATACCTAAACTTTAAAATCCAGTATCTAAAAATGTTCTCAATAACAATATATAAAATAAAACAGACAAAATAATTTGTACTACTGCAATAAGATTGAAGTATTTTAAACAGGTTTAATTTGTAATGACTATATCTTTTTACCAATTTTGAATGATTAATCATGAAATTAGAAGATTTGTTACGTTTACTTAGTGACAAAATCTAACAAAAAGTCTGGAACTTTATATTACTATGAGAAGGTTATTACTTTAGATAGTGTTACTTTATATGGATTTTACCTTATTAACCTTTAGAAATGGGCGGATCATTAACTATTCCCTGTTCGTTGGGTTTTGACAATTTTTAACCATTTGTTTATTATACCATCTTCAAAATTTTACTTTCTGTAGATGAAGCTGATTGTAGAGCTCCATGGCAGTGGATGGACATATTGTTTCAGCTTTGAAGTATGAAGCAATTGGGATTCTTTTTGAGATTAGATGCAGTTAATAATTCTCTAGTGAGGATATCTTTATTTTGTTAAAATGAGGATGTCACTAACAGACAAAAAAAACACAGATTTCAATACACTAATAGACAAAAAAAACATAGTCTACAATGTATTGAAACTGTGTTTTTTTGAATTTTACTGACATCTTCACTTTAACAAAATGAGAATGTCCTCACTAGAGAAGGACTCTAGATGTAGTTATGATATTGATGATCTGGTTATAGCTATTCATTACTGATTTAATTAACAATTTGGTTGTCTTGTGGTAATCCATTTTTTATTCGTTGCTCATATGCTTATATTACCTTTAAATTTTTTAGGACTGGAGATAACTTTTTTGTTTTAAATTTTCTTTTTGGAGTTTGTACTAAAGCAGTCTTTTTCCCTATAGCAAGCATCACTTGTGCTAAATGCTTCTCGTCGATTTCGATATACTTTGGACTTAAAAAAGGAAGAAGAGAAAGAGAAGAGAAGAAGGATGATTAGAGCTCATGCCCAAGTCATACGAGTAATGCTCTTACCTAATTATCTTTGCTTTTATGTGAATAACTTTTCTGTTTCTGAAATTAGTTAGTTTATCATTTCTGACGTTTTATCAGGCAGCAGTTCTTTTCAAATTGGCTGGGGAAAAACAAATCGGTATGTATTTCAGTAAATATCCTTCATATCAAGTTGCTATAATTATGATTGAGAAATATTCTTCTTGTAGGTTGCAATAAAATGCGATTGCCAATCCTTGTTATCGAGACAGTTACTATGATGTGAATCAATGATTTTATTTTCATGCTAGAATTAATGATTCCTTTCAACAAAGTACTTTCTATGTTCGTGAAGGACTGAATTATTATTGCAGTATCCTTCCTTCTGCTGCAAATTGCATTGACAGTTATCTTGATGACTTCCATGCATGATTAGATTTGATTAAGCTTGGTGGCCTGGGAGAGATTATGTTTCATGGTGTTTTTTATGTAAGACTAACATTATCGACATTGGGTTGGTGATCAGTATGATTGCAGATATGTTGTTATGAGCTAGGACAGACTACAGTTTGCTTTATTACTTAGTACTTTTCTGTTTTTTTTTTTTTTCAATTTTTTTATGTCTTACTATGTCATTGTATTCAGCGAATTGGAAAGAATTCACCGTTCTATAATTGAATTTTCTTGCATATGCTTTTTGTGTAAATTAATTACTTATCTGATTTTAGGTGCACTAGTTCAACCACCAACTCCTTCTGGTGATTACGGTATTGGACTTGAACAACTTGCTTCAGTGACCAGGGATCATAACTTTTCAGCACTAGAGCAATATGGTGGGGTGAGGCAATTAAGAATGGATTTTTTCTTGTTTGTCACCGGGTTGTTCAATATACTTTACATAATGCCTGTTCATTTCGTCCATCAGGTTAAAGGATTATCAGATTTATTACAAACAAATTTAGAGAAGGGAATTAGTGGTGATGATACTGATTTGTCAAAGAGAAGAAACTCATTTGGGTCAAATACATATCCTTTGAAGAAAGGACGAAGCTTCTTGGTATTGTTTGATATTATATTATTGTTCTTCTTATCTATTGCTATTTTCTGCTAGGTTTATGCTGCTTCCTTCTATTTATTTGTGCCTTATCTTGCAGAATTTTCTTTGGGAGGCTTGGCAAGATTTAACCCTTGTAATCTTGATTGTAGCAGCCATAGCTTCATTGGCATTGGGAATAAAGACAGAGGTATTCTAGTTATCTTGTCCTTACATTTATTTGAAATTGTAGCTTCAGTAATGTTAATGCTTACCTTAACCCCTTGAAAGTTATGAGTTTTTCATTAATACTTTTTGGTTTTTGAGGAAGCTTCTGGAATAACATGTTTTTCGCCCTTTTTATGTTAGTACACTTGTGATTTGTGTTTTAGTGCATGAGGATACAGTGTTTTGCAGTTCTTTGAATGTACAACTAGGAACTGACTATTCCCTGTCACAAGTTAATGTATTGCATCTGAATCTCAAAAGTTAAATAGAAAATAAGTATCAATAAGATTTATACTATGAGTAGAAAGAGTTTTGCATATGATACTGGATGGAAGAGCCCTACTGATACAACAACATGATTGTTGTATTATATTGGTAGTTGAATTTTAATTATTTTTTATCGTGTCATGTTTGCCTTCTAATAATTGCAAGACAGTCACAAGGTTGTTCTATGAAAGGAAGATAGTTTTTTTGACAATCTAATGTTGGCATCCTAAAGGAAATGCATTTGATTCGACTTTTGAATAACCTTCTGGGGTGAGTCAAATTAATTAAGTGGTGTTATTGATTTGTATGTGTTGATACAAAAATCAGTTATGCACAATAAGTAAAACTGTAAAGCATTTTGAATTTTCGATTGTAATATCTTGATGATAAATGTAAATTCTTTTTAGGTTTAATTTTTTTTCTCTCTTTCACATTTCTTATTCTTACATATAGCTCTTCTGTACTGTAGTGTGGACCTCCACACATATAAAATTAGGATTTAAAAAATACAAATGTTGTTTTGCATCGACATAGAGCACAACAACATTGCATTGCTTAAATCCGCATTTTGTAAAGTATGGACATCTACACCTAAGAATTTTCACATGTATGGTACACACACACACACACACACAGGTGGGGATATATTAATTATATGAGTCAGGTAACATAAAATTTAACTATTGTACTAAATGGTTCCACCATTTTACTGGATGACATTAATGAATAAAATTTGTTTCAATTTAAGTTAAAATATTTCCTCTTACTAAAAAAACAATTAAAATATTCCCCCTCCACACCCCAAAACTAATTTGCAAATTTTTATTCATTTATTTATTTGCTCTTTCTTCTTGAAATCTTTTTTTCCCCATTATATTTCTTGATTTTTATCCTAGGGTGTTGAAGAAGGGTGGTACGATGGGGCGAGCATTGCCTTTGCTGTTTTTCTTGTTATTGTTGTTACAGGTATGAATTTGATTTTCTCATACTTACCTTGTTTATGTTATCTGCTGTCAAATTAAATAACTTTCAAGCGCATTAATCTATTTTTGAGTATAGATTAGTTTTAATGGGGTCCAACTAGGGATTGCTAAAAAGTTAAAAAGCCATACCTGATTCCAAATTAATTTAGTCCCAACCTTGTTCATGAAAACTGAATTTAAATTTAATAAAAGCGATTAGCATAATTATGCAGCAAAAAGTAGTGTATGTTAACAACATAGTTCTATGAAATAACAGTTGGTTTGTTTTAGAATCCTTTGATATTTAATATATGCGTTTCAAGTAAATTATCAATTCTCAAGATTGAATGATGTTTAAGAACTCAATCTACTATCATCTAAAGATCTTTACATTGAAGCCCAAAATCAACAATCTCGTGTAGTTCTTTTCATTAAATCTTACGTTTCCCATTCGATGAAAAGGATATAAAATCAAAGAAATCAAACTAAACGCAGTATCAATAGTAAATTATTGATGATCAGGTCAACTAACCTATGAAATTATAACCATAAATGTTTAGAAAAAGATCTAATCGAATTTGATTTTTCATCTCACTAAATTATGCAATTAAACTTGACTTCCAATTCAATCTTAGTACAAGAAAAATGGACACACATCATGAAGAGTGAAACAGAATTGAATAGATTCAACAAACATATTGCCTGAAGTACATGACCATCTGTCGTCTTTTATCCCCCTGCCACTAATTTCCCCCTCACGTGCACTTGCACAGGAATGAAGCACATTCACCACAATCTTAACTACACACTGAAACTTATTATAATTTAATTTATTAACAATGAGGGGACTCAATCGCTGGAGGTCCAGCGTCAAACTAGCTCTGGTACCATGTTAAGTTATTGCTTGACCTAAATGCTTATGCTTTAAGTAAGGAAACCGAAATAGTATTCACTGTATAAAAATATTTATTTTTTGATTTGGGTAATAACATTAATTTGTATGCTTTCCTGATTAGTAGATTGGGTATGCTTGAATCTAATGCCATTTCAATCTGTACTTATTTGCTCATTGTAGGCTCCTCTAAGAAGAAACATGTTCCATTTCCACCACTAATTATCTTTTATTCATTTTTACTTGTTCACTAGCAATTAGTGATTATCGTCAATCTCTTCAGTTTCAAAATCTAAACAAGGAAAAACGAAATATACAATTAGAGGTGTGTGCTGAAACGTTCATATTTATTATTTTTGTTTCCTCTCTCTTTTAGTTTGGGGCTAATATATCAATTATTTAATTGGAAAATCTTTGCAGGTCATGAGGGGTGGTAAAGCAGTGAAGATTTCTATATTTGATGTTGTTGTTGGTGAAATTGTACCTCTCAGAATTGGTGATCAGGTTGGTGTACTTTAGCACAAGTCTTGTTCTTAAGGGGCAATTAAAATTTATTCATAACTGATTAAACACTTTGCTTAGGTGCCGGCTGATGGAGTGCTGGTTACTGGTCATTCTCTTGCCATTGATGAATCTAGTATGACTGGTGAAAGCAAGATTGTGAGTTCATCATACCAGTTTGTACAGTAATCTTCCTATGGTTTACCTTTAATGTTCTTAATCACAGTGTATGTTGTAGGTTCGCAAGGATCATAAAACACCTTTTCTGATGTCTGGCTGCAAAGTAGCTGATGGTGTTGGTACCATGATGGTAAAATTTATGATGCTATTTTCTTTTGCCTATCCCTCATGATTTTGGTGACCCTCTTTGTTATTAGCTTATAACATCATGTATGTTCATGTACCTTGTTTTATCTGTTGCTTGGTTTTGGTGATCATAGAATAATTTTGTGGACTGGTTATTGAATTGAGGCAAGTTTTTGTTCTACCTCATAGCTCGTGTTAGTTTCTTTTCAATAGCGATATTTTCTTTTCTGGTGATGCCTTGTTTGAACTGGTAGACTGGTTTAGTCGTTTATGACTTTGGAGATGACTTGTCTTTGTCTGCTACACCATATGTGTTCTTATTATTTATCTGATGCATTTACCATTTAGTGATGGTCTGGCTTGTCCTTGTCAGAGCACAAGATTCCTTTTTTCATTAGATTTGGGATAAATTTGTAGTTGACCTGCCATAGGGGAAAGGAAAAAAATTGAATTATGAGATTTCTAAAGGATTTTGCACCAGTCTCACGTATTCTGTAACAAACATATGACTAGACAGTAAAATTCCTTTCATTATTATGTGGCATGTGTTCTACATGCTCTTGTTGGAATTTCATTCTTTGTGCTAGGGAAACCTAAAACTGATAATTTGTTTTTGGTAGGTAGAGTTTTGCTGTAAAATTTCCATGGGCTATACATTCCGGGTGTGTTTACTTATTGGAGTGGAGTGGGAGTGGGGGTGGGAATCTAATGTTTACTTACCTATTTAAGGAGGGGAGTGGGAGTGCCACTCTGTGGGCCCCACTCATTTTTGGAGTGGGGAGTGAGTGGGAATCCCATGGGGGAGGTGGGAGTGGGATAAAATAAAATAAAATAATAATATTAAATTTATTAATTTAATAAATGAGTGGGATATAATAATCCCACTCCCACCTCTTCCTATTTTACCCTTCCCTTATTAAAATAAAATAATAAATAAAATTATTTTAATAAATATAATTATATTTATTAAAATAAAATAATTTTATATTTATTTTAAAATAATAATATTAAATTTATTTAAATGTCATATTACTATATTTAGTTAAAAATAATAATTTACATTGATTTTAAGTTAAAATTACTTAAAAATAATATTAATTTTAATAGTATTATATTTATTTAATAATAATAACAAACAATTAATTTATTTTAAAAAAATATTAATTTTGTACTATATTATTAATAATAATGTTTCATTTATGTTGCTCTTGTTTTTAAATTTAAAATTAAAATTAATAAAAAATTGTGATTTAAATAATTAAGAATATTAATAATTATTATTAATTTATATAATTAAAATTAATAATAAAATAAATATTTTACTTTACTAATTTATTTTTTAAAATTTGTAATTAAAAATTATATTGTAATTTGAATCAATTCATTCCTAATCCAAGACAAAGTAAACACATAAATAGGATTATGATTCCTAGTCCACACTCTCATTTCATTGTAAGTAATCAACCTACTTCCACTCCCACTCCACACTCCCAATCCTAGGATTCTCACTCCAATCCAAGAAGTAAACGCTATCTCCATGGAGTCTTCTTGTTGTTTATCACTTTTAACTATTGTCTTTCCTCCATGGCCTGGCTGGTATTATTTTTGTTTGAGGATTTATCGTATTTGAACAATTTACAGGTAACTGGTGTTGGAATCAATACTGAATGGGGATTACTGATGGCAAGTATCTCAGAAGATAATGGTGAAGAGACTCCATTGCAGGTTCATGTCATTTATTTATTTATCTTTCATAGTAAGCTAATTCACTTTTGAGTTGTTACACTTTGTGGCTAGATTTAGATACTCATGAAATTTGACAGGTACGATTGAATGGAGTGGCAACTTTCATAGGTATAGTTGGCCTTGCTGTAGCATTTTTGGTACTTGCCGTCCTCATAGTTAGGTAAGTTGAAGTTCATTAAGAAGTTGCTGTTCTGTTGCATGATTTGTGTACCATCTTACGTGTTTCAATTTGATTTGGAACTATTAGATTCTTTACTGGACATACAACAAAGGAAGATGGAAGCCGTGCATTTGTTAAAGGCCGCACTAGCATTAGTGATGCAGTTGATGGAGTCATTAAAATTGTTACAATAGCTGTAAGTGTAGTCCTGGATATTTTCTGTATTCTTGTAATAATTATTTCGAGACTAACTCCACAGCCATTCAGGTTACCATTGTAGTTGTTGCAGTGCCTGAAGGGCTTCCTTTAGCTGTTACCTTGACGTAAGTTTAAGCTATCCCTTGTGGTTCATCAAAGAATAGTTCCAGTCTTCTAATTTTCCTTTCTTCTATCTATTTTAATTTTCTTTTGCACTTGATTCTATGACAGCCTTGCATACTCAATGCGGAAAATGATGGCAGATAAAGCTTTGGCAAGTATCATTATCTGTTTGTCAACTATTTTATTTTATCATTGTTTCTGTTTCAATATTTAGTTTTCGGAGTTTCTTTTTCTCACAACAGTAATATCTGCAGGTTCGTAGGCTTTCAGCATGTGAAACTATGGGCTCTGCAACAACAATCTGCAGTGATAAGACTGGAACGTTGACTTTGAATGAGGTGAGTTTACACTAGGAAGGAAGGGCTGTATTTAATTGTATAGAATATTGATGCTGCTGCCAACTCTAAGATTTAGTATAAAAGAATTATGGTTTTGGAATATGCCTTCAATATGAAATGATATTTTATTGTTATTTTAAGGGTTGAAAGTAGATTTATGGCCCCTACCAATACAATAGTATTATGGTTTCATATATATATATATGGTAAAGCATAGCCTAAAACATATAACCCTTCAACATATTCCTTAAATATTCAGTCTGGTTTCACCCTGATGTAGTAGCTGAGTTCACTTTACACCCAAAGGTTTGAGGGAGGGAAGTGAGTTCCGTTAAAACTTCAAGGTGGCAAGTTTAACATAAATTATTAGATTAACTTCGTTCCTCCTTTATGGTTCCTTAATATTTTGTATTTTTCAAGTTAATGTAATCTATATTTTGGTTCATCTCTTATTTCTATCTCATTTTTTTTTATCTTCAGGTCTCATGGCTTTTACTTGGATAATTTTCTCCCGCTCTTGTGTTCTTTGCACATTGTTATGAAGTGTTTTAAAAAATCTGGGTTTGATTGGTGTAATTGTCTTATATATATAGATGACAGTGGTTGAGGCTTTCATTGGGAGAAAGAAGATAAATCCACCGGATGACTCCTCACAGACGCACTCAACAGTTATCTCTCTATTAAGTGAGGGTATCGCACAAAACACTACAGGCAATGTTTTTGCGCCCAAGGTAAATGTCTACACACACACACACACACACACATGTATACGCGCGCGCGTGTGTGTATATTTTTAAATTTTCATCATGATAGCAAGCGAAAGCTTTTCATCACTTTGTTTAGGTTCTCATTTGTAGGGGTGGCAAATCATCATTTGTGTATCTTGTCGTGTTAAGGGTATTGCAAAAATTTGGTCAACAAGGACATGATCATTTTAAATAGTCTCCTCAAAACTCCAATCACAAATATGACACAATCTTGAATGACTATTGCGACACAGCTGGACACATTTAATAAACATGTCATTATGTGTTCTAATTGGAATAAACACATTTTGACATGTTCAATCTGCTTAATACGATTTGACTAGTTTAACATGAATTCTACCCACTTAACATATTTTAATAGATTCAGTAAATTTAACTTGTAATCCTTAACCTTTTACCTAATAGCTTATATACATTTACACTTAGAAAAAATGGCACTTGTATAAATAGTATTCGTAAATGAATTTTAAATAGATCTCTGTCATAAGTGGGTTGATGTGACGTGGATGCATGAAAAATTATGTCATTAATCAGACTCAAGTGTGAAGGATTTTTATCTCAAACACTACACGATTACTAAATGGTGGCATGATATCGACATGATTATTAATTGCTTCATTTTATGTCAACCTGAATCCACTATTTTCATGTTATGTTGTTACCCAAATTTCTACCTTTGTCTAATGAATGCATAGATCTCTGTTCTCCCTCTGTAGTGTGATGCTGTTTCTGCAGTGGGGTTATTTTCTGAGTGTTTTTCTTTTCCCTATGGAATCATCGTTAACCAAGAGTGTTGAGTTCATTGTTGATCTTTTTCTTCTTTCTTTGATTTACGAGAGTTAATTTTTTTGGCTTCCTGTTGGGACCTTTTGCCATTGTCCATATGTTCTACTGCTTCTTATTTTGATAAACCATCAAGCATCAAATATGTTATTAAATGCTTTCGCTTTGCAGGATGGTGGAGCAGTTGAGGTTTCTGGATCTCCAACTGAAAAGGCTATTCTCTCTTGGGCAGTCAAGGTACCCTTTTTAACCTTATGTTCGTGTCTATTGAATATGTTTTTCTTTGTAAATTTGTTTTAACTTATTTGAAATTTTTGTTGCAGTTGGGGATGAAGTTCGATAGAGTCAGATCAGAGACGACAGTTCTCCATGTTTTTCCCTTCAACTCAGAGAAAAAGCGAGGTGGTGTTGCAGTAAAACAGGTAATGGTTTCATTCTATCCTCTTCCTGATTTAAATTTGGTGATGGGAATAGTAGTGCTCAAGTTCTTTATGGTGAAATTTATACTAAAAGCTCATTAGTGTGTTTCTTTCTGTATGCATTGCACTAAAGATAGCTGCCAAGCACTAAATGCTTTCTGTTTTAGTGATTTGGATATGGCATACCAACTAGCTGCTTTATGATCACTTATATCTATACTCGTGATTTACTATAAACCTAGGAGAACCTTCTCCCATAGTCAAGAATATGCCCTTTCTGTGCAATCTCTAGGATCTTACAAAACTACATGAGCTATTGACAATTCTCTCTGCGACTCTGTCATTTGACAAAGCTGGAAACTTTGAAGACTTTCCTCATTCATAGTCATCCTTTGTCTTTCCTGTAGTTTCACTAAGCTATTCTATCCAAATCCTTTGCCACAAAGCAGTTCATTAATCTTCATTATACCCGTCTCCTCCTTGTTAATTTGGAATTCTAGAGGATAAAGGTGAAAAGAGGTTTTTAGAATTCAAATGGCTGTAAGTCATCCTCTCTTGTAGCATTCATTAGAACTGGTGATAGCAAATTCTTACTATTATTGAACTCTGATGATAGAATTATTTTACTGATTGAAATTTGTAATGCATTGAGTTCATCTGCAAGTTTTTAATGACATCAGTTCAAATATTCAGTAACCTTGTTCAGTCAGTAAAGCAAGTAAGATCAGTATGTGGTTGAGATGATTGTAGGAGTAATGGGTAAGTCCTGCTGGCCATTCTAGAAAATATTAACATTACCGTATTACCTTTTGAATTAGAACTGAGGAAGCTCAAATTAAGACCCATAGCTTGGTAGAGCAACAATCTTCGTATAATGCTTATTTAGGAAAATGATGATGACAGTGAGTAGGTCCCACAATATATTATTGTTGTTATTATAATGGTAACAGTAACAACACCACCACTTTATCACCACTGGCAAATGGTTCCAAAGGTCCAGTGGTTCAATATCCATATGACCCCATATTGAATTGTAGACTCATTATTTAATTGCCTCCTTCTATATCAGGGTATTGTTTGAGTTCCTGGAATCCTTGTCTCTGATACTTTTGCACTGCAACAACCTTGGCAGCTAGGTTTAGCTCTAGTATCATTACCTATATATGCTTTACTGTTTCTATGTGCCTCCACTAAATTTGTGCAACTCTAAAGTTAGTTTATTCATTGTCATTTCACTGTTTGACATATCACAGATAAACTCTGAAGTCCATATACATTGGAAGGGAGCAGCTGAGATGGTTCTGGCCTCATGTAAAAAATATCTCGATGCAGATGGTCATCTCCAGTCCCTTGATGGTGATGAGGTTCGAGATAATTGTTATTGTTATTGTTTGCTTTTACTTGAAAGCAAATTTTAGGGATTTCCCTGGTTGCAGTAGAAATTTTATGAAGTACATTTGAACTTAAAATTGGATGGGCTGTCCTTTATATTGTCTATGTTTATGAATGATATTATTATCAGTTTTAGTTATTTACTTATGTGGTTGTACCCATATGGTTCACACAATAATTGTCATTAGACAAACATCATTAAGTAAAAATTTTGAAATTATAAGATTGGACTAAAGATTAAGTTAAATGTATAATCTATTACTTATAGCATGGTCAAAATGTTAAGAATAACTGTTTTATTAGCTGATTTCAACCAAAATGCATTCTTTGCAAGATTGTCTAAGTGTTCTTGTCATACATATGTATTTATGTTAATTTGTGTTTGCAAATGATATTGGTCTGACATACTTTTTTAGCTAATTTACAATACTTTTATCTCTTCTACTAATATTATTGAATAAAAGTTCCTTATGGTTTTTCTAAGATTGATTTGTCACACTACATATTGACATAGTGGTTTATACTGCGCTTCATGTCAGTATTAGCAAAACATACTGCGATAACATGAGGTCTTTTTTCGCCCTATTCTCAAGATAAATTATGCTAGTCATTGGTTTATTTGCTTGCTTGTTGGACTATCGGAGTACATTAAATAATGTTGATAATGATGTATCGCATATTCAATGTAAGTGGATGCATCAAACATAATTTAGTAAAATATCATACGATTTAAATTTTGAGAAATAAATTAGTCTCTCAAAATTATGAATAAGCTTTTGGATGATGATTTTCCTTAAATCCTTCTGCAGGATTTCTTCAAAGCAGCTGTTGATGAAATGGCTGCAAAAAGCTTGCGATGTGTTGCCATTGCCTATAGATCATGTGAACCGGACAAAGTTCCCACTGATGAAGAGAGTTTAGACAAATGGACTTTGCCTGAAGATGAGCTTATTTTGCTTGCCATTGTTGGAATAAAGGTATACATCCTGAAATCAATGTAGTATAATTTCTTCTCTCAATCTTCAATCATTTTGAATGAGTAATAATCCTATGGCGTATTTATTTATTTGTTCTGTTTTGGATTGTTCGAAATTGTACTTTCTTGTTTTGCACTAAATTGCAATTCCATTAATATTGGGATGCTTATTAGGTTCCTAAGTTTATCCTCTGCATTGGTGTTAAACTCCTCATTCATTTTTTCCATAAGGAATCCTGGAATCATGTTTTGGTTAGTTCTCAAATGTGCACATCTTTCATTGGATAGCTTGAGGACTCTTGTCAGCATATCTTGCTACGTCATTATCTTGTCTCTTATCTTCACATCTATATCTCTCAAAGAATCTTTATTACCGCGTTTGTTGGGGTTATTTTTTTGTCAGATGTATTTTCTTAATTCCCAATTTTATTTCTATGCTCCATGAATCAGCTGTTATTAGAAAATAAAAAAAAAATGGAAAATAGCTACCCTAAGTTCAGAAAAACTTAGTGAAATCAAAATGTTGGAGTTTCTGTTGTTGCCTATTTTCTGTTCTTGTTTGATTTCCATGAGATTTACTCCCATTGCTGATGTTGTAAGTGTTTCTGCTTTGGGAACATCCCAAGATCATTGGAAACTACTTAGAAATGCCTCAGGCTGCTAAAATGCCAAAAAGCGGAATTGTAGAATTATAAGGTTCAAAGTGCCTTTTCTTCTGGTAGCATAGACATCAGTGTTATCTTGCAGCTTCTAGCAGATTTATAATGTTTTATTTGCTTAAGTTTAAAGATGTACTCTGTATAATTCATTGTAATTTTGTTGATAAGCAGTACATCTTGGTCAAAAATCTTTAAACATTCAATTCTTGTTTTTACTGTGGTCAGTGTGGACTTAGGTCCCAACCAGTAGTTTTTTGCTGATGAGCAAAGGCCCTAGCATATCTCATTCATAGATTCTGATGTTATGATGCAAAATATGTTATCTTTTAGTAGAAAAGTTCTTATCACTCTTTGATCATTTGAAATATTCCTGTTACTACTTTCTTTGTTTCTGTACTCCTAGGTAAGTTTACATTTTAATGAAAAAGGGTTGTTCTTTATATCTATTGGTGGGTTAACCCGTTAATGTCTCTGAACTCCACTTTGTGCACCACTTTGTAAACTTGTAAAATATTCATCTTTATTTTTGCATTAATAAAGTGTACTTAATGACTTCATGATATTTATGTGCAGGACCCTTGTCGACCAGGTGTCAAAGATGCAGTGAAATTGTGCAGAGCTGCTGGGGTTAAGGTGGCTTGTCATATTTGAAAATTGGCTTTCGGATTTTATCTTTTGTGAATAATCATTCTATTTTATGTCTGTGGATGTGGTTTTTTATTCAGAATTTTACATTTTATAATGTTGTTACATTCTTTCTCTGTATTCTAAGTCAGATTAAATTGTAGTGATTACTGTTGATTGTAAATCTACGTGATCATAAATTTCATGCAGAATGGCTGATTATCATCATATTTTCTCAATCCACAGGTACGAATGGTCACAGGAGATAATCTTCAGACGGCAAAAGCAATAGCTTTAGAGTGTGGAATACTTGGTTCAGATGCAGAGGCTAACGAGCCTAATATCATTGAAGGAAAAGTATTCCGTGCATTATTGGACAAAGAAAGAGAAAAAGTTGCCCAGGAAATAACGGTATGTTCTAAACAGTATGAATTTTAACATACATCAACTATAGATACAAATAAAGCATAAGTTTTCCTTCTCATCTTGATAATTATGATTTTATAGCATTATCACCTGTGTGTGTGTATATATATTTTGCTTCAAGATGGATAACATAAATAACTTTTTGCATCTATTTTAGGTGATGGGGCGGTCTTCTCCTAATGACAAGCTTTTGCTTGTTCAAGCGCTACGTAAGGGAGGGGATGTTGTTGCTGTGACAGGAGATGGCACTAATGATGCTCCTGCACTTCATGAGGTTTGATATGTTTATGACTTTTATTTTGTGAGGTTTGGCATTTTGATGGTTTTATAGTACTTAAAATTATTGTGAGGACGCATCTGGTAGACCAATAAATCTAGTATTTGCACAAGCTACATTCTGCCAATTCACTTAGATTTCAGGTGCACTTTTCATATTTACACATTACTAAGTTTAGGATACATCTACTTCTAGATTTTAGAAACATAGATGTCTGGTAAAGCACTGGGAGATCATAAGTACTTTATACCTATGCACTTGGATTTTTTATTTAACATCCATCAACTTTGGGATTATAGGTGCATGACTGTTGTTTTCCTTTTATGCTTGCTTGTCTGTGCACTCCCCTATATTCTCAAAAGTCCATACTTGTCCATTTGCTTACATTGGAGAATCTCTGTGCTCATGCAAACAAGTTAAACTTACTACTTGATAGGCAATCTAACATGCATCCAGGTTAGGCATCATGTTCCTGGATGAGACGTATGGTGTTCAAAGGTGGAATCTGAAATAGTTCAAAGTGCGGCATGCATGTGTTGATATGGACAGTTACTGGGGAATACTGATAGTATTAATATGGAAAAAGTGATTCACTTATAATAAACAATGACAAATCTGATGAGAATGGATAATCAATGGGAAAGATTTTGATATATTCTTTGCCTGGAAATTGTCACCGTTAGAGGTTATTAGGTTTGAATGGCAATTTATTAATTTATTTATTTTGCATCTTGTGCTGCATTCTCGGAATATGCACCTTTATTTGCTCAAATTTCTATCATGTAAACATGGTGTTTCTTTGTCCAAGCTAATTTTGGTTTTACCTTTCTGTATTTCAGGCAGATATAGGTCTTGCCATGGGCATTCAAGGGACTGAAGTTGCGAAAGAAAATTCAGATATTATTATTTTGGATGATAACTTTGCTTCAGTTGTTAAGGTTAGTAAATGTGTTAAGAGCCTTTTCTTGGTTGGAAGCTTGATGCTACATCATCCTTATTCTTTGGAACTAAAAGTAGTTTGATCTTGTAGCTTTTTTTTTACAGAATAATTTTTATGTTTAAATTCTGTCTTAAGAAAATGTCTTCCATTGCATTTGAACTGTGCGTGGATTTAAAATTCCTTACACTTTACACTTTCCTGTTTGCCATTTAGCAAAAATGTATTCAATATTTGATACTTAGTTCAGTCTTAGGCTTATGCTCAAGTTTGAGGCAAGTTTAAGCTAGCTATTTGAACTTTAACTTCCACAGGACATGTGATGATCTTTCCAGCAATACAGAAATATTGGTTTATTGCTATATTTTTGTGCGTTCTGCAATGTTATTTAAGAATTTTAGAGTCTTAACAAGTTTTCATGTTTAATACTCGAAGACTAGAGCTTTGCTTGCTAAGAATCGATACCAAGCCTGATCTTCTTGTGGTTGGCATTACTTATGATAATTTATATTATATTTGTTAAAGCTTCATGCTATTGTTTGGCCCTCACTTTCAAGTTTGAGCTTTTAGGTCAAGTCATAAGTTTACATGGTATCAGAGTTGGTTTATCCTTGTTCTGTACAGATTCCTTGAACACTTATTCTGTTGAGTATTGAAACTATTATTAATTCAGAGTGAAGTGCTCTGCTTTTGTTTGATATTGGATCCATGTGACAACCTGTTAATCTGTCCAGCCTTGCATGTGAGGGGAGTGTTAAGCTCAAATACTATTGTTTGGGTCCCATCTTCAAGTTTAAGCTTTAGGTCAAGTTTTAAATTGACAATACTTAAACCATTGGGTTCTAGGGTTGCTAGTTTTCATCAAGTAATGCCTTTGTTGTATTCTTTTCATATTGATTTCTATTATTTAATTTTAATTTAATCATTTTTCTTATATTTTCAAATGAGCGTAAAAATTGATTATACGGACAAACCACAGCAAGAGTAATGCCTTAAATTATTAGAAGACAATTGGTTTGCTTTATAAATCATTGTGATCATAACTACTGTGAACTTGCTGCAAGAATGTGGTCTGGAAGATGATGATTCCAGCAGAAGATAATGTAATCTAATTTTAATAAGCTTGGTTTTTGGAGGGACTTCAGATCCCTGAGCATGTTGGCACCTAATGTTACAGATGCTGCAATTTTCCATAGAACCCTTACCTCACTGTGCCTGTATGTATAGGATCACTTAGCATCCTTTAGGGGTCTCGAATCAGCTGACTGCCATGTTTAACTTGTGAAAGATCTTTGATTGATGTTTGCTGTAATAGTAGCTGACCATTCAAATTGCTTAACTAGCATACCTTTGAATATTTCTTGGTCCCAATAATATGATAGATTCTTTTATGTCTTGCCCTTGTCAGCGTACTTGATACTTCTAAAAATATTTTTGAAGTGCCTATCATGTAACACAGATATAGTAATCTTGAGGTGTTAATTGTCATATATAACAATGAGAAGTTTGACCGGAAACATGGTAAATGGTGTTAATTTGAGGTGTTAATTGTTTTATATAACATTGAGAAGTTTGACCAGAAACATTGTAAATACTGTTAATTTCCATAGTACTTTCAATGTGATGCTTCTGTCTTGCTGGGGTGCGGTCTCTGTTATAGACATCATATATGATTGCTACTTGGTGGCAAGTCCTAGTGCAGATAACAAATGTTGATTAATGAAGGTTTACACATGTTTTCCTTATTTTTCTTTTTACTTATCTTTGTCCTGTTGAATCTGGCAGATTGGCTTATTTTATAAATAATGAGAAATTTGTCTATTCCTTGTAGGTTGTTCGCTGGGGACGTTCTGTTTTTGCCAATATCCAGAAATTTATACAATTCCAGCTGACTGTTAATGTTGCTGCCCTTGTAATTAACGTTGTGGCTGCAATATCTTCTGGTGACGTTCCTTTGAATGCAGTGCAGGTTATTACTCCATATTCCTCTATTGCCGGCTGCTGAGTTTTTATGTTTCTTTGATACTATTGTTGTTCGAAATTGAGTTGTATTTCTTAAATCTTTCTGCGATAATGTGGCAGAACCAAGAATTGGGGATGAAAGAAAAACATATAATAAGAACTTTCTAAGAATTTTAGTTATAAGCAAGTAGGTTTGCTGTTTTTCTCATGGCGTATGCTCTAAATTAACAAAGTTAGGTCTTTATTCTATTATTGTTGTGTTGATCTACAACATTGGAGTAATTTTCTTGATTTTTTGTATCTTTTATGATAGTACTCCTCGTGCACCGTAGTGCTGATAACAGGAAGATGGAATGACTTGAATTGTTTACTTATTGTAATTTTTGAAGATGTATTCATACTGTATGAGGCCTGTCTCATGCCAAGGCATGTTTTCTTAATTTCCTTTTTGTATCCTGCTGGAAAATCGGTCATAGGCTTGGACAGTTTGATACGATGAAATCAAGGGTGGTAAAGTATTATGTTGGAATATGGGAAGGTCTGTTAGTGTCTTCGTACGTATATTTGGTTTTGGGATCTTGTGGATTGTTGTTTACGGTTGAAATATATTGCTTATTGTCCCTTCTTGATGATGAGTTTTACTGCATTTCTTGTTACAGCTACTTTGGGTCAACCTTATAATGGACACACTCGGTGCGCTAGCATTGGCTACTGAACCACCAACAGACCACCTTATGTGTAGACTACCAGTTGGCAGAAAGTAAGAACTAGTTGTCTTTGCTTAAGATTCATTAGTATGCTCATATGTTTTTGAATTTAATACTCGTTAATGTATATAATGTGGTTCTATGCTGTCGAATATGTTGTGTTCATCAATCTGCTGGATTGCTATTGCATGTCAATAGATTCCCCCTGAGGCTATATGTAGATTGTGGCTGTCAATGGGTCATATATTTTTGTGGTGATTATGAGAAGTTTTCATGAGTTGAGGAATTCGAATTGTTTTCTAATATTTTAATAAGGAACTGTTATGGTTTTCTAATTAGGCCAAATATGAAGAACTATAGCAACTCACTCAACTTTGAGGCACCTTTATGCATTTGGCTTTGAAAACCTTAGGAAAATTTTGTCCACCAACTTAGGAATATGTTGAAGAGAGACAATTTCAATTTTCTCTGCTTTTCTTGATGCTGAATTTGATATTGAAGGTGTGAACTTCAAGTTAGCTGTTGTTAAGTGATGGTTGTTTATCTGGATTTCTTTCAAGTGATTCACATTGCTTTTAGTTGTGTTAATGCATTTTCTTTTAATCCTTGTGGGGTGAGAAAGGTGCTTTTACCTATTATGTTTGAATATCAATAATTTTTAGTTCTTAATCTCTAGATCAAATTTATATGGCCTTATTAAGTTGAGGTTTTCCTTTTCTTTTTTTTTCCCTCCGGTCACCTTTAACGTTCTCAATGTTTTATAGAAGTGTGTTACTGGTTTTGCTTGGCAGAAAACAGAGTATTTAGTAGAAAAATGAAGGACCCTTCATCTTTGACCCAATCTATCATATGTAATAATACTAGAACATAATGCCATGATTCAAATGTTCTTTTGATTGTGCACATGAACATAGGCACATTGATTCAGACAGGCGGAAAAAGGTTTTCAATTATCTTGTGTTTGTAATCAACTATAGGGAATTTTTGGGAGGAAAGAATGGGAAGCGGTTCTTAGTCACATTCTTATTTTGTCATTACCTCTTTTTAGTTTTTGTTTTGTCATCTTTCAAGCATGCCTAAAAAATATTGTCATATTCCTTTTTGATCGTCAATAAATGTCTATTGGTCTTGAGGTTATTTTTGTAACTATGAGTTGAGAGGCTACATGAAGGATTTTATTATGTTTGTTTGTCTGATTGAACTACTGTTTCTTTTGCGTTCCCAGGGAGCCACTTATAACAAACATCATGTGGAGGAACTTAATTGTACAGGTAAGTGGTCTCTTCTAAGGCTTAGTCATTGGTAGACTTGTTAAATTACATAAGAACATGGGCAATAAATACTTCTGTGAAAACCTCATTATCTCTAATTCAACATTGCAGGCCTTGTACCAAGTTACTGTCCTCCTTGTGCTCAACTTCAAGGGCACTAGTATTCTTCATTTGGAGGGTGAAAGCAGGCAACACGCCAGTGACGTAAAGAATACCATGATATTCAATGCATTTGTCCTCTCTCAAGTAAGTATGCTAGTAGCTAATGCGTGTTTGTAATATATTCCATTTTGCTTTTATATGTGGAACAGTTTTTTTTTCCCCCTTTTTTTTACTTGATTGTTGTTTGTTCCTAAATAATGTCTTTCCATTTCCATGTCAATCGTGTTTTTTATAAAATATAGACATTTTTTAAATAAAATTCAAAGCATTATTTGCTACTGTCCAAATTACAGATATTCAATGAGTTCAATGCTCGAAAGCCTGATGAAATCAATGTCTTCACGGGAGTTACAAAAAACTACCTCTTTATGGGCATAATCGGAATTACCTGTGTACTTCAAGTGAGCAGTCATTAAGTTCTCTTTTTGGTTTTTCATTGAAACCAGTGTGTATTTGAAGCTAAGATTGTCTCTGTTAAATGTTAAAACAGATAATCATCATTGAATTTCTTGGAAAGTTTACGAAAACTGTGAAACTCGATTGGAAGCTATGGCTTGCATCC
The DNA here is from genome assembly GCA_030449835.1 of Clausena lansium. Classification (NCBI taxonomy): domain Eukaryota; kingdom Viridiplantae; phylum Streptophyta; class Magnoliopsida; order Sapindales; family Rutaceae; genus Clausena; species Clausena lansium. Next base: position 651,742 of record JASUUF010000038.1, read on the forward strand.
ATTGGTATTGGCCTGTTCAGGTGGGTTCAGTTGCTGTTGTATGCAAATGAAATAAGCCCCTTTTACATGTATTCTCCTACATATCTTCTCTCTAATCTTTCAATACAGTTTTTATGGTTAAGACATGATGGGGTTTTTATAATGTCATAATGTAGGTTGCTTTATTGTGATTGTTTTTGCCTGATCCCAAATATTTGCTTTTAAACCATAGTATTTGAGGCCGCGTAATTCCTTGCACCACTCTTGAATCCTTTACAAGTTAATCATATAAATTAGCTGTTGGTATTATGCTGTTGTACTTTTTTAAGATTAAGAAGAATCTTTAATATAGTTTTTGAATTCTTCACCATGCAAACTAGGACCATGTAATCGTGAATAACTTTGGGCATTTAAATATTAAATTTTTTCTGACTGTCCTTGTTTTGAACAGCTGGCCTCTTGCTGTCATTGGAAAACTGATTCCAGTTCCGAAGACACCTTTGGCAGTCTACTTTGTTAGGCCATTTCGGCGATGCATAAATGCTCGCAGATCATAATTTCATCCTTGCTGGAGTTTGATTGCAGAGTTCATATATTACTCGCACAAAATTCGATATGACAAGATCCTCCATTAACCCATGTAACTTGTGCTCATATAATTCAATAGTGAGCATAGCATACTTCCAGACGCTATTTACATAATTTTTGCGTGGTGCAAATGTCCGCATGCTAGCTGGTTCAATTGGCAAAATGAACCTCTCGACGAGGTATAAGAGATTCGCTCGGACACCGCTCGCATCAAGGTGGGAAAGGGTTCGGCTTATATTCCTGTAATATATATACACACACACATATATATATATATATATTTAAAAAAAAGAAGAATAAAGTGTTGCAATTGTAAATGAGAAGTTTCTCTCTAGTGATAAAAATACTTGGTTGCCCTAATTGAAGATTTTTTACGCTAGGGATGGTAATGGGCACCACCCGCAGCCGGTTTGCATTACTAAATTTGCAGCCGCACAAAATTTAAATTATCAAAACCACCCGTAACCCGTTACGGGTTTCAATATTTTTAAGAAAATTCACCCGTTGTGGGGTTTAACAATTATCAAACCCGCAATGGTATTCAGCGGATTTTTTGCGGGTTTTCACATTTAAAATAACAAATGTTCAATATATAAATTTATAATAATAATTTAAAATTTCACATAATATATTCAATTTTAAATTTAATCAATGTAAATGAAAATTTTAAATTTCAACATCAATCTAAAATAATTTTTTAAATATAAGTATGAAATACATAAATTCATAAAAAAAAAACACACAAGCTAGTATCCTAGGGTAATAATTATCATTTCATATTATCATTCAACAAAAGTTTCAAAAGTTAAGATCTTCGTTTCATGCATCGCTATTAACATTCATCAACATAATTTCTACAACAATAATTAATATTAATATTAAGTTAAAGATTAATATTAAAATCATGATAAAATAATGAAATAATTCATGCATTAATTTAAAGAATAATTGTCCATACGAAATTATAATAAGTATATAATAATCAATGTATTAAGTGAAAGAAACTTAGTTCCTTACCTCATCAACGAAAACTTCATTTTTGGAGAATTTGTTACTCCCTACTTTAGTAGAGAAATTTGCATCTATAAGTCTATTGAGAAAAAAGATAAATGATTTTAAATTTGTAATATATAATGCGATAGATATTATATTCTATTCAAATAAAAATATATTTTCATACCATTAAATTCAGCACACAACCAATTTTTAGGTTACAACTTCAGAAATTAGAGATTAGCCACATGTTTAACTATTTATTCATTTATATATTTTTAAGTTTAAATATTATTTTAAATTAAAACTCAAAAAAATTATAAAGGTACGGGTTTGGTGGATACCCGTCGGATTTTTGCAAAATACCAAACCCGTCCGCAACCCCCTGCGGGTTTGAATTAGTGATACCAAACCCGCCTGCTATCCACTAAATTACCTGCAGTGGGCTGGTTTTGGAGGGCGAATTTGGTGGATTTGCGGATTTGCGAGTACCGTTGCCATCCCTAGTTTACACCTAATATGTAAAAGAGACATTGTTGCTGACAAGAAAATCGCATGAAGCTTTATTTTCAGACTTTCTTGTCTCAAAGAGGATTAATTTTAGATTATTTCATCATTATCTTTAAGTTACTTTTGAAAATTTTTATTCATTCCTTATTTCTGTAAATAAGGCAAAAAATTTCATCAATTTGTTTTTCTCTTATCTTTTAAACAAAAATAAAGGTAATTTAAGGTTTTTAAAATTAAATGAGTGATTTAAAAATAGTTAAATTCACGAGGGGTATTCTAAAATTTACCCTCTAAAAAAATGTTGCTGAATCTCTGGCTTTGCATGAAGAGACTTGTGTTAATACGATTTTAAGCTATCTTTACTCGATATTTGTATTACGCATTTCCTAAGCCTGCCTGCAGCAGCCAGGTTTCTCTAGCAAGGATGCAAACAACTTTTAGAAGTGTATGGTTACGGCCTGTTTGGTACGTGGCAATTCTGATAAGTGTTTATTCCTTTTTAGTTATTTCTGGCGCAATGATTAAAATTAAAACATTTTTGAAGGGCAGGATTCATGAACGCGTTAGACGACGTACCTCTCAAATGAATTTAAAAAAAAAATTAAAAAAACCTTTAGGAGTGCTTTATAAATCTTAAAGGATCCGAGTGATGAATTTATCGATTTTATAAAATGATGGGTTAATGCTTATTAATTCTCATTTTTTAGCCAATTTTACTATAGTTTTGAGCCAATATCTCAATGGTGTAATAGTTTTTTTTCCTTTTTTTGGGCCACAACTTAAAATTTGAATAAATTTGACATACAGCGGGTTTATAATTAAATATCTTTTAATAATTTAAATATTATTTAAATACCCCTTCATTTATTGATTTACATGGATATGCTAAGTAATGCGAGCAAAGTCTAAAATACCCTTAATGAAGATATCAAATTGCACTACTCTTTCTCACTGTCTTCTTACACTCTAATCATCCTTCAAAACCTTTAAACCAAATACAATTACTTATTTATATCTTTAACACCTATACTTTTTTAGGTTAAAGAAGGTGCATTACTCATTAAAAAACTCAAGAAGGTATGTTAATATCATTCGGTCCTTAAGTTCTAATTTTTTCTTAGAAAAAGTGTGTATATAGATATTTTTCCCCATATTTTAATGTTCTATCTTCCATTATGTGTTATCAAAATGTATGTAATCTATGTTGTTTAATTACTTTAATATGTGTGGAAGGAGAAAATGTTATAAATTACATGTAATATAGTGTATTGATTTCACAATCCTGTAATACATGGAATGTGGTGGCATGATGATGCTACACGACCTACACGACTAGTCGTGTATGTCGTGTAAGTCATACAGTCATATAGGTCATATAATTAATGTAATCACATGGATCGTTTAAGTTGTGTAGTCGTATAGGTGATGTAAGTCATGTAAGTCATATAAGCCATGCAGGTTGTGTAGTTATTTATAAATGAAAATTGATGTTGTTTTTATTCCATCGACATATATGGTTTTGGTACGTATGCCTATTCTCTTCAATAGTCAACAGATTGAACAAAACAACGAGTGTAGGTTCAAAGGTTCTAAAGCTAGAGGAATAATGATACCACGATTGACAATGTATTCGGAATTGGTGGAGAAGGTACCTCGAGTTATTTATGCTAACTCTTCAGAATTTAAAATCACAATGAAGTTCAAGCTTGAGATATTTGATCATATGCCACTTATTGTAATTTAAACTAATGAAAATGTGGAGTTGGAAACTTTATTTTTCATAAAAAAGTCATGTATTGTAGGAAATCAAGTATTACATGACTGAAAATTGTGTATTAAATGACCAAGTGATAATTGCATAAATAAATGATTCATTGAATTTTCACTCTTCATTCCCATGAAAAAAAAAAAGTTAAATAGTTTGTTTTTCATTATGCTACGAGAGACTTCAAGTAAAATAAGTCATCTTAGGGGTTGTTTATTTTTTTGATTGAATGCTTAAAAGAATTTAGTTTCAACATTCAGTTGTTTATAGGTGTTTGTTTTTAACTGAATACTCAAAATTAAGCAATTATCGCTTAATTTAATTAAGTAAAAAATTTTAACTTAATGCTGAATTAAAAAAAACGCTGAAAAAGTTAATTTTTATTTTTTCAATGATGGACATTATTTATCTACATATTTTTGCTTTTATTATATATTTATTAGTTATTTTTATTTGTTATTTTTAGTTAATTGAATCATTTTACTGAACAGGGTAATTAATTGAAGATTAGGAAACAAACGTGCTTTAGGGGATCGAAATTGGAGAGAATGAATCAAGGATTATAAGTAGAGGACTTATAAGGGTACATTCAACAGTCAAGAAATTAAAGACGGAGCTAGATTTATTAAGGCCATCACGTGAAGAAGAACAATTTGGGAAGAATTGAAGATTAATTGGTTTTGGAAACAATTGGGCCAATTTGCACGTGGAATTCAAGGCTAAATGACCGAAATTTAATTGGTTGCAAAATCAAAGTCATGCATGCACGTGAATGGTTAAAGAATATAGAAATAGATTTGGCCTCTTAAAGTGGGTTAGCTTATGTTATAGCTTTAGGATTTAAATTAGTAACTTGGCTTCCAAGGAGGGTAATTCAAATTACACAAGGATTCGGCAAGCTGGGCAATATTTAAAGAGAAGCTAACCACACCCATGAGAGAGGGAAGCCGCCGAAAGAAGAAAGAGAATTAGAGCAGCAGCCGCATGATGAGTTCTATTAATTCTACTATTCTCAATCTCTTTATGTCTAACTAAATCTTCTATACTAGGGTTAAGGATGGAGTTTTGTTCAATGAAATAAATTACTTTTTATTCAATTAATTCCCTATATGTGTGCTTTAATGTTTATGGTTTTTATTTCACATGTTTGGTTGAATATTATTAAATTTTTTCACCAATTTTGTCATGCATTATTGATTGTTAGGATAAATATTTTACTAAATCTATGCTTGGATTTATAAAGTTTATATATGGTTGTCTTTGATTATTTGTCTTTCATTAAATTGTTTATACATAGTGCTTAGGAAAACTTTGACTCTTTGTTATTCAATATGTTTACATAGGATGCTTAGATATCATACTATTAAGTAGAAAAAGAACCTACACAAGATTAATTATAATTGGGCTTCATTGGTATATCCATGAGTAGACATAGATTGATTTCGAGTTGTTACTCCAAAATTGAGAATTGATTGGTAATTAAATAATTGTTAAGTTGAACTGTGGTAGATTTTGAAATCCTGGTAGCTTCAATCTCTTGAATTCTTATGTTAATTTACTCGTAAGTGCATCTTTGATTTTAATTTCTTTAAACAAAATATTTTATTTTTAAAGGTAGAGTTATAATTAGCTTATATTAAATTTGGCTTTCCTAAAAATTAACAGTCCGTGTGGGTTCGATCTCATTATTCCTAGTCTATATTACAATAGATTCGTGCGCTTGTGAGTATATTAAAATTTATATAACAAGTTTTTGGCGTCGTTGCCGGGGATTGTATTAGAAAGTTTGTTTGATTTGGGTTAATTTAATTTTTATTCTAGTTATTATTTAGGTTATTATTTTCGTTTTAGTTAAAAAAAAAATTATTGAAGATTGTCAGTGTGCATGAGTTAGTGTTTATTAGCCTTTGACTAGTGCATGTTTGGCTTAGCTCTTACGTCTTCAATTTTCGTATATTATCTTATTTTGCTTTTATTTATTTCATTTTTTATTATTATTTTCATTGTCATTTAATTTTGTTAATTTCTATTTTACAGTTTAAGTAGTAATTAGCATAATTTAAATTGGGAGCAGCGCAAATCACAGGTTTAATTTTTCTAATTCTCTCCCTAAGTGTTAGTTTCTATAACAACTCATCAGGTTAGTTCTCTTTCTTTTTCTTTTATATTTTCATAATTTATTTTGTTTATTATTTTAATTGTTCTTGTGTGATTGCATGCTTAGTTGTAGATCTCTATTGTGTAACTTAGAACCAATAGATAGTGAAATTGAGAGAACTTTCCATCAAAGAAAGAAAGCTGCTTCAAAAGAAAAAGTTGGCCAAATTGAGGAACATATAATTGAAGATAAAATGGCTAGAGAACCACAAGAAAGACCTTTTAAAGATTATTTTAGTCCATTACCTAATCTAAGAACTTCATGCATTCCATATCCAGATGTTGCTGCTAGAAGTTTTGAAATAAAGCCTAATGTTTTTAATTGTCTCCTATCTTTTTATGGCTTAGATAATGAAGACCCTTATAATATTTTAAATGATTTTGATGCTGTGTGCCAAACTTTTAAATATGAAAACTTTTTTATTGATGGTATTAAGCTTCGTTTATTTCCATTTTCATTGAAAGATAGAGCTAGATCATGGTTTAACACATTGCCAGCTAATAGCATTACATCTTGGGAGAGAATGGTTGAGAAATTTTTGAATAAATATTTTCTTGTCCACAAGACTAATGCTATTCATAGGGAGATATCAGAGTTTAGACAAAAAGAGGATGAACAATTTTTGAAGCATGGGAGAGATTTAATGGCTTACTATTGAAGTGTCATCATCGTGGGTTTGAAAAATGGCACTAGTGCCAATATTTTCTAGAAGGATTATTGCCACATATTCGAGAATAGTTGATGGCCACTAGTGGAGGTGAACTTATGTCCAAGAGTGCGACAGAAATTTGGGACTTCTTCCAAAGACAACAGATAATTTCCAGCAGAGGAGTCGATCTTCAAGGAATATTAGAAGAATAAGAGAATTGAAAGAGGTTTACAATGGTGAATCTAGTTATGATATTAAATAAGTCAAAGCCATGTTGAATATGTGGCAATAATCCTTCTAGAATATGTGTTATAGAAACTATTCTTGAATATATGGCAATATTCCTTCTAGAAAATATTGGCACCACATATTCTCAATATTTTCTAGAATAGTTGATTTCCTGTCGGTTTGCCTTATTTAAAGGTGTTAATCCTATGGCACCACAAGCTTACAACCAATCTGAGAAGGATTCTTACTCTAATAAAATCAACTCCATTAACATGTTGAGAAGACAGCTTGCCTATAATCCCTATTCCAACACCTATAATCTAGGATGGAGAGATCACCCAAACTTTTCATGGTCACAAGGTTTTCAGCTCAAGTTCATCAAGTTCCTCAGCCTGCCCTTAGACAGTTTAACCAAAACTTCTTACAGCCTAAAACATGGGAAGAAGCAATTCAAAAGCTATCAAAATCTACTGAGGATGCCATGGCATAATTAAGAAATGAGGTCAAGACCACCCAAAATTCTCAAGTGCAATCCATGTCTAACCTTGAGAGGATGATGGGACAATTAGCTTCGTCAGTTCAGAATATAGCAGCGACCACAGAAAAAGGAAAATTCCCACGTCAACCAGTTCCTAATCCTAAAGAAGTACATAAAGTTGGATCGAGTTCAAGTTATCAGCATGAAGAGGCAAAATCTATTATGACTTTGAGAAGAGGAAAATTATTTGACAACAAGGTGGAGGTTCCAATAAGAAAGACATCTGAGCCTACTTTTTCAGATCTAGTTCCATCAAACGACTCATCACCAAATGATCTAGAAGAAAGCAGCCCATCAGCTTATATTCTAAGGCTCCTTTTCCTCAAAGGCAAATAAAGGTAAAGAAAGGGACTTCAACAAGTGAGATTATGGAAATCTTCAAGCAGGTAAGTATAAATACCCCCATACTTGAAGCAATTAAGCAAGTTCCCTCATATGCTAAGTTTTTGAAGGATTTATGCACTAAAAAGAGAAATTTGCATGTTACCAAAAAGGCATTTTTAACTGAACAAACTAGCAATTTACTTTAAAGTAAAATGCCACTAAAATTTAAGGGTCCAGGTTCTCCTACTATCTCATCTGTTATAGGGACCCAATTATTTGATAAAGCTTTATTGGATCTAGGAGCTAGTGTTAATATTTTGCCATATTCTGTTTATAAGCAACTTCGGCTAGGTCAATTACATTAAACTTCTATTGTTTTGCAACTTGCTGATAGGTAAATGAAAATGCCTCATGGTATTATATAGGATGTGTTGATACATATTGATAAATTTTATTATCATGTTGATTTTATTGTTATTGATACTCAGCCAGTGCAGGATCTTACAAGACACTGCTGTTAGTTTATGTCGTCCTTTCTTGGCAACAGCTGATGCTCATATTAGTTGCAAGACTGGAAACATGCAATTATCTTTTGGTAACATGACTATGGAATTGAATATTTTTAATGTTCCCAAGCAGGCACAAGAAGATGATGAAGTTGTTGAAGTAGATATGATAGAAGCACTAGTTGATGATTCATTTATTTCTAACCATTGTGATGATCCATTAAAGACATGCTTAACTCACTTAAGTTTATCTTTTGATGTTAATAGTACTATTTTAGAAGTTAATGCTTTACTTGATTTTACGCCTATCATGGATCTAACTAAGTGGAAGGAAAAGATTGATCCGCTTCCTCCTAAAGAGAAAATTGAACCATTCCAGTCGCTACTTCCTAAAGAAATGCAACACAGGTCACATTCTAACATGCAAAAGGTGGTAAGATCTGACGTGCTTAAATTGTTAAAATTTTATAGCATTTTAGATAGCTCTCAGATAAGCTTGAACACTACTAAAAAAAAGCGTATTCTTAACACAATTTTCTTGATACATATCGATATGTCATGAAAATGTCATTAAATAATGATAGATAGGTGACACATATGTGTGTGTCATCATTTTATGTTAGTTGAATATCATATTTATTTTCTGATTTGTTTAATAATTTTTAAAATTAAAATTAATTACAATATTGCCACTATAAAACGCCATCGTTTTACCTAAATTGTGTATTTTATGTTAAAAATATTAGAAAACAAAAGTAGAAAATGATAAAACTACGTCGTTTTTTACATTTCTACTACTAAAACAAATTTTTTTTTCTAAGTGTTGACACCAATTTGCAAAGCTGAAACGAAACCACACCTACGACGAGTAGCAGCAACCAAACCACACCCATGGCCATAGATCATCAGCAGGAATCTTAAAATTAACCGATTGAAACCAGAAACCACACCCACGACCAGCCGCCACGACCCTCGAGCCACGACCACACCACACCCACGGGCCAAATCAGATCGAAAGCCAATCGTCAAAGAGCCCTATCCCCCTAATCAGGTGAAACCCAGCTATGTCTCGGTCATGACCAGCCGCTGGGAGCCCACGACGTCCTCCTTCCATTTGTTGTTCATAATAATCCACTAATCCCGTGTGGGCTTGTTAATTCTCGATTTGGTATATTGATTTAATTTTTTTAATAGTTTGTTTCGGTTAATTGGAGAGGAGAATTAGTAATGTACTGTGTTTGTGTAGCAGTTTGGATTGTGAGTGTTTCGAGTTTTGAGGTACAAACCAGCAGCCACTCCTGCATGACGCAGCAACGCTGAACCTAATGCCAACGAGACGTCGAGATGCGAACCAGCACCTGTGTGAGCCGAATCAGTAGCAAACCATCACCATTCAAAGAACCGAATTTGGTAAGCTTTAAATTTTTTTATTGTATAAATTATTGTGGAACTTGAAGGAAGCTAAGGTTGAATTTTTTAATCAATTTTGTAGAAATTATTTGCTGCTGCTGAGTTTGTAGAGTATTGAATTTTTTTGCGTTAATGTAGCTTGTGTTCGGAATAGCTTTTGTTCTGTAGCTTGAATATTTATTCAAACTTAAACTTTTGAAACTTGTGTTCTATAGCTTGAATGCATATTTATGATGTGTCCCATTTTTTAAGGTTCTGTTTTTAATTCATCAGTTTAAATGTGGTAATTTACATAGAAATTTTTACATTTCTTGAGAAAATGGGATTAGTTGTGAAATGGTTGATTTGTTATTTATGCAAACATTAATTGTCCAGAACTTGAAGATTTTATTCTCTCATTTGTCTGAATACTTTTCAATTTACTGTTAACTTCTTGTTACTGAATTGTTAATTTGCCTCATGCTGTGGATTTTAACTTTGTATAGGATAATGGAAAATGCTTATAAATCTTCTAATTAAGTGTTTTTAGTTTATAGCTTTTTTTAAAATTTATTTTAAAAAAATTTATAAAAGCCCAAGCCCATTTAGTTTTAATATTTAGTTGTGGATTGTGAAAGCAAGGATTATATATATTTTCCTTAATCATTAAATGCTTGTTTTGATGTTTTTTCTATTAGGAGTCATTTTTTTACTAAAGAAATGGATAAGACTTGGATAACATGTGATAGAAGGTCTTTGGGGTAATATTGTTGGTGTGGAAAAGTTTACGGAATTTGCTATTGAAAATTCTGAGAATGATGGTGTACTAAGGTGTCCTTACAGTAGATGTGGAAATCTTGCATTTTACTCTCCTAAAAAAGTTAGAAGTCATTTATATGAAAAGGGTTTTGATACTAGTTACACCTTTTGGGAATGGCATGGGGAAAATAGTTAACCCAACCAAAGATTAAATGACATAGGTGACCAAGTTGAATCACATGTGTACTTTGATCAAGGAGAGGCACAAATATGATTCATGATGCTTACAAGCATTGTATTGATGATCCAGTGGCCTTGAGATCACTTTTAGAGGATGCCGAGAAACCTTTGTACCTGAGTTCCCAAAATTATACTAGGTTAGGTGCGTTGATTAAGTTATATAACTTGAAGGGGAAATATGGGTGATTTGATTCTAGGTTCTCTGATTTATTGAGACTTTTAGGTGATGTATTGCCGGAGGACAATACATTGCCTACATCTACATATGAGACCAAAAAAATCATTTCTGCTTTAGGATTAGAGTATAAGAAATTACCTGCTTGCCCGAATGATTGCATATTATATAGAAAGTAATATGCTGACCTAAAAGTCTGTCCTACTTTTGGTCTGTTGCGTTGGAAGAAGCAAGATGGTTCCAAGGACAAATATATGAAAGGGATACATGCTTAAATTTTATGGTTTTTTCTAACCATTCCTAGGTTTAAGCGCCTACTCCCGTCACTGCAAACCGCCAAGGATTTAACTTGGCGTGCAAATGAACGAGAGGTTGATGGCTAGCTTTGTCATCCAGCTGACTCACCAGTTTGGAAGTTAGTGGTTGAAACATGGCCTAAATTGGCTTATGAATCAAGAAATCTTCGTCTTGCCCTTTCAGCCGATGGAATCAATCTTCATAGCTCCCTCAGTAGTACTCACAGTTGTTGGCCAGTTCTCCTTGTAAAGTATAATCTTCCTCTATGGTTGTGCATGAAACAAAATTTCATGATGTTGTCATTGTTGATCTCTGGGCCACAACAACCAAGAAACGACATTGGCATGTATCTAGCACCAATAATTAAGGACTTGCAGTATTTGTGGAATGTTGGCATCGATGCCTATGATGCATATAAAAAAGAATAATTAATTTATGAACCGTCTTACTATGGACAATTAATAACTTTCCGGCATACGAAAATCTATTCGGGTGCACTGTAAAAAGGTATTATGCTTGTCCATATTGTGGGGAAGACATAACTCCTTGTAGACAGTCACATAGTAAAAAAAATGCATACATAGGCCATCAACGTTTTCTTTCTGACACGTATCGTTTTCGAGAATAGAAGAAGGCCTTCAACAATGAGGTGGAAAAATGAAACCCTCCTAAACTATTGATAGGCCATGATGTGTGGGAACATGTTAAACATATTGATAATAAATGGGGAAAAGGGAAAACAAAGAAGCGAAAAGGTGTTGATACTAATGCAGCAATTGTTGGAAGAAGAAGTCAATATTCTTTCATTTAGAGTATTGGCAACACTTATTGGTTCGACATCAGTTAGATGTTATGCATATTGAAAAAAATGTGTACAAAAGCATCTACGGGACATTGCTCAATATTTCGGGTATAACAAAGGATGGCCTAAAATCAAGAATGGATCTTGTAACATTGAATATTAAGGCTGAATTAGCACCTGATTTCTCAAACAAGAATTGAATTAAGCTTCCTGCAGCCTCTTACACTTTGACTATGGAGGAGAAAAAACAGTTCTATGAATGTTTGAGAAATATTAAGGTTTCTAATGGCTATTCTTCTAGTATGAGAAAGTTGGTGTCATTAAAGGACTACAAGCTACAGGGTCTTAAATCACACGATTGTCATGTGCTTATGCAACAACTTCTTGCCCTTGTATTGCGAATAGTTCTGCCTGATCATGTTAGATATTCAATAATCCGGCTGTGTTTTTTCTTTAGTTCCCTATGTGCCACAGTTATTGATGTGACAAAATTGGATGAGATGGAAAAAGAAATTAAGGTGACATTATGTTTGTTGGAAAAATGCTTCCTATTGTCATTTTTTGACATAATGATTCACTTAACAGTCTATCTCCCCCATGAGGTCAGACTATGTGGACCAGCTTATCTACGATGGATGTATCCATTTTAGAGAAACATGAAAACCCTTAAAAGTTATGTTCGAAACTGCAATCGGCCTGAAGGGTGAATTGTTGAGTCATATATTGTAGAAGAAGCTCTCGATTTCTGTGTTGAGTACTTATCCAACATGCAAACAATTGGGAATCCTCCGGGCTATAAAGAGAACTCCTCAATTCAAAGGCCCATGGGTGGTGGGAAAACAACTCTTGTTTAAGAAAAGTTGTTGTCCCAAGCTCATTTGTATGTGCTGCGAAATACTGAAGAAATTCAACCTTTGATTAGGTAATGGTTACAGTAAACATATAATTCTTATTAAGCAATCATTAATTTTGCGTAATTATTAATTGAATCACATTTAGCTCTAATAATGTTGCTTTCTTTAACTTCCTGTTAGTGTACAAATGGATTGACTACGGATAACGTATCCTCGCCATTCAAAGAACTGAATTTGGTTGCAAGAGCAACACAACAACTCTATTGCAGATTGGCTACTAGAAAAGGTTACTGACATTATAACCCCTTAAGTAATTCGATTCATTAACTCTTAACATTCATGTATGAATTATAATGAATTTATTATCACTTTCTAGGTCTCTGATATGTTGGACAAAAATGAAACTGTCTTGGATACACTACGGTGGTTATCATAAGGACCTCGTCCTCATGTATACCAAAACATTATGGTGACTACATCAACGATTTCCAATTTCTAACAAAGCAACGTGATGCAAATTGGGTTACCCAAAATTTTGGTGTTTATGTTGTTGCTGAATCATTACAAGTAGCAACATCAAAGGACAAAAATCCTAAAGTAGGTGATATGACCTATTATGGAGTGATTGATGAGATTTGGCAACTTGATTACCAAATGTTTAAAGTACCTATTTTCAAGTGCGATTGGGACGAAGATAGGGATGGTGTAAAAGTTGATGAGTTCGGTTTCACTTTGGTTGACCTCCATCGGTTAGGCTATCAGCCTGATCCTTTTATTTTGGCTTCACAAGCCAAGCGAGTATTTTATGCTACTGACCCAATTGATAAGAAGTGATCAGTTGTTTGTTTCATGCCTTGTACAGGCATTCCTAATGCTGGCAACGATGAGGATGTGCATATCTCGAAGGAACATATTCCTATAACCAAAGAATTACCAAGAATAGGCAGAATTGATGCATCAAATGATGACAAACAATTAGACTATGCACGAGAGGGTGGTGAGACCATTGAGACTAAACAGTGAGAAGTTAACCATTTTTGGGTTATTCACAGTAAGTGGTTTTTTATGAATAAACTAATTGCTTGTTTAATTATATTGTTTGTTTTGACAGTAGGTCTTTAAGTCTTTATGTCTTGTACACAATCTATTGAAGCTGTTTAGATGTGAGATAATTATGATGTATGTATTATGTTATTTATCTTGATAATCTAAGGTACTGAAATCTGATGTTTTTGTGACTTTCAGGTGTTAGAGAATGGATGCAGATGCAGATTCTTTCGGTGACAAAGAGAATGAGGTTGGACCTTATGAAGATGACCAAGGACTATTGAGTGATGAAGAGCTTGAGAGACTAATTGATGAGCAGTTCAGAGAACCAAATCTGCCTGTTTGCGATGATGATTTTGCGGAGCCTGAAGAAGAACATGATCAAGCATCAAATGCTCATTCATCACAAAGAGGGCCTAGTCGAAATCCTGAAAGTAGAAAGTTAAATAGCCATAATAGGAAAATTATACTGAGATACAATGCCTATGGTGTTCCGATTGGACCGGAGCCCACTGTGCTGTCCACGTTCATTGGAGTCTTGGCATGGACATATGTTCCAATAATCTACAATGATTGGCGGAAAGTACCAGACAAATATAAAGAAGCATTATGGTCTTTTGTTCAGGTACGAAATCTGTCCAGTTGGGTCATTTGTATGGATTTAATTTGCCAACATAAATGAGACAGTTTAATAATATTGAAAATGATTGTTTGATTGTGCAGAAGCGATTTCTTGTTCAAGAAAGAAGTAAGAAGCAAATCTTATAGGCAATCGGGAAGAGTTTTAGAAGCTTAAAGTACATGTTGACAAATTATTACATTTTGCTGAACAAGCATGATCGTAAAAGGTTGAGGAAACCTCATTTACGATTCCACCACATTAGACATGGCCATTTGGATGCATTCGTCAAGAATCATCTTACTGATGACTTTGCGGTACGTGACTTTATTAGATTTACTAATTAGTATGTTGTATGTCATTTTATGCTTGTAAATCTTTTGTGTTTAAATATTTGTTAGAAATTAAGGAAGGATAAACAAAGTATGCGTTCTTGTAACAAGTACAATCATTGCTTGAGCCGAAAAGGATACGCTGGACTTTTGTAAGAACTTGTAAGACTCTACAACCCTTTTTAGGACTTTGATATTGCTGCACTTTATTGATTTAGAGTACAGAAACTGGTCTTTTTGAAGATCAAATAGATAGGAGTGTCACCTAGATTAGAGGTAGGAGACAGAAGGATGGAGGGTATCATCCTGATGTGAAACAGACTGTGGATGCACTTGTAAGTGCCAGTTTTATCTCTTTATCTCATCATTTAAACATGTTATTTATCTCTTTATCCAATTCTAATCATTTATGCATAAGAACTTGCATTTCCCCTAGAAAAAATTGGTTATTGTACATCATGAAAATGGAAAAGAAGCAAAAAATTAATAAAAGAAAAAGCCTCATTAAGTTACTGGTTTTGTTGTATTTTGAGTATCCTCATTTAAAAGTTACTGGTTTTGTTGTATTTTGAGTATCCTATATTTTTTGGAAGTCATGGATATTTGGAAAATTTCCAAATTAGCAGTTGCCAAAAAATAGCTTAGGACAATCAAAGTCAATTAATTTCACTTTAAACAAAAGAATGGTGACATTCCGATGCCTTCAAAGAGAAGGACAAGGTAGGAAGCTGCTCAATTTCAGCAGCATTCAACAATGAATCCAAGATTCAAGTTTTTCTTAGCATTATGTGAGAAGAAGTTACCGGCCGGAGAAGATTATCTTCCTCACCCGCTCTATGTGGAGGTTTTCTAGCTCATATTAGAATAAAAGATTGTAGAATCTTGATTTCCATGGATTGGTTAAACCTCAACCACTTTTATCTCTATATGGCGTAAGTATCTTTATATTAATAAATAAATTCAACACCTTAGAAAACTGAATCTTTTTTACTTGTTAATGTTAATTCTTGTTTTTTTGTACACACTAACTGGTGCTTGAATGAGAAGATTACGGCTGATAAGATGGGGAAGCCTTTTGGGTTTATGACCCTTGCCAAGGTTATACCAACTGTTCCCAAGACACGTCTTAGGAGGACACAATCAGTTTATGAGCATTTGAAGAAGGCTGGAAAATCTCAACTTATTTTCATTCCTTATAATCCTGGGTGATTCCATTTACTTCATATGTAATTCATTTATTTCACCCTCTGTTACTTGAAATCTAATATTTGCATCACTAACTTAAAGTTTTTTTTAAATATATAGTAACCATTGGGTTCTTGCTATTATCGATGTGGCGGCAAAGACGGGATATTACATAGATCCATAAGGAAAGGAGCTAGGCGATGACATTACAGAGTTGGTGGTTAAGTAAGTATAAGATTATTTTATTATTATTGATTGGTTAAGTAAGATTGTTTAATTATTAATGGTTGCTTAATAAAGGCCATTTTTTTGTATTGATTACTACATATGTTTCAAATTTTTAGTAGGATCAGCATGTTTGCAGCCCACAACAGCAAAAGAAGAACAACTTGTCCTGAGTTGAAAAAATTAAAGGTAATTAATAGAGGATTATTTTCATATGTAGCTTATAATACTGTTTCTAGTTTCTTAAATACTGTTATTATTGTAGGCTCCATTACAACTAGGTTCACATGAGTGCAGATATTATGTCATGCTTTATATGAGGGACATAATTGATGATGCCAGTTAAAATAAAAATGTATAATGTAAGTGTTTCTTGTATCTGTTGTTCTAGTGGGATTTGCTTGTTTTATTTGGTGGTTAATTTAATGAGATATTGTTATCTAATTCACAGTTCAACGACAAACTAGTGTATACCCAAGCAGAGATAGATAAGCTTGGGTATGAGAGGGTGGACTATTTACGAGCACTTATCTAAATCTGTCTGCTGCTTTGCATTGCCACTTTTTTCTGATCTCAAAAAGCTTGCAAAGGTATTGGATCCTGCAGCAAGCTGAATTTTGTTGTAGTTGTAGTTGATATTACTGTTTTGAATTTGTTGTAGTTGTAGTTCATATTTTAGTTGTAGTTGATATTACTGTTTTGAATTTGTTGTAGTTGTAGTTCATATTTTAGTTGTAGTTGATATTAGTGTTCTGAATTTTGTTGTAATTATGTAGCAAGCTGAATTTCTAATTCTATTATTGTTCTGCAGCAAGATGGTGTCATTTGTATTGTAATTGATTTTCAGGCTGAATTATGTGATTAATTAATTTAAATTATTGTTCGTTTATTACATATATTTCCATTTTTAATTTTTAATTTTTAATTCTAGCTCATTATATTAGCGTAAAAATAATTTTTTTCATTACAAAATAAAAAATAATTTTCAATTAAAAATATATATAAATAAAATTTCGACAAAAAATCAAAATTATGAATTTCCTGCCAAAAATATTAATTTTCTGCCAAAAATATTATTTTCCCACCTAAAATTTTAAAATAATTATATTTTTCTCGCCAAATTAATTATTTATAAAAATAAATTAATTAATAATCATTTTAATTAATAATATAAATAAATTTAAAATAAATATGTCATTAGTTTATGACAGAACAGTGTCATGTTTCGAAATATTTATGACATATTTATGTCATAAAATCAATGATTTGCCGAGACTATTTATGACAGTCGTATATTATAAATTCATGACAAAAAAAAAACCGTCATCCCAAATTTTTTGACACGGGCTTCCTTGACATATGAAAACCGTCATTCCAAGGGTCGGATGACAGCCAAAAACTGTCAAGGAATCGCGTTTTTCTGGTAGTGAAACTAGATGAGACCAAAGAAGTATGATATTAATTAGTGAGTATCACTACCATCCTCCTTTTATAGATAAAATGCTCCAGTGCTTGACTAGTCATGCTTTCTGTTATTTTCTTTATAATTGCTTTTATTATCACCAAATTCTTGTTGATCTTGGTTAATTTGTTGTTTATGTTAATTAGTTAGTTTAGTAGGATTTTATGTATTTTTCTTTATTTTATTTTATTATTTATATTTATTCTAATATTTTCTTTAGATTTTTTTTCTTCTCTAGAATATTTTACAACGAGTTCAGGTGCGATCCCTCCTACTTCTTTCTCTAACTATTGGCATTCATGTTCTCTTTATATTTTCGCACATTGCAATGCACCTCTTTAGAATAGGTTTGGGGGTGAGGTGTCTTAATAAAATAAAATTAAAAAATAATAAAAAAGTCAACAAAAAAAAAACTTTTAAGGCATTTTGTGTGATCTTTTGACATTGGATGACATGATGACTTTCAAATTTTAGTATTCGTATTATCTTTGGCTTTGAGTTATGTTACACCATGTTTGCTATTTTGCCTGTTGATGTTGGTGACAAGTGTAAATTGAGAGATTTGATGAGTGAAATTGATTGAGTTATTTGAAGGAATGTACATGTCATAATAAGTTCCAAGTGAGTTTTTGAGCTTATTATTTTTCTTAGAGAGTAACACTTTTTACCCATTTTTCATTTTCATTTATGCAGCTTAGCAATTTATTATTTTATATATGATCTCTATATTTTCTTTAGAGTTAACCATTGAAAAAAAATAAAAAAAAAATTATGTGTTGTTACTGATAGGGTGATTTTACACCACTTTAATAACAAAGTTTAGCATGAGATTTACATTATTTTTAATTATTTTAGAGTTATTTTACTTGTTGTATGTGTGTTTGTGTAGGCATTGATGATTGGAAGCATGTGGTGCGAGTTTGATCGAGAAAAGCGGAGCCGAAAAGAAGAAATCAAAGAAATACGCTTCAGTGGCATGTTCGTAATTTCAGTAAAACTCGTGGCAGTTGCCCAAACCTATTGAGCAGCTGCCCTCGAGCAGAAACTCACAAAAGTGGCCCAGGAATTAGTGGCAGCTACCCCAAAAAGTGGCCCAGTGCGATGAATTTTATTTTGTGGAAATTAAGTCCTAAAACCATATGGATTCTCAATTTTAATCAATTTTAAAGTGCTAAACTCTATTTAAAGGATCTTTCATTAGTTTTTAAAGGAGGAGAAGTCTTTAGAAAAGAAAATTATAAGAGAACAACAAGTACCCAAGGAGATTGAAGATTTGAATATTGAAGATTGAAGATTTCTCTTAAGAGTTTTTCTTATTAAACCCATCTTTTCTTCTCTTGTTTTAGATTATGAGGATGCTTTATTTTATTATGGATGTTATTTTCTTTTTCCTTATGAATTAAATATTTTTATCTAGGTTTGTAATGGAACCTAGTATGAACCTTAATTGATTGATGTTGTTAGTTCTTCAAAATTGCCTTCTATTGATTATTTATCATATTTTGTGCTTAATCTATTTGATTGCTTGATCACCAATTGAATATCACATGTGTATTTGCATAGATATTGAAAGAGTCATGCATCTATAAACTTAAATATAATAACATATATTAATATGAGATAGGAATATACTCAGATTGCATATACACTTGTTAAGGAACTTTAATATGAATTGCTTATAATTGATTCTCATAGAAATATAGTGGGTTGATTTTGAGTAATATATCTACTTGACCATCAAAAGAGGCTTGAAGAGATTTTAGTATTCTAAGTGATAATTAAATTAGGTTAATTAGAATAACTGGATTGAGATTAATAAGGGGATTGCTAAGGGAAATTACAAACTTAGATTTCATCATCCATTAATTATCGTCTTGTTTATTTTGCATTTAATTTACTGTTATAATTTTAGTTAAGGCTTTTTATTCGGTTGTTTAGATTAGACTTGGGAGATATAAATTGATAGATAGTGATAGGATAATATTAGTCCCTGTGGGTTTGACACTCTCATTCATCACTTTATTACTTGTTCGATACGTGCACTTGAGTGGTTAGATTTTTAGACAACAGTTGCATCTGAAGTCCATTGAGCTAGTAGATATGGAAGACTAATTAGTGCTCTAAAAGATGACAGGGAGGCCATTTTTGATCCGTTTGAGTCTTTTCTAGCCATCCCTATTATAAAGTATCCATAGTTAGCCCTTTTAAGCCTTTTTTTTTTAAAGAAAAAACCTTTTTTCTTTGTTAACTTATTATCTTATCCCACTCCAATTTGGAGTATTACACTTTGTTTTATATTTTCCATCACCCATTCATGTTTGTGAAAAATATAGATGATTATGATATTCATAAAAATGGTGCAATGAAGCAAAGAAAAAAAGAAGAAGAGCAAAATAGAAAAAAATTGGAAAAAAAGAAAAAGTGTATGATAAAAAAAAAAAGACAAAAAAAGTACAAAAGCAAGAAAAGCAATATCAAAAGCACCTTGACTTTATTTTAAAGAAAATCTCTATTTTTCCTCAAGCATATATTTTGTTTTTCCTACTATCCCTTCTTTGTTAGACATGTCCATGGCCTACGTTACGTCCTAGTAAAAGTCCTTATTAATTTTAAGGAACTATAGTCTAAAGTAGAAGCTGGTGTTATGGACTGAAAGATGTGGTGATACATAAAAAAAAAAGGGGGAAGGATTAAAAATAATATTATTGGTTTGACTAGCAATTCTTTTGACTTAAGATCAAATTATTTTTTTTTCTAAGCTGTGGGCATTATTTTTTCATCTTGGTGAGAGTGTGCCATATTATTTTCTATTATTTTCTCCCAACTTGTGATTCTTTGGAGTGATTATTTTTATTGAGTTTATTTTCTTTTGAGAGTGTCATTCTTAACTTGTGAGATTTTGGAGTTTAACATGTTATTCTTGAAAGTGGCTTGATTAATGTAGCTTTGATGATTGATCATTGTGCATGAGTTTTCTTGACTGATTCTGTGAGTGGTTGATGCGGATATGATATCTCTTTAGGCTGGAGATAATGCTTATACTTTTATTTTATTGTTGTTATTAGTCTGATTGAAAAAGTGAATGCAAATGCCTTGAAAAAAAAAAGAGAGTCATTGTTTTTAGTATTTATTTATTGTCTATAGATTAATCTCAAACATGTTTGTGGGTATCATCGCTAGAAACCCTCACTAGAATATAACTCGTCCACTAGGGCCGCCTAAGGATTTAAAGGCTTGTTGCATACGTTAAATGCAATTGCGATTACCTGCGAAAGTGGTCTAGTTAAATTTAATTTTGTTTTTTACTTTTAGTTTTGATTTTTGCTCGAGGACTATTAAAATCTAGGTTTGGGGATATTTGATGGGCATAATTTATCTATATATTTTAGCTTTTATATTTATTAGTTATTTTTATTTGTTATTTTTATTTAATTGAATTATTTTATTGAACAGGGTAATTAATTGAAGACTAGGAAACAAGCGTGCTTAAGGGATCGAAATTGGAGAGAATGAATCAAGGATTATAAGTAGAGGACTTACAAGGGTACATTCAACAGTCAAGAAATTAAAGACGGAGCTAGATTTATTAAGGCCATCACGTGAAAGAAGAACAATTTGGGAAGAATTGAAGATTAATTGGTTTTGGAAACAATTGGGCCAATTTGCACGTGGAATTCAAGGCTAAATGACCGAAATTTAATTGGTTGCAAAATCAAAATCATTCATGCACGTGAATGGTTAAAGGATATAGAAATAGATTTGGCCTCTTAAAGTCGGTTAGCTTATGTCATAGCTTTAGGATTTAAATCTGTAACTTGGCTTCCAAGGAGGGTAATTCAAATTACACAAGGATTTGGCAAGCTGGGCAAATATTTAAAGAGAAGCAAACCACACCCATGAGAGAGGGAAGCCGCCGAAAGAAGAAAGAGAATTAGAGCGGCAGCCGCATGATGGGTTCTATTAATTCTACTATTCTCAATCTCTTTATGTCTAACTAAATCTTCTATACTATGATTAAGGATGAAGCCCTGTTCAATGAAATAAATTACTTTTTATTCAATTAATTCCCTATATGTGTGCTTTAATGTTTATGATTTTTATTTCACATGTTTGGTTGAATATTATTAAATTTTTTCACCAATTTTGTCATGCATTATTGATTGTTAGGATAAATATTTGACTAAACCTATGCTTGAATTTATAAAGTTTATATACGATTATCTTTGATCTGTGTCTTTCATTAAATTATTTACACAAAGTGCCTAGGAAAACTTTGACTCATTGTTATTCAATATGTTTACATAGGATGCTTAAATATCATACTATTAAGTAGAAAAAGAACCTACATAAGATTAATTATAATTGGGCTTCATTGTTATATCCATGAGTAGACATAGATTGATTTCGAATTGTCACTCTAAAATTGAAAATTGATTGGTAATTAGATAATTGTTAAGTTAAACTGTGGTGGATTCTAAAACCCTGGTATGTTCAATCTCTTGAATTCTTGTGTTAATTTACTCGTTTTAATTTTAAGTGCATCTTTGATTTTAATTTATTTAAGCAAAATATTTTATTTTCAATTAAGGTAGGGTTATAATTAGCTTAGATTAAATTTGATTTTCCTAAAAATTAACAGTCCTTGTGGGTTCGACCTCGTTATTCTTAGTCTATATTACAATAGATTCGTGTGCTTGCGAGTACATTAAAATTTGCACAACATCCAACAATACCCTAACATTATCTAATTATTTTAATTATATGCTTTTCTTTCTTTAATTTTTATAGCTCACAGGTACTGTAGTCATTGAAATTTCAAACTCTTGTAAGTTGTTGTACTAGTTAGAAGATTATGAAATTGTTAATGGCCTCATTTAATTACATGACAATAGTGCACATTCATTGCTTCCTAAAATCTGTAATTTGTTTAATTATTTTATGATTATTGCGAGATCAAATTGCAAATCAACTTTTTAATGGATTTATTTGATTTTTTTACTTATTAATATTTTAATTTATTTTTTTTATTAAATAATAACTTTATTTTCTTTTTTATTAAATTAATAGCTTATTTATTTTATCTTTGATTTTTTTATTGAATTATTAATATATAAGTGTAATAATATGCATAATATTTAATAAGGGTATATATATAAAATAACTGTTTTCAGACATTTTTGTTATAAAAAAACAAATAACTTAATACATTTATTCGGACATTCAAAAATAAAAAACAAATATGTTATTCAGCATTCAACATTTAACTCTATTCAGACTTAATTAAATTCAACGCTATTCAGCATTCAGTTAAAAAAAGCAAACACCACCTTAGTGATGTTAAAAGTAATTAATGTGTCATATTACAAGAATCATGTAATACATTATTTTTAAATAAGGATAATTTGGTACTACTTGGGATATGGAGTGCATGCAAAAAATGCTTGCTTTTTGCTTTATTTTTTGTAAGGATTTTGTTGGATTTCTCAAGCTTTGAGACCAATCAATTTGCTCTTTCTAACTTGAATGCCCTTCCCTCAATTGATTGAATTTCTTGGCAGAAAATTAATGCAAAGGAGAGATGAAATGAAACAGTTGAGAATTAAAACAACTTGCTTAGACAAATATGAACTTGCTTATTATTATTAAAGAACAAAGCAAAGCAACAAGGCAACACTAAAAAAATAAGTTGCTTAAACCACTCCCTCTCCTTGGTATTTATAGACTTATATAGAGAAGCATATATATGTCAGATGAGGTTGGTTGATTAAATTTTACCATATGCACATGTTATTATTTTATTGTACATACGATCCCAAAAGAATGATCCATATAGGACTTTTTCTTTCTTAATTATGATCAATTTTGTGATACTTTAGGACGTGTCTTTGAATAAAAAATAAAAATGAGAAGAGTTTCATCCCGGACCCTCACATCTCGTCATCTCCTTATTGAGATGGTGTGCTTGTACTTAAAAAATAAATAATAATAAATAAATAGATAAAATGCACTATAGACATCATTATCATATGGATTTGTGTTTTGCGCACTAAAATTCACAAAGGAAATTGGGAAATTTACAAAAATAACTTAAAACTTTTAGTAATTTTTAAAAACAGCCACCCTAATTTTTTTACTCAATACTAGCCAATTAACTTGTTTTTGGATCAAACAACCCTTGCAAAACCTTCTCCTCTCCCAAAACCCAAAACCAGTGGCGGCTTGGAAGTGTGAAAATCGGCAGTGATTTTCCGACAGAATTGACGGCGACTCGATGGCATTGGACGGCAACATCAATTCCAGTAGGTACGGCTCTATTTTCCAACGATTGAACGGTGTTTTTTCTTGAGATTTTGACATAAAGCAAGGTATTATTTTTTTCCCTTCCATAACATTGAACTGCCAATTGAATCTAGTTGTGTAAATTTGTATATATTTCATGGTAGATGAGCATTTGGTAGATATTATTTTGTCTAACATTTCTATATTATAAATGGCATGCTAGGTGTTCGATAAAATGCCTCTTAGAGTATTTTTTGTCTCATTTTAGATAGATTATGGTGTTGTGGGTTGATGGTGTCTTGGGGTTGTACAAACAGAGTAATGGAAATGTGATTTTAGTTATTATACAAAGATGGGTTTGCGCGCTCGTGCGCGCGAGCGAGGGCCTTCGCACAGGGGCTACAAGCATGTCACAAGTAGGCCAAAGGCACTCGAGCGCATGCCCACCCTTATCGCTCTCAGCCTGTGCGGACGACAGGAGCGGGCGCTTGTAACATGTCCATGTCACCAAGAAACACACCAATAGTGTTGCTGTCTTTCAAGCAACAGGCAACTGTCGCACAGGTGAAAGGTGTTTGTCGGTCATAAAGGCAGCAACGTTGTTGTTGAAATTTTGAGCGACGGGCTCCTGTCGCTCGAAAAGGGAGTAATGTTGCTTCTGTGCTTTTGATCGACGAACACCTATCTCACGAATGTATATGTCATGATCTAACCCAGACCTGGCAAGATATTGTTCGCTTTGGGCCTTAACAAGGCCCGCGCAGTTTTGTTTGGGGCCCCTATGCACTCCAAAGCGCGTCTTGCCAATTAAGGTGTGGATCACCCCTTATAAACCTAGCATCTCTCCCATGCTTTGTCAATGTGGGATTAGACTCAACGTTCTCGCTGAGGTTTGCCCCACCACTGCTCAAGAGGACACTCGGAGCCGCTCTGATACCATCTGTCGTGACCCAACCCATGTGTGGCAAGATATTGTCCACTTTAGGCCTTAGCAAGGCCTTGACGGTTTCGCTCCTGGGGTGCCCATACACCCCAAAACGCGTCTTGCCAATTGAGGTGTGGATCACCCCGTCTATACTCAGCATCTCTCCCATGCTTTGTCGATGTGGGATTTGCCTATGGTGTTACATAATACCTTCTGTCATGACTCAACCTAGACCTGGCAAGATATTTTCCGCTTTGGGCCTTGGCAAGGCCCGCACAATTTTGTTTCTAGGGTGCCCATACACCCCAAAACGAGTCTTGCCAATTAAAGTGTGAATCACCCCTTATAAACCCACCATCTCTCTCATGCTTTGTAGATGTGGGATTAGCCTAGGGTGTTACAGTATATATGCATTGATTAGTACTGTACCTATCCATGAATGTTAATAACAAATAAAATTTGAATTTTTCCGTAGATATAATGGCCAAGAAGGCACAGGCAAAGCGTAATCCACCTGGTCCAAAGAGGGATCTAGGTATGATGAAAATTTCAGCATCTGAGCATTTCCCTGGGCATATTACAAATCTTTCAAAATTTGGAAATGTAATGGAAGCTATCAAAAGGACGCTAACAAGACGACAATTACGATTATTCAAGAAGGATGTATTTGGACATTTCGCAAAGATGGATACATATGTGTTTAGTGGCGCGATTGTGCATAACCCTCTATTTAGGCAAGTAGCGCATGATGAATCTATTAAACAATAGCTGTGGTTTGAATTTAGTGGCCAACTAGCACTGTTATAAAAAAAAACAGTGAGTGGTGCTTAGTTATGGGACTTTGCTATGGTGTATATGATACACAGAAGAGCAAAATTTGCGGCAAACCCCAGGTTATGTAATTTGTATTTTGATAGTGATATAGGGGTGAATCTTAGACAATTAGATGAAAAATTTGAGGATTTGAACTTTAATGATATGGACGACATTGATGCACTAATGATCGCATTATATTACTTTGCGGATAGAGTACTCAATGGAAGAAAAGATGAACGTATACTGAATTCATTATTGCTAAACAATGCCGATGATTTTGAATATTTTAGAAGTCTTCCGTGGGGTCGTTCATCCTGGCAAATGGTATATGATAGCTTGAACACTGCATTAAACAAAAAATTAGAGGCTTTCCAGTGTAGCACTCTCAAAGAGGTGAAGTACAACCTTTACGGCTCCTGTCCTGGGGTTCAGGTACGTTGAAAAGTCAAATATGGTTACTTTGTTTTGTACTTAACAATGGTTAACATTTTTTTTTCTAACTTTGTATCTTCACTTGCCACAGGCCTGGCTATTCGAAGTAAGTGATGGTTATCTAAGGGAAAACTAGGCCATCAAAATAGCTAAGAAGACTCCTTATATATTGAAGTGGGAAGGTGTTTCTTCATTTAAAATAAGTTTAACTGAGATGTATAAATTTTTCAAGAACAAGACACGTCTTGTAAGTATTACTTATAATTTTATATTGGTTGTGAATATTTATTAAATAATAGATGACTTGTCTAACAACAAATTTGGGTTACTTTATGCATAGCGGATTGTTAAACAAACACTCAATCCAAGCATGCGTGAAAATAACACGCCATATTGGAATAATGTGAAGGATTACAGGGAATCAATCGCACATTGGGTCTATAATGTGAGTTCATTATTAAACTCAGTTATAACGTTATTATTGAATTTAAAATTGCTGCGAGTTATTTAAGTGTTTCTGTTATTTACATTACAGCACCACCCCAATATGAACATGCCACCTATTGAAGAGGACAAAAATGAGCCGCCAATTGATGATGAATGTTGCTTAAATGTAGAGTAGAGTGTTGTCCCACAGAGATTGTATATCCTTTTAGTTACTGAAATTATTCTAACCTTAATTTATTTGATCAATCGATTAAAATAAATTAGATTAAAAATTAAAATAGAATAAAGCAACGAAAGCAATTAAAAATTAAATAAAGATGCTAGCAGTAATAGAAATTATCAAGAGATTAAGACACTAGGACATCCGATTTCACCATAATCAATCCAATTTAATCCTCCATCTATGCAATTAATGATTATTACCCATGTTGACATTGAATTTCCCTAATCTATTCAATATCCTCTCTCAAGTAATATAAAAAATACCTTCACATATTAACCCACTACATCTCTATGTGAATTTAAATATGCAAAGATTCATTAAGCTCTATGGCAATTCTTAGATAAAACTGCACGAATCAAGTTGGCATATCTTCGTCTTACGTTCAATTCATGGCATCCATTACACAGAACAAAAAAACATAAATCTCCTCTTGGTCTTATTATGCATCCTGAAATCATTCAAATATTGGTTAGATATTTAAAAGCATTAAGAGCAATAACAAACACTCAATCATGGAATAATAAACTAAAAATAACACAGATTTATGAAATTAAATCTTCATAATTAGGCTACATCATAGTCCTAGTAAAATAAATTACTTCATGGGAATATAAAGAGAATCCATAAATATTATAGGAGACATTCAAGCACTGCAATAGATACAAACTCAAGAGTCAATCTTGGCTTGTCTCTGGATCTCTTGCGGCTGCTCTCGATTTTGTGGCTTCTCTTTCTTTTCCTCTCGGCTTCACTTCTGCGGCTGCTGCTTCTCTTATTTATTTAATTTTTAATTAGGTTTGGTTCTCCTCTTTTTATAGTAATCCTTGGCCTTTAAACCCTTAACTCAAAAGGATTATAATGAACTAAGCCTAGCCGCCACTTTAAGTTCATGCATGCATTTGAAACCCACTTGAATCAAAGCCCATGCATTCACGTGACTTATACAAATAGCCAATAAATCTATAAAATTATTTAGTAATAAATCTAATAATTCTCCTTTAAGCATTATTCTTCCCTCTTTTCTTTCACAATTCGCAGTCATTTCCATTAAGCTCCAATTTGTTTCTTAATTTAAATTCTTTGAACTTGAATATTCCCAATATATACCTACAGTAATAAATATAAAAATTAAGATAAAAGTTAACATAATAAAATATAATTTAATATAAAATTAAGTTAGGAAAGTATTAAAATATTATATAAATCATAAGCACATCAAATGCCTCCAAACTTAACATTTTGCTAGTCCTCGAACAAAAACTAAAATAAAAACTACGAAAAGAAAATTCTAACTAAACCATTTCGCAAGTGATCATGATTGCATTTAGCATATGCAACAAGCTTTTAAACCCCTAGGCGGCGCTAGTGGATGAGTTATAGTCTCATGAGGGTTTCAAGTGATGATACCCACAAACATCATCCCAAATGCCTTAAAGATTGCATAAAGTGTATAGCTCAAAGAAAATTACAAATATTGGCAAAGTTTTAACATTAATTCAACAGTCAGCCTCATCTCACATTGGATTCTTGTGTTGTGTGTAAATTAATTCAACCAAAACTCATTTCCAAAATCTTGAATATCAACAGCCCTTGTATGAATAATAATCAGAGTAGGTCAAACTAATCTCATCATTTTGATCTTTTCTTCTTTTTTTTTTCTACTGGCATAAATTTACATTTTCTTTTGATTTTTCTTGAAGCATATGATTTTTTTTTTGTTTTTAAATATTCATAGTCAGGAGCTTTCACTTTACCCCTTAAGGTAGCCTTCTTCTCATGATAAATTATCGTCTACATGCTGCTGGTACATAGGCCTAAATTACTCAAAGATAGCTTCATTCTTAAGGGTTATAGATAGCTTCACTCTTAAGGGTTATAGGTAGCTATTTCTGATTATAGTGCCTGTTGAGTTATACGATTATACGGTATTTTGATTTTGATTATGATTATAACAAATCACGTGTCATGGGTAAAATAGAAAATGCATATATTTCGCAATCTTAATAGCACTTAAAGGATGAAAATTACTCATGTAAGGTCAAGTTCAAGGCACTAAATGGACAAAGGAACAAAGTTCATTAAGTCAAGGACAAACATTAAGGGTGCTAGCTTAGGTGATCTCTCTTGTTATATTTCTTGTAAAGCTAGTATGATTAAATGTATGCATGATTAAGCATTTAAAAGCTTAAGTTATTTTTCATGACATTTTAAATAAATTATTATTTTCATAATATAAAGGTTTTATAATTAAAGAAAAAATGATTTTATCAATTTGGGTGTTTTTCAAAGTTATGGACTAAATTGATAAGATTTGAGTTTTTGAATTCAATAAGTGTTGTTCTTAAATTCTGGAAATGGACCTATTTAAAAAGTTTATAAAATTTTTGGGTCATAATATAGTTTCTAAAAGATTTAGGGTAAGGTTCTAATTTTAGAAATTTTCACTGTATCAAACGGCAAACCGGTTAGGGTAGGCGATAAACCGATTATAGCCAGAAAGTGCTCTAGAGACAAACGACAAACCTGTTAATTAAATTAGCTCTCTAGAATTAAACAGCATACCGGTTATAGCAAGCGATAAACTAGTTATTCAAATTTTGGCTACAACGGTAAACTCAAGCAGTAACCCGGTTATGGTAAACAGCAAGCCTGTTATGTCCAGAAAGTTTATAACAGCTAGTTCTCTCTCTCAACAGCTAGTTTTCTTGTTAAACTTTAAAAACCCAAATCAAACTCATTTCAAAGAAGTTCTCCAATCTGTATCAAGCTAGAACTTATTCTTACAAATCATCTTAAGCTTTCATTTGTTTATTCACATACAATGATTCATATTTGGGCAATCATTTGCTTGTATACTCTTTTTAGGAGTGTGATCTTTGTAATCTTCGTTTCAACATTAAATATTGAGTGATTGTAAGTGTGAGAAACACTTGGGAAAAGAGGTGTGGGATCATCTCGAATTGTAAAGGTTTATTGACTTGAAAGTCAATTGTAAGCATCTTGAAGCCTTGAGTTGTAAGGCTTGGTTAGTAGAAACCTCAAGCTTGGTTTGCTTGGAGGCGTGGACGTAGGCGGGCTGTCGTACCACGTCAAAATATCGTGTTTGTTTTTCTCTATCCTTAATTCTTTAAATTTAATTGTTATTGAAATTATTATTATTGTTGTTGGTTGTGGTAGTTGTTGGAATTGAATCATGGTGGTGATATTGAAGAAATTTTTAAATCCTAATTCACCCCCCTCTTGGGTTGCCAAGCTAGAATTTCAGTGCCTGTGTAAACTTAAGTAATAGGGGATCAAGTTAAACGGTCATTTACTCAATCTAAAATTTTCAACTCAGGCCAAATCAATCTCAAATCTCAAGTTAAAATCCTGGAATAATCGATAAAACTGCTCAAGATATTTAAAGAATCATAATCAAGATGAAACTAACACAAGAATCAAGTATAAACTAAGACAATATTCATCCCTTTCTAAGAACCATATTCATTTTCAACCATATACTCATTATCAGCATCAATTTTTCTTTCAAATTTTTTCTGTTTTCATCATTTTTTTGTGAAAGAAAGCAAATATTACCACCCCCAAACTTGAAATCAACATTGTCCTTAATGTAACATAAAAGAAAGGGAAAAGAAAAACTTCCCCGATTTTTACAGTTGGAGATGTGAACTTGTAATGGAGTCGTTGAAGGGCATGTGAGAAGTTGATGTTCGTCGACCCCCAAACTTGTGACAGAACCTAGATCACACAAAATGTAACAAATAAAAGAAAAGACTAACAAAAGAAAGTATAAGTAAAGACAAAAAACAAAAATAACAATAACAATAAAAAAAGCGTTTAGAAAGCTTGGGTTGCCTCCCAAGAAATGCTTGGTTTATAGTCTTTAGCCTAACTGTCTTCCAAGAGATTGTTCAATGAGGTTCGTGGATGGAGGGAGATGATCTAGATGGAGTTTGCCCATGTTTCTTATAATTAGGCCTCTTCCTATGAAAATGAGGTGATGGATCTTCATTGATTGACTGCTTATGTATTGTATAAATGTCAGGAGGGTCAGATGGATGCTTATTCTTAAATGGGTGGGCCATTTTTCTATCCACCGTGTTGACTTGAAAAAAAATTTTTGGGTTCAGATGGATACTTGGTAGGTGTGAACACATTGAAAATGACTTGCTCATTTTGAACTTTCAAAATTAATTTCCTTTCCTGTGGCTAAAAATGGTCGGTCTAGAATGAGAGGTAACATTATATCTTCAGGCATATCCAAAACAATAAAATCAGCAGAGAGTATGAACTTGTCAACTTTCACAAGTACGTTTTCAACTATGCCTCTTGGATACTCTATAGATCTATGAGGGTAATTGTTGTTGCCTTAGGTTCTCCTAATCCTAATTTCTTAAAAATAAAGAGAGGCATCATACTTGCACCTAAATCACATAAAGCTTTATCAAAATAATAATTTTCAATAGTGCAAGATATATTAAAATTCCTTGGATCTTTTAGCTTTAGTGACAACTTATTTTGCAAGATGGTGGTGCAGTCCTCATTTAGCATTACAGTCTCATGCTCCTTAAATTTTCTTTTCTTGGACAATATTTCTTTCATAAATTTTGCATAAATCGGCATTTGTTCCAAAGCATCTGCAAAAGGAATGTTAATATGCAATTTCTTAAACACATCAAGAAATTTTAAAAATTACTTATCTAACGCTGAGGAAAAGAGATTGGAGGAACATAGGCCTTCGCTAGTGTTGATTGTTGAGGTTGTGATATTTCTGAACTTGCTGCCTTTGAAGCCTTAGTAGAGTCTTTATCTAGCTCCTCATCAACTTTCTTTACTTCTTTTTGTGGCTCATTAAGTTGTTTACACTCTAAAGTACAATCACATTCACGTGCTCCCATGTATTTGTCTCGATGTTGCTTAGCAGAGAGCCTTGTGGTCTGCTGGATAGTAAGTTTGCAATCTGACCCACTTGTACCTCAAGGTTCTGGATAGATGCAGCATGATTTGGAAAAGTTGTCTCGGTCTTGGTCATGAATTGAGACACGTTTGTTATAAGTTGAGAAAGAGCATCTTCAAAATTTGACTTCTTTTCTTGTGGTTAAAACTCCGGAGGTGGCATCAATGCATTCTGAGTATTGTTCCATGACAAATTTGGGTGGTTTCTCCAGCTTGGATTATACGTATTAGAATATGGGTTATCCTACTTCTTTTAGAAGTTAGACACATAATGAGTTTGTTCAGTAGATAATGGTGAAAAAGGACTTCTAACTTGTAGGGTGGGCAAAAAAGCACGGGCTCGCCCAAGCCCGCTCAATTTTCAAAAAATCAATTTATAAATTAAAATTAAATAAATAATAGAAAAATAAAAAATAAAACTTAAATCCCTAATTCATACGTCAATAATGATTCAAAAAACCTAAAATTATAATACTAAACTCTTTCTTAAGTGTTAATTAAATAAAAGGGTGCTTGAATTAGAAAATTTAGTATTAAAAGATTAAATTTCTAAGCATTTATTTGCTTTATTTTCATTATTTATTATTTTATTTTGAAATTTTCATGTTCTTTTATTTATTGTTGATTATAACAACTTATTGATTATTAATTTATTTCAAGTTTACAATAATTAAAAAATTAAAAAAAATAAATAAGTAAAGCCCTACCCCGATCCAAGCTCGGCCCAGGCTCGCACCCAGGCACTACTAACTTGGCAATGAACACTAGCATGATTCCTTCCAAATAATTCAAACACTTGAGGCTGAGTTTGAATATTCAGATTGTCCAGGTTGTTATGAATAGCAGTTATTTGTGCATATAAAGCATTGACAACATCAATATTACGGACTTCCACAGCTTTCTTTCGTATTGATCGTTCTAAAGACCATTGGTAATTATTAGAAGCCATCTTCTCTGATAATTCATAAGCTACTTCTGGTGTTTTTTCCATCAAAGCTGCTCATGCTGCAGCATCGATCATTGTTCTAGTTGTAGATCCCAATCCATTGTAAAATATCTGTACCTGAAGCCATACTAGTAGACCATGATGTCGGCATTTTCTTAGTTAGTAGATCTTTGTATTTTCCCATGCTTTATATAATGACTCCATCTCGAACTAAGCAAAGGTTGTGATTTCATTCCTCAACTTGGCTATTTTTGCTTTGGGAAAGAACTTTGCTAAAAACTTCTGCGCTAAACCATCCCATGTAGTGATTGTCCTACCAAGGAGCATGTCAACCACTCTTTTGCTTTATCCTTCAGTGAGAATGGGTAAGCCTTAGTTTACTAGAATTGTCCGAAACTCCATTTTACTTAAATGTGTCATAAATTTCCAAGATATTTGCAATATAAGCATTTGGATCATCATTTGGCATCCCAAAAAATTGGACTAGCGTCTGAATCATCTAGATTATAGTAGGTTTGATCTCAAAATTATTGGCTTGACAGTAGGTCAAGCAATGCTTGAGCATGTACTATTAATTATAGGAATGGCAGAATCTCTTAAAGGTTTTGCATTTGTTAGCATATATATTTCCATAATAATGATTTTGATGATAACAAACATGTTTTGAATTGGTTATTTTTAAAGATTTTTTAAATTGGATCAAAACTCTCTGGACATAAACGGCTTCCAGTTTAATCCAACTTGAAAATCGGTTATGCAAGGTGAGCTTTCTGGACACAAATGACTTCCAGCTTAATCCAACCTAGAAATTGGTTATTCAAGGTGAGCTCTCTAGAAACAAATAGCTTCCAACTTAATCAAACCTGGAAATCGGTTATGCAAGGTTAGCTTTCTGAACACAAATAGCTTTCACCTTAAGCCAACCTGTAAATTGGTTATGCAAAGCAAGCTCTCTGGAATCAAACGGCTTCTAGCTTAAGTCAACCTCGAATTCAGATATGCAGAGGAAGTTCTCTGGAATCAAATGGCTAACCGGATTTTCATAAAATATTGGCAACCAAATTTTTAAATAATCAGTTGGCGGCTACAACGGTAACCTTAAACGGGAAATCGGTTCCTACAAACCAGAAGCCGATTATGTCAATAAGTGAATAACAACTATTTTTCAGCTCCAACTATAAAAAGGCTCAATCAAATTCAAACAATATCGATTCTACTGTGATCATTGAGCTAACTACTGAGTATACAATCTTCCGTTAAGGTTTAAACTTGTTATTACTTAGTTGAATCACACTTTGGGCATTCATTTGTAATCAAACACATTGTGTGAGCAAAATTATTTTGTAAAATCCAGTTGAGTGATTGTAAGCGTTGGGAAACACTTGGGTGAAGAGATTTGGGATAATCTCTTTTTGTAAAGGTTTATTAACACCTTGGAAGTCAATTGTAAGCGTTGTTGAAGCCTTGGAAGCTTGCTTAGTGGAATCCTCAAGCCCAGTGAGCTTAGCTTGGAGGCATGGGCGTAGTTGAGGTTGGCCGTACCACGTAAAAATCCTTGTGTTCGATTCTCTCATCTTTTCACACTTTATAGTTTTTTATTGCCTCATTTATTATTGTTTTGAATTTATTTAAGATTTGCATTAATTTTTATTCAAGAATTGCAAAATTGTTCGAAATCTAATTCACCCCCCTCTTGGGTTGCATAGCTAGTATTTCATTTGGTATCAGAGCGAGGTGCTCTTATGTAGACTTAACCGTCTAGAGTTAAAGATCAAGGCAACCCAAAATGATTCTACCTTTAGGGAAGGTCAGTCCACCACTAGATCGCCGTTCTTTGATGGTAACAATTGTCTTAATTGTAAAACTAGAATTAGAATTTACTTGCAATCTTTAGATTACAAAATTTGGGAAATTGTTAATCATGGTCGATTCGTGCCCGTTACTAAAAATGAAAAATGGGAAGATATCCCTAAATCATCTCGTCAATGGAGTGAGGAAGAGAAGAAAAATTTGTCTCTAAACTCCAAAGTTATGAATGCCTTGTTTTGTGCCCTTGATAAGAAAGAATTTCATAGAGTGTTTAGTTGTAAGAGTGCACAAGAAATTTGAAACAAACTTGAGGTTGTCTATGAGGGGACAAACCAAGTTAAAGAGTCTAAGATTAGTAGATACACTAGACAATATGAATTGTTCCAAATAGAACAAAATGAAAGTGTTTATTCTATGTGTACTAGGTTTACGAAAATTGTGAACATATTAGGAGCCCTAGAAAAAATATTTTCGAATAGCGTAAAGGTTAAGAAAATTATTAGGTCATTGCCAACTGAATGGAGGCCTAAGAGAATTGCCATAGAGGAAGCTAAGTATTTAAATACCTTACCTATTGATGATTTGATTGGTTCTCTAATTTCTTCTCCAGAAGTCTTGGCAACTAAAAAAGGAAATGAAGAGAAAAAGATGAAAAGTATTGCTCTTAAAGCCTTAAAACATGAGAATGATGAAGAAAGCGAGCTCGATGATGAAGAGATAGAGATGATGGCCAAAAGATTTAGAAAATTCTTCAAGAAAAATAGTGAGTGGAGAAAATTTTGAAACTACAAGAATCAAAAGGAGAAGAAGGAGCCAATCACTTGCTATGAATACAAGAAGCCTAATACATTCGATCGGAATGCACTCTTCTTAACAAACTCAAGAAGAAGGCCATTATGGCTACATGGGATAACAACGATGAGGAAACAAGCGACAATGAGGATCATCAAGAAATATCGAACCTAGCTCCTATGGCGTTAGAGATGAATCGGTTAATGAACTTGATGAGGTAAGTGATTTCCCTACCTATGATGAATTATATGAAGCCTTTAAAGAATTGCATGATGATTGGATGAGAATAGAAAAAAGAATGCACACCTTGAAAAGAAAATGGTAAAGCTTTCTAATGAAAATAATTCTCTAAATGCTAAGATTACATTTTTAGAATTAGAGAATAAAAAGTTGCATGATGAATGTGTATGTTCCGAAGAAAGCATTTTTATTGAGCATGAGAATTCTATTGTTAATAATTTGAAGAATGAAAATGAAATGCTTAAGAAAAAGAATATTGAACTTTGTGAGATTGTTTTGAAGTATAAAAATGGGTAAAAGATAATGGATAAATTGCTTGGCTCATAAAAATGTGTGTTTGGCAAGGGAGGTATTGGCTATAAGTCAAACTTAAAACAAAAATTTTATAAGAACTACTTTGTGAAGAGTACTTCCATTAATGATAAAATTGCATGCCATTATTACAATCAAAATGGTTACATAAAAAATAGATATCCAGTTAAGAAAAATGTTTATTATGAAGTAAAATGTGTTTGGGTTCCAAAAGGAACCATTGCTAACATTCAAGGACCTAAAAAGATTTGGGTACCTAATACTTGAGACTTTTTCTGCAGGGCTTGGAAAAGAGGAAGAACAAATCGTACTTGGACAGTAGATGTTCAAGACATATGACAGGGGATTATTTTTGGTTCACAAGCTTTGCCAAGATTGAAAATGGTGAAGATGTTTCCTTTGAGGACAATTCAAAGGGGAAGATTCTCAGAATTGGTAATGTTGGTAAAGTTTCCACTACTTTCATTGAAAATGTATGTTTGGTTGAGAATTTGAAACATAACTTTATTAGTATTAGTAAATTATGTGATAAGGGTTATAGAGTTGTTCTTTTTATAAAACTAGATGGGTTATAGAGAGTGCATGTGATAGTAAAATTGTTGTTTGTTGGAAATAGATGTGGTAATGTGTATATCATTGATGAATGTGCATCTACCCATGATAAATGTTTTTCCGCATTACATAATGATAGTTGGATATGGCATAGAAGACTAGGACATGCAAGCATGGATTTGATTTCAAAGATTTCCAAAAATGATTTAGTTAAAGGTCTTCCTAAAATCAATTTTCAAAAAGATAAAATATGCAAAGCTTGCCAATTTGGAAAACAAATCAAAACCTTTTTCAAAAGGCAAAATCATATTTCTACTTCAAAACCACTTCAACTTCTTCATATAGACTTATTTGAACCTTATAGATATGCTAGTTTAATTGGTAAGTATTATGCATTTGTGATTGTTGATGATTTCTCTAAATTCTCATAGGTATTATTCTTAGCCAATATGGATGATGCCTTTGATGCTTTTAAAGTGTTTTATAAAAAAGTTCAAAATGAAAAGGGTTATGGCATTGCATGCATTAGGAGTGATCATGGAGGAGAATTTGAAAATCATGCATTTGAATGTTTTTACAATGAGCATGGCATTGAACATCAATTCTCTTCACTTAGGACTCCACAACAAAATAGAGTTATTGGGAGAAAGAATAAGTCTATTTAAGAAATGGGTAGGACCATGCTAAATGAAAATGTATTTCCTAAATATTTTTGGGCCGAAGCCGTCAACACCACATGTTATGTTTTAATCGAGTGTTGATAAGACCTACTCTTAATAAGACTCCCTATGAGCTTTGGAAAGATAGAAAATCCAACATTAGATATTTTAAAGTTTTTGGTTGTAAATGCTTCATCTTGAACACAAAAGATAATTTAAGAAAATTTGATCCTAAATCCGATGTTGGCATCTTTCTTGGGTATTCAAACTCAAGCAAAGCTTATAGAGTTTATAACAAAAGAACTTTAGTTGTGGAGGAGTCGATTCATGTTACGTTTGATGAGTCTAACCCCTCCTCTGTGGAGAAAGTTCTTGTTGATGATGATGCAGATGAAGAATTGCAAGAAGATTCATTGAATGATAAACAAAAGGATGCGCCTCCTGGAAATCAAGAGGAGCAACAAGAGAAACAAATGCGGAGCAAAGTGAAGGTACTTCCAAACACTCCTCGTGGAATGGAGGTATGTTTTTTTCACCCAAAAGATTTAATATTAGGTGATCCTTCCAGAGGAATAATTACTAGATCATCTTTTACAAACACTTGCGAGCACGCTGCATTCATTTCTCAAATTGAACCAAAATCCTTTTCGGATGCTGAAAACGATGAATTTTGGATTATGGCAATGCAAGAGGAGTTAAATCAATTTGAAAGAAATAATGTGTGGGAATTAGTTCTTAAACTGGAACATCAATCCATCATAAGTACAAAATGGGTATTTAAGAATAAGATGGATGAATCCGGAGTGGTTGTAAGAAATAAGGCTAGATTAGTGGCTCAAGGTTACAAACAAGAAGCAGGAATTGATTTTGATAAGACATTTGCACCTGTAGCCATATTAGAGTCCATTAGGATGCTATTAGCATTTGCATATCTCAATGATTTCATTTTATATCAAATGGATGTCAAGAGTGCATTTTTAAATGGTTATATTATGGAGGAAGTTTATGTAAAACAACCTCTTGATTTTGAAATTGCAAAATTTCCTAATGATGTTTATAAGTTATCAAAAGCGTTGTATGGTTTAAAACAAGCACCTAGAGCATGGTATGATAGGCTTAAAAATTTTTTGCTGGATAATGGCTTTTCAATGGTGCTTTTCAATGGTGCTTGTTTCAATGGTGCTTAATAACTCTCTTTATTAAGCATAGAAACAAAGATATACTTATTGTTCAAATTTATGTTGATGATATTATCTTTGGTTCTACTAATGAGTTGTTGTGTAAGGAACTTTCATCTTGTTTGAGCAAAGAATTTGAGATGAGCATGATGGGAGAGCTGAAGTACTTCCTTGGACTACAAATAAAACAATACAGATAAGGAAACTTCATCAATCAAGCCAAATATGTCAAAGATCTACTCAAAAGTTTTGGCATTGATGAGTCAAAGACCAAGAGTACTCCAATGAGCACAACAATTAAGCTTGACCAGGATGAAAAAGGTAAAGAGGTTGACATTAAAATGTATCGAGGTATGATAAGATGTTTACTTTACTTAACTACTAGTAGACCCGATATCATATTTAGCGTATATTTGTATGCAAGATTTCAATCATGTATTAATGAATCTCATTTGCTTGCTGTTAAAAGAATTTTTTGTTATTTGAGTAGCACCATTGATCTTGGCCTTTGGTATCTTAAGGGAACACACATGGATTTAACATATTATTTGGATGCTTTATTGGTTATAAGGTTGATAAGTAAAGTACTAGTGAAACATGTCACTTTCTCGGTCATTCTCTAGTCTTTTGGTTTAGCAAGAAACAGAATTCAGTTGCACTTTCAACCACAGAGGTTGAATATATTGCAGCAGAAAGTTGTTGTGCACAAGCGTTATGGATGAAATGAACCTTAGAGACTATGGTATTAATCTGGATTAATTGCTAGAAAATGTAGGATGGACTAATGCTTTGGTGATTGAGGAGAATGTGTATCCAAATTTGGTGAGGGTGTTTTACTCTAATATGAATATATCCGTCGAAAAATGATACCGTTTCATAACTCAAGTCGGGGAGTAGCTATAGAATTTGGGCTTGGGCTGCTTAATGAAATCTTAGGAACCCCAAAGGCCTAGAGATTTACTTTGCTAGGAAAGCCTTTCATTTCTTCGATTATTCCCATGTTGATGCCATTCGTAACATTTGTAGACGTGTAGATTTTTCTGATGACTTATGCAATCTTCATTTTCGTACTCAATGTTTATGTCTCCAGTCTTGTGTCCTAATTTGTATTCTTCAGGCTATTATCACTCCTATGTCAGGACATGTGGAGGAGCCTTCAAATAATGATGTTGCCTTTATTGATTGCATCCTTATGCGTCGACCTGTTAATGTAGGGTACATGCTTGTTAGTCATATGCTTAGTATGCCTGGTACGTTTGCCCATTCTCTTCTTTATGGTCATTTCATCACTAAGATACTTCACTCCTTTCAAGTACCCTTTCATGAACTAACTTTTGAGCCTACCAAACCAATGGGAGTAGAGATTGCTTATAGCTTGGGATTTGATTGGAGAGATGGGGCATGGGTGAAGACTAAGTGTGACAGGGCTAAACTTCTTGCACTAAGTGACGATCGTCCGTTAATTGATATTCTACCTCTTGAGGAGTTGCTTGACTTTGCCTTGATCTTGCGAGCTCCGTGCCGTGCTCCAGGTATATAGCCATCCGATCCTGTCTCTACTACACCTCCTCTCGAGACTACTTCCTCAGACGCCATCACTCTCCAGTAGTTTGTGGATGAGGTAAGGATGCTGTTTGTGCAGCAGCAGCAACTTCTTGACGGATAGCTACTTCTCTTTGAGCACTTCGGCATTCCGTATCCTTTTCCTCCTCCACCACCACCTCAGTAGTTTTATTTTCTGCTCTGCCTCTTATATTTGCACACCAACATTCTTTTTCATGACATTACATCTTTTGTTCATGACTTTCGGTTATTTGAATAATATAGACGACATTTCTAATTATTTCTAAATTACTTGTGTTGTGATTTTGGATATGATATGTCGAGCTAAATTATTTGTGTTGTGAATTTTTGTTCTGCAATATTTTGGTTTCTTGAGCTTGATAGGGGGAGCATATTGATATTGGTGTTTTTGCTGATGAAGGGGGAAATATTTTGATGTGTACTTTGGAAGTGTTTTGGATTTGAGGTTGAGTTGACTTATGACTATTTAGAAGTGTTTTAACATTTTGTATTTGAGGATATGTCTATTATTAAGGAGAGGTTCTACCGAAATTTTTACACACTCAACAAGGGTGATTCTCTATACTCATCTCTCTATTTCGTTCTCTTCTTTTTGATGATGAAGGGGGAGATATGTATATAAGAAAATGTGTTTAAATTTTCATGTATGATAAAGGGGTAGATAAGCATGTTTTCAAAATTTCATGCTAAATGGTTTTTTAAAACAATTTTTGTAGACAATGATTTATTAAGGGGAGCATATACTCAGGGGGAGCACTTAGGGGGAGTTCATATTTGTCGAAACATTATTTTAAGAAAGTTTGTCATCATAAAAAAGGGGGAGAATGTTAGCATATTTCTTTCCATAATAATGATTTTGAAGATAACAAACATGTTTTGAAATGATTATTTCTAAAGATGTTTTAAATTAGATCAAAACTCTCAAGCCAAAAATGTTTTAAAACATAGAAAAACTCTCTGGACACAAACGACTTCCAACTTAATCCAACCTGGAAACCAGTTATGCAAGGTGAGCTCTCTGGATGCAAATGGTTTCCAGTTTAATCCAACCTAGAAACCAGTTATGCAAGGTGAGCTCTCTGGACACAAACCAATGCAGCTTAATCCAAGGTGAGCTCTTTGGACACAAATGGCTTCCAACTTAAGCTAACCTAAAAACCAGTTATGCAAAGTAAGCTCTCTGCAATCAAACAGCTACCAGCTTAAGTCAACTTGGGATCTGGATATGCAGAGGAAGTTCCCTGGAATCAAATGTCTGATCGGATTTTCATAAATTGGAAACTGAATTTTTAAATAATCAGTTGGCGGCTACAATGGTAATCGTAAACGGGAAACCGGTTCGTACAACCAAGAAGCCAGTCATGGTCAAAACATGAATAACGGCTATTTTTCAGCTTTAACTATACAAAGGCTCAATCAAATTCAAACAATATTAATTCTATTGTGATCATTGAGCTGACTACTGAGTATACAATCTTCCATTAAGCTTTAAACTTGTTATTATTTAGTTAAATCACACTTTGGGCATTTATTTGTAATCAAACACATTGTGTGAGAGAAATTATTTTGCAATCCACTTTGTAAAATCCAAGTTGAGTGATTGTAAGTGTTAGGAAACACTTGGGTTAAGAGATTTGGGATAATCTCTTGCTGTAAAGGTTTATTGACACATTGGAAGTCAATTGTAAGCATTTGTTGAAGCCTTGGAGGTTTACTTAGTGGAATCCTCAAGCTCGGTGAGCTTGAAGGCGTGGACGTAGGCGAGGTTGGCCGAACCATGTAAAAATCCCTATGTTCGATTCTCTTATCCTTTCACTCCTTATATTTTTTGATTGCCTCATTTATTATTGTTTTGAATTTATTTAAGATTTGCATTAATTTTTATTCAAGAATTGCAAAATTGTTAGAAATCCAATTATCCCCCCTTCTTGGGTTGCATAGCTAGTATTTCGGCATCCCCATTTCCTTGTATTGCTTCTTTTGCCATGATTAGTTGTTACTCCTGCAAAGCTTCTCTCCCTTTCTTGTTAAGCCTTCTACATGTACGTTCAATCTCTAGATCAAAAGGCAATAAATCAAAGCTTCTCGCACGTCTCATAAATTTAAACCAGAAAATGAAAATAACAAGAATTAAAAATTAAAAAAATAAAATTCAAATTAAACTAAGGTTAGTTGTTATTGATACTAATCCAAACAATCCTTGGAAGAGTAAATTAACAAGTATACTAGTCGGCACAAGTAATATAATGAAGAGTAGAGTATTGTCCCACAGAGATTGTATATCATATTAGTTACCGAAATTATTCTAACCTTAATTTATGTGAACAATTGATTAAAATAAATTAGATTAAAAATTAAAATAGAATAAAGCAACGAAAGCAATTAAAAATTAAATAAAGATGCAAGCAGCAATAAAAATTATCAAGAGATTAAGACACTAGGCTATCCAATTTCAGCATAAGCAATTCAATTTAATCCTCCATCTATGGGATTAAAGATTATCAAGAGATCCCTCTCTCGAGTAATATA
The DNA here is from genome assembly GCA_030449835.1 of Clausena lansium. Taxonomy (NCBI): domain Eukaryota; kingdom Viridiplantae; phylum Streptophyta; class Magnoliopsida; order Sapindales; family Rutaceae; genus Clausena; species Clausena lansium. The sequence goes on from JASUUF010000038.1 coordinate 694,045, forward strand.
AAAAATACCTCACATATTAATCCAATATATCTCTATGTGAATTTAAATATACAAAGATCATGGAAATTCTTAGATAAAATTGCACGAATCAAGTTGGCACATCTCTATCTTTCGTTCAATTTATGGCATCTATTACATAGAGCAAAAACACATAAGTCTCCTCTCGATCTCGTTATGCATTATGAAATTATTCAGATATTGACCAGATATTTAAAAGTATTAAGAACAATAATGAACACTCAATCATGGAATAATAAACTAAAATTAACACAGATTTATGGAACTAAATCTTTATAGTTAGGCTACATCGTAGTCCTAATAAAATAAATTAGTTCATGGGAATATAAAGAGAATCCATAAATATTATAGAGTACATTTATGCACAACAATAGAGAAAAAGGAAAGAAAAACTCAAGAATCAATCTTGACTTGTCTCTGGATCTCTTGCGGTTGCTCTCGATTTTGCGGCTTCTCTTTCTCTTCCTCTTAACTTCTCTTTGTGCAACTGCTACTTCTCTTATTTATTTATTTATTTATTTTTTATTTCAGTTCTGTTCTCATATTTTTATGATAATCTTTGGCCTTCAAACCCTTAAAAGGATTATAAGCCAAGCCGCCACTTTAAGTTCATGCAAGCATGTGAAGCCCACATGAATCAAAGCCCATGCATTCATGGGACTTATACAAATAGCCAGTAAATCTATAAAATTATTTAGTAATAAATATAATTATTCTCCTTTAAGCATTATTCTTCCCTCTTTTCTTTCACAGTCCGTAATCATTTCCATTAAGCTCTAATTTGTTTCTTTATTTAAATTCTTTGTATTTGAATATTCTCAATATATACATACAATAATAAATATAAAAATTATGATAAAAATTAACATAATAAATTATATTTAATATAAAATTAAGTTAGGAAAGTATTAAAATATTACATAAATTATAAGCACATCAATGAAAATGAAGTGGACGATCAACCACTTGCTCACGACGAATATGAGTAGACGAGGCACATGAGAGAGAGGTTACATACATTTTCAACATTTTAATTAATTTAAAAATAATGATGTTTGATTTAATCAATTATACATATTTTTTTTTTGGTTTCTGGTCACAGACGAAATCAAAGCTTTCCTATGATTATATTATTCGTCAAATAGAGAGGATTGATCGTTCTATTATTGACATGAAAGAAAGGATAAATAAAATTATTTCTGATGCTGAGGCTAAGCGGAAGGAATAAAGGTAGCTTAGAAAAAAACATAGAGAATTTGCAAAATCTGTAATGGGGTTTATTAATTCATATAGTGACAATTCAGTCAAGCACTTCTATAGTGATACCCTGATGAGACGCTCGTTCATGGTAAGCAATTTAAGCAGTTACCACTTTTTTCATTACATTGAAACTACAGTGTCTAATAACAACAGTTATTACTGTTGAAAAGCCCTTGATAATGTTGGCAATCATTATGATCACACCTTGCTGTCATTGTATAATTAATATGGGGATCTAAATGATGACCGTGTGTAAATACTCTAGGAAGCACCTCTTGGTATAAGCAAATTCGACTGTCTGTATAGGACATCATATGTCCTTAAAAGTCCCTACTTACAAACTTACAAGTGAAGGAACATTAAGAGTCTCCTTACTATAGAACCGACGGAGGTCGAGATCGACGAAAGGATGAGTGTGGATATAAATCCACTAAGAGGAATGGAGGATTTCATGAGTTCGACCAGTAGTTTACTGGTAACATCATAGTTGATCGTGGCATCCAACAGTCAAAGAGAGTTTTTAGAATACTCTTGGGGAGAGAGTTAATGGGATGGTTAGGGGACAAGGTAATTCTTTTTAATCTTTATTTAATTTACTTCTAATGAACTTGTATATCTGACGCGTTTCTTTGTTCTCTAAACCATACCGATTGATAAGTGATAAATAGAAGCAATATCCTAATGCCTTATATCAGCGTTGCATGCATACAGATGTCTTTTTTGGGTAACAAGCTTAAACTTATAATCGTCGATTTACTATACTATAACAAAGCATAACATTTATTTATTTTCTTGTAATGAGTTGAATAGGTTTTCTTGAGGGCTTAGTGGAATAAAGGTGATTGTGATCTAGATTCATTAGGCTATACTAGGCTTAATAGCTACATTGATGGTCGTGAAGACAAGAAATCAAAGCCGTTCGCGGAAGTTGATATAGTGTGTATTACTACACAATTCACTGTAGTTCCCTTTGTATTTAGACATAATAATGTTGGATAATTTCACTTTTTACCATATGCAGGTTTTCACTCCAATTAATTTAGATGATAATCATTGGGTAGTAGCCCGAGTAAACCTTCGTCGCAAGCAGATCTTTATCTACGACTCAATGAATTTCGAGATGACAAAACATATACTCAGCTATTCAAGCCACTTCAAGTTATTCTTCCTCGATGGCTACAAGATGTTGGATTTTACGACATCCAACCGAACTTGTAGAGTACAGAGCCTTGGAAACTCACAATCGTTAAGGATTTGCCACAATAAGAGCCCGATAGTGGTGATTGTGGGGTGTTTATATCAATGTTTATGATGTATTTAATATTCATGCTACGAATTGATTTTAACAGTAGTTATGGGCAATTCTTTAGGAGGAAGATTGTCGTTGACATATTTGATGGGGATATTAGGTTGTAAATGGCATGTGTAAACAATTGCAATATGAATTAATTCATTTTATATTCATTTTCACAAATCTCAAACACTTAGCTATGAATATCTCATACGAGCTCAAAATATTAATAGCATGCTAATTTGAATTGTCGAACACATAATAAACATAAGAGTTTAAAACATTAATAGGCTGCTAATTTGGATTCGATGCAATGGGATTCTTATATCTTTTTTGGTTATGCCCTCATTCCTTGCATTGAGAACACATCACAGTTCTCCGTGATAAATCCTTACCAGCATATGGTATTCTAAGCTCTGGCTGATGACCCGGAGGTGGTTTTTCTATTGGTAGGTTTACCTTCAAGTGTTGAATGTGTGGTGGAACTTCCCAAGAACTGACGTCGCCAACCGGATTGACTGGTACTGCATATGCCTTCAATAATGATTCCTTGTAGTAAAAGTAAGAACAAAGACCTATTTAATCCATTCAAGCATGTAGACAGACAGTTATTGCATGAGCACAGACAAGTTGATCAAGTTGGAATACTCTACAACTACAAGTTCCGTGACTTATGTCAACTAACCCTTTCTTGACACCACCACCCCAAGCTTGGAATTTATGCTTAGACATAGGAAATTTTTTCTGTAGGACGAACATTCATTCTTTTAGCTTGATCTTTTCTGTTAGATGCCATTTTGTCTGCCCACACTGTTAAAGAAGTACTCATCGATTATGCCACCCTTTTCCTATCGCAAAACCATTGTTGCAATGTTTTTCTAAAGTGGTCAAACAGATGAGTTATAGGAAATTTTTGCGATTCCCTCATAAAAGAATTCACGTTCTTCACCATGTTGGTGGTTACAATGCTGTACCTCCTACCATCGAATTGAGATCGAGCCCAATTACACGTGCCCATATTATTCTATAAGTAATCAGCTACCCTTGAATGCATCCCCGTAACCCATTAAGCTACGTTCTAAACTCTTCACATCCATATTCCTTTACTGAGTTTATAAATGCAGGCTCAGACTTATCCCAAAGAGATTTTGACATCCTGTATTTCGACTTTAAGTTACCTTTGACATGGTAGAAGCAAACGGCATGGGTGGCACTACGAAATATCTTTATAACTGCTTTCTGAAAGGAATTACATCGATCGGAGATAATTACTAAATCTAGAACATCACCAATTACTCAATGCAAATTCATCATAAACCATTCTCAAGAATCATTGTTTTCGAAATCCGCACTCCCAATAGCTAGCAAATACAATTGATTATTTCCATCCAAGGATGTTGCAACAAACATTATTCCACGATATAACCCTTTGAGATGAGTGCCATCTACTGCAATCACTGACCTGATGCACTGCAAAAAACCATTGATGCAAGATCCAATAGCCACAAAATAGTAGAAGAAATTATTATTGCCATCTAAATTCAGTGTAGTTATTGTACCCTCATTTTCCTTCTCCAAAACATGAGAATATTTCAGAAGTAAGTTATATAATTCCGATACTTCATATAATTCCGATACTTCCTTGTATCACCTCAAGAGCAAATTCTCTAGCCCGATATGCCTCCTAGTATGATAAGCAAATATTCTACTCCTGTTACATGTATGTTATGATGTCATTTAAAGTGTATATCCGCTTCTCCAAAATAAATTTTTCTACGATAATATGACCGATAACTCTACTCCTTGCTTGATGAAGGCCCTATGGCTCATTACAACAAGTGTGTGTCTTGCCACATCTCATCACTACCAAACATACATTTTCTTGATTTGATGCTCTCTTTGCTCAAAGATGCCATTTACCTAATATTGAAGTACAATGCGCCTCGAAACGTGTCATGTGGACCTTGCAGCCTTAGAATCGAACTTATCCCTCAAGGAAACTTTGCGTAGTTCCAATATTAAATTATATTTAGAATCGCGCCCTACAAATATCAACCTAATATTGTCAAAGTCCGGAGCAACCAAGTGGACCTTACAAGCAGGTCAATTGTTACACCCTTCTAATGGGGCCTTAGAATCGAACTTATCCCTCAAGGAAACTTTGCGTAGTTCCAATATTAAATTATATTTAGAATCGAACAACTTGCCCATACAAATATCATTAGACCTAATATTTTAAACAAAGTCTTGGGTATCCGGATCCGCATCAACATGATGGGCTTAATATTCCTTAACAATTAAATCAAGTCTAATAAATATGGTATCAAGCACTTAAGCCTAGACAAGATTAACTATCCGTCGACGAAAAGTGCAATACATAAATTAGAGAAGGTTAATTGTTACAGCCTACTCAATTTGGGGCCTGGGAATAGAAAACAAGAAGGAGAGAGAATTTTACAAAACAAGCTCAAAAATGGATTCAGGGGTGTCAAATTGGTCCATGATACTCATTTGGAGACAAATATTCCCTATCATTGCTTTGAACACATCTAGACCCTCATCAAGCACACCATCCCAATCATTGCAAGTATTATCCAAATGATCATCATAATCATCATCATCAATATGAGCATAAAAAAAATCATCTTCCCAATCATCAATTGGGCCATGGTATGATTCAACATTAATGCTACATGAACTGACGTACGTGTGACAGCGATGTATTGAATTCGTGTCATTAATGGGATCATCATTATATTCAAAAAAGATGAGATAACCATAAAATACTTAAATTATAATAACATACAAACAATTAAAGTGCAAGGGACTTAAATACATAAAAGTAGGGATGTTAGTGAGACTTGAAGCGTAACATGATGATTTTATCCTATATAAATACACACTTTCTAGCACTCAACAATCATCATAATCATCATCATCAATTGGGCCATGGTATGATTCAACATTAATGCTATCTGCTGCTGTATTATTCGTGTCATTAATGGGATCATCATTATATTGGAAAGGAGATAACCTTGTTGCAGTGATGTGGTCAGTGGTAACACCTCTTCTTCAATAGCCGCTAGCGTGATGCGGTTCTCTTTTTCAACATGCTCTTGATTTGTTACTTTAAGGGACTTGGTAACAAAAATAGGGATACACCCCTCGTTCACCGCTGTTAATTTTATACAATAGATATTAGTGTGCAAGTGAACACAACTAGTAGTGAAGTGATGAGTATTAAGATCATTTGTACAGGTATTGATGTTATCAGACTAGCTATAGAAATCTATTTAGTACAATTCTTAAGGTTATAATAAAATCTAATTTAAAATAACGAAGTAATTTAAGAGTCTAATAAAACTAATTAAGCAACAAATTAAAAGTAATCAAAGGAAAACAAACATCAAACATAAGAATATAATCAATGGCTATTAGGGAGTTAGATGTCTAAACTCACTTAATGACTATTGACTGTTCAGCAAATTAAGTACGGCCGCTACAGTATCTACTACAGCACTAGGCATAATTCCTCATACTTCATCAGCTGTAGCATGTTGGATATCTTACATCTATATGCAATAACAGTGACCAGTTGTTAAGCTAACATTAGATATAGTATTATACGTTCAGGATTCTATTGACCCTATAAGGTAAATCCCTATGTCTAATTCTTCACTAATTCTAGATCAAGCATGACCTTATTCAAATTGATAATAAATCAATTAAGGAAACTTAAGCTAAAACCATGTATTGCTATTGTTGTTTTTATGCAATAGGTTGTCAATGTGCAAGTGTACACAACAAGTAATAAAGTAGTGAGTATTGAGATCGTCTCCACAGGGATTGGTGTTATCAACCTTGCTACAACAAGCCTATTCAATGCAATTACGAATTATTCAAATAAAAGTAATGAAAATTAATTAACTAAAGTACAATCAAAATTTAAGATCGAGTAAACTAAGATTTAATAAAATAAACAAACGTAAAAAAAATGAGAAGTAATTAATGATTGAAGTGTAGTTAGGGAATCTAAACTCACTTAATGACTATTGACTTGTTAAACAAAGTTAGATCTAGTTGCTATAGCATCGTCTACAGCACTGGGCAAATTCTTTATGTATCCTCATCTTTCGCTTGTTGGATATCTTATACCTATATGCAACTCAACAATGACCAGTTGCAAAACCACATCTAGATATAGCATTAAACGTCCTTGGATCTATAAACCGTACAAGGTGAATCCCTATGTCTAGTTTTTCACTAATCCTAGATTAAACATGGCCCTATTCAAATTGATATTAAACCAATTAAGGAAAGTTCAATCTAGAATCATGTATTGCTTTGATTTATTTCCACTAAGGCGTCCCTTTTGAGGATAAAACCTAGCTTGTATTTCTAAATGGGTGGTCAGCTGAAATAGAAAATTAAATAAGCACAATCAAAACAAAATGCTGTAGCAGACATTGAAGTAACAATTATAGAAGTCAAATCATCATTAAGATCATCTAAACCCCAACTACATATAAATTTAGTTCATGCTAAATAAATAAATAAAAGCACATTTCGGTTTAGCCATTAAAAACATCATCAAAAGAATTAAATAGGAAGTTAAAGATTCAAAGAACTAAATCCTAGAGAGGCACTCTTGATGAATTCCGATATGAACTTCTCCTCCTCTCTATTTCACAGTTTTAGCCCTTGAATTCTTCTTCTTCTTTTTTCATTTCCTTGATGTGCAAGGAGTTTTTGAGTGTGTGACGGCTCCTCCCTTTCCTTCTATTTATATATTTAGGGTTCTCCAAAAAGGCAAGTAGATCTCCATATATCCTTAGGATTCTAGGAAAGGATCTTTGACTATTATTAAGATTCTATATATCATTATCTTTTTCTAATCATGAAAGATCTTTTCCTTTAGATTAATGCATGCCACGTCTGCCCTATTTTGTCTACCAAATAATAATCAGCCGTAGAAAATTTAGTTACTTAACCCACACACATTCGCGTTTTATGTGCTACAGGAGTTGCTGTAGTAACTAGTGCTACGGCAATGTCTACAACATATTCTCTGCATCAGACTTGATTTATTTTTTCTGCAATTAAGCTCTTTGAGCCTCTATTGTTGCAGCATCCATCTCTATAACTTAAGCTCTTTGGTTACCTACAATAATTCACTTAATTAGAGCACATATTGACCTAAAATATAAAAAATTATTAAAACTAAACCTAATTAGATACTCATGCAAAATGCAACTAAAAATTAAATAAAAACTTATCATTAACTCTCTAAGTAATATTAATTTAAACCTAAAAATGTCATGATAACTCTCATTTCATAGAGTTTTCAATTACTTTGATTTGTTCCACTAAGTAGTCCTTTTCGAGGATATTCCTTAGCTACTATCCAATAAATGTGTGGTCAGCTGAAATAGAGAATTGCAATAATTACAATTAAAACAATGTGCCGTAGTAAACACAAAGCAATAATCATATATAAGTCAATCAACCATTAAGTTTGTTTAAAACCCAACTACATAAAAATTCAGTTCATACTTAATAAACAAATAGCAACAATATTCAAGGTAGCCAAAAAAAAAAACATTCTCAAGAAAAATAAAGGCAAGAGAGTAAAGACTATTAAAGCAAAAGTTGCAATGCCGAGAAGCCTTTTTGAATCCTATGCGAGATGCCCTTCTTCTCCACTGAATTCTTCTGTAGCCCTCAGCTCTCTCTTTGTTTCTGCCTTTTCCTTATTGATTCAGGTTTTTATGTTGTGTATGGCAGCTCCCCATTTTGTTTCTTGACATGCAATCCTTTTTATAACATGTAAATTAGGGCAACTTCTAAAAGAGGCTTGCAAATCTTGATAAATCTCCAGTATTCTTGAGTTGCATGCTATCAGTTTTGCCTGCCACGTTAGCCCTATTCTTGTCCACAATTGAGTTTATTAGTCTTAAATTTACGCGCTATAGGATTGCTGCAGCGTCTCTGCAACATTATCTCTAGTGCAACTTGAATTATTATTGCAGATCTTGAATTATGCACTTCAGTTCAACATAATTAGTCAGCTGCAACATAAATTAGTGCAACATAAATGTGTGGTCAGCTGCAACATAATCATAATTAGTGCAACTTGAATTATGCACTTCAGTTCTTTGCTATTCCTTGCAATTTTGTTGTTGCAGCATCCATCCATAAAATTTGAGCTGTTTAATCACCTACCATAATACACCTAATAAGTACACATAATGATCTAAAATTTATTAAATTATTATAATGCAGCTTAATTAAATACTTATGCAAAACATAACTAAGAATAACATAGAAATTCATTATTGACTCTCTAAGTAATACTGATTTAAGCCTAAAAGTGCCATGATAACTCTCATTTCATAGAGTTATCACACCCCTAAAGTTAAACCATTACTTGTCCTCAAGTATTGACAACAACACTAACACAACAGTCTCACAATCATGCAAATAACAATTTTAGATATGTCATCTAGATTGCTTTGACTCATCAACCCTCAGACTTCATTCCTAAACACACAAAAATTACCAACAGCAGCTTCAGCTCTAGATTTTAGGTTCAATTCTGTCCAAAGTATGTGTGTGTTAATTTGATCAAATTCGGAGTTGCTGCAGCATCAATCAAGCTTTAGATACTTCATAAAGATAACACACTAAGAACCTTTTCATCTAATAGGGAACAAGGGTTATAAAGAGTTAGCAACTGTGCTATTGCAATAATTATTCATGAATTTTTTTTTAAAAAAAATTTTTTTACCCTTCAGTGCAACATCAACCTTTCATGCGAATGCCTAACAGGGGTACTGCTGACACCCAATTACTTGTTTAATGTACAAATCAAGGTTGCTACATCAATAACATCCAAGATGCTACAACATTGTCTTATCTTTAGATACCCTTTACTCAAGGCTGAACATGGAGCTCATGAATAAACCTGGCTACTTAGTTTCCTAGGTAAAGGACCTTTTTTTCCCATGAGTTGCTATAGCAATGCTCATAACTCCTGCTGCCTTTTTATTCAAGTCTGCATATGGGGTGCATACATAGCCTTGGTTACTCAACAACTGAGCTATTGGAACAAAGTTTATTCTAATTCTAGCACAATTGAAAAAGATAATTCCTTCTTATCCCCCAAACTTAAGTTATTTATAATCTAAAAATGTTGAAAGTCTCTATATTGTTCAACATGATGTTGCTACTGCAGACTCACAAAACTCAACCAAAGCTTTAAGTGTTAAGACAGAGTTTCACGCTTCATCTTTACACTGTCTGTACTCAAAGGTAACTCATCCTACATTTCATTATTCAATTCATCCTCATTGGGTTTGAACAATTGCTAGATAGTAAGAGCTACACATTAACACACTCAACACAAACATCTTTATTCATGATGACATTACATAATAAGACATTACATTATAACACAAAACCCCCCAAAACTTGAGAAGTGCTGTGTCCTCACAAGCACACAACATCAAGTAAAGCATTCAAGCATACAACATAAACTTAAACAAAACTGTAAAATAAATGAGATAACGAAAAATAAAGAAAAGAACAGAAAAAGAAAAAGTTTAAAGATTTCAAATTGGCTGGTAGGGGACACTCCCATGTTGTTTGAAATTATACTGCAACATTGGTGGAGCAAGGTTATTTCTTTTAGGATTCACTTCTCGAACTTTTTTTAGAAGACCCGAATGTTGCAGCAGACTGCTTCTTATTAGGACTAAGGCGATCCAACAGCTGTGGGTAATTTTTTCTTTGGTTTCTTTGGCTCTGGGTCTTCTGGTGCCTGCAAGGTTGCTGTAGCTCTAGAGGTTGGTGCCCCTTTGCACTTGCTAGAAACCTTGGGAGTTGTGGCTAGAGGTTTGGTTGGAGTTGCTTTAGTCGTTGGAGTATGAGAGGTTGCTACAGCAGGCTTCTCAACTGTAATTACCACAATCATTGCCCATAGCTCTGTCTTTGTTCTTTTGTTGTGGTACTCTTACGGATACCTTCCTCAATCTCTGTATTAATATCCTCTTTGTCCTTTTCCTCTGACTCCTCTTCGACCACAATTATATGCTTCCCCTTTGGTTTTAGAGGTACCACATTGTGTTCCCCACCTTTTTCTTCCCTAGCTCTCTCAGTTTACTATTCATCGACACTCTCAGTTTCTGCTTCTTCACTTTCTAATTCATCTTCTTCACCTCTCTCTCCTTCTTTTTCTGGTAGCTGCTCCTCTTTCGAGTCTTCTCTACTCTGCTCATTTCGCTAGTTTCTAAGGTATCTTTGGCTTGTGTTGTTGATACTTTTTTTGATGGAGCAACCCCTTCTGGTAGAGTATCCTGATCTATTGGTACAGCCTATTTTTTTTTTATTCTTGGAAATCAAACTGCTGAAGCAAAGAGTCAGGAAAATTTACACATTTGCTCTTCATAAACCATGCAAATTGATGCTTCCGGTTTTCGAGATGCATCAAGTATGCCTAAAATTTTTTATTTTCCTCTTTCTGTGCTTCCACACATTCGTAAATGCTTTTGATCAGATCGCTTAGCAATTGGTCAATCTCAACTGTTGGTTCTGTGGCAGCAGCAGGATGCTATTCTGAGGGTGCTAAAGTAGTAGGTTCTCCAGCAATGGGTTCAACTGTTATAGCAGTCAGGGCCCCGTCTTTCTTAATTCTCTCATCATTTTGAGTAATTTCAACACCAGAAAGCTCACAAATTCCAATTAGTAGAGATGTGAATAAGAGAGCAGCAGATTTTTGCTTTCTAATAGAACGGTCCCTGATTTAATCACCTTTCCCACATCAATTTTCATGCCTTTGATTATAGCATAGAGGAGTAAAAGTTGGTCTTGTGAAACCGTGGTTGTGTGTGTGGTGGGCATAAACCGAGACTTCAGAAATTTGACCCACACCATTGCAATAGGTTTAAGGTCAATCCTATTCACAACTTGGCTTTCTCATTAGCCCATCCAGGCTTCGTGGTCTTGTTATAGCTATAACATTAGCATATTTAATGGTGTTACATTGCCATTATGTGACACTAGCACAAGTTGTGTAGGTGAAAGATTGCTAGGAACTCTGAATACTGGTGTACCACAACCATGATATCTTATTTGTTGTGTGTTTTACCTTTTGCATTGTTGTGCAAGTCGTCAATTCCATTGGATACTTGTTATTGTAATAGATTAATGGTGTGAGTTTGATATGATTTTTGTATTTCTCTGCTGTACATTAATAAATTGTTATGTTTTCAGGCTGTCAGAGATCAACTAGTGATGTTTGAAACATTTAATATCTCGGGGTTCTATTCTTCAGAACAAGTCTCTTTATACTGTCAGACGAATCTCAAGATGCACTGTTGATATTGGCCTTGGGAAAATTGGTTTGTGTACCAATGTATCTTGCCTAATGAAGTTATTGTATTTTTTTTCTAATGTGTTGGACTTTGTGCATGTGCACATGTTTAAGATTGGCATGATATAGTGAGCTTTGAATATGATAGCATAACATTGTTTGACCTTTCTGCCAGTCATATCAGCCTAGTCACTTGTGTTTTAACTCTTTTCACCATAATACAAACTACTCAATTCGTTTGCTCTAATTGTTGTTAAAACGGCTCTTGTGCATGCTAAATTTGTGCGCTAAAGATTCACTGTTGGTTCATCAAGTTTTTAAGATTGTAGTAAACTGTTTGGACTTGCAAAGATATCAATGACCAGCGAGTTACCTTCATCAGGAGTGAGTGGTTCTTGATTCCAATGAACATTAAATCAATTTAAAAAATTACTTTATGGTGACACCAGCACTAACTTAGTTTTGCTCAGAACTAGCATTGAGTTAGTTAGGTTAATGTAAAGGTCTGGAGGTCCATATGTATTGAAAACCTTAAGGCCTAATACTAACTACAAAGTTGGTTATCCTTAAAACCTGTCTCTTAATGCTTCCCTTGCCTTTGGTTACTTTTGTATCCCAATTCCATGAGCCTTAATAGCCTTAGAATCTGTGCAAGTTGATATTTAGCTCTATAGATAATTCTAGTTGTGTTACCTATTTTGATTTTTCTCTATTTTGATAACATTGGTAAATTGTTACTATGTAGCCTTATGTTCTATCCAATTAGTGAATTTGAATCATTGAATACAGTTGCCACATTACTCATTTGACTCCTTAGTGACATGCAAAATTGTTTCCTTTATCACCAGATATTGCTCCAGTAATTGAATAAAGTGCTATTCAGTACATTGCCTCAAGAAGATTTGAGGTTGGAGGTATGGAGTTGACAAAGTTACTTGCTCAAGAACTTGGTAAAACTAATACTTTAGTGAATCTCAGCCTCTCTGATGTTGGGAAATTGAAAGAACAATTCTCATGTTGAGCTGAAGATGAGCTTGCAGTTTGTTTCGTAAGTTTTAATTTCCATTTAAAGTGCTGTTGAAGATGATATTGTTGCTGGAAGTCTTGCTAAAAGTCTTGCTGTTGGAGTACTTGCATTAATCTTCTGAAGTTTTGTTGGGCAACTTAGCTTGGTGGCTGGAATTCTTATTGCTTTTCTTAGAGTTTGATAATGTAACTATTATTTTATAATTTGGGACGGTTTTTTCAATTTGGGATGTTTTATTATGTATTGATGGTGATCACATTAGATATTAGATTTATTTCTTTTGAAATTAATTTTTTGGATTGAATGAATGTTAATTAATATTAATTATTTTTTTATGATATAATATAAATTAATTAAATTTATAAACAGGAATTCACCAATAAATTATAATATAATATAAATTTAAACAAATCAAAACTTTATGATGGGAAAAAGCCATCATACATTCTATCATAAAAAATTTCTCCCCAAAATTGAAAAATAAACTCACAAATGATAATTGAATTTCACGCCAAAATTTGAAAACATTGACACAAAAATTTATATAAATTCAAATTTTAATTTAATTTTTTTTTACATTAAAATATTGTGTGACGGATATATGACAGTGAAATACCATCATGAATTTATGACGAAAAATATTCTATCATAAATTAATGACATGTACATAGATGACAGATGTATTGTCTGTCATGAACTCCCTTTTATGACAGTTATTTCCCGTCATCTATTGCCTATTTTCTTGTAGTGCACCTTTCTTAGGAACACATACGAACTATCTGATATTAGGTAAATGATACCAGCATCTAGCCATTTAATAATCTCTTTCTTCACTCTTCCTTCATGATGGGATTCAGTCTTCTTTGTTGCTCTACAGAGTTGCTATAGTAATCTTCCAGCAGAATTTTGTGCATGCATATGGAGGGGCTTATTCCTTTAATGTCAGCCATGGTCCATCCAATAACCTTTTTGTGTTTCCCCAACACAGTTACTAAATTTTTTTCTTGTTCTGCATTCAAAGAAGATAAGATGATTACTGGAAGTATATTATTTTCACCAAGATAAACATATTTTAAATGTAAAGATAAAGGTTTTAATTCTAAAATAGGGGTGATTCAAAAGATGGTTTAGAAGGCTTTACTTCCATGTTTGAAATATTAAGAGATTTAAAGTGCTTGTCAGTTCTGAAAGGTTGCGTCTCTCCTAACCATGCTATGTCATCTAGCTCATGGTCTTCATCTTCAAGTTCTTCAAATGTTACAGCATTGATTTCTTCTGTACTGCAGTGAAAGTCTCTACTATAGCAAAGTCTACAACACTCACAAAATTACATTCTTCCACCTTATCCGGACTCTTTAGCATCCAGCACATTAAATGTAACTTACTGATCATTAAACCTCATGGTCAATTTTCCTTTTTGCACATCAATTAGGGGGGTCTTCCCAAAATGAATGGTATTTCTTTATCTGCCTCAAAATCTAAGACTATAAAATCAACTAAAAATATGAACTTATCTACTTTTACTAGTACATCTTCAATCTTTCCTTCTAGAGAGGCATGAGATCTGTCAGCAAGTTGTAAAGTTACTGTTGTAGGTCTAACTTCTCCAACTCCTAATTGTTTAAATGCTATAGCGGCATAAGATTGATGCTGGCTCCTAAATAACAATGTGCTTTACCACTATATTTAGTTCCTATGGTGCATGGTATCGTGAAGCTCTCTAGATCTTTCAATTTCTGAGGCATTATGTTATGAAGCATGTGACTACACTTTTGTTTTAAAGTAATTGTTTCAAACTCTCCCAACCTTCTTTTCTTTGTCAATATATCCTTAAAAAACTTCACATAATTCGGCATTTGCTCCAGAGCTTTCACAAAAGGAATGTTGATATGTAGTTACTTAAGTGCGTCTAAGAATTTGTTGAATTACTTGTCTTCCTTTTACTTCTGAAATCTTTGAGGAAATGGAGGTGGATGCTCGAACTACTGTGCTGTAGCAGGTTGTGAAACCTGCTTGTCTATTGCATTGCTCTGAGTTGGTGTTGTAGCATTGGCATTAACATGTGCTAGATCTTCAATTTTTGTTTTTGCTAGAGCATGGCTGTTCTCACTAGTGTGCTGTGTAGTGGAGGGTAATGGTTCCTCTTCAACTTGAATGTCTTCAAGGTTTAAGGTGGGCTCGACTCTTCTTTTTTATGCACCTACTAAAATGTGTACGTCTTTCCCTAATTTTAAGCTGATGACTTTACAATGTTCTTTCTTTCTTGGATACTCTGTATTGCTTGGTAAACTGCCTTGTGTTCTGTTGTTTAATGCTGTAGCAAGCTGTCCCACTTGATTTTCTAAATTTCTCAATGATACTGCCTGACTTTGGATGACCGCTTCATTTTTCACAATGTATTCTTTAAACAACGCTTCAAATGAGCTAAATTGATCACTGCTAGTGCTTCTTAGTCCTTGATTTTGCTGATGAAATCCAGGTCTGTTCTGTCCACTGGGTGCTGTTGATTCTGATGCTGATCTCCCCAAGAGAAGTTTTGGTGCTACCTCCATCCTGGGTTCTATGTATTTGAATACGGATTGTTCTGTCTGTTGAAATTCCCCACATAGTTAACTGAAGCAGGATTTCCTAGACAATTATCAAACAAATGCCCTTCTCCAGAATAAATACACGATGCCTCTGCAATTTAATTGACAGTTGCTGGAGCAATAGACATAGCTTTTACCATATTTATCAACAAAGCTACTTGAGTTGGTAATGCTGTCAATGCATCTACATTATGAACTCCTGCTGGTCCTCTTGCTGCAGTTTGTCAGGTAGATAGCCATTGATAATTTTTAATAGCTATCCTCTCCAAAATCTCATAAGCCTCATTGTAAGACTTTGGCAACAAAGCCCCATTTGCTGAAGCATCTACTATTAATCTAGTGCTTAGATTCAAACCATTGTAAAAGATTTCCAATTGAATGCAGTAAGAAATACCATGATGAGGACATTTCCTAAGCAATTCCTTGAATCTTTCCCTTACATTATATAAACTCTCATCTTCCAATTGTTGGAAGGATATGATTTCATTTCTCAACTTCGCATTTGTTGAGTGCTAGAAAGTGTGTATTTATAAAGGATAAAATCGTCATGTTACACTTCAAGTCTCACTAACATCCCTACTTTTATGTATTTAAGTCCATTGCACTTTATTTGTGTGTGTTTTATTATAATTTAAGTATTTTATGTATTTCAGGGGTATTCTGGTCATTTCACAATTAACTAGACATCAGACAGCAAAACGGATAATATTTTTGAACTCAGTGCAGTTGAAAACCTTAGAAGAAGCATAAAAGGATACACGACACTGTTCATGTATACGTATTGTATTGGATCAATGATGTGGCGTTGACTGATAATGTGACATTGACTGACAATATGGCATTGACCGATGATGCGGCGTTGACCGATGACGTGGCAATATTCAATTGAACTAATGATGTGGCATTGACTGCTTATGTGGTGTTGACCGATGACATGGTTGTATTTTATTGGACAGAAAATAAGCTTACGATACAAGCGATACATTGAATCAAGGTTGTTGACTTTGATATTGACTAATGATGTGGCAGAAAATTATTGGACGAAAGAATTGGCTTAAGTTACATGCGACACACTGAATCACAGTTGCTGATGATATGTTCCAAGCAATCAGAGCTTGCCACGTGGCGCAATCATGAGCATCCGAATTGATTTCATCCGATAGCCATGATTTACTCATTGTATCTATAAAAAAGGGGCTCCCCTCCCCCTTAATTTGACACGCTTGAATCTATTTTTGAGCTCCAATTTTGTAAAATTCCCTCTCATTCTTGTATTTCTATGTATTTTAATATAATGACCATTTTACCCATAGTTCAAATAATGAGTAGCTAATTTTCTTTCAAGCTAATGGTGAAGTCTCAACATGTTCCATGGGCTTAATTTGGTAAATTTACTTTCTTTCCCCCTCTAATTTATGTCGTTGTTTTGACTTTTCGTCGATAGATAGTAATAATCTTGTCTAGATTTTGCACCGGTACTACTGTCTTCGTAGTGCAAGGTTATTACTGTCTGGTACGATAAGCATCTAGCACCATATTTATTAGAGTGAGATTCATGAGGAGTGGATACCCCCCTGATTTAATTGGCACTAATAAGGAATATTAAGCCCATGGTACAACGTTAAGTGTGGATCCAAAGACCCAAGTGCTTTATTTACATAGTTTAATCGCTAATTTATTCCGCCATATTAATTTAAATTTAGGATAAATATATCAATACCTTCACCACAAGTCCAACTCTCCAATTAGAAAATTAACCCTACGCATAATTAAAAACCACCTCCTCGTGGGATCGACACTCGTCACCATTAATCTATACTACAATAGATTCGTGCGCTTGCGAGTTCAATAAAAATTTGCACAACAGCATTTTTGGTAGGCGAAAAGTACTTCATCAAGAACTTATCAGGCAAATCATTCCATGTGGCAATGGAATCAAGTGGTAATGAATTTAACCAAGCTCTTGCTCTGTCCCTCAAAGAAAATAGAAAAAAGTCTTAACCTTATTGCTTCTTGTGTTGCTCCAGCAATCTTGAAAGCATCACTCACCTCCAAAAATAGTTTCAGATGGAAATGAGGATCTTCTTATGGTAATCCATTAAATTGCCCCACTGTTTGCAACATCTGAAACATTATCGGTTTAAGCTCGAAATTAGCAGCTTGTACTGCGGGTCTAATTATTCCAGGATTGATGCCCTGAGGAGTTAACACTGCATAATCTCTGATAGCTCTGTCTCTATTATATGCCATAGCAATTATATTATGATTTCCTAGTTGCCCTTGAATATTTTTCCCATTATGACCTTCTTCTGCATTAATTGGTTCTATTAATCCTTGTGGATTCAACTCTCCCATGTTTGGTAACTCAGCCATGTTTGCAACAAATCCAGAGTTTCTTTGCTCTCTTCTCAAATGCCTTGCAGTTCTCTCTATTTCTGGATCAAACTGATATTCAACAGGTTTATACTTGCGCATACAACTATTGCTAGATCAATTCTGTCAACACAGCAAACAAACAAATTAGAAATAAACTAAAATTGGCACCAAATAAAATTGAATTCACAAGACACAATAAGCAATCAATCCCCAGCAATGGCACCAAAAACTTATTGTTCATTTTATGCAATAGATGTCAGTGTGCAAGTAGACACAACAAGTAGTAAAGCGATGAGTATTAAGATCGTCTTCACAGGAATTGATGTTATCAGACTTGCTATAGCAATCTATTCAATGCAATTCTTAAGGTTTTAATTTAAGAGTCTAATAAAACTAATTAAGCAACAAATTAAAAGTAATCAAAGGAAAACAAACATCAAACACAAGAATATAATCAATGGCTATTAGGTAGTTGGGTCTTTAAACTTACTTAATGACTATTGACTATTCAGTAAATTAAGTATGGCTGTTACAACATCTACTACAACACTAAACAGAATTCCTCAGACATCCTCAGCTATCGCATGTTGGATATCTTACATCTATATGCAACTTAACAGTGACCAGTTGTTAAGCGAACATCAGACATAGCATTATACGTTCAGGATTCCATTGACCCTATAAGGTGAATCATTATGTCTAGTTCTTCACTAATTCTAGGTCAAGCATGGCCCTATTCAAATTGATAATAAATCAATTAAGGAAACTTAATCTAAAGCCATGTATTGCTTTGATTTGTTCCACTAAGTAGTCTTTTTTTAGGATCTTCCTTAGCTAGTATCCACCAAATGGTCAATCGAAATAAGGAATTGAAATAATTACAATCAAAACAACGTGCTGCAGCAAACATAGAGCAACAATCAATATATAAGTCAATCAACCATTGATTTTGTTTAAAACACAACTACATAAAAATTTAGTTCATACTTAATAACTAAATAGCAACAATATTCAATGTAGCCATAAAAAACATTCCCAAGAAAAACAAAAACAAGAGAGTAAAGAATATTAAAGCAAAAGTTGCAATGCCGAGAAGCCTTCTTGAATCCTATGCGATATGCCCTTCATCTCCACTGAATTCTTCTGTAGCCCTCAGCCCTCTCTTTGTTTCTGCCTTTTGCTTATTGATTCGAGTTTTTGTGTTGTGTATGATGGTTCCCCCTTTTGTTTCTTGACATGCAATCCTTTTTATAACGTGCAAATTAGGGCAACTTCTAAAAAAGACTTGCAAATCTTGGTAAATCTCTAGTATTCTTGAGTTGCACGCTAGTAGTTTTGCTTGCCACGTCAACCCTATTCTTGTTCGCAATTGAGTTTATTAGCCTTAATTTTGCGTGCTACAAGATTTCTGCAGCATCTCTACAACATCATTTTTTATGCAACTTGAATTATTGCTCTTGCACTTCAGTTCTTTGCTATTCCTTGCAATTCTGTTGTTGTAGCATCCATCCATAAAACTTGAGCAGTTTAGTCACCTACCATACACTACAAGGAAACTAGCGATAGATGACAATCGCTTTATGACAGATTTTGTTTAATCATAAAAATATGATGGACTCGTAATAGAATTTCTATCTATCAAAAGATTAATGATAGACTTATGATAGAATTATTATCTATCAAATATCAATGATAACACAATGATAGAAATTTTCTCTATCAAGAACTTTGTGATAGAAATATATTTTGACTATGTTTGACCATATTTTAAATTATAAATTTATTAAAAACAAAACAAAATGGGGCGTTTTAGATGGAAAAATAATATTAAAAAACTAAATCTTATAAAAGTAAAAAGGAGTCCTCAAATCGCAATCTTATCCTCACAAAGTCAACAAACAGAAAAAACCCTAAGCTTCATGACTCTCTCTACCTAGGGGTGGCAATTTGGGTCAGGATTCATTTATTCGATTATATTCGATGCAAATTAAATGGGTTTGGGTTTGAAAAAATTGATTCATTTAACAAATCGAATCTGGGTTTGAAGACACTGATTCGTTTATTCGTTTAGGATTCGTTTAATAAATGGGTTATAAACGAATCGAATGCAGTTTATTCGTATATTATTCGTTTAATTAAATTACTCATTTGTCCTTAAATATAATCGAATGCGGTTTATTTGTTTGAAAATTTTTTAAAACTTGAAGGTCAATATAGTTATTTTTAAAGATAATAAGTCAAGCCATATGTGAAGCAAGAATTACGGCAGCCGGCCCTAATTTTTTCATTTCATCATTTCACTTTTTCTTTCTCTTCATCTCTCAGGCTGCTGTCTCAAGTCTCATCTTCATTCTTCCATCAAGAAGCCATACAAATTAAAATATATTTGACAAAATAAATGTGCTACTTATTTATTCTGGAAGTGGAAAGGCTGATTGTTTGCAAACATTGGGCATGCTCCGATTCTTTTTGTTTTTTTAATTTTTGAGCTATGGGTTTTTGGCTAAGTGTTACTCTTGTAAATAAACAAAAAAAAATGTGCCTGTAAATGATTTAACGTGGAAGTGTGTTTGGTAAAATTTTATCTTGCTTATTTTTCTTGGCTTTGTACATTTAATTATTATTTCTTTAACAATTTTACAAGTTTGCTATATTTTGATATTTTGAAATATTTCAGTGACTATTTTTAGTGTTGCGGCAAGTTAATATCATTTTATTTATTTTTTGGTGTAGGATTCTTGTTTTCAAGGTGAAAAAGACAAAATGAAGAGAATTAATAAATCACCTTGATTTATAATTTAAATTTTAAGTATTGTTAATTGTTAAAAATTTATAATTTGGAATTTGGATGACTGTATATTTAATCTTAGAATATGGCTTGGATTATTTGTATTTTGTATGATGCTAAATTTATTGCTTTTTTATATTTTATTTTGCTTAATTTTGTTTATTAATTATATTTTTCTAAACGAATTGTAAATGAATTGAGATTCGATTCAATTCGTTATGGATTCGGATAAATAAATAGTAAACGAATTAATATTTGTTTAATAAACGAATCGAACCGAATATTCGTTTAATAAATGAATCGAATCCGAATCCTAAGATTTCAATTCGTTTAATAAACGAATCGAATCCGAATCATAGAATTTTGACTCAATTCGTTTATGATTCGATTCGAATTCGATTCGTTTATTCGTTTTGTCACCCTTATGACTCTACCTCATCGTCACTTGACCAACACACTCTCTCTCATTGTGTTTCAGCCCGTGAGTCGATAACCCACCATCATTTCGGCTATGCCAATCAGTGTCAAAGGCTCACAGCTTCCATCTCGTCAACGTCATGGCTTCTATCTCGTTAGCGTTGCAGCTTCCATCTGGTCGGCGTCGTCCCATCTAATTTATCGGCTTTGCATCTCCGTCACTTGATGATAAGTGGTAGCTTGACTCTTTACGGTTTCAGGTTGTATCATTTCTTAAATCTAATTTAGAAAAAAAAAGGAAAAGGAAAATCTGTTGGTGTACAGAAATTGACTGGGTGCAGAAATTGATTGGATATATATTCATAAAAATTAAATGAGTTTGTTGTCGAAAATGCATGAAGAAAATTGATTGTGTTTTGATTGGGTTAAGTGGAATACATGGGGGGGGTAAATTTGAGTAGCATAAATGCAAATGCATATGTGTTTTGATTTAATTTTTCTCTCTCAGGTTGATTACAAGTTATTATATACATAATTTTTATGTTATTTTTCGATTTATGCTTGAATTATTTGCTGTATCTAGATGTAATTTTTGGCCTTAAAGATAAGTTCTATAATAAAATGGTGATACAAAATCATGCTTAGCAAATGGTTGAAGAGTTGATGACTGACAGTAACAGTGATGCTGAGATAGCTGAGAAAATTAGGGATCTTTGCATGGCCAAGCAAACGCAATGGAATAATAATCATAATAACAGAAATCAAGGATCCAAGGCACATGAGGTATGTTTAATTTTCCTTTACTTAAATACTGACCACTTTTTCATGCCATATATGTTCTTAGTTTTTTATATTATTTATTTATTTGTTTATTTTGGTTATTTTTTTACGGTATTGATGAGCAAAGGCTATATATATATATATATATATAATAATAGAATGTATATTTAGGGCTGACATTTTGGTTTATAAGTGTTCGTTTGTTTGTTTGTTTTTTTGTTTGTTCCTTTATTACAGTAAAGTGCCTTGGTTTGGGGATATAGAAAAAGTAGATTTGAAGAGATGAAGAGAATTTTTTTCCTAAGTAGATGGACCTAAAGCTCAAGTATTATTGACTTTAATTATTTGGCTGCCTGTAGTTGGGGAATATGGCTGCATCTAGTTGCTACTGAAATCTTGTAGTTTTATGCTGTTGCTCCTTGCTATTTTTTACTGCTAGTTGTATGAGATTTGCCTGTTGTTCACTGTTGTTTTAGTTGCTGGTTGCTACTGTTTATAACCTACTATTTATTGCAGCTGTTTTTTGCCTTCATATTTAAATTTGTATAGGAAATTTTGATGTTTAGTGGGTGTCGTGAGTACGCAAGTGCACTCTATTTTGCTGCTACTTTGACTTTAAAAATTGTTAGTGCTCTGCTCATATTTGCTTTGTTGTTTCCAGCTAGTTTTGAGTGAGTTACAGTTTGTTATTATTGTCATAGATTCTATTGCAACTGGAAGTAGTATTGGATGCTTGCTATCCCTTTGCCATCCGAAATCAGTTAGTATTTGGAATATTATATTTTAATTTAATCTGATCTGTCCTTTTTCCAATACCAGGCTTATGTTGAGGCAAAATTGTTTCAAAGTTAATGATGTTGTTAATACTCCATGGCTTGTAATATAGAATTTGTTCAACTTATTGAAGAGCTTCACTTATTTTACAGGACGCAAGACATGGCATCCTTTTGTTGATGGGTTAGTTCAATGACTTAACAGGCTGAAGTAATCATACAAGTATCTTGGTTTCTGGGGAATTATCTTTGTGAAGGCAGGTGATAAATTTAGATGATTAAAGAAAGTGCGTGACTTGTTTGTTTCTAGACTGTTAAAATGCATGCTTGTATATAGTATAGCCAATTATGTATGTATGCTGTACGATAGATATTTCTTTTTGTTTTTTTTTTTATTTTCAATAATGAGATGGATATACGAGTGTATATATGTTTTGCCATTGATATGCGAGTCTTGATCAATTATACTTGTACCAATTTTTTTTTTTAAATTTTGCCTTTTGTTTGGTTGCCAAGAAAATTAAATTTAATATCAAATTCAGTCAAATGATTTGAGTAATTAGAATTACTTGGCTGTATGTGAGGGGTTATGAATTCTACTTCTGCTTGGTTGCCTGAAAGTTTTTGGATAATGAATTGAAAATTTGAAATTGAGTTAATGGATTTGAGTAATTGAGACAATTAGGCAAACAAATATTTGCACTTGATTTGAATTGGCTTATTTTTTGTATTTGTTAGATTTTGACTTAATTTTCTGTTGGCAAGCAAAAATAAGAGAGAATTATCCATTCTTCTGCTCAAGCACGTTTGGGTTTTTAACAGGATCAATTTGAGCTATTCTTTATGCCATATGGGATCAGTGGAAGAATTATCTTATGTAACAACCATTACTGCATAATTAATTTATATATACGAGACTTGGAATAGTAAATATGAAGATCTATCATTATAATTGATTTGGCTTTTTTTTTCCACTTGGACCAACCTAATTTTGATAGGACTATAGATATGCAAAGGTTCTATCAAAGAGCTTTCGTGATAATCTCATGCACTAGTCACTGGATTCTTTTTGTTTAAGTGGTAAGCTATTAAAATTTAATAATCATGGTGGAATTCGGGATTGTTTAATTGAATTTTGCCATTAGGAGACTATTTTCTTAATTATTTCGTATATTATTAAATAAGCAGTATGCACTTAAACTTTTAGTTGCTTTCACTTGATGCCTTATGTATAAATTTTGTATATATATAAACCATAGTTTTAGCTTCTTTTAATGTTCCTATGTCAATTTAATTAATCTCTGAGTCATTTTTTTCCCTATGTGGATTCTTTGCTGTCATCTTCAACACACTTAATAAGTAGGTCTATAGTTATTTCTCATATCCATAGTACGTTTTTACAATATCACTGTGGATGACTACAATCTTTTGTTATACTCACCTATTTCATCCTAAACATGCCTTATTAAAAAAACTCTATCCCCTTCATAATTAAAAGAGAAGTTCACTTTTCTGCAGCTTTGTATCTGTTGTACATCTTCTTGTTGGCGTCATGTACTGTCTCATTTCTTGGACTATTGATCTTCCCGAGATTGTTGTAAGTTTCAGTTTCAGTCTCTACGTGCTGCTTTTGCTCCATAAGCCAACAGTATGGCCTATTTATGTGACATAATTTCAATATGCATCTATGCAAAAGCCACACTAAAATATTATGCTGTTGTTATTGTGATGAATTGCCAATATTCTTTTCAGGCACATGTGTTATAAAATTTGCGAAAGAGAGTTTCTTTTCTTTTTAATAAAAAGATCAGCTCGTGCTTGGAAATTTTGAATTTATGCTTATTTTAGGAACAATTATAATAATTTCATTTGGATGACATTAAACTTGCAAAATTCATAAAATATTTTTGGATATACAATACTTCTTGGAGATGTGTAATTCCATATTCTGAGGATAATTACATTTATTAATTACTTGTGGTGGAAACTAAAATTTGTTTCTTCTCTTTTACTTTCTTTATGCTGCATTTGTCATATAGCAAAATATGTTAGTATAAATCTGAAACTATACACAAATATTTTTATTGCTTGTATAGTATAATTGGTGAAAGACAAGTTGATTGTACATTCAATTGTTGTTGCACATGGAGGTTGAAAGAAACTGTTAGACTTGGGAGTTTTGTTGGGTATTTGTTGACAATGGGACTTTATGTACTAGAATTTTATTGAGAATATGGGAGGAGTTCTGCATATTCGCTTGTAAAATTTGAAACATTTGCTCTTGGTTGGAATTTGTCTTCTTTGGTAGAATATAATTATTGGATACAAGTGTTTTTGGATGATGTTATTAATATAAAGTGTTTTGTATAATTTAATTTTTGGTTCATATTGAATTTGCGATTAAATTTCATATACATGAATGCATAAATTTAAATGATATAATTCAAAATTTCTTTTAATATAAATTTAGATCTTGTGACAAAAAATATTAGTCATAAATTATGTCACAAACAAAATAATTAATGATAGAAAATTTCAATCATAAATTCTGTCACAAAAAAATAATTTACCCGCTAAAATTAATTTTCCCTCTAAAATTTTAAATTTAAAATAAAATAAAATTTTCCCGCCAAAAAATAATTAAAATATTTATTTTTTAAGATGACAGACATATGATTTCTAAATGCTATCATAATTTCCTGGCAGATTTTTTTTCTATTATAAAAGAGTGACAGTGACATAGACGACGAAAAATTTCATTGTCATCCACCCTCCTTTATAACATTTTTTTTTCTGTCATCTACTGATAGCTTTCTTGTAGTGATAATGAGCCTAATAAGTACACATAATGATCTAAAATTTATTAAATTATTATAAAGCAGCTTAATTAAATACTTATGCAAAGCATAACTACGAATAACATAGAAATTCATCATTGACTCTCTAAATAACACTGATTTAAGCCTAAAAATGCCATGATAATTTTCATTTCATAGAGTTATCATTCACTGAATTAGAGCTCATATATAACAAAACTCTTACCATTTCATTATCAACTACATCCATAGGTAGTGAACATATGGTTTGGGTAGAATATCTTGACTGTAAAGTTGTCTTCAATGTGGTGTCGTAATCATTTGGATTTATTTGCAAAACTTCATATACTCTTGCAAGAAATACAGCAAACGTACAGTTTTTTAGAACAAAAAAAGCTCTATTTTTCCCATTTCTGTACTCAAAATGACCATCTGCCAATTCCTCGCATGATCCATATTTGAAGAACAACTGACTCCATTAAGCCTGAATAATTCAGGAAGAGGAACAAAATTAGTACATAAAAAAAACTACCAAAATGTGGGACATGCACCCATCGCACGGGTGACAGTGCCTGTCTTTTGTGGGACATAAGCCTATCACACACAAGCCTGTCGCAAAACCTCGATGTGCGACAGGTGCTTGTCACACATTTTCTGGGTTTGTCTCCTAAGTCGTTTTTAATCAAAATATTTAGATAAACTTCAAATAATTGAAGGATAAAATTACACATTATGTAAAAAAAAAAAATACTAGCCTAAACTTTTTGCTTTCCAATTGATGATTTGGTGAGTAGTAGGTGAGTTTTGGTGAGTACACGGTGGAGGATTTTGGTGAGTTTTGATTGAGAGTGTGAATTATTAGGTGTTTTGTTCATAGATTTGAGGGTGTTTAGGTCCATAAATTACATATATGGCTATATATGATAGAAAAAATTAGGGTAGCTATTTTTTAAAATTACTAAAATTTTAGGTCATTTTTGTAAATTTCCCGTTGAAATTCGTCCACTTAATTTTCAAGTTGGTCGCAAGTATTTGAACACTTTTCAAGTATTTGCATAGCTATAACTTATAAGCTACAGTACTAAAGTGTTTAATAAATATTAATTATGTATTGTAGCTTAAAAGTTAAGTTTTTAATTTTATATTTGTATGATGAAAAATCTATTATCTTTACTAATTTTGTCAAAATTATTATTTAAAAATTATATCTACTACATATTATGAACTTTCATTTTATAGTTACAGCTTTTTTTCCACAGCTGTAGCTTAAAAGGCACAGTATCTCAATAATAAACAGGACATTTTATTGGTGTGGATTATTTTTTGTAATAGTTATTCATCCACACTAAGTTATCAACAGTAAGCCTATTAATCATTTCAATTGATTTGATTTATCTTAAATCTTATGTGTACATTTACTATTCCAAACTTAGATGAAAGTTATAAATATGGTAATAATCTAAAAAAAATGGAGTGTACATAAATGAAAGTGACTAAGTTTTATCTTTTTAACATCAAGAAAATCAACAACTCATCAATAACTCTTTAACTGTCGCAAACAATTAAGGAGTTCTATCGAAAATTCACCAAAAGATTTGTTAGTTGGATTATTTTTCATATAAGCTCATT
This sequence comes from Clausena lansium, assembly GCA_030449835.1. Lineage (NCBI taxonomy): Eukaryota > Viridiplantae > Streptophyta > Magnoliopsida > Sapindales > Rutaceae > Clausena > Clausena lansium. The sequence continues at coordinate 721,178 of JASUUF010000038.1, forward strand.
ATAATCTATGTTTTAAGGGTTCAGCTACCGTGCAACTGTTGCACGGTACCCTCCTATTTTGTCTTCTTGTACAGTCACAGTTAGATCTAACGTCAACTAGTTTCGTGAACTAGTTTCAACAGTAGGATGGTGTGGTTTGGTAATTAACACTACACTCCCTGTTGTATACTGAAATTCTAAAAAATCAAATGTTTAAAATTTTGAAAAATAAATTCATATTGCTTTAAATTTATAAACAATTAAAAAATGGGTGGGTTGTCTCAACTTAAAAATTTGACTTAAAACTAAATATCAATATTTAACCCTCTATTTTCTTTAATCTAAGGAGTGAAATAAGAGATAACTTGAGATTAAAATTCAAATTATAAATTAACTTGAAAAATAAAACTAGCATGATATTACTAAAATAAAATATTAAATAAATAATTATAAAAACTACGTATTTTATATTCTTTCCTTCTACTTTGGTTGCCACTTTAAAATATGTGTAGGCCGAACTTTAAATAAAAATAACTATATTACAGTTTAATTTAAAAGCTATTAATTACTCCAAAAAAAACAAAATTTAAACTTTATTCATAAATCTAAACCATTATGACGTCAATCACTTCTAACAAATAGATTTGATTTGTTATTTTAATTTAATTAATTGCTACGGCAATTGCCATCCATACCGTGCAACAGTTGCACCGTAGCTGCACCCATGTTTTTAAACTATATTTTCTAATTTTTTTTTGTGATTGTAAATTTATGACTGTATGTAAATAGTGCACAATAGTAATGGCTGGTTTGTCAAAGGCTAAGTAATAAATTGTGCTCAACGATTTCTACACTTTAATGAGCGTATAAGAAGATACATGCACATTTCAAGGTATGGTGAACGATAAGATAGATTAATTTTCACTGCAAGTTCACTCGGTTACAAAATGTGAGTGCATCTAGTCTTCTCTCTTAATAAATATTAATAGAGTAGATGTCCTCAAATATTAGTGAGAGAGAAAATCTGGGCAGTACTTCCAAGAGTTAATGTAAATTAGTCCAAATAATTGTTTAATTGTAAATATATCAATAATAGTATGATATAAGATCAATAATAGTATTGTAATATCAGCATCCAAAAAAAAAAAATTCACTGTAAGTTCAATTTGGTGTTATGTAATTGTGATAATAGCTCCGAACCATTCATGTTTTTAGTTTTGTATCAATTTATCACAGTGATGTTAAAAGTAATATACAGAACATTTGCTAAAAGACTATTTTACCTATGGAATTAAAGTATGTAAAATGATGATATCGTCCACTTAAATGTAAAAAAAAAATTACAAAAAAATTTATTTACATGCAGCACCCAATATGAAAAATAAGCAATGCCAGGTATCACAACATTTCTGTCTCAATTTGAGTCCCAATTAATGTAGCATTCATCTATTGGATGGTGCTTAAGTAATTTAATAAGCTATGAAATTCATCATAATAAATGAGTGACATATAGCATTGAAACCTTAATTGGGACTCAAATGTTGGGAACCCAAACATTATTGATGAAAAATATGTAAAGTTTAAAAAATTTACTCTAATGGCAACCCGATATCCTCTCCACTCATGTGATCTGGGTTCGAACTAACAGACATCTTATTTTCACATAAGAGATTTTACCATTTCAATTCGATGGCTCCCACATATTTAAGATAGAATATGGTGACAAAAACAAAAAGAATTAATTGTTATTTATGAAATTGAATTCAAATCCAAACAACAAATCCAATTATGTATTAATAAATAGATATTATGAATATGAAAATTAGTAAAAATATCTAATGATTTAGATAAATAAAAAAACATTAGGAATACATTTTTAGATAAACATTTGAAAAAGAAAAGAAAAGAAATTAGTAAGAATAGAACAGAAAAAGGGGGATAGTAAGGAAAAAATTATAAATATAGTTAATTACTTTTAATTTAATTAAAGTGAAATCTAAAAACCAATCAAGAGGAGACATATATCACCCATTGATTGCTTGCCAGATTTTTTAACATTTTTATATCAATAATTTTAAAATAATTATTTTAAGAAAATAATTCTTTTTAATTTTTCTTTTAATAATATTAAATTTGATAATATTAAATATAAAAATTAAAAAGAGTAGTATTATAGCTACAAATTCTTGTACAAACTGATGTGATATTACGTGATTGGTTGAATGAAAATAAATAATAAAAATAAATAACATGGGCCAAGTGATATCTTCATTTAACCATTCATGTGATGCCATATTAATTTGTACAAAATAATTTATACAAAAGAATTTGTAGCCGAACTCAATTAAAATTTATCACCCAAATTTTATCCAAAGTTCAATTTACTATCCAGATTACAGAAAAACCTAAAATGTCCTTGTAGATGCGGTAGTAAATTATACAATACTAAAAACTTGAGTGATTAAGAGCTGTTGTCGGAATGCCTTAGCTCCAAATTGAACTTTCCATAAAAATTGAGTGATAAATTGATAATTTTTTATTTAAAATTAAAAAAGGGTGAGGATATTTCACCCCGTTAATTGTGTAAACTCACCTCACTTATAAAAAAATATTTACAATAAATTTCCAATATTTTTAATAAATACAAATTAACAAAAATTTTTGTATAATTAATCAATTAAATTATTCTTATATTTTTTTTCTTAGATTTTTTTCTTGTTAAGATTGCTTTAATTTAAGTTCTATTTAATTATTTTATCTTTATAACATAAATTGACCCAATTGCCCAATAAATATGTGTTATTGTATCTAATACTCTAGGTACTTAATTTTGTGACTTATAATCTAAATTTTTAAATGAAGTCTAATATTTTTTAATATTTTATATGTAAATGACATAAATTTGACAGCCTAATAATTTACGTGAGTATTGTCTCATGAAGACATTATATTAGTTTAATTAAAGGTTGATAAAATAAAATAAAATGTTGAAGTTTGTTAGCTTATATGACTATAAAATACAGTTAATTTTGATGATAACAAATCACACATTTTGGATAAACAAAGAATTGCTTAAAAGTTTTATAAAACTAGTAAATTAGTATGTTTGAAACACAAATGAAGTTCAAGAAACAAATTGGATAGCCGGATCAATAAAGCAACCTATCGGAAGTCAAAAAGAAGCAATCTATAACTAAACTGAATAACCAGATTCCAAAAGTGGCAAACCTAATTCGTAGAGTTACATTCTGGAATCAAATCGGATAACCAAATTTCAAAAGCGGCAAACCAGATACAAGAAAATTGCATTTTGGAAACAATCAGGCTAACCGGATTATGGAAAGTGGTAGACCGAATTTTTAGAAATTCAAATTTTGGCTACAACGGTAACTTGAAACGGTATACATGATTTGTTAAGCGGTAAGCCGATTTTCTTCAGAAAAGTCAACAACGGCTAGTTTTCAGATCCAACTATAAAAAGGCTCAATCTAATTCAAATATTAACAATTCAAAAAGTTATCATTGAGCTTGCTACTGAATATACAATTGTTCTTGAGCTTTAAACTTGTCATTGTTTCATTGAATCACGCTTTGAGCTTTCATTTGTAAACATATACATTGTGTGAGGAAAAATTGCTTGTAATCCTTATTGTAAAATCAAAGTTGAGTGATTGTAAGTGTTGGGATACACTTGGGTTAGAGATTTGGGATAATCTCTTGTGGTAAAGGTCCATTGACTTGGAAGTCAAGTGTAAGCGTTTTTGAAGCCTTGGAGGCGCGCTTAGTGAAATCCTCAAGCCCGGTGAGCTTGGAGGCGTGGACGTAGGCAAGGTTGGCCGAACCACGTAAAAAACCTTGTGTTTGCATTTCTCTATCACTTACTCTTTTACTTTGCTGTACTTTGATTTATTATTTTGAATTTGATTAGATTATTTGAATTGCATTAAGTTTTAATTGCTTAAATTTTTAGAAACTCAATTCAACCCCCTCTTGGGTTGCTTAGTTATTATTTCAAAGTTATAGCAAATTTTTAGTATTTTTAATTTTTATGGGTAATATAGTCAATTTAAATTTAGGCTAAAGCAGTCTTAGTAGTCAAATATAATAAAAAAAATCTAAGTCACAAAAAAAATAAATTAAAATATTACAAAAAATAAATTAAAATATCACAAAAAATAAATCAAGATAGGTTTAGTTGATTAATTCTCCAGAATTCTTCTTTATTTGGTATTTTTAAAAATAATGTGAACTTTTTATAATTATTTTTAGAAGTGGTATGGATTTACAGAATTTATGGGATGGAAATATCACTGCCCATTAAAAAAACTTAGTATGGTTTGATGGATGGTGGAAAAATTCATTAATACCCCTTAAATTTTATTTTTTTATATAATATGATAGCTTTTATTTTGTTTTTAAATATGTCCCCAATTCAACTTTATTTTTTTTAATTTCTTTAACTAGGGTTAGATACTTGTTTTATAACATGATTAAATTATATATTTATTAAAATAAACTGAAATCATTAGAGCCAAAATGATACTAGTACTTATTATAAAAAATGGTAAGATTTAGTTAAAGAAAAGTATGCCGATGTATAATAACATAGTCACTAGATTAGAAAGTTACAAATTGACATATAGTAATTAATGGGTTGGCTTGGTATGAGAAATTACGGAAAAGAGTATATTATAGCATTTCTAATTTGTGAATTTCTAATGATCGCCGTATTCTGCACGCTGGATCTTCTACTACTCTTTTTTTGTGCTAATCCCTATGTTATGCGGAGCTGAGCCAATTAATAACATTTTCATAATTTTATGGTTTATTTCCATTACAATCATACTTGCTCTTTTTTTTTAGTAAATTAAATTATTAAAATATTTCACCTTTTTTATCAATAAAGTAAAAAATTTCATAAAATATTTTTTGGTAAAATTTTAATAATTTAATTATAAGTTTAATTTTTGCACTGTTGTTATTCTTTTGTTAAATATATGTATTTTATTAAGAGTCTTAATGTCGCGCTACTTGATATTTATATTTTAATCCTTTATATGTACTGACATTCATAAAAAAGTATACAATAAATATATATAATACCCCGGGCTGAAAAAAGTCATGACCAGGTCGTTTGTTTTTCACAAAAAAGATAAAGAAAATATATGCATGTAAGTATTTCACAAAAAAGATAAAGATTATGATCATTTAATAAGTCGATGTCCTCCGATCCTCTCCCCTCCCCTCTATTGTCATCCCTTGTAATATCAATCGATATCAATATTATTGATTTCGACTTCTTGTTGTATTTCGAAAACGTTGCACAAAAACTTCATTTACAGTACTAAAAGATATTTTTAACCCTTCTCTAAACGTTTGGTGGACTGTTTTAAATAATCTTGCATCATTCATGCTATATTCAACGACAATTAACCTATCAATTTTCCCTAGATAAATAGCAACAGAATTTCAAATCAAATATCAAATTATATTATTCAACCGTAATTTTCTTTAGTTGGTTGGCTTATGACTATTATTGTTCTATTATTATAAATAGCTGGGTCTTCCATTTCATAACCATAATTCAAATCATCATCAGCTATACAATAAGAGCATTATGAACAGCTAATATTTATTTATATATAATTAATCCTCAGAAATTGCTTTAACTATTGTAAGATTACTTGGGTTTGTTATAATTAAGGATTATATATACTCTAAAAAATACTCTGAAGTTTTACTCAAGGCATAGGAATTTAACTTTTACTCTACTCACTCTTTTGGTGCATTTACTAATCAGTATTCGGAAAGCACTAGAATTGGAAAAGGCTGGAATCAGAATGGAAAATGGGAATCATAATCAAATGTTTACTTTAGCTATAGGAATCAAAAGCAAAATAAACTATATTGCCATTAATGTATTTATTTTGTGCTGAAATTAGAAAAGATTATTACAAGTTACTAAACTAACCTTAGTTGCTTATGGTCATTATTTATTATAATAATTATGATTATTTTTATTATTAAGAATAATTATTGTTGTTAATAATAATAGTAATAACAAAACAATAACAACAACAACAACAACAATTACAACAACAACAATAATAATAACAATTATTATTATAACAGCAACAACAACAACAATAATAATAAATATTAATTATTACTATTATTGTTATTATTATTATAGTTGTAATTATTCTGATAATAGTAATTACTATTACAATTATTAATCATTATAATTAATACTTATTATTATTGCTACTATTAATAATAATAATAAGAAGAAGAAGAAGAAGAAGAAGATTAAAAAAATTTGTATTAAGAAGATTAAAAAAATTTGTATTATCACTATTATTAATAAAATGATTATAAGTAATAATAGTAATTACTATTATCAAAATAGTTTTTACTATTTACAATAACAATAATCTTACTATTATTATTTATAATCATTATATTAATAATAGTGATAATAATAATTTAATATCGTTGTTGTTGTTATTAAATGAGGTAGAAAAAGGATTTTTAATTTTCACTACGAGTAAAAATGAATTCACTTCTCATTCTCATTCTCTATTCTTATTCCCACCTCTCCTCTTGGGAATGGGATTCACAATCCACATTTCTAAATTTATGGGGCCCACTAAAATTTCATTGTGATCTCCCCCTCTTTTTTTTGGAAGTAAACAAGTTAATAAATCTCACATTCCCTCATTCCCATTCCCGTTCCTAACTAGTAAATAGACCATTATAGTGTGTTTACCTATAGGATTGGAGAATAGAAATCTAGAATCGGAATAATTGATATTGTTTACCTACAAAAATAAAAGTGAAAGTGAAATTAGGAAGAGTGGGGCCCACATAAAAATTGAAATAAAGAATGAGAACTTGATTCCCATGGGGAAGGTTGGGAATCAAGTTCCCATTTCTTGAGCTCACAATTTTACCCTCACCTAAATTTGACAATATATTCTACTTTTGTCATCAATTAAAATATTATTATTATTAGGAAAAATAATACCTACACCCCCAAGTTTTGAAAAAATGATCATGTAGATCCCCACATTTTTTATAAGGGACACATAGACCCCCTTTTAACTTTTATATCATTTAGCTCTATTAACTAGAAGAAATTGACTCCAACATTTTGAAATTAATAAAAATATAATATTAAAATAAATGTAACAATATATACATTTTAAAATAATTTCGATATTTAAAAATATTTTAAAACTTTACAATCTTATATTATATTAAACTAAATTTTAAAATAAATAGAATCATAGTATTAAAATCTTCAATAAAGTTGCCTCGCTAATTGAGGTTAAAAAAATGTAATATTAAAAAAAATATATAAAATTTAAATATAAAATAATTTTAATATTATTAAAGCATGAGATACATTTTATTAATTGTAAAATCTATTAAACCCAAAGATTTATATAAAATTTTTATAGTAAATATGAATATATTATTAAATGAAATATAATAATTTACATTTTAAAAATTATTTGATATATTAAAAAATTCTAATATTATTAGTCTACCATAAAAATTAAACTATATAAATTATATTTGTATTTATTAAAAATTTAAAGTTAATTTTATTAGTTACTATCTATTAAGGGCATTGTATTTAAAAGGGAGTCTTAGTATCCTTTATTGAAAACTTTTATGACCATTTTCCCAAACCTTGGGGTCTAGGTGTCCTTTTCTCTTTTTCTTTTTCTTTTTTTTCTTAGTGCATGAATGGTATAACTTCTCTAATACCCAAAAGTGCTTTCTTAATCCATAAGCTCTTTTCAAAATTTTTAGTATTATTTGATTGCATTTTGAGTAGAGCTTTTGGTAATTAAATAAGTTATTTTCCCTCTACTTAAGCTCAAATTTTAGAGTTTTGGGAGTAGAGTTTGTACAGCTTATTTAAAGAGTTAAATTATTTAAAATACCCTAAATTTATTTCAAAATTTTATTTCATTCATTTCATAACTTTAAAAAGTTTGTCTATTAAAGTAATTTTAAAATTTTTTATACAAGCTCTCGTTGATAACCGAAACAATTAAAATAATTAGTTAAAGCTTTTGTTGTATAAGCTCTATTACTAAAAGCTCTAATTAAATAAGCTAGTTTTACAGCTACGTTTTTATTTTATTTCTATATAATCTCCTCCCTTTTGGTGAGAATTCATCCAAAAAATAAAAAGATCTATTTGAAAAGCTTTATTCTTGTTATTGTCATTGTTGTTAATAATAATAATGATGATGATGATGATGATGATGATGATGATGTAAGAATTATATTATTTTTTTTAATTTTTTTATCATCATCATTTTTGTTGTTGTTGTTATTATTAATGATAATAATTAATTAAGGCATTTTATTAACTTGAAACAATTCACTTTGATTTTTAGATAAAGAAAACACATTAATGGAAATACAATCTATTCTTATTCTAATTCCTGCAACTTATGTAAACAACTATCTCTGATTCTCATTTCAACCCGTTCCGACTACTAATTGGTAAACGCACCATTAGAATACCAAAATAATCATTTTTTTTATATCACATTTTTTATTTTCTCTCAACACCCAAAAAATAGTTCACTGCAAAATTCTTTTCAAATAATTACTTATCAAGTACGGAGAGGTCATTTTTTTTTCATATTAACCCATGTGAGTAAGGTTATTTGAATCAATAAATAATTTTCTAAAAATTATCTACCACTATGAATTGAATGGTTCCGAATATGTAGCTTAAAGTTTGATAATCATATAAGCACAAAATCAACAAACTTATCGATACTTACTTCATATTTATAAACTAACAAATAAAGTAGAGTCATGAAATTGCCTAAGTCAAAGGTCATCGAAATTTTATTTTAGGCATGGGCCAAAGTATTACACCAAATTTTTTGTTTTTAAGAAAAAAAAGCAAATCTTTCAAAGCATTTAGAACATGAAATACCAAACTTCAAACATGTAACATATGATACAAATATAAAACATAACATTTACACATGATAAAAAAATCACAAAAATGCAACAATTAAATTCTCCCTTGTACCATCGATGTTCTAAGAAAAAAAAAAGTTAAATATCTATCAATGGGCCTAACATGATTGCAATATAAACCTACAACATTTAACTCGATACACAGATGTACACTAAGTGTTACAAATGGAAAAAGAATGTAAAATACGAAACCAAGAAAAGATCTACTTTTCAAAGGCATTAAAAACATAAAAAACAAAATTTTAAATATGTAACATGTGATGTCAACGTGAAACAAAGAATACAAAATTTATAACAAGTAAAGAATACAAAATACACAACAATGATCTGTATGCAACAATGGACATCTAACACAATTATTTTGTTCTGTTTACATGAAATGAGAAAAATCATTTTAACAATCAAGGGAAGGGAAAGGCTGGAAGCCCTAAATTATAAAGATGTTTAAAATATATTAATTATAATAATAGTAGAATGGATCACATGCATGGACGATAAGTACATATTATAATTAATAAATTAACATTATTATTCTCATTGTCAATATTAAAATATATTTTTTTTTCCTTCTCTATACAAAAAAATAACCTTGGGATCATTCACGTTATATTGCAAGCAACTTGTCAATTTTCCCCAAGATAAAATGGTTGTAGATTTTGCAAATCAAATCAATATCAAGTTAATTCTATTATTCAATTGAATTTGTTGTAATCTACTATTTTCATTTTATTCCGAAATTTCCTTCAACAACAAAAGTACCGCACATCTGTAATTTTCTTTACTTGGTTGGATGTTGTTCTATCATTATAGACAGGGTAAATGTTCACTTAGTCCCCATATTTTGACTTAAGAGCCCATTTAGGCCTTATCTTTTAAATAATGCTTCAGGTACCCCTAATGTTAAATGTGTTATACTACCACCTTTAATTTTTCTTTACTTTTACAATTATATCCTTGCAACAATATTAAACCATCAAGACTAGAACCACTACCAGGATTAATAGAAAAAATCACCTGGTGAACTTCCTCCACATTAGGAGCTACATAAAGCTGCATCATCCTCTTCTGTAACCAAAGTAGGGATAAAACCAAAATCAACTAGCTGAATTTGGCCATCACCGCCAGCTAAGAGCCCTTAGAAAAGCTCAATAGTAGAATTAGCAATAGCACAAGGCTCATAAAGCCATAACGAAGAAATGTCCTAAATTTAATGAATGTGGAATAGCTGATGCTTCTTCTGAATCATCCATGAAAAAATCAGGTATTGGCATCCCTTTCCCAGACCCACAGAATATTAGATTGTTGCCTCGAAAAAATCTCCTCAACAGTAAAACATGCTGCAATCGAGCCCTAGCTTGTGGAAAAATAATCCTATCCTCAGTAGATCTAGGAAAATTATAGCCTTTCCTTTTGAGCCCTCCTCTTAAGCCTCCTTAACTTGCTAAAAAACATTACCAAAAACATCCTTGTTCCAAGTTTTAAAACAAAGCTTTGCGCGAACAAGCTTTTGTTGCAAAGCCTGCATTCCGCAACCCAACACCAGAGCAGACCAAGACTGTCCAACATCCAAAGAATTGGGATGCTTAAGCCATGCATGAAGAAACTTGAACCTAGACGGTCCTTTGGCCGAATCCCTGTCTCAAGACAATATCCAAGGACTATTATTCTAAGTAAAGGGACTACCAACAAAGCCAACATCCTCCAAACCACCACTACAACAAAATAAGTCTAAGACAACAACACTTTAACAACGTGCATCAATTGAACGTTGTTAAATACAAAAACCACAACGTTCAATAAAGGCAAGTTGCTAAATATCTACATTTTACTACGTTTTGCAACGTGCAAGACTGCATGTTGTTGAAACATATATAGCGACGATTTTCTGCTTGTTGCCAATTTCTAGAAAGTTTTCGCAACACGCATGCATAGACCGCTGTTAAATGGAGTAATTTTTTACAACATACAAACATGCATGTTGCTGAAAAGGTTTTAACAACGCTCTTTACTTGTTGTCAATTGTAGAAAATTTCTTGCAGTAGAATAAAAAAAATTGTTAATTAACCTACAATTTTTTATTATTTCCCATGTTATGAAGGCAGTACGACACCGTTTTCTCTGAAGATAGAAGGAGAAAACCATCTACAAAATTTTCACCTTCCCTCTCTCATCCAAAATTTTCCATCTCATCTCTTAAAACCCTATCTCGAATCTCTTATCCACCCAAAATCGTCCCTTAAACCAAAAAAATCGTATCCTAAAGCATTTCAAAGTTATTGCTTAAACCTTGAAGAACCCTTGGAAGTGGAGCTCGATTTTTAACTGCTCTGTCAAACGCAAACAAACCCCAAGTATTGGAGAATCGACAAATTCATTGCTAAATCACATTAATTCTATGGTAAATTTTAATTTTCTTTTGTTTTGGTGAACAATGTTTCTTTCTTAATCTCTTTAAATCTTTTCTTTGTTTATTTATTTTTGGTGGAATTGAATATGGGTTTTTATTTTTTTTTTCTTTTTGTGAGGAATTGTCACTAGATTTTAGTTTTGCTAAGAGGTAATGGTAATTGAGCTGCCGATCTTCAAGTTCGAGCTGCTGCTACTGTCTTCAAGTTCGAGCGAGGAGACTATACTGTGAGGAGTCGGCGACGCGAGAATGACGGCGAATTAGCTACTTCATATTCGACTCAAGGTAAATTTTGGTGGAATTTGAGCTGAAATTGAGTGAGTTTGAGTGGGAAGATGCGGCTTTAAAAGAGGAAAATGGGTGTTTGGTTGGCGAGAAAGTGAGAGAAAATTTTTGAGTTTGGGAAATGATGGGTTCTTTTTTTTTTAACTTCTTTATTGTTCTTTATTGAGTAGATGGTGACAGTATAAGCACTATAGTTAAGATTTTCAATAGCAAATATAGAAAAATAGAAGCAAACTTGGATTTAGTGTATGTAGTAGCATTTTTAAGGTATTTTTTTCATTTTTTTTGGAAGAATTAGATAATAATTATTGTAGGTTTGTGTTCTGAATGGTAGCTATAACCTTAACCACAGTCTGAGGTTTCTTTCCTGGAACCATTTATAGTAATTTCAAGCAGAGATTGTGCAGAATGTGCAACATGTATCTGTCTTTTTAATAGAAAGGTTTCAAGTTTGCAGTCTTACTATGTAATTATTTGGTAAAGCATTGCAATTTATACATGTGCTGTCATCTTTTACACCCCTTTCTTTTCCTTAATTAATTAATGGAAAAACTTCAGGTTCTCACTGCTATAGCATTTGCTCAGAAGTATGTTAATATTGCAGTATCGAGGTGATATATAATTTTCACCTTATTTTTTTGTTTCAGCATTTTTCTGGGTACTATTTCATATACACAAGGGCTCGCGCTCATGCTTATTTATTCTTCGATAAAATTTGTATCCAAATGTCCTTTTCTTACCCAATTGAAGAAGAGAGCAGGCTAATGATAAGTTTGCTTGCTTCTGATGTAACAGGACAGATTAGGTGGTGCCCAAGATGCAACAAATATCATTTCTAGTTGATGTAATGGAAATGAATGAATGCATAATTGGCACTATGATTATTGTAAACAAATAAATTCAGCTTTTACCACTTTAAGTTAAGGCATCATGTTCTCTTTGATGGTTGGATGAGTTGCATGATGAATAATTGGGGCTACAATTACAGGGGTTAGATGCATGCATATTTTTAATAGACAGTTTTGGATATAATGTCTGGGGAGTGATTTCTTGTTGCTGTATTTGTTGATTCTGATATTTAGAAGGATTTTGTACAATATTTTTCCTTAAGACTTTTTTTTCTCCTATTTCTTAAACTTTAGCAGGTGTTTCTTTGCATGATTTATGGGTTGCTGGACGGAGTTGCAGGATTGCAAGTGTTGATATTGGTTTGACTTGCTGCTGATGAATTAGATTTGATTTAGGAATTTGATAGTTGCTAGCTTTGTATTACTAACCGCTGATATATGTAATTGTTGGATCGTTAATTTGATTTAACTAAATGAATTATTTTTATTATAATTGTTGTCTTTTATTTACTTTAGCTAATTTGATATATATATATGTGTGTGTGTGTAAATAATCGAATGAAAATATAATTTATTCCTACCAAATTAAATAATAATAATAATAAGATAATTTTCTGCAACATTCACAAGAGCATCGTTGAAAGTTTGAAAGCACACATGATCTTTTTTACCACAATCATTGCACGTTGTCATAAGATATTTAACAGCGTTCATGTCTTTTTCAACAACGTTCAATGCGCGTTGTTGAAATTTACCTACTTTTAGCTACGTCAAGAACCACAACATGCAAGTGCTCGTTGTGAAATCCCTTCCAAAACATGTTCTGCATGTTGTCGTATGCCTTTTTTCTTGTAGTGCACAATCCAATAAAGCCAAGTAAAAGGCATCCAAAGCATCCTGAGGCTGAGCATGACCACTAGCAATCTGAGACAACGACCATACTACATTAAAATCCCCTCAAACTATCTAAGGACTATTATGAGTATCAGCAAACAATATAAGGGCATCCCACATAGCCTCCGTACATGAATAAAAGAACTAGCATATATATGAGAAATGAAAATAGGAACTAGCATTTATAATAAAGAATTACTAACCCGAAAATGAATCACCTGACCTGTATCCTGAATTACCACTATAAAAAAATGGGGAAGATCAGAATAATCTTCCCAGACTGAAAAAAGAAGGCTCTCTCCATCCCTAGATTAACCCCAGTAGAATCCAGCCTATTTGCATCTAATGACAGCTCTAAAATACAGACCAACAATAATAGGTGCACTCGAATCAATTTACTTAACCTACAAACCGCAGGGCCCTTACTAATCCCTTGAATATTCTAAATAATGGAATTAATCATTGGGATGTGGAAAATCTCTGAAAGGTGGCATACGCCTTGTGGTATTACGATACTTCCGACCAGTGACAAGAGAAAAATCTTGAGAAGAAATAGCAACTCGCTGGCCATCAAATCTATCAATCACTACATCAGAATGAAAAAGTGTGCGAGCATCACTAGGATCAGATAAAAACTGACCCTCATCCTCACCAGACTCCTCAGAGCTAAAATTTCATATCTAAACGGGATAAGCCAAGGCGACCATCCTTGCAAACCATATCTACCTTTGGAATATCAATACAGTTGGAATCCACCTAGAAATAAGCTGTATCATCAATAGGTCCTCGAATGGCACCAGGACCAGCCAAAGTATTAGTATCAACAACATTAGGCCGAACCTGACCAACCAAACCAATCTCATCAGTTTGAGCATTAGAAACAAGAATCCTGGCATCCGTCGATGCACCTTCAATACCAACAGGCCTCAAAGGCCGAACATCCTCCCTTGAAACATGCTCCTAAGCCAAACTAGAAGAGGCCCCTTGGGCTGCTTATTAGTAACTGCTATATACTGAGCAGTAGAAGCCACCCTAAGCTGCACTTCTGTGGTAGACATAGGTTATTTGCCCTTGTCCCTAGCATATGTACCATGAGCTTCACCAGCATGCTGCTGGGGATTACAAAGGCCAGGATTACCAACGTAACAATCTTCCGCCGAGTATATCATACTCTACTAAGACCTTAGCAATAGATGGCCTACTAATCAAGGCCGTACAATGATCCATATGGAAGGAATACCAACTGTAGCAGCAATTGAAAACAAAGTACGCTTATAGTGAATAAAATGTACAGGAAAATAAGGAAAACAGACCCAAATGGGAACAATGGGAGATTTCACCAAGCAGTGGAAGTCAGTAGACGATTTAAAAACCCGTATCCCTCTACCATTAACATACCAACTTTGCCTAATCGATATCCGAGAATAATCTTCTTCCATTTCTAATTTAATCAAAACATGTCTATTATTAAGTAAGGAAACCTGACAGTTCCCTTTTAGCGCCAAAGAAATAAAATTTTTTTCAATAACATCCATGGGAGGGTAATCAAAGGAAAACATACCAACAATAGCTAGTTTAAAAAGCTCGGCCATATCCCAAACTTTCGCAGTAGAGAAATGGACAGCAAGTTCACGTCTACGAAACTGAACTGGCTTCACAGGAATTGAAGAAGCAGTAGAACCAGCCACAGCATTTACAAAAGACTTTTATGGTCTGGAAGTGGTACTAGGGTTGAGGATGGTAATCGGGTAAAAAGCAGAAGCATATAAAGGCTTGGGGTTGATGTTGGTGCCACGGTTTGAAGGAGTTGGGTTCGTGAAACGGGTTTGGGTGGCAACATGAAATAAAGTCTCATCACGACTATGATCGGGGCGGGGGCGAATGGCCATTTATATGAAGTGGTGGTTGTGTGTGAAGAGTTTGAGGAGCAAGGGGCTGACGATTTGCAGTGAGAGGAGGGGGTTGTGGATTAGTTAGGTCATGTGTGGCTGCATAGGAACGTAAAGTGAGATAGGAGACATGTGATAAGCTAGAGTTTGGTTGAAGAAATGCAGGCAACCGAATATCACCACTGGCAGCGGCCAAAAAGGTGTGTGCAGTATTTTGGTTTGAAATAATAGTACGATGGCTTTGTAACTTATGTAAAGGAGCAGTGATGGTCTGGTAGGAAGAAGGATGTAACAACGACATAAGGATGTAAGAAGGAGGGTCATTGGACAAGGCATGGATACTAGGGTTTTGTATGCGAGATATGGAAAGAGTTGATGGCAGTGGTTAAGATGTCAGTGAAGGTAAGGCTGTGTCAGAGAGGGTCGTGGCAGCAGCAATCATGCAACAGCATCACCGACGTCCAAAAAAAGTGGCAGCATGCAGTGGGTGGGTATCACATGACCTAGGGCTGCTATTTTGAAGTGGAGACAGCTGTGTTGGGTGTTGCTGGTCAGGGAGCTGAACACCGGTGAGGAAGGGGGACTCCGGCGGTGGTGAAGCAACACCACTGACGGCCAATAAAGCCATGGGTGGCTGGTCAAGGCTTGGTCAATGTCGGGTCCTAAGGTTTTTAAAATTTATCACGTGAAAAGGTAGTATTGGAAGTTGATCAGTTGATCAAGTTAATAAATTATGTTGGGAGTATATGTATGGTCTTTAAAATAAAACAAATTTAGTATTTATTACAAATAAATTTTCTTAGTAATAAAATAGTTAAACCATTAGCTTCATAGTATATTGAGTGGATTGTTATTTAAATAATGTCCTTTAATCATATTTTGTTGTTGAACTAGCTAAATGGTTATGCAAACTTTTCCTCTTAGAATCATAATCTATGGGATAGATTCCTGTAACAATCTTTCTATTAGTATTTGCTTTCTATTATTTACTTTATAATTTAAGTGTAGTTAGTTTTTAGTAAGCCAAAAGTAGGTTATTAGTTGGTTCCTTATTTGTGGATTTATGAAGATAGAGAAAATAATTAATGGTTGCTTTTTTTAGGCTCGTAACTTTGAACTAAATCTCTATTTAAAGCTTGATGTTATTCAATAAAAAAAAATGTCATGAGTATTATTATTTTGGCAACTTATAAGTTGTATTTAAGAGTTTATTGGTTTCTCGAATAACTAATACTTATTTTGAAGGTTTAGGTTTCCTCGAATTTAATTAGCTATATATCTTTTGATTTGCTTCCGTTTGGTTTAAGTTTCTGTTACAAATATTTTTATTTGTATAACTTGGTATCAGAGTTAGGTAACAAATGAGGAGCGAATCCTTACAATAGAACTAAGGCTAGAGAGGATACAGAAAAGGCTATGATTCTTAAAGAAAAGGAACTCATCAGGTAATTATTGTGCAAAATGGATAAGATATAAAAAGCATGGGATGCAAAGTTGAATCTCATATGGAAGAAATCTCTATATCTTTTGTTGAATCTCAACGTCTCCAATAAAGTGGCAATTTAGCAATTGCAATGCATAATGGAGGTGTTAATCAGTGCAACAAAGTAGTTGCATCAATGAAGAATATTCAACAAATTAGCATTCAAAAGGTTAGAGTTTTCTTCAACAAGCCGAAGGTGCAAAGGGTTTATTTTAACCACAAAGCTAAAATGCTTAGGCATCGTGATGATAAATCCTTCATCAATTAATGTTCAGGACATTATTGTTTCTTTATTGTTATTTTAAATAATTAGCCGCAAGGGTTAGTGGCTGCTTTGCAGTCCTAGTTTAATGCAACATGTTGCTCTTTTATCCTTAGGAAGTAGTTGCAGTAGGGAGTAGTGGAAACTCTTTTGCTATTTTTTAGGATTTAAACATTATATTTTTGCTATATATTAGAAGCCATTATTAAATAAAAGGATATCAATTTTTTATTCCTATATTTTAGTTGCTAGAGCCATATATACCTCAATTATTGTGATAAATTTTAATTATTTCTGTCATCTTCACAATAGGTTCCAGTAAATTAAAAAAAGAGGAATAAAACTCGGTATGTACCACAGTGTTATCAGAGCTCAAGCATGGATGATAGGGTGGAAAAGTTAGAGTCAGATATTGGCTTTCTTATGACTAGTCAACAATAGATTTTGGAGAAGATCAATGAGATATTTGGGAAGCTCAATTCAAGAAATTCTCACCAGAGGTTAAACGGGAGGAAGGACAACATTCTAATGCCCCACTTCACAATTTAGGACAATCTAGAAACACCGTGGTTGGTCATAAAAGCAACGGATAGCAGTCATATGCCTTAAAGCTGATTAAACTTGACTTTGCATGGTTCAATAGAACTGAGGATACGACTAGTCAGGTATGTAGGGCTGAGCAGTTCTTTCATCTTCATTAAACACCAGAAGAAGAATAAGTAGTGCTGGCTTCATTTCATTTGGAGGAAGATGCTTAACTATCATTCCAGTTGATCAAACAAGAAGGAGATTCTATGACTTGGTAGGAGTTATGTGAAGGTATACATACTAGGTATGGCGCCACTCAATTTTAAGATTTTTTTTTTGTAAACTAATCAAATTTACTGTAGGTTGGCTTTGTAAGTGATTACTAGACCCACTTTGAGAAGTTATTATCTAAAGTAGGTCGCCTCTTACAAGATCAATAAATCAGTTGTTTTGTGAGTGGGTTACAAGTTCTACTTGAGCTGGTGTTCAAGCTGGTAGGCCAATGACACTTTATGAAGCTATTAGGTCGGTAGGCTTTATGAACCTCGTAATATCACTTAAGGGACATTTAAACTTCACGTAGCTCAAAATGATTCCATGTCGGTGCCTATCAAGATGTTTAGCATAGAAGAGATAGATGAAAGAAGGAAAAAAAGTACTAAGCTTCAAGTGCAATGAACAATTTTGTCTCGGACATCGTTTTAAAAAATTATTCATGATTCAAGTTTGTTTTAATTATAGCGATGCTGACAAAGAAATAAAAATTAAGGAAATTATCACTTTTATACCCTTGATTTACTCTGTTATCAAACATACTACAACACTTTTAGGGTGTTTTAGTTATTCACCCTAAGGTGATAAATTGTATCTGCCGTCCACTAAACCATTAGTTGCTGTTTAAATGCGATGGCATTAGAGGAATTTGGTCTTTTCATAGGAAAATAAGGGATAGAAGAGATAATTTAAGGGTATACAAGTGATAATATAACAATTTAAGGGTGAACAAGTGATAATTTTCCTTTACCGTAATTTGAGTCTCAAGGGCAAAATCATCAATTTGCTACAATTTTGTTAACTTTCAAATGGCAACTAATGGTTTAGTTGATAGCAGACGTTTTGTCAACTTAAGGTAAATGACTGATACACATTGAAAGTGTTATAGTACGTTTGATAAGAGTGTATCTTAAAGGTATATGACTGATAATTTTCTTAGAAATTATAACTCCCACACCACTATAGTTATCACTAGTATTTGAGTTCTTGAAAATTAATTTCCTACTTATAGCCTTCGGACAAGGTTATTTCCTAAGTGGGGAGTTGTTGGGGACATTATTGTTTTTTTATTGTTATTTTAAATAATTAGCTATAGTGGTTTTTAGTTATTTTGCAGTCCTAGTTTATTACAACTTGTTGCGTTTTTATCCTTAGGAAGTAGTTGCAACTCTTTTGCCATTTTTTATGATTTAAACTTTGTATTTTGGCTATTTATTAGAAGCCATTATTAAATAATAGATATTGATTTTTGATTCTTATAATCAAGTTGTTAGAGGCCACAGGTTCCTCAATTAACCTAACAAATTTTAATTATTTCTTTCGTCTTCACAATAAGTTCAATTAAACAAAAGAGAAATAAGCCTCAGGACGTACCAATCAATCAAGTGCCAAAATTAAAGATGATGAATATTATTGATAGAAGGGATGATCTTTAAGAAAGGTTCAAGGCAACATTATGTCTCATTATAAATTGGAAACGAGGTAAAAGAAAAATTATTTCTGTTAAATCTGTAGTTAAGGACAAGAGTATTTCTAAGGGGAAAAGAATGTTACGATCTTTTTATTTTAATATTTTTTTCAATTATTTACTTTATATTTTAAGTGTAGTTGGTTTTTAATAAATCAAAATTTAGTTCTTAATTTGTTATTTATTTTGTAGAATCATGGAGCATGATTGAGAACATGCTTAATGCTTGCTATTTTTAGGCTTGTAGCTTTGAACTAAACCTCTATTTAAAACTTGATGTTATTCAATAAAAAAATTTCATGAGTATTATTATTTTGGCAACTAATAAATTGTATTTGGAAGTTTATTGATTTCTCGAATAAGTTTCCTTGAATCAACCTATATTTCTTTCTATTTCTCTCTATTTGGTTTAAGTTACTATTTATAAACATTTGTGTTTGTATCAATTTCCTTCTATTTCTTAGAAATCAAAAGCCATGACGGAACGTTGACATGAGCATTCGGGATATCTATCTTGATAGACGGATCAAATTCTAGATTAAGAAAAATGTATGTCAAAAAATAAAAATAAAACAAAGGTGAGAAATGATTTCGAAAGCTCTATATATGTAAGAATTTTCCATAAAAGTATATAATATTTTTTTTTTTCAAATAATTATGAGGACCCTAAGGGGCATGTTACTATGCATCATCATCATCATGTTATCTAATTAATGGAGGTGGTGCTGCACCTTACTAACTTGGTACTGTAAATGACGAAGTTATGAAGGTTGTTGTGAGTTTTGTCGCATTTTCCTATCATACAATACTCTATAGACGACAACGTTAGAAAATTTTGCTTTGGATTAATCAAGGTAATAATGATAGTTGCAATTATTCTCTCTATTGAATAACTCGTTTTAGTCGCATTTATTTTCCTAGCCTACAAGGCCAATATAAGGCACGT
Organism: Clausena lansium; assembly: GCA_030449835.1. NCBI lineage: Eukaryota > Viridiplantae > Streptophyta > Magnoliopsida > Sapindales > Rutaceae > Clausena > Clausena lansium. Next base: position 741,458 of record JASUUF010000038.1, read on the forward strand.
CTTTTTGTATAATTTTGTATCAATCTTGAATGAGTATAACTTCAAAGAATTTTTTATATCAATCTTGAATAAATGTAACTTCATGATTAGAATAGGCTTAAATCCAATATTTAAGGTAACTTAATACTTGAGTCTTCACCATAGATATTTCTTTTATAATTGAAAGGACGAACAGATTCACGCATTAAGTGCCATGAGGCATTGGAAATCTTTTATGGGTTTGGACTTTTGACCCATCCTACCCAACTTAAATTTATAAGGTGAAATCATAATCTAATAGAAAAAAGGAGGAAAACCACGCAGCATGATTATTATTATTTTTTTGTTGTTTTTGTGTTAGGGTTTTTATTATTGGCATCATTATGTCAATAATATTGTAATTTATTTATGCCTTATAGTAGGGATTTGTCTAGTCTTAGGTATTTATTATATTAGATTATGTGGAATATTGGAGAATATTTTTGAAGGTATTAAAAAGCAAATTGGTGTGTATATAAGGATTACAAATTAAAGAGTTCCAAATAAGGTTGTTACTACATTGGTTGTGGAATATTATACTTTTAAGAAAGCATATCTGAGTACTACTATACTAGGATTTGGGTGACATACTATACCTATATAAAGGGAAGTATTTCACACATTGAAATGAAGAAGATATATCATATTTTATATCAGAGAAGCAGCTAACCAAAGAACAAGAAGAAAACCTATCTTGACTACATATAATGTTTCATATCTCTATGAAGTTTTAGTTTTTGAGTCTTCTTCATATTAAGTCTTTAATTAGACATTTTTTAATGATTACTTTAGTCTCTTTGGGATTAAGGGATCGTTCACTATGTTGAAGGGATCTCAAGGAAGTAGCAAATACAATTGAAGACGAGTGGTGCTCGCTACGCTAGGTCAGCTAAGTTAGATTCAGTATGGTGGTGGCAACAGTAAGAGAGAGTCTGAAATTGTGTAAGACTTCAATAAGTTTTAATCTTTTCATTTATGAGAGAATTGCTTAATATCTAAGCGAGACCTCATGGATGTAGGATTGTGATACAAATCATGTAAAAATCCTCTATGTAATTCACTTTCTGCAATATACTGTTTCTAGCATATTTAATAGATTTAGGATGAATGTACAGTAATGCAAACAATGTTTTGAATAGTGATAATAAATAGTAACTATGAACCAGGACTCGTAAGTAGTATCGTGTGACCAATAACTCATGAACAATGACTATGAATAGTATTGCATGAATAGTAATATGTGAACAGTAATTTTAAAATTAATTACTTTTCTAGGATTTAATTTGCCTACACTTGTTAAAATAGATATAAATTTTTAACATGTTGCTATTATTATTATTATTAACAACAATGACGAGTAAGAATAATAAAAATAGTAATAATATAATAATATTGTAATCGAGCGCAAAAGAGAAATTATGAAATTTAGGTGGGGTAAAATAGTGAATCAAGTTCTCATTCTTTATTTTCAATTTTATGTGGGGTATAATGAAAAATAGCCTTTAGTGATACTTGTCCCGAGACACTTTGTTAAAAGTATCTGTACTTACATAAATATAGGCTAGATTCCTTAATTAACAGATACAATAATTTTTGTAAGGTAAACATAAGGGATCCTTGGCACAAAGATATCATTATCAAAAAAATTATTATAAATAATCATCATCGAGTTTCTTGGAAAGTTTACGAAAATTGTGAAACTCGATTGGAAGCTACGGCTTGCGTCCATTGGTATTGGGCTGTTCAGGTGGGTTGCTGTTGTATGCAAATTAAATGTGCTCCTTTTACATGTATCTAATCTTTCAACACTGTTTTTATGGTTAACACATGACGGGGTTTTTATAATGTCAAAATTTAGGTTGCTTTATGGTAATTGTTTTCGCCTAATCCCAAATATTTGCTTTTAAACAATAGTATTTGTGGATGCTAAATTCCTTGCAACACTCTTGAATCCTTTACAAGTTATCATATAAATTAGTAGTTAGTGACACAACTCAAAAGTGTTTTACAACTCTCAAGTATAAGAGTATCTAGTTATAATATAACTCGGTGAGTTCGGGATCGATCCACAGGAAAAAGTTCTAATTTGTTTATTTTAATTTTTCCTAAGAATTGAAAATAAAATTAAAATTTATGCAATTTAAATTAAGTGAAAAATATGAATTTAAATTAGTTAGGGATATAGATCCACTTTTAGTAGTAAATATAATTTAATAAATTCCTTTTATTATATTTCTTTATTGCCCATAAGATTAATTGTATAAATTATTATTATTTTTTCATTAATTTTATTATAGATTAAGTACTTAGTATGCCAAAATTTTACTTGTCTACAATAAGTCAAAATATCATTTTACCATACTTTATACTAAGATATTAAGAATTTATTATGCCAAACTCCCTTGTTTATCTACAACAAATCAAAATTTCAAAATATAAAATATGGATAATTTTAATTAGAAAATAATTTAATTTCTATAATTAAAAATAGAACTTGATTAAATCGTATTTTCCTACTAAGAGTTTCACCTTACCCTAACTATTATTATTTAGCTCAACATAATTGAAATAAAAACAATATTTGAAATTAAATTAAACATAATTAAAATAAATAAGAAAAACTAAATTTGAAATAAAACTAAATTAAAATTAATTTACCAAATATTACAAAGAGAGATGAGATGAAGAAGAATTTGGGGAGAAAGAAGGGAAGAAAGGTGTGTGAGATGTGTTCCCCTCCTCAATTTATACTAATCTATAATTAATCCACACGATACACTTAATTAAATCCACTTAATTAAATCCTAATTAATCACAACCTTACATTTGTCCCAGTAATCAAACATAAATGACCCACTAATCCAATTACAATTCTAACCACTCACAATTACCACACCTAACATGGTAAAAACTTATAATTTTGCAATTACAACAAGTAAAATGGTAAAAAAAAATTAAATATAATTTTATAACAAAAGTCTCGGATCCTCTTCGACAATGACTTAGCTTTTTGAGCCTCCGGAATCAAATTTGATATCCATTTAATTGTTTGGAGCCTCGAATTGAGTAAATTTATTATTTTTACCTAATAAACACACAACAAAACACAAAATCAAATATTTAGAAACATAATTAGAAATTCACAATATATTACAAAATTACAAATGTAAATTATAATATAAGCACAAAATAATGTTTTTACCCTTAGTGAACATACAATTTTTAACACTAATCAGTTAATATCATACCTCTCTACTTTTTTACCTAAAATTAAGAGGAATCTTTAACATAATTTTTTAATTTTCACTAAGCAATCTACGACCATGTAATCATGAATAACTTTGTGCATCTAAATATTATATTTATTTTGACTTTCCTTGTTTTTGACAGTTGGCCTCTTGTTGTCTTTGGAAAAATGATTCCAGTTCCAAAGGGGTAGGAATAATCAACAACGAACAGTTTTCAAAATAGCACTGAAATCAAATATGGCAATTTGCACAGCTTTGGCAGAAGCATTCGCACTAGATCAATTAATTCAAACTATTGAAAACTCACGGAAAGAAATCAAGCATGATTCTCATTGACTCTCCAATGGCTAGTTCCTCAATTGGTGGCTTTGAATCAAAATAGTTTATTAGACTTCATTTACTTTACATCTTGTAAAGCACCGCAACATGTATATTTATTATTGTACTCGTGCTTTTAAAGAAAAGAAATACAATATCATTCAATCTTAAAATTCTATATGGTATCAGAGCTTATGGCTTCTAGCTTAAAATCTGAACCAAATATGGCTCCCTAAATCTTCTACCAATGTGTAAGTCTGGTTCCAATCAGACTCACAGGTGATAATTATCTTCTGTGGAGTTCTTAAATTCTATCCTTAGTAAATAGCCTTGGGCTGGACACCATATCACAGATGTTAAGACTCTACCTAGAGTTCTTAAAGAAAAACAAACTGAGAAAATCAATCTTGAATTCTTAGATTGGAAATCGAACGACGGAGTTCTTATGATATGATTAAAGGGTGATGACAGAAGACATGATAAACATGACTATAGGAGCAAAATGTACTCAAGAAGTCTGGCTTACAGTCGAAGAAAACATGCTTCTAGCAATAAAGGAAAAAGAAACATGGCTAAAAGATAGCCTATTCTCGTTGAAGAAAGGATCATTGAAAATATAAGAATTTCTCAAGAAATATAAAGGATTATGTGATAACTTGGTTGCTATTGGTAAGCCCGTAAGTGATGAAGATTAAATATTCTAGATTGTTCGAGCTTAGGTGCTTATGTACACAAATTTTAGAATGACCATCATCAAGCAGCCCTATCTTTCTCTCAAACAGTTCATTCAGCCTCTTCGAAATCACGAGGATATTGTTGTTACCCCAAGAGAAAAGCAAGACAAAGTCAACATGAACCATAATCAAACCTATTTTAGACACAGGAAAAGAGGTGGAAATCAAAGGGTTGCCTGGTTCACGCGGTAGAGGACCTCCTCAAAACTATGGCACAAGAAACAACTAGAAAACAACAAACCTGACTTCCAAAATGGCAATAATGATAATAAATATGGAAGCAACAATTATGGTAATAATTCAAATTACCAAAACGAAAATGTTCAGCCACAAAAAGACATCAATACAGAAGAGGCCATTATATGCCCAATTTATTAAAAAACTTAACCACATTGCCGATGTTTACTGGAACGAATATGAATACGACTATCCTGAACAAAAAGGGGCTCAAGCACTTGCCACCATGAATCTATAAGATAACTTCGATCAACAATTTTATGCAGACTTTAGATCAACTGCTCACACGGCAAATAATACAGGTATCTATGTTGAGTGGATATCCACTACAAGTCACAACAATGCCAATCTTACGAATCCAACATGTCATGTTGAATTTTCATCATTTTTAGTCTCTCACAAAATGTTGACCTCACATGACCCCAAGGAAGGTGACGCATCACAATTCAGTGACGGATCTACAGTAGGACCAGTGGGGGCTCAAGCCCCCATTGGGAAAAAAATTTATTGTACTTTAGAAAAAAAAAAGAAATTTCTAAATAATCCCTGTAAAATTATTAGATAGTCCCACCCTTTAATATTTAAATTATTATTTTAATAATTGTAAAAATCATACTTTAACTTAAAAATTATTATGGTACGTTACTACAAATAATCTATTTATTTCCACATATAATTAATGTGCTTGAGATAGTTGCAAAAGATAAGTCAAACTCTAGTGAACAGAGATTTCAAGCAAATTATTTGGTAGAGTTTCTACAATCTTTTGATTTTGTTCTTAGTCTATATTTGATGAGAGATATACTTGCACTTTCAAATGAGTTGTCACAAGCACTTCAAAGAAAGGATCAAGATATTCTAAATGACATAATTGAAATATACAAGAAAACCTTGCAAATGATGAGAGATGATGGCTGGGATTCTTTGCTTTGTGAGGTTTCTTCTTTTTGTTTGAAGCATGATATTAATGTCCCTAACATGAATGATGTGTTTTTATTGTGGGGTCGATCACAACGTAAGGCTCGAGAGAGATCTCAAACATGCATTATTTTCGAGTTGAGCTATTTTTTGTTATTTTAGATTTGCAACTTCAAGAGCTAAATAATCATTTCAATGAGGTGAATATGGAATTGCTTCGTTGTTTAGCATGTCTAAGTCCAAATGACTCATTTGCTGCTTTTGATAAGGACAAGTTAGTACGTCTTGCTCAATTTTATCCAAAGGATTTTTCTCCAATAGAGCTTATGGTACTAAAATCTCAGCTTCAAACTTACATAATGGATATGCGCTCTAGTACTGAATTTGCAGGATTGAAGGGAATTGGTGACCTTGCTAAAAGAATGGTTGAGACAAGAAAAGATAAGGTGTATCCGTTAGTATATTTGATGGTGACATTAGCATTAGTTCTTCCATTTTCCACAGCCACAGTAGAGAGAACATTTTCAGCAATGAAATTCGGAATCGGATGGGAGATGAATGGATGAATGATAATTTGATTGTTTATGTAGAAAAAGATGTATTTAATAACATTGATAATGAGTATATTGCACATCGTTTTCAGAATATGAAACTACGTAGAGAACAATTATAATGTAAATGTATTACCAAAATTTTATATATTCAAGTTTTAGTTTCTATATTTTACTACGATTTAATTTAGCCCCCAGTAAATTATTGTTCTAGATCCGCCCCTGTCACAATTTCACCATGCACCAAATGTTGAAAAAGTTGAAATTACCTCAAGCCAAGTTACACAAGACACAGTATTGGATGGCTCATAACATCAAGATAGTGGTAGCCCTCAGCAAATATCTAAATCCAATACTAATCCTTCCAATCAAGCTTCCTTATTGAATTAGAATTGTGGAAATTATGAGAATAATCAGTCCATCTCCTTATCAAATCACAATTACAACAATCCTTTTAGATAATTTAAACCAATGAAAGAAAGACATGTCTCTCTCCCTGACATATTAGATAGTTACCTGTTGATATTCGTATACCATTCTAGAGAAAAACCAACACACACAACACAACCACCTCTATAGTAAACATCCATCCTATGATCATCGAAACAAACTTAAAACCAACCCTAACATAGCTCTTCAATCTCAACATCTCAAACTGAGCCAAAAACTATCAAATTTTCCCTCAAAAGTCCTGCTTAGGTAGATGATATCAAGGAAGAAATGATTGCCTTACATCACAATAAAGCCTAGACATTTGTCCCTTGCCCTGCAAACATTAATGTCATCGGTTCAAAGTAGGTTTACCAAATAAAATATAAGGAAAATAGAGACATTGATTGATATAAAGCACGGTTGGTTAAAAAAGGATTCTCCCACATTATTGGCATTAATTAGCCCTGTTGTCAAACCAACAACCATGAAAATTGTGTTAGCCATAGCCATTAGCACAAATTGGATGTTGTTAGCTTATATGACTATATAGAAGTTTGATTTTAATGATAACAAACCACAAATTAATAATATTGATCATGTTTTTAAATGAATATGATTTCTCAAAGTACTTAAAACATTTCATTTCCAAAAAGGGTATGATTTCATATTCTTAGTAAAAGCAAGTTTTTAGTAAGAAGTTGCATTTTAGTTAATCGACATCTTGCTTAAGACAAATGGCAACCTGGTTAAAGGAAATGTGCTCACTAGAGTTAACCGGAATCTTGCTTAAGATAAACAGTAACCTGGTTAAAGGAAATGTGCTCTCTGGAATTAAATGTCATACCGGTTATCCATAAGTAGTAGACTGGTTATTCAAAAATTCAAATTGCGGCTACAACGGTAGCCTTAACGGTAAGCAGGTTATGAACAAAAAGTCAATAATAGCTAGTTTTCAGCTCCAACTATAAAAATGCTCATTCAAACACAAATCCAAGAATGAACAGAACAATTATCACTAAGCTATCTTATACATTCTAAGCTTAAACTTGTTTATTTCATTAACATCTAATCACACATTAATCTTACATTTGTAATCATACACATTGTGTGAGGGAAAATCATTGTAAACTTCATTTCAATATCAAAGTTGAGTAATTGTAAGTTTGAGAAACACTTGGGTTAAGAGATTTGGGATAATCTCTTGTTGTAAATGTTAATTGACACCTTGGAAGTTAACTGCAAATTGTTAAAGTCTTGGGTTGTGAGGCTTGGATAGTGGAATCCTCAAGCGTGGGTTGTTTGCAAGCGTACACATAGGCGGGATTTACCGAACCACGTAAAAACTCTTGTGTTTGTTCTCTCTATCATTTATCTCTTTATTTATTCATTGTTTAAATTTACATTTATCAATTTGCTTAAGACATTAGTTTAAATTGATTTGTGTTGTTGATTGCATAATTTTTAATTACCTAATTCATCCCCTCTTGGGTTGCATACTTAGAATTTCATTTGGTATCAGAGCTAGGTACTCTTGTTAGGACTTAACCATCTAGAGTAAAAGATCCATAGCAACAAAAAATTGCTCAACCTCCAAGGAAGGTCAATCCACCACTTGACCCCTATTTTTTTATGGCAATGACTACCCTTATTGGAAGACTAGGATGATAATATTTTTACAAGCCTTAGATTATGGTATATGGGAAGTTGTTTATGATGGTCAGTTTATACCTATTACTAAAAGAAAAAATGGAGAAGAAATTCTGAAACCTTCAAGTGAGTGGAGTGAGTCTGATAAGAGAAATGTGTCTTTAAATTCCAAAGCTATGAACACTTTATTTTGTGCCTTAGACAAGAAAGAATTTCATGGGGTTTCGGGTTGTATAAATGCATATGAAATTTGGAGGAAACTTGAGGTTGTATATAAGGGAACAAATCAAGTCAAAGAGTGTAAAATTGGTAGATTCACTAGGCAATATGAGATGTTTCAAATGGAGTCATATGAAAGTGTCCATGATATGTATACTAGATTCATTGATATTGTGAATACGTTTGAAGCTCTAGGAAAGATATTTACTAATAGTGAAAAAGTAAAGAAGACTATTAGATCCTTGCCAAAAGAGTGTAGACAAAAAAGAATGGCCATAGCAGCAAAAGATCTTAACACTTTATCTCTTGATGATTTAATTGGCTCACTGATGGGCATAATTTATCTACATATTTTAGCCTTTATTATATATTTATTAGTTATATTTATTTGAATAGGGTAATTAATTGAAGATTAGGAAATAAACGTGCTTTAAGGGATCAAAATTGGAGAGAATGAATCAAGGATTATAAGTAGAGGACTTATAAGGGTACATTCAACAGTCAAGAAATTAAAGACGGAGCTAGATTTATTAAGGCCATCACGTGAAGAAGAACAATTTGGGAAGAATTGAAGATTAATTGGTTTTGGAAACAATTGGGCCAATTTGCACGTGGAATTCAAGGGTAAATGACCGAAATTTAATTGGTTGCAAAATCAAAGTCATGCATGCACGTGAATGGTTAAAGAATATGGAAATAGATTTGGCCTCTTAAAGTCGGTTAGCTTATGTTATAGCTTTAGGATTTAAATCGGTAACTTGGCTTCCATGGAGGGTAATTCAAATTACACAAGGATTCGGCAAGCTGGGCAATATTTAAGAGAAGCAAACCACACCCATGAGAGAGGGAAGCCGCCGAAAGAAGAAAGAGAATTAGAGCAGCAGCCGCATGATGGGTTCTATTAATTCTACTATTATCAATCTCTTTATGTCTAACTAAAACTTCTATACTAGGGTTAAGGATGAAGCCATGTTCAATGAAATAAATTACTTTTTATTCAATTAATTCCCTATATGTGTGCTTTAATGTTTATGGTTTCTATTTCACATGTTTGGTTGAATATTATTAAATCTTTTCATCAATTCTGTCATGCATTATTGATTGTTAGGATAAATATTTAACTAAACCTATGTTTGGATTTATAAAGTTTATATATGATTATCTTTGATTCTGTGTCTTTCATTAAATTGTTTACACAAAGTGCTTAGGAAAACTTTGACTCTTTATTATTCAATATGTTTATATAGGATGCTTAGATATCGTAGTATTAAGTAGAAAAAGAACCTACATAAGATTAATTATAATTGGGCTTCATTGTTATATCCATGAGCAGACATAGATTGATTTCGAGTTGTCACTCCAAAATTGAGAATTGATTGGCAATTAGATAATTGTTAAGTTGAACTGAGGTGGATTCTAAAACCCTGGTAACTTCAATCTCTTGAATTCTTGTGTTAATTTATTCGTTTTAATTTTAAGTGCATCTTTGATTTTAATTTCTTGTATAGTATAAATGGTTAAAGACAAATTGATTGTACATTCAATTATTGTTGCACATGCAGGTTGAAAGAAACTGTTAGACTTGGAAGTTTTGTTGGGTATTTGTTGACAATGGGACTTTATGTACTAGAATTTTATTGAGAATATGGGAGGAGTTCTGCACATTCGCTTGTAAAATTTGAAACATTTGCTCTTGGTTGGAATTTGTCTTTTGAATTATTTTGGTCGGATATAATTGTTGGATACAAGTGTTTTTGGATGATGTTATTAATATAAAGTGTTTTGTATAATTTAATTTTTGGTTCATATTGAATTTACGATTAAATTTCAGATACAAGAATGCATAAATTTAAATGAAATAATTCAGAATTTCTTTTAATATAAATTTTGATCTTGTGACAGGAAATATTACTCATAAATTATGTCACAAACAAAATAATTAATGATAGAAAATTTCAATCATAAATTCTGTCACAAAAAAAATAATTTACCTGCTAAAATTAATTTTCCCTCTAACATTTTAAATTAAAAATAAAGTTCAATTTTCCTACAAAAAATAATTAAAATATTCATTTTTTAAGATGACAGACATATGACTTCTAAACACTATTATAAAAGAGTGACAGTAACATAGATGATGGAAAATTTCACTGCCATCCACCCCCCTTTATGGCAGTTTTTTTCTATTATCTATTGACAGTTTTCTTGTAGTAATAGTGAGCCTAATAAGTACACAACTACACATAATGATCTAAAATTTATTAAATTATTATAATGCAGCTTAATTAAATACTTATGCAAAACATAACTAAGAATAACATAGAAATTCATCATTGACTCTCTAAGTAACACTGATTTAAGCCTAAAAATGCCATGATAACTCTTATTTCATAGAGTTATCATTCACTGAATTAGAGCTCATATGTAATAAAACTCTTACCATTTCATCATCAACTACATCCATAGGTAGTGAACATATGATTTGGGTAGAACATCTTGAATGAAAAGTTGTTTTCAATGTGATGTTGTAATCATTTAGATTTATTTGCAAAACTTCATATACTCTTGCAAGAAATACAGCAAACGTACAGTTTTTTGGAACCAAAAAAACTCTATATTTCGTCATTTCTGTACTCAAAATGACCATCTACCAATTCCTCCCATGATCCATTAAAACACATTTGAAGAACAACTGACTTCATTAAGCCTGAATAATTAAGAAAGATGAACAAAATTAGTACATAAAAAAAACTGCCAAAATATGGGACAGCCACCTGTCGCACGTAGGACAGGCACCCCTCGCATGGGTGACAGTGCCTGTCTTTCTTCGGATATGTGCCTATCGCACACAAGCCTATCACAAAACCTCAATGTGTGACAGGTGCCTGTCGCACATTTTCTGGGATCGTCTCCTAAGTCGTTTTTAATCAAAAAATTCACATAAACTTCAAATAATTGAAAGATAAAATTACACTTATGTAAAAAAGAAAAACTTCTTGTCTCTAAAAGGATTAATTTTAGATTATTTCCTCATTATCTTTAAATTACTTTTGAAAACTTTAATTTATTCCTTATTTTTGTAAAGAAGACAAAAATTTTATACATCAACATTTTCCCTTATCTTTTAAACAAAAATAAAGATAATTAAATTTTTTAAAAATAAAGGGGTTATTTAAAAATAGCCAATTCACAAGAGGTAATTTGAAATTTATTCTCTAAAAAAAATGTTACTATTTTGCTAAATCTCTCGCTTTGCATGTACAGATTTGTATCAGTATGATTTTAAGCTATCTTTATTTGATATTTGAATTAAACACATCTAAGCCTACTTGCAGGAGCCAAGTTTCTCTAGCAAGGATGCAAATAACTTTTTGAAGTGTCTAGTTATGGCATGTTTGGTACATGGAAATTCCAAGAAGTGTTTATTCTTTTTTTGTTACTTCTGCCGCAATGCTTAAATTAAAACATTTTTGAAGGGCAGGGATCATGGCCGCGTTAGATAATGTATGACATAGGAGTGTTTAGAGAATTATCATGTTTGAAGATTGACAATGAAGTAGAAAGTGAACATTTGGAAACGTTAGTGAAAGTGGGAAGCAAAAGTCAAGATTATCTATCCACTTGTTCAAATTTACTATACTGTTCTAGAAATAGTTAAATTATGTATTATATATGGTTGAAAAGATAAATTTGTCTAGTTTCTTACCAAAATCAAAATCAGATTCTCTTTATAAAGATATTCAAGATTTAGTCAGCAAAGGTCACAGCTATCAGGAATTCTCCACAAGGCCGCAAGTTCTGAATTTATTGGCATCAACGTATCAAGATCTAATGAACAAACTTTATATCAACGGAAAGCTCCATGAGTCAGGACTTTAATGAATTTTACAATGTTCAGTTTGGAGTTTTCTACATCAATAATCAATACATGATTAAATGAGTATTGACTGCGTAAATTTGCTGATAAAACCGACCTTGAAGTGAAACTGTGTTTTGCTTTACCTCTTCTACCTCATGATAACTAAGACTTTCAATTCAAGTTTGATTCAAATTCTAAATGATAGAGATCTTATCCAAAGATTGGAGTGATGTTCTGAGTTGCCTACATAAAGGCATTAGGTTGTAACTTTAAAGAAGGGTGGTCTTTTTGAGAGTATAGCTTAAAAGAGTGCTCTTTTTATAGTTCCTTTTATAAACTATATCTCTTAGGTGGATTCCCTAGAGTGGTAAGTTAAGAAGCCCTGAATCTCTTGGAGGACTCATTGGGTGGTGAATTTTTTATATTGTAATCCTTTTAAGCAGCGAGCTTTATTTTGTATTATATATGTGTGTTTATTTTACTTAATAACAAAAGATTAGTTTATAATTAGGCTGGTGTCAATGTACCTCTCAAATGAATTGAAAAAAAAATTAAAAACCTTAAAGGATCCGAGTGATGAATTTCTTGATTTTATAGTTTTTATGATGATGGGTGAATGCTCATTTAATTTCAATTTTTTTGTGCCAATTTTACTGTATTTTTAAGCCAATATCACTATTGTCTTAGTTGTAAAATCTAAACTCTTCAATGGTGAAATTATCTGTTTTTGGGCGATAACTTAAAACTTTAACAAATCTAACATACAACGGGGTTTATAAATACCGTTCAATAATTTAAAAATTATTTAAATACCTCTTCATTTATTGGGTTACATGGATACCCTAAGTGATATGAGTAAAGTCTAAAATACCTTTAGTGAAGTTATCAAATGCACTACTCTTTCTAACTATCTTCAAATCGTACTTTAAAACCTCTCAACTAAATACAATTACTTATTGACATCTTTAATAAATAGCATTCCTATCTTTTTACAGTCCCAATTATTTTTTTATCATTTCAGAATTTTAAACAAGAGGGTATTCCTAGTACTGATTGCATTCGTGATTAAGTTTCTTAAGTAAGATTAGGTTGGTTTAAAGAAGGTGCATTACTCATTAAGCAACAGAAGAAGTTATGTTAATATTGTTCGGTCTTTAAGTTTTACTTTCTTCTTAGAAAAAGTATGTATACAAATATTTTTTTCCCGCATTATAATGTTCTAGTTTTCACTGTTGTCCCTATATGTTATCAAAATGTATGCAATCTAATGTTTAATTACTTTTTTCTAGCAAGATGTACATGCAAAATTTGTATTGAAGGAGAAAATGTTATAAATTAAAGTAATATCATGTATTGATTTCAAAGTCGTGTAAAACATGGAATGTGGTGGCATGATGATGGTATACGATCAATACTTGTAAGTCATATAGTTATGTAAGTCATATAATTAATGAAGCCATGTAGATCATTAATTTAAGTCTAAGTCATACATATCATGTAGTTATTTTTAAATGAAATTTGATGTTGTTGTTTTTATTGCTTCGACATATATGGTTTTGGAACTTATGCCTATTCTCTTCAATAGTCATTAGATTGAACAAAATGATGAGTATAGGTTCAAAGGTTCTAAAGCTAAAGGAATAATGGTACTACGATTGACAACGCATTCAGAATTGGTAGAGAAGGTATCTCAAGTTATTGATGCTGACTCTTCAGAATTTAAAATCACAATGAAGTTCAAGCTTAAGAGAACTGATCATATGCCACTTATTGCAATTAAAATCAATGATGATGTGGAGTTGAAAACTTTGTTTGTCATTATAAAGTCATGTATTTCAGGAAGACAAGTATTACATGACTAAAAAGCATGTATTACACGATCAAGTGATAATTAAGTAATCGACCCATTGAAGTACAAATTTTTAGTATTATTTTACTTTTAAGGTTAATTTACTAACTTAAAAATTTTATAAATAATTATTAGCAAGATAGCAAGGTATTAAACGTAGATTAATTTAAGTTTACTAGTATTAATTTATTTATAAATAATTATTAGAAAGATTATTGCAAGGGTATGAAAAATACAAGATCTTTTAGATTGATAATTATTGGTAAATTTGCTAATTAGCTTTTTGATGGATGAATTAATTAATGCTCTCAAGATTGTAGCATGGGTATTATTATTGTAACGGCGAAGAAAAAATACGAGCGAAAGTGTCATATATTTAATAATAGGTGTGTCTTGAGGTATTTTTAAAATATAATGACTAAATGGGCTCTTAACTCAAAATATAGGAATTAATGGAGTATTTACCCAGCAAAAATAGAACAAAAAAGGGAGATAGTGAAGAAAAAATTATAAATATATTAATTACTTTTAATTTAATTAAAGTGAAAACTAAAAATCAATTAAGTGGAGACACGTATCAACAATTGATTGGTTGCCAGATTTTTAATATTTTTATAATAAAAATATATAATTATTTTAAGAAACTAATTTTATCTTAATTCTTCTTTTAACAATATTAAATTTAATTTTATTAATTCTGAAAATTAAAAAGAACAATATTATAGTTAAAACTCTTGTACAAACTATTTTTGTACCAACTGACATGACATTACATAATGGCTTGAATGAAAATATAAAATAATAAAAATAAATCATATAGGACAAGTAATATCTTCATTCAACCACTCATGTGATGCTACATCAGTTTGTACAAATTAACTTGTACGAAAGAGTTTGTAGCGGAACTCAAGTAAAAATTTATCAACCAATTTTATCCAAAGTTCAATTTATTACCTAGATTACAAAAAATACCTAAAATGTCCTTGTAGACGAAGTGGTAAATTATACAATACTAAAAACTTGAGTGATTCAGAGCTATTGTCACAATCCCTTAGTTCCAAATTGAACTTTCGATAAAAATTGAGTGATAAATTGATAATTTTTGTTTTATTTGAAATAAAAAAAAGAAATTAATATGGTTTGATGGATGGGCAGATAGCTTGTTTTTCACAAAAAAAAAAGGTTAAATAAAACATACGCATGTAACTATTTCAGAAAAACAATTACGAACATTTAATAAGAGGATGTCGATGCCCTCTCCTCAGCTTCTCTCCCTCTATTGTCATCCCTTGTAATATCTATCAATACCAATATTATTTATTTCGACCTGCTGTTTTTGATAAAATTGCACAATAACTTCATTTACAATACTAAAAGAATTTTTTTTTTCATTCTCTATATGTTCGTTAGATTGTTTTAAATAAGGGAGATTGTGAGTTTCCCCCTACTAAAATCAATATATACTACCTACCCTCTTACTATTTTTACAATAACCAATAACTCCTTGGTAGCATAATTTTATAGCATTACCCTATTTTCAAATATGACACAACTTAAAAGTGTTTGATTCGCCCCCAAGTATAATAGTGTCTTGTTATAATAATTTTATAGCATTAATTAACATCATAAGCGAGTAAAATGATAATTTAATCCTTTATAAAATATACACTTTTAGTGTTAATCACGCCTCCAACCAACTTATTGCTAGTCCCTAGCAATTTAAAGCGCTATATTAAATTGAGATTTACAAAATTCATGTGCAAGTTAATAATTGTTCATCTATCCTCTAAACTACCAAATAAAGAATTCTCTCAAATTTCTTTACTTTAACTTTTTGTCATTCACTCATTATCAATGATATCACTAAATCTTCTTTTGTGCTCAAGAAATTACTACAATACTTATGGGGCTTTATCAAAAGAAAACAGCACTTTTGTTCCAAAGATTCATCAGAGATATTATCTTTATTAGGCAGTAGATTATTCACACAATTTAAAATACTACATTTTTAATCAATGTACCCAGACTAGTTGGCCTTAGGGCAGTAAGTGTTCAAACACCTCTACGGACTTAGTTACTTGTATTATTTATGATAAATAAGCAAACAAAATATCTACAACCCATGTAGCAAGCTTTGAGCCAGTGACTCCCAAATCAGTTGGCCTCAGGGCACTAGGTGTTGAAACACCCCTACGGACTTAATTACTTGGGTTTTGAGATAAATAAATAAACGATATATTTGCAACCATATAGCGAGCTTTGGGCTAGTGACTCCTAGACCAGTTGGCCTTAGGGCACTAAGCGTTGAGACACCCATACGGACTTAATTACTGGGGTTTTAGATATAGTGAAATTAAACACATTCTCTTTTTTTTTTTTTGGTATTTTTGTCTTTCTTTTTTTAAATATATAAATTTTCCACTACCTTAGATATTATCTCCAATGAATCGAAAGAACAAAATATTACAAAATTTTTATCTTACAACCTAATAGCATGTGCATAATGTTTGTGTGAAGAATGATTTAATAATATCTGTTTATTGAATAAATGACAAAATGACTTAACTAGTAATAACAAAATGGAGAATTCACAAATTTGAGTAATTCAAAAAAAAGGGGATCAAAAAAACTTATTATGAATTTAAAAATCAACATATAATACAAACTGGATTATTAGGATACGTCTCAAAAGTAGTGACTCTTTACACAGCCATCCTAGACAATAAAAAAAAACTTTTGTTGATTAGTAAACAAACACACATACAAATAATAAACAAACACACATAATTTAATGATACACATACAAAAAGAAAAAATAAAATAAAATAAAGAAAACATAAATAATAAAAGAAGAAGTAGGAAAGATCATACTTGAACTTGCTGCAGTAGATTAAAAGAAGATGACAAAGTACACAACAACGAAAAAAAATTTTGTTGATTTTTTTTGAAAAATAACTCTAGGACTAGTAAGATGCGTTTCTAGACTCAAATTTATTCAAAGTTAGTCTTTATAATATAAATTAGTAAAAACATCACCAGGACTGATATATTCCACAATTTTCAACTATTCCCTCCTCCCAACCTGAATGGGACATTGTCTTCAATGTTTTAAAGGAGACAAGTAGAGTTTAGATGATATTACCTGAATGCTGGAACAGAAATTTAGCTCATAATTCAAAAGCAAACAATAAAAAAAAGAAACAGTAAACAGTAATTAGACATAAAATCACACTCTAAAAAGCATTAATGCAAAAGATAAAATATTATAATAAGAAAATGATATTCAATGGTAGTTGCGACTGTGGCTCACATCTTCCTTTGGTTTTATGTCCAATAACGACTTAAAAGCCCTCTATGGGTCGAGGATAGGCTTCATATCCAATTTTCTTATAAACTAGCAAATATGATTTTTTTGTGTCAGATTCCCAAGACTAAACTATACACTTTCTTTTTAGAATTGTGCCCATAATCGTTTAATTGCATGCTATACATATCCACTTTTATGTGTCTCAAGAGATAGTAAGATATCATCTAACAATTCTTTACTCTGGCAATCTTTAATGAATTTAATTTTATCTTTACGATTATGAGAAACATTCCAAAAGATTTACAATTCAGTCACTTGCAATCAAGTCTTACATAGTTACGACATTCAAAGCCAAGACATTTAGCTCTTCTTTTTTTACCGTATGTGCTTTTACCAAAACCTGGCATGTAAGATATAAATGGATTGGAAAACTCACCTGCCAATCAGACATTTGCTTCAATTAACCAACAAATGTCATAAGGAACACCATGGATCATTAACAAACATAGTCGCTCACAATGAGTTTTGTAAATTTTTCTAAGGACATTTTGAGGGAGAGAAGGAAAATGCTTATGCAATTTGTGTTGTGTTTCTTCCATGTTTGGTTTTAGGGTTTCATTTATTGTGGGAGACTTAAAATACCGACTTAAGTAGTCACGGAATACCATTATCCACCATTTATATAGGATAGTAATTAAAATAACAAAATGAAGAGAATCAAATCTACAAATTCATATCAAATGTGAAAGCAAACAAAATAACAAAAAAAAAACACACTAAAAAAATGAAACTTACATTCGTCCTTTCATTGCATTAACCTCAAGTTCCAATTGGATGTTATATATACAGCCTTATATTTCCCAGAGTTGTCTTTCAAGATTCTCAACATCGGACACTAATGTTGGTAGGCGTTGTTCCTAAACTGGATATGATTTACAAATTTGAATTAGCCTTCTTAAATGAAATTTCGCATGTAAAAAGTTTTTAAGATGCCTTAAAAGGATACTTCTCATTGAGGTACTCATGACATATATTGAAAATATAGAGAGAAAACACAATTGTCAAACAAACACACCTAAGCAAGGGATATTATAGTGCACAAAAGAAAATGTAAGGTGTGCATCAATTGAGACATAAAAAAAAAATCAAATAATCAAATGGCAAAATAACAGTAAAACAAAACAAAGCAAAAAATTTAAGTCACCCATTAAAGATTTAATCAAGATTTGGTTGGTCACTGTTGTTAATTTTATGCAAAAGGTGTTAGTGCGCAAGTGGACACAACAAGTAATAAAGTGATGAGTATTATAATCGTCTCCACAGGGATTGATGTTAGCAGACTTGTTCTGACAATTTATTCAGTGCAATTTTTAAGACTTTAATAAAATTTAAATTAAATAAATGATTTAAGAATTCAATAAAACTAATTAAAGACTAAACAAAAAGACAATAAAAGAAAACAGACGCCTAACTTCAGGAAATAATCAATGGCTAATAGGTAGTTGGGTGTCTAAACTCACTTAATGATTATTGACTTGTCGAACAAATTCCAGTTCAGTTACTATAACATCGACTGGAGCACCAGGCAAAATCCTAATGCATCATCAGCTGTCGCCTGTTGGATATCTTATATCTCTATGCTTCCTAACAGTGATCAATTGTTAAGCCAACATCTAAATATAGTATTATACGCTCTTAGAATCTATTGACCTACAAGGTGAATCCCTATGTCTAGTTTTTCACTAATTCTAGATCAAGCATAGCTCTATTCAAGTTGATAATAAATCAACTAAGGAAACCCGATCTAAAACCAAGTATTGCTTTGATTGGTTCCACTAAGTAGTCCTTTTTTAGGATCTAACCTAGCTTGTATCTACTAAATGGGTGATCAGCCGAAATATGGAATTAAATTAAGAATAAAAAAAACAAAGTGCTGCTGCAAACACAGAGCAACGATAATATAAGTTAATTAATCATCAAGTTTGTTTAAAACCCAACTATATTAAAGTTTAATTCATGATTAATAAAGAAATAACAATAATATTTTTTCTGGCCATCAAATACATCCCAAAGAAAAATAAAATAAATGAATGAAAGATAGAGATAGAGTTCCGCAAAGATGAAGACTTCTTCCCTTTGTAATTTACAATCCTTCCTTCTCCATTGAAATCTTCTGTTGCACCCGTCAAATCTATTTGTTTTTATTTCTTTTTATGTGTCAGCCATCTCTCTTCAATCAGCCCTCTTCCTCCTTATAAAAACGTGCTCTTTTTATATAGTAGCACTTTTTTTATCAGTTTGAAATGTTTTTCAAAAAATCCTTTTATCATGAAAAGCTTTGGTTCTACTTTAATATTTCTTAAATTTTCATATGCATCACTCCTCAATTCCTCAAGTTCATTTGATTGTAGTTTACATATATTACCAACAACATCAAGATTTGAATTAAAAACTTTAATAGCACAAATTGATTTATGCTTAGGTTTTGGTTCTTCCACTTCTGTCATCTTTTCAAGTTATCATGTGTCTTGTAATTGGCAACTGACATCATTGAGCACCTACATAGAATCAAGTATAGAGCATGTGTTAGTAGTATTACATCCTAATTCCTTACTTTATTCAAATGAATCAGTAAAACAAGTTTCCATAGAGTTTATAAGTTTCTCATCCTGAGTGTGTTCTTCAATGATTTATTCAATAAGTTCAGGTTCTTTATTCTCACTATCATCATCTTCTATGTCATAAGGTCGCTTGCACATGTTGAACACATTGAGTTCTAACTTCATATTACCAAAGGATAAAATCACGACTCCATTCCTGCAATTAATCAAAGCATTAGCAGTAGCTAAAAATGGTCGACCTAATATGATAGGAATTTGCTTACATTCATCATCAATTGGTTTAGTTTCCAAAACAATAAAATCCATAGGATATATGAATTTATCGACTTAGACCAAGACACCTTCAATTACCCTTTTTGGTACCTTAATTGATCTATTAAGTAAAAGAGTGGTAGACTAAATATGGAAGCAAATTGACATTAGCACTAAGATCAAGTAAAGCATTTCAATTTTATGGTCCCTCAAAAATGCAAGAAATAGATGGACAACCAGGATCTTTGTATTTTAAGGCAATATTAGTTGAAAGAATTGAACATACCTGTTCCACAAGAAAAGCTTTCTTTGTACCCTATGTTTCCTTTTTACAGTACACAAGTCTTTCAAAAATTTAGCATAAGATGATATCTCTTTAATGACATCTAGCAAAAGAATGTTTACTTTCACCTATTTGAAGACTTCATAAATCTCTAAGTTGTGGTTTGATTTCTTTGGCTTGATCAGTGCTTGAGGGAATAGAGGTACAAGAAGAGAGTTGGCTATTTCTTCATGGGTTATAGGTTCATCAAACACTTACTTTTAGAAATTAACTTCTTATTAATTTCAAGAGGATCGAGAATGGGTTTTTCGACAAATTTACCGCCATGAAGGGTTATAACTGATTTGACTTGGCTTATGTTTTGGTTTCTAGTACTACCCATATGAGGATGTTGTTGACTCTTGGGGTTTGGTTCAGGTTAAGAAGGAAACTTACCTTTTTCATGAATGGTGAAGGCTGATGTAAGTTTGGAGATGGTATCTGTCAAATTGGTCAAGGTTTGCATGTTTTGATTATTGATTGACTTTTACTTTTCAATGAATGAATGCAATGTATTTTCAAGAGTTTTTCTTAATGGCGGGACATAAGGTAGGTAACTCTGGGTGTTTTTGAAAATTCTGAAGTAGAGGAGATGGTTGTGCATGATTGTCATTTCTCTAACTGAAATTTGGATGGTTTCTCCAACCATAATTTTATGTCTGTGAATGTGGATTAGGATGTGGCCTTTTAAAATTGTCTATGACATTCGCTTGTTCGTGCAAACTTTCTTTCAGAACTGGCAAGGTTGAACAGTCCTGCGTAAAATGATCAGTGGAATTGCAAACATGACATGAAGCATCTTGAATAAATTTAACATTATTATTCTTTTTCAACTCTAATGCTTCGACTTTTCTAGCTAAAGATGCAAATTTAGCTTATAGGTCATTATCTTCCCTAAGGTTGTTCATGCCTCCTCTACCAAATGGAGATGGCTAGGGTTTACTCGATGACTTATAAGAACCAATAGTGTCCCAGTGTTGTGCATTCTTTACTATATAATCTAGATAATCTAATGTAACTTTAGGACTCTTATCCCTAAACTCACCATTACACATCACCGTTACACATCATTTCAACAACCTGTCTACTTTGGGATGTTAATTCCTCTTAGAAATATGACTCTAACCTCCATGCTTCAAAACCATGGTGTGGACAAATGTTAAGTAATTTCTTATACCTATCCCAATGTTGGTAAAGGGTTTCTCTTATATTTTGAGTGAAAGTGGTGATTTTCCTTTTGAAAGAATTTGTTTTGTGGGGTGGAAATTTTTTTTACAAAAATTGTGCTTGTATTTCATCCCAACTTCTGATGAATCCTGACCTAAGGTTTTGTACTCATGTTTTAGCTTTTTCTTTTAGTGAAAAAGGGAAGACTTATATCTAATTATGTTCATAGGACAATCTTGATCAGTACATGTGTTACAAACTTCTTCAAAGTAGGTAGAAGTTGAATAATACTAGGTTTGAAATTAAAACGTGATGCATTAGGAGGAAAAACTATGCATGATGGTACTCCTGTTCTAATAGGAAGCATGAAATCTCTGTGTCCTAGTTTGGTCAGGAAGATTTTGTAGAGATTGGCTATCTCCATGCTCTGAAAAATTTTCAACTTCTATTTTAGCCATGTCGGAGGGTGGTGAAGGTGATCTCCTAATTAATCTGCCACTATTTATACGAGACCAACATATTATGCAATGTTCATGATGTGTATGTCTAATTAAGTTAAGAAAATGTTGCATAAACAAATGGGTAATACATGAAACACTAAATAAAATCACAAAAAACTAAAATAATAAAAATAAACTTAAAATTAAATAAACAACTAAAATAAATCTACAAGAATAAAAAAATGCGAAATAAAAATAAACAAGATGAAAATTAAATGTTCAACAAATATAAATGTACAAAAAATAAAAATCACATAAGCAACAAAAATAAATAAACTAAAAATTAAAATTAAATAACTAAATAGGCGATTAAACCAACCATATAAAACAATAAAACAGAAAAAAAATGTGGAATAAAAATTACACAAACTAATATACAATAAAATAAATAAACTAAGAATAAACAAACTGAAAATTAAATAAATGAAAATTAAATAACAATTTAGGCGGTAGAACCGACCATTTAAATAAACATAAAATAGAATAATAATAAAATAACTGATGTAAGACGTTATTTTAGATATTTTAGGATTCCAGGATTTTATTTCTATTTTAATTACAACTCGGATTTGGATTCCCTTTTTTTGGCTTTCTTATTTTGGCTAGGAGAATTTAATTATAGATAATAATTCGGATTTGCTTAACTTCGTAAATTCGGATTTTAAGGTTGTTATAAAAGGGAGCTAATGCCCTAGTTTTATTCATTCATACTTTCTAATAAAATTAGCATTATTCAGAAACTTTTGTTTCTTCTATCAACAATCTTTACATTTCTGTTTTGTCAATAACAAAAATTAAATAACAATTCAAGCGGTAGAACCAACCATATATATGAAATAAAATGAATGTGAAAAAGAAAAATTGCAAAGAAAAATTAAAATAAATGCGAAAAGATGCAAAGGAAATTAAACAACAATTTAGGTGATAGAACCGACAATATAAATGAAATAAATTAAATACAAAAATTAAATTGCATAAATTAAAAAGAAGGAAAAAGGAAAATAATACAGTGTCTCTTTTTTTTTCAAATTTTAGAAATTATGAGCCAACTAAATTCAAATTTAAAAGTACAAGTCCATGTCCATTTCCATTCTGTCCAAATATCCAAATTTAGTATAAAAGTTCGAGTTATAAGTCACAGTCCATAAATCCAACGTCAAATCCAGTTCAAGGTCTAAGATTTTTGGGTCATAATGAAGATTTTCATAAGTTTTGTGGTATTTTGTAGTTTTAGGAGAAAGAAGGCGAACTGAAATTTTACAAAAAATAGTTACGGAATCAAATTTATAGAAAAAAAACAAAATAGAAATAAAGACAAAAGTATAATAAATAATAAAATGACACCATATTTAGTAGGCTCACCGGCAACGGCGCTAAAAATTTGACACGATTTAAAGGTATTTAATTTACTCTCATATATAAAAATGTCTTGTTATAATATAACCTAATGAGTCTGGAGTTGAACCACAGTGAATTTTAAATTTAGTAGTCAATTATTAAATATAAATTAATTACAAAAATGAAATAATAATTTAAAAAATACTAAGGTTACGGGATCTACTCTTAGTATTCAAATTATATTCATAATTTTTTCTCATATTAATATTTTGTATTTTATTAACTAGTTAAATATTATGCCATTTAATTTTAATTAACCATTTTTAAGGATAAATATAAGAATAAAGTATATGATGTATCACAACTATATTGAAATATCAACATAATGTCAAAATACTATATAAATCCAAGTAGATCTAGGTTTATAAATTAATATAATATAAAAGTAACGGGTAAATAAAATACAAATAATAAGCATATAATAAATAAAATAAATTTTAAACTCACTTGAGAGAGAAATTAATCACATAGTTTAACTCCTTGAGTTTTGCCTTTTACCTTTTACCTTAACATAGTAAATTAATCATTCATATTTGAAAGAAAAACACATTTTTTTTTTTTACAACTTCTGAAATATATTAAAAAAATTAAAAACAAAGGAAGAAAATTGAAAACAAAGGAAGACGAAAAGAAAAATGAAAGGGTCTCTGCACTCAATTCTCTCTTTGCTCTCGTCTGCCTCTCTCCAGTTTCTTTTTCTTCCTTCTCTCCTTTCTTTCCTTTTCCCAATTCTTTCACTTTGGCCCCGCACATCTCACATCCTCTCGCAAGCTTCTCTTTACATAGCCAAAGCTCATTTGTCCCCCCCCCCTCCCTTTTTATATTATATTATATTATATATATATATTATAAAGCACACCATATTTGACTTTTGTTTTTAATTAATTATTATATATAATATATATTTTATTTATTTATTTATTATTATAAATTAACTGCATTTCTTTGTCTCCTGTTTTCGGCTCCAATTCTTTTTTATTCCCAAAATATACCTACAATAACAAAATATTATAATTAAGATAAAAATTAATACACTAAAATATAATTTGCATAAAATTATATTTGGGGAGTATTAAGATAAAATATGAGTTATAAGCACATTAATTAATACTATAAATGAGAAAAATGATAATTTAAACTTTTATAAAATAATTAATACTATAAATGAGAAAAATAATAATTTAAACTTTTATAAAATATACACTTTCCAGTGTTAATCAAAATAAATTTTTATTCATATTTATTATAAATTAAATAAATCATAAAATAAAAATAAAAATAAAAAATTTAAGCATTAAAAATAAGAAGTATATTTTTTGGTGTAAATATAAAATTAATAATAAGATATTTTTCTTGTATTTTTGTTATTTTTTAAATATTTGTCTTATAATAAATATATATTTAAATTTGTAGGATAATTGTCAAGCAAATGACCTATTTATTCCTATTTTTCTTTAAATTGTTGGTGTTAGAAAATTTTTAGATATTATGAAAACAATAAGGGTAAGTAGTATATATTAATTTCAGTCGAAAGTGACCAGTATATATATGCATGTAAGCATTTAGCAAAAAACAATTATGATAATTTAATAAGAGGATGTCGATGTCGTCCCCTCCCCTTCCTTCCCCTCTATTGTTATCCCTTGTAATATCAATCAATACCAATATAATTGATTTCGACTTGTTGCCGTATTTTGAAGACGTTGCACAACAACTTCATTTACTATACTTAAAGAATATATGTATTCCTTCTCTATACGTTTGGTGGATTGTTTTAAATAATCTTGGCATCATTCATGTTATATTCAACGACAACTAACCTGTCAACTTTTCCCTAGATAAACCATAGTAGAATTTCAAACAAGCATCAAATCATATTTTTCTATTGTAATTTTCTTTGGTTGGTTGGATTATGGCTAGGAGTGGACAAAATCAGGTTTGAATCGGGTTGATCGGGTTGATCGTTTGGTGGATCGAGTCAGGTCGATTGATTTGCCCAGCCCTAATTATCGCTATTGTTCTATCATTATACATAGCTTTCTCTTCCATTTCGCAACCATAATTGAAATCATCATCACCCATACAATAAGAGCCTTATGAACAACTAATATTTATGTATATACAATTAATCCTCAAAAATTGCATTAAGTATTGTAAGACTACTTGGGTTTGATATAATAAAGGATGAGGGTATTTAAATATACTCAAAAAAATACTTTGAACAGTCCTTTACTCAAGGCAGTTAAATTTAATTTTATTCTGCATACTCTTTTGGTGTGTTTACTTATGAAATTAGGGAATAAGAATCTAGTATCAGAATCATAGATGTTGTTTAATTACTTGCAAAAATGGAAGGGGGAATGGGAATAGGAATGGTGGGCCCGACATGAAATTAAGAATAAACATTGTGAACTTGATTCTTGTTCATTTCTTTAAAACGTTTGTCTATTAAAATAATTTTATAGTATTTATTAAAGGCTCTTATTGATAACCCAAAAAATTAAAATATTTTTAATAAATGCTCTATTTAAATAAGTTCTATTTGAAAAGCTCTATTCTTGTCGCTGTTAATAATAATAGTAATAATAATAATTTTAGTAATAACAATAATAATTTTGGTTATTATTTTTGTCATATTATTATTTATCATCATCATCATCGTTGTTGTTATTATTATTATTAATGACAACAATTAATTTAAAACAATCCATTCTGATTCTAAGACAAAGGAAACACATAAATGGGAATACAATCTATTTTGATTTCGATTCCTGCAGCTTAAGTAAATAATTTATTATGATTCTCATTCTAGGTCATTCTGATTATGAATTGGTAAATGTGCCATTAGAATACAAAAATAGTCCCTTTTTTTATTTCCCTTTTTTTATTTCACATTTTTTATTTTCTCTCAACACCTAAAAAAAAAATTCATTGCAAATTTTTTTTCAAATAATTAATAATTAAGTATGAAGAGGTCATCTTTTTTCAAACCCATATGAAATTATTAATGAAGTTTATTTGAATCAGCAAATAATTTTCTCAAAATTATCTACCACCATGAAGTGAATGGTTCCAAATGTGTAGCTTAAAATTTGATAAATAAGCCCAAAATCAACAAACTTAACCATACGTAATTCATATTTATAAGCTAAAAAATAAGTAATCAAGATTTATTAACTAAATCTTCAGATTCTTGAAATCACTTGAGCATGATAGATAAAGGGAGGAAAAATTGAATAAAGGTCATTGAAATTTTATTTTAGCAAAGTATTAAACCAACAATTTTTTTAATTTAAAAAATATTAGGGGAAAAAACAAATATTTCAGAACATTAAATACCTAACTTTAAAGATGTGATACAAACATGAAAAATGACATTTACACATCATACAAAACCCACAAATATGCAACAATTAAATTCTCACTTGTACTATCGATGTTCGAAAAAATGGTCAAATTTGCGACAATGGACCTAACATGATTGCAACGTAAACCTGCGACATTTAACTCGATATTTTTGTTCTTCTGGTCAACGTTATATTAAAAAAACAAATAAATAAATTTCAGCCATCCAAATTAATGAGAGATAAATCTCAACCATCTAAAAATGGCAAGCAAAAAGCAAGGTGAATAAAGTACCTCCTTAATTTATAGTCTTGAATGTACTAGCATATTATATTATTTAACTACCATCCATGGACTCTCTTTCTGTAATATCAATCAATACAATATTATTGCTTTCGAATTGTTGTCGTATTTTGAAAACGTTGCACAATACTACATTATCAATACTAAAAAATTTTCTTTAGTTGGTTGGCTCATGGCTGTTGCTCTATTGTTATCTATATATAACTCTCTCACTTCCATTTCATAACCATAATTCAGATCATCATCAACCGCTATACATACAAAAAGAATTTGAATCTAGTACTTCTGCTTTTGATTTTTTTTAAAATATCAAATATGGAGGATCCTGCCAGTGCTACGGCTGATCACCCTTCAAACTCAGTTTTGTGGTATTCAATCCTTGCCTTTTTCCTGCCTGTCCTCTTCTTGTTATATCACCGCCATATTTCTCGCACTAAGCTTAACTTGTTGCCACCACCCGGTCCAAAGCCATGGCCCATCATCGGAAACCTCAACCTCATCGGCCAGCTCCCCCACGTATCTCTCCAATCTCTCTCTCAAAAATACGGTCCCATTATGCAACTCCAATTGGGTTCAAGCACCGCGGTGGTAGGCTCATCATCTAAAGTAGCAGAACTTTTACTAAAAACTCATGATCTTACTTTTGCTAGTAGGCCACCACTTCTTGCAGCGAAACACGCAAACTACAATTATCTGGTTATGGCCGGTGCACCATATGGTCCACATTGGCGCCAAACTCGGAAAATTTACATGACGCAAGTTCTTAGCCCAAAATGTTTAGCACAATTTGAGTACATAAGGGTAGAGGAAACAAAAGCGTTATTATTTAAATTGTACAAATCGTCATCATCTTCTTCTCCTTCTCCCACTCCTGTTCATTTGAAAGAGCGTCTTTTCATGTACAATCTTGCCACTATGAGCCGGATGCTGTTAGGAAAAATGTATACTGAGGAAGATGAAAACAATGTTATAACTCCAAAAGAGTTCGTGGAGCTAGTAGACGAACTGTTCTTGGTTTCTGGTGCTTTAGATATAGGGGATGCATTTCCGTGGCTTGCTTTCTTAGATTTACAAGGGAATATTAAGAGAATGAAGGCTGTTAAAAAGAAGCTTGATAAGTTTTATGAGCATGTTTTGGATGAGCATGAGCGCCATGCGAAGAGGAAACCGTTTAAGGAACATGGGACCAATGATATGGTCGATGTTTTGTTGCACCTTGCTGGTGATCCTACTCTTGAAGTTAAGCTAGACAGAGATCACATTAAGGCAGCAATCCAGGTAATTAAATTTTACGTGCAAATACTTGATTTCATATTTGTTTCAGCAAATCCAAATTGAAATAGTCATGTTTGGGTTGGAACCCTACTCACAAACACATAGATAAAGTAAAGGGATCTGATTTTCATTAATGAAATATTTTTTCTTTAGAAAAAATGTAAAAATAAAAATTCAAATAGTAATTTTCGGGCATACCATACTAATACGAATACTAATTTCATATTTATGTACATTGAAATGGAAAGAAATTTTGCTTATAATTATTTTAACTTTTAATAATAGTTCGTTGTCCTACAAAAACAAACATCATGAATACGACTATCTAAGTCTCTTGTATTAAAAATCTAAATCGTATTCTTTTTTTTATTATTTTGATGATTTACAGGATCTTTTAATTGGTGGAATTGAAACCTCGGCGGTCGTCATAGAATGGATAATGTCAGAGGTCTTGAAAAATCCAAAAGTTATCCAAAAGGCAACCAAAGAGCTAGATAGAGTAATTGGAAGAAACAAATGGGTAGAAGAAAAAGACATTGTTAACCTTCCATACTTACAAGCAATTGTTAAAGAAGGCATGCGTCTCCACCCTCCGCTACCATTGCTTGTTCCTCACAAAGCTACAGAAAATTGCAAAGTTGATGGCTATGACATTCTAAAAAATACTCGTGTAATTGTTAATGTATGGGCAATAGGGAGAGATCCAACCCTATGGGAGAAACCTAATGAGTTCTATCCAGAGAGATTCATCGGAAAAGAGATTGATGTTGTAGGCCATAATTTTGGGCTATTGCCGTTTGGAGCTGGGAGGAGGATGTGCGTTGGTTATACTCTAGGGCTAAAAATGGTTCAGTCAACTGTGGCAAATCTTTTGCACGGTTTTGAATGGAAATTGCCTGGTGATATGAAGAATGAAGATCTAGTTATGGAGGAAAGGTTTGTTGGCTCAGCGTCCAGAAAAAATCCACTCATTGTTGTTCTTAAGCCTCGACTTCCTCTTGAGCTGTACTCATTGTGATTAGACTTCACTTACATATTGTCTGGCTCTTTTGCATAGTTTTTCATTTATTATCAAATAAAGTTAACCACAGGAAGTTGGTTAAAGTTCTTGGTATTTATTAAATATCTAAGGGGATAGTCCAGGCAATTGGTCTCTATAGTGGATGTCGATCAGGTTGACAATTTATGTTGAGAGTGTATGTATGCTCTTTAAAATAAAACGTAATATCCATTTCATCATATTTGCTTGTTGACCTCGCTATATGACCATACAAGCTTCTTCTCTTAGATTCATAATCTATGGGAGAGATTCCCTTTTATTTTTTAGAAACCAGAAAACAAGACGGAATGTTGACATGAGCATCCAAGGCATCAATCTTGATTTTAAAAAAAAGTGAGAAATGATTACAAAAGCTCTATATATATGTGAGAATTTTCCATAAAAATACATGATATTTAGGGGTGTGCGATGTTTCTGTTCGATTTGGTTTCGAGATAAACTAAAAATTTCAATTTGGTTCTGCTCAAAAATTTAAAAAATCGAACCGTCTTTAAGGAAAATAAAAATCGAACCAGAACCAAGAGTTCGGTTCGATTCAGTTTTGGTTTCTAGTATCGGTTCGCTTAACAATTTGGATTAATAAATCGGTTTTCAACTTAATGGTTTGGATTTTGATTCGAATTCTAATTCTATTAGGTTCATCCGGTTCGATTTTTTTTAGTTCATTTTCTATTTCAAAGCTTGTACTCCTCATCTTTAGTATTTTTAATATATTTTATGGACCTGAACAATCTATAATTTCATCAATTATACTACAGTCATCAAAATATACTATCGATCAACTACTACTGCCACCAAATCATTCATCATTATCACCAAATTAACTTAATATCATCCATAACATAAGTCCATAACAACATAAAAAATAAAAATAAAATTCCAACTATCACACAAAACAATATAAGAAACAGTCAAATACTCAAGTACCAAGTACATCCATGCAACATCCACAACTACAAAAAACTATTACAACATAAAAATTAAAAATCAACCATAAGAAACACCATTACTTTGCTCTCCTTTCTCACAAACTTCTACAACTTTAATAACTTCCAGCGTCCACACTTCCCAACTTAAATCTATACAAATAAAATTAAAATGAGTAAAGTAAACATAAATATAGCTATAAAAATAATATATCAAATTTGTATAAATGATACTTGTTCTTCTAAAACATCATTCAATTGCTATTTTGTCCTCTATTGCTTGTGCTTGTTGTGCTAGCATTGGCCTCACAAATTCTACAAAGAAATAAAATAGATGTATGAAAATAATCATTTATAATATTGAATACTAAAATAAATTATCCAAAGTTAACAAATCATGTTATTATCTGCTTCAACAACTTCATAAAATTCAGTTTCTTCCTCAATTGGCTCTATTATGCGATCTCCGAAAAGAGTTGATCGAAGCCAATTTTGATTGCAACTTAAGGACTCAACTATTTTAGGAGTCACTACTAAAAAAACGCTAATCTATGATAAATTTTTTATGATAGATACTTATATGTCATAGGCCTATCATGTAGTGATGATATTTTCGTGATGTATAAAATATATCATGCCTTCATGAAGTATTTGTGACTGATGGAGAACAGACATAAACTGATGGTAGATAAATGTCATGATTGATTAATATAAAATTTTAAAAATTCAAAGCGACAATCCGTTTAAGTTGTTTAATTTACATGACACAAAATTGTCATGGATTGAAATGAATTATTTAAAACTTATTTATTTTAAACATGTAATGGATTAATTTATGAAATCTGGCATTACTAATTATTTAAAAATATTTCTTTAATGTATAACTTAATTTATTTACATTGTTAATTAATTTAAGGTAGCGTTTACTTTTTAGATTGGAGTAGAAATACTGAGGAGTGAGAATCCTGGGATTGGGAGTGTGGAGTGGGAGTGTGAGTAGGTTATTTACTTACACTGGAATGGGAGTATGGAATTGGAATCAGAATCCAATAATATGTTTACTTTGTCTTGGATTGGGAGTAAATGGTTTCAAATTATAGTTTTACCCTTATTTAAAGAATTGTAGTTTTTAATTATAAAATTAATAAAAAAATATATTTGAAAAATAAAATATTTATTTTAATATATTGTAAA
Organism: Clausena lansium; assembly: GCA_030449835.1. Classification (NCBI taxonomy): domain Eukaryota; kingdom Viridiplantae; phylum Streptophyta; class Magnoliopsida; order Sapindales; family Rutaceae; genus Clausena; species Clausena lansium. The sequence continues at coordinate 773,158 of JASUUF010000038.1, forward strand.
TTAATAATAATTATTAATATTCTTAATTATGTAAATCACAATTTTTTTATTAATTTTAATATTTTATTTATGTAAATTAAAAATTATTGATAAGAGCAACACAAATGAAATATTATTATTAATAATATAGTACAAAATTAATATTTTCTTAAAATAAACTATTTATTATTATTAATTATTAATATTAAATAAATATAATACTATTATTTTTAAATAATATATTTCTATGAATATCCTACTACTATTATTATTATTATTATTTAATTTAGAATCAATGTAAATTATTATTCTTAATTAAGTATAATAATATTATATTTAAATAAATTTAATATTATTATTTTTAATAAATATAATTTTATAAAAATAATAATATAATTATTTAAATAAATATTATTTATTTTATTGAATTTAAATTAAAAAAAAAGTGAAAAATGAAGAGGGAGACTCCAAAAATGGGTGGAACCTATGAAGTGAAATCCCACACCCTCCACTTCCATTTTAAAAAGTAAAGACACCATGAAAAAAAAAAAAAAAAAAGGCAAAATGCACTCGTTTTGCTTTGGAAATAACGTTAGTGTTGGAAGGATAGAAGCCACTTTTTAATTTAATTAAAAAAAAAAAACAAAACGCAAGCGTTTTGCTTTGGAACGGCCACTTTCTAATTTAATAAAAAAAATGCAAGCTTTTTTCTTTGGAACATAGTCGTTTTGCTTTGGAAACATTGTTTCAACAGTACTTATCAAAATTCGCTGAGTGTTGAAACGATTGAAGCCCATTTCTCTTTTTCTTTTCTCTACCTTCTCAAGCACAGAAGAAGCACCTGAAGCCCTTTTTATTTTTCACTCAATTGATGAAAACCCTAATCACCCACATTCCCTCATGGACCCCTCACAACTGAAGAAAATCAATTGAACAAAGCCCATCACAGCCACCAAGCACCCATCGCGAATGTACAGAAACCCTTCAACTGTGAAGCCTTTTGCACCCACACTCATCAGCCGTCACTCAACAGCTCCTCATTCAAAACACCAACTGTTATTAGAGAAGAAAGAGAATAAGAAGAAAAAGTAAGTTAATCAAAAGCCTCACTCAATATTTTAGTTTGCAATGTTAAATCTCTGGTTGATTTTAAGAGCTAATGTGATGGTTTTTAGCCGTGGTGTTATTGTAATGGATTTTTCTTTTTTCTTTTTTAATTTTTTAGGTTTTAATATTTCTTATTTAGTTGTTACAGTTAAACATGTGACCATAGAGTTGAGGCCACTATAATCAAAGAAGAAGCTTTTGGTTTCTGTTGTTGCAAATTTAAAATTGGTGATATGATGTTTTACGAGTGCATTCGTGTTTCTTGAATTTCAAATTTAAATGATTGTAAGTGCTGCATGCGAAATTGTGATTGTGATTCTAATTATTTCTAATTTGCATGTCTAATTGAGATGATTTAATTAATAATTTCATTGTCATTTACTTGATTTTGGCTTTGTAAAGCCCTGATTTGTTTTTATTATGAATATTATATTGACTTCACATGGATTGTGTGTTAAGCCCTGAATTGCATGTGATTCTAATTTTGCATGGATTGTGTGTAAAGCTTTGGATTGTCTTTATGTGCATTAGACTTCACAAATTTTTATTGAGTTGTCATTTTTGTATTTGATGGTGTGATAGAGAAACATTATGTTGGTATTTTTCTTCATTACAATAGTTTTGTTTGTTGTCCTGGAACACACATGTATATATATTCTTTTTAAAGATGGTGGACCTTATATGTTTATTGTATTTGTGGTACTGGTTGTTTTTTCAAATGGTTCAAGGCACAATGAGGGCCTTCATGTGCTGCATTTTTGACATACATGGGTCCCCAAATTGTTTAATACTTATGTCTTTTGGATTTTTATATTGTAAAGTTAAAAAAGAAAAACAATCGATATTGAGCTCAACAAAAGCCTTAATGTCCAATTTCTTTTGGGGTTATATATTCTTCAGACACAAGTGGCTGGAAAATACTCGGCTAAAGAAAGGCATTTAAGTTACAGAATCAAACAGGAATCAAACAGGTAAATAGATATATGAGTGCTTTTTTGGAAATATGTAATACTACTTTTTTGGTTGCTTGAGTACTATATGTCTATTTTTTTTTCTATTTTCCTTGCATGACACTGCCTATTTCAGTAAACTAATGAAAGTAAAGTCTATTTTGTTGAGAGTTACACTGTTTGGACTTGGCATGCAGAATCAAAAACTATAGTACATGGAATAATATTAAAAATAAAACTTTCATCATAATAAATCAATAGTGTACACATTTGCAAAGAAAAAAAAAATCAATAGTGTGCAATCAACAAAACTCTTACATTGTTAGACATAAGGAAAAAACTTAACAAAAAGTTTAACATTTTTCGGTAGATTCCACATGTGAAATTCCTTAGCTTCCAAACATAATATATTTTCTTTAGCTCCAAAGTTCTGCAAAAGGAAGAATTATAGAAAATTAATAAGAGCCTCTAATAATTAACCATAACACAGCTCCCCTGTTATTTTACAAGACTATTGCAAACAAAAATGTACATGAAAACATGCATACAAGTACTATCTATAGCTGATAAAAGAATTAAATATTCTACAATTTTACATAAAATGGTGAAATATTAAAATTGAATGTATGAAACACTTATTTTTAGTTTAATAATTTACAATAAGTAACTTTGCTAAAATTAAATATTTCACAGAATCAGTGCAAACCTGTAAGGAATTAACTCTTATAGAATTAGCTCAGCAGCCAAGTACTTGATGAGTTCTGCAGCTTCCACAGTTGTGAACTGAACTATAGCATGTACTCTTGAACCTTCATTTTTTCCAACTTCTACATCAAAAATAGTTCCTTCACCAACTTCTACACAAGTCAATCGACATTATTAGAATTAGATCACATTAATAATGAGAGAAAACATAACAAAAATCAGAATATTAAATCAGAATATTATACAAGTCACATTATGCATAAAATATATAAAACAAAACGCACAATCTTACATGGAATGTGGCACATTGTAGCTATCCTTACTTTCTCTGGCTTTGTGTTAAATTGCTCACTAATAAACTAAATATTACAAAAATAATAAAGAAAAAAGAAAAAGAAAAAAGAAAGACATCAAATCATCTGATAGGCTTTTTATTAGAAGTGGACCAAAAAACAAATTAAATGTTATGACATGATCGGTAGCATATTTTGTCATTTTAATTGTTTTTGTCTAATATTTTATTACTTTTTTTTTATCAAGAGCTGTTTTTGGTTTATAAAATGGAAAAGTCTTGGATAACAAAGTCTTGGATAACATGTGATAGATTGTCTGCAGAATATATTGTTAGTGTGGATATGTTCATGGATTTTGCAATTGAAAATTCTGATAATGGTGACTTTATAAGGTGTTCTTGCATCAAATGTAAAAACCTTGCATTTTACCCTTCAAGGACAGTTAGAGACCATTTATTTTTTTATGAAAGTTACACTGTTTGGACTTGGCATGGGGAAACTGAACCTGACATAACAAAAACTGATATAGATGATCAAGCTAACCCAGAAAACATGTTCCTTAATCAGGGAAAGGCTGTAGACTTTATTCATGATGCTTACAAGCATTTTGATGATGATCCTTAGGCCTTCAAATCCTTATTAGAAGATGCCGAGAAGCCTTTGTACCCGACTTCCCAAAAATACACTAGGTTAGGTGCATTGGTTAAGTTATACAACTTGAAGGGTTATGGGTGGTCCGTACTAGCTTTTCAGATTTATTAAGTCTCCTTGTTGACATATTACCAGAGAACAATACATTGCCTAGGTCTACATATGAGGCAAAAAAAACCATGTCTGCCTTGGGCTTGTAGTATGAAAAAATACATGCTTGCCCAAATGATTGCATACTATATAGAAAGGAATATAAGAACCTTTCTGAATGTCCTACCTGTAGAGTTTCACGGTGGCAAAAAAAAGGATGGTTCTAAGGAAAAATATAGGAAAAGGGTTCCCGCAAAAGTTTTATGGTATTTTCTACTCATTCCTAGATTTAAGAGGCTATTCCAATTACCACAAACTGCCAAGGACTTAACTTGGCATGCAAATGAAAGAGAGGTTGATGGCAAGCTTCGTCATCCGGCTGACTCACCAGCTTGGAAGTTAGTGGATGATAAATGGCCTTCATTTGCATCTGAATCTAGAAATCTCCGTCTTGCCCTTTCAGCAGATGGAATCAATCCACATAGCTCCCTAAGTAGTACATACAGTTGTTGGCCCATTGTCCTTGTAACTTATAATCTTCCTCCATGGTTATGTATGGAAAGGAAATTCATGATGCTGTCATTGTTGATTTTCGGACCACAACCAGGGAATGACATTGATGTGTTCCTAGCACCATTAATCGAGGATTTACAATTTTTATGGGATGTAGGTATTGCGGCATATGATGCATATAGAAAAGAGTTCTTTAACTTGCGAGCTGTCCTACTATGGACTATAAATGACTTTCCAGCCTATGGAAATTTGTCTGGGTGCACGACGAAGGGTATTTTGTTTGTCCAGTTTGTGGGGAAGACATATTTGTTGCTAATAAAGTACAAGCTCCAGGGGAAGACATTAAGGAGTTGATAATAAAGTAAGTATATAATCGTTAAACCATTATATAATTTTAAATCCATTAAATGTTAAGTATATAATCGTTAAACCATTATATAATTTTAAATCCATTATAAACATTTAGTCGGGTCTAACAATATGTTTCAAACTCCTAGTGGGATCAACATGTTTGCAACTAGAAGCGGTAAAAAAAGAGTGCACCCTGAATTAAAATCAGTACAGGTAATACAATTTTCTTTTTCCTATCCTTTTTATTAACTGCATGTTATAGCTTTTTGGTACTTAGATTGAGTATTATTACTGTAGGTTCCAAAACAACCTGGTTCATATGAGTGTGGATATTATGTCATGCTGTATATGAGGGATATTATTGCCGATCCTAGTTTATTGCTCAACAATTTAAGTGATATGTTTTATGTCCATTTTTTGTTAATATTTTATGTCCATCATATTTGTTGTTAAATCATTTGGCCTTTTGCAGTTTAACAACAAACCAGTTTACACTCAGGCAGAAATGGATGAGGTACGCTACGAATGGATGAATATGTCCGAACGCTCATATAAGGTGAGAGCTGTTTATTAAATACTTAGGTCAGTTTGGGTCTGTTTTGAGGCTCAAATGTTAATTTGCTTGGTTGTGTTAGCTTGGTCCAATTTTGATATGTCAATATAATATATAACTGCTTTTGGTTGACCTTGTAATTAAGCTGGATTATGTTGGTTTGGTTTTGGTGCTTGGCTGATGAAATACTACCTTTTGAAATTTGAATGTATTGTCAGTTTGTCTGTTTTGAAGCTCAAATGTTTATTTACTTGGCTATGTTAGCTTGGTTCAAAAGCCAATTTTGATATGTCAATATAGTGTATAATTGTTTTTGTTTGATTTTGTTATTGTGCTGGATTTGATGGCAGTATGAGACTGTTTGGTTTTGTGGCATTTGATGGTAGTTTCATCTATTCTTGGTGTTGATTAATTCTAGATTGTTCTTGTTGTGTTGATGTTAATTCCAGGTGCATTTGATTCAGTTGATGTTGCTGGTTTATTAAGATGGTTGATTCAGGCGGTGTTGTAACTTTTAGGTGGTATTGCTAGTTGATTCAGATGAATGATTCAAGAAGAGTGGTTCTAAGAATTGTAATTGTTATGTTGGGAAACAAATTAAGAACTGATGATGCATTTATTTAACTATAATTGTTGTAATTGTTGTAGTTATTTTATTTCATAATTGAATTATAATTTATGAAACTTATAGATGGATTTGTGAATTATATATATGAATTATATAATATATATATATATATATATATATATGAATTATTATCTATATAATAATAATAATAATTATTATTATTTTATATTTCAATTAATCCCTAAAAAATAATATAAACAAAATTGCAGCATTTTCATTAATTACGGCAAAAAATTTTGATAAAAAAAATTGGCGCCAATTTTGTAAATTCCCGCCAAATCTTCATTTTAAGGAATTATTATTTAATTAAAATAATTAAATAATTTTATTATTTAATTAAAATAATTAAATAATTTTATTATTTCCAATTAAATATGTCATGTTTATATGACGTGCAACAGTCATGAATGGAAAATGTTTATGACAGATATTAGTCATATGCGAAAGTTTTCTTTCAAAGTAATAATGACAGAATCATGATAGATAATATGTCATGCTTAACATAACATATAAAAGACCGTCATGGGATTTTCTTGACACCAGAATTAATGAAGACCGTTCAACCGTCATGCCACTGGCCAAATGACGGGTAATAACCGTTATAAAAGACCTTTTTTTTAATAGTGAATCAAAAAACCCCTAAATGGGTCAAGAATGTAACCCCCAATACTAAATGCTGACTGCAAAGCAATGGTAAAAACTAGAATTGCCAAAGCAAAATATCTTTGTCAATATGAGACAAAATTGGATACCTATGCCATTTCAAACTCCACCAACTCAAAATGTCAAAATTGGCATTCATCATCTCGGTTTTATCCACCATATACTTCTTGTATACTTGTTTTCAACTTTTTATATTGTGCAAAAGGATCAAGAGAGCTAAAGCCAGTACACTCACTAATCGCACTATTCTAAACCATGCAACTAGTTTTAGCAGCACTTGTTGGATGATCAAAACTGTAGCTTTGATAAAGCTTCATCAACAACTCTTTAAGGTTATTACACAACTCCTCAATCTTTTTGGTTTCATACAAACTATTAAAACACCATGTAACAAAGTCCATTTTACACTGAGGATCAAGTACTGCTACTAATATCAAGAACATGTTGATCTTCTCTAAATTATCACCCAAATATATGACAAACTTTGTTATCATAAGTTTGACCATGTAACCTAAAAAAACATTATCACTGTCATCAAGAGACTTCAAATGAATATGATCTTTCCACATCTCATTCAAATAATTATTAGCAGTCACAAAATTCGAACTACTAAATTTCAAGGTCACATCATAAAAAATTAATAGGATTTTGATTGACCTTCTTACATTTTCCCAATCATCTTCCATTGGTGACCCTACCTTATTTTTTCGTTCTCGTCCTCTTCATCAGCTCCGAACCAATTAACACAATGCCTATCTTCATCTTTCAACCTATCAAATGCATTTTTAAATTTCAACGCTGATCTCAACATCAAGAATGTTGAATTCTACCTAGTCGGCACATCTAACACCATAAACCAAATGTATGAGATTTTTTCTGCATCAACACAAGCTTTGAATTTTTGTAACCTCTATGGGGAAGATCAAACCTATTTCAATACATTGCAAACACTATCTATTGATGTCTTTACCACATCCAACCCATCCCTCACAATCAAATTTATTATGTGTGCTGAACATTTCACATTCAAATATGAACCATTTAAAACCAAAAATCCCAACTCCAATTTCCTAACTTCTTCTTCAAATAATTGACTGCTTTTTCATTAGCACTCGCGTTGTCCATAGTAATCGTGAACAAACTTTCAATACCTCTATCAATTATACACTTCTCATTAGCCTCTCCTTTAGGATTCGAAATAAGTACAAAACTAATTATCTTAATAAGCGCAAAACTAAGTATTCTCTTATGCAAATCCCATTACTCATCTAAATTGAAGTCCAAGTATTTATAGTGATATATACCCTTTGATGATTTGTACTGAACACACTTTTCAACGTCTTTTCATTTCCATATAATTAAAGAATATCCCTTGTAATTGTCCTCCTCGATGGTATATTAAACTTTGGACAACAAGTAGGCATAAACTCCAAAAACCACTCAGCCTTCACAAACCTAAAAGGCAACTCATCTTTAATATTGATATTTACGAGTGCATTCCTACAAGCCTCTTTACTAAAACCTAAAAAAACAAACTTAGCATTACTAACACCCTTTTCACGAGGTAAAGCACATTGATTTTCATTCATTGTGGGTTCCATTTTTTTTTATACACAGGACACCTTTCCAAATGAGCTCTTAAGCTAGAAGTTCCATCAGCACTTTCACCTGCATACTCCTTACAATCGTTACAATTTGCTTTTTTTTTTTCCTCTAAGTAGCTTTGAAAACAATGCCCAAATGTCTGATCTCAAACGCCTGCCTCTTTTTTTGTTCTAAACACCTTCCTCAAAATCGTATTTCCTAATCTTTTCTACGTCATTGTTATTTTCTTTCATCCTACACACAAAGCCTACTATAATCTATGTATAATAAACAAAAATAAAATAATTTACAAAGTGGGTATAGAAATAAAAATATTCAAATTTCAAAGTGCAGCATCATAATCATACTGATTACTGAGCAAATTATTTAAATAGTCAAAGAAACAAAAAAAAATCAGAGGACCATTGGTTTTAATTTTTAACCATTGGTTTTAATTTTTAAAGGAACATTTAGTAAAATTAAACAATAAAAAACATGAAGTACACATGAGTAACCAATAATTAATCAATGCATATTAACAGATTAATATATTTTTTTTATGATCAATTTAGTTTGCCTTAACACTTTCTAATTTCTCCATATGTAATTAACAGCCGAGACGCCAAGTTGCATGGGAGGCAACCATTTTCGGAACTTTTGAAAACATTTATACATGCAGATAGTAGAGCAATAATATTAATATATAAAACATAAATTTCACAAAACCGAACATCTTTGATTATTCATCTTTTTTTAACAGTTAATATGAAACAATAATATATAAAATATAAATTACGAAAATAGAGAAAGTTAAATTACGTGGCAGTAGCAAAGGTCGAGGTTAGCAGCGGTAGCGACAGCAGTAGAGGTACCAATAACAAACTGGAGACGGCAAGGGTTAAGAACTTAGGGTGAGGCAAAGGTGGCAACGATTGTGTAAGGCAGCATCGATTGTGGTGAAGCAACGGTCTTGATTAGCAGCGACATTGCAGATTCACGGTAGATTCGGCAATCGGCCGCACCGCAGCAACCAGCAAGTTTTAGGAACTTATGGAGTTAGTTCGGTTTGCGATTTCAGGTGCAACATGCATGAAATGTGTGTATGTATATGAGTGAGTGTCTATACATATCCATATTAAAATTACAAAAATGTCATTGATATCAGTTCGGTTTGAGTTTTGTAACTTTTGATCCGAAAACTGAACCGAACCATTCTGTTCATTTCGGTATTTACTTATTCGGTCTTTATTTTTAAAAACCTGAACCAGAACTAAAAACCCGAATCGAATAGGGATTTTTTCGATTTGGCTCAATTCTGTCCACCCCTAATTATTTTTTTATTTTTTAAATAATTATGAAGAGCCTAATGATAAATTTTAAAGAGCCATAAGGGGTCATGTCACTGAAAGAAAACTGGCAATAGATGACATAAAAATTCTATCATAAAGGGAGGTGGATGACAGTGAAATTTTTCGTCGTCTGTGTACCTGTCACTCTTTTATGATAGAAAAAAATTATGTCACGCAATTATGATAGTGTTTAGAAGTCATATGTCTGTCATAAAAAAATTAATAAAAAATTAATTTTCTATTAATTTTTTGGCGGGAAAATTGATTATTGTGTGTTAAATATTATGATTCGTTTAATTTTGGTGGGAAAAATATTTAGTTTGTGATGGAATTTATGATCGAAATTTTCTATCATAAATTATTTTTTTTGTGACAGATTTGATGATTGAAATTATTTGTCATATATTATTTTGTTTGTGACGAAAATTATGACGATTATTTTTTGTCACATGATCTAAATTTATATTGACAGAAATATGAATTAGTTCATTTAAATTTATCTATTACTATATTCGAAATTCGATCGTAAATTCAATATGAACAAAAAATTAAATTATACATTTATTATGTCCAAAACAACTTTATATTAATAACATCATCCAACATTAATATTACAAGCAAAGTAATTAAAAAAAACTGTAGCAAGTTCAATAGATATCCAACAAAACTCAGGTTTAGCAGCATCATCCAACAAACACTAGCTTGTATCTAACATGAATATTACAAGCAAAGTAATTAAAACAAATTGTAGCGACCTAGTGCAAATGTTTCAAATATGACAAGCAAATGTGCAGAATTCTTCCCATACTCATAAAATTCAAATACAAACACCCATCCTCAGCAAGTGTCCAGCAGAAATCAAGTGCAGCAGCTTCGTTCAAACTGCATGTGTAACACCAATTGAATTTATTGCCAAATGCACAAATAGACCACATGTTCATATTATTTTAGTTAACAAACAATCAAAAGAATTATTCAATTCCATTTGTTCTCTTACAATTACAAGAACTGATTCTATTAACTCACACCATTTTATTTTTGCCTTAAAATTAACCTAATTATTCAAATTCATCAACAACTACTATCATTGATGAATAAACCAAAGATTAAGCATAGATGACCAAATCCAGGTAGCTATCTATGTCACTGTGATTGTTGAATAAATAAAAGATTCAAAAGATTCAGGGAATGACATAAGTGATTCATGATCCAATAACAAGGTAATATCAATTAAGGAGGTTAACTTATTTGAGTGTATAATCAACTTGTCTCTCATCAATTATAAAATACAAGTAATAAAAATCTTTGATGTATACTAACCAATTTTTGCTACGCTAATGATTTCAGAACAGTGGTTAGCCCACTCCAAACGAACTTCATCTATCTCAGCTTGAGTGTATACGGTCTTTCCATGGAACTGAAAAACATAGAATTAACATTGTCAAACTTTCGTAACAGTGCAATATATATGGTATAAACCAATCGTATATATGATATTATTCATCATTAACTCACACATTCATTAGCAAACTAAGGTCTAATCAAGGACAAGTTTTGATGGCCATAAAACAATTCTTTTTTTTTTTTTGGGAAGTAAATCGATTCTTAACCAAGACATTTCTTTCATCTTTGGTCTAATGATTGTTTTAGTGCCAAATTGCCGTACTTGGTTAGGCAAAAGTTGATCACATTTGTATCATGGTTGAGTATTTTTTTCAATTGATTTTCAATGCTATAATGCACAAGTTATTATGATCATCTCCTAATGAAAGCAAAAGGCAAAAACATTCTTCCAAAAAAAAAAAATTCAATGAAACATTTCTCAAGGGTTTGTAAATGAATTTAATGAGTAAAATCACTATTATTATAAAAATTGAGTTTAGTAAGGGTATATTAGGTATTTAAATGGGTCTATTGAGTAAAATTTAAAATTTTAAAATTTGAGGGTAGATTTATTTAGTAAATGGGTTTAGTGAGAAGTTTGGTTGACAGGGCGGCGTAGCGGAAATGGAATTGAGAGGTTAAGAAAAATAGATATCATTATAGTACAGGACCAAGCCAACGCGATTAACTTACGCTCTAATCGAAGCGAGATCAGATCCGTTCTAATCTAAACGACTCAATGGTATTTTTAATAACGCATAAAGCGAGATTAGATGATGCTTTAATCCAAATGACTCTACAAAAGAGGTTTTGATAGATAATCCCAGAGGGAATTATAAAAGGGGGAATTTTATTGAATAATTGAAGCTATGAAAACAATAACAAGACCTCTTTATTTATAATAGAGTAAACTTACTTAAAAAAGAAAACTAAATCATAATTATAATAGAAATAAAAGACTAAGACACATTCCTGACTCTAATTAAAATATTAATTCCTAAAATAATAAGAATTATGACGTCCTACATCATACTCCCCCTCTTAAAAGAAACTCATCCTCGAGTTTGAATGGTGTTTGGAGGATGAAACTTGTAGTGTAGGAGCAAATTATCTCGTAATGCGAACTTGTTAGCTTCCTCATCAATCTTTCTCAAAACTTTGAAGAATCCATACTTCATCACTTTCCTTCGCTTGTACATTCTTCGAGGCGATGATGACTTCCAAGAATGAACAACCATCAAATAAGTCTTGCCTTTTCCTAATTGTTGCTCAATACGTTCTCCAACAAGTTTTACCTTCTTAATCAAATCTTCTTCAAGTACAATTTTCTTGTCTTCAATGTGAATAGGTAGAACCATTTCAATCACTTCTGCTTCTTCAACTTGATTTTTCTTTTCATCTTCAACACTTATCTTGTCCTCCAAGGAATCATCATGCTCATTCTCTCTCTTGTCCTCCAAGAAAACGTCATGCACATTCTCGCACAAATTATCAGATTGAAACTTTAAATCAATAATAAATTGTATCGTTTCTTCTGCAACATTAGGCACTTCTTCAACATGCATCCCACCATAAAATTCCGCAATTTCAACATTGACCTTGTCATCTGCTCCTCTTCCACATCTTCCATTATAGTCCTCAGCATCCTTTTCTTCCGAATCGCTTCTCAACTCTTCACGCACGTAATCCTCCCACAAATCTTGAAATTAACAGAGCATTGTTTTTAGAAAAATTCACACAATGATAGTAACCTTGAAATTGAAAAAGATAAGCTCGGACAGATTTCGTTTCCTGTCGACAATGCTCAAACTTATAAAGTATGATTGCAGCATAATCATGAGGTATAAAATGGGTTTTAATCATCCCCTTCATAACATACCAAGTACGAATCTTATCTTTTCCTTGATTAACTCTTTTTGCCATTAAATTTTTCCACCAATGTAAAGCATATCCAGTAAATTTGGAAGTGACATACTTGACATGCTTCTTTTCAAGAACGTTGTCAAAGATAAAATCTTCAATTTCAAATATCCAATCTAAAACATCTTCAAGATCAACAAAAAGTCCAGAAAAATTCGAAAGATCATCAAACAATTCTTGATAAGCCATGCAATTTTTCTCCAATTAAAATATAATCAATGATAAAACAGTAAATAACCTGACTTTCAAGGCTTGCTGCGGCTGGCGGCTGGTGGCTGTGATTTGGTGTGGGATTGGTCGGATCTGAAAAAGTTGGTGGTGAGGAACATGATGGTGGCCGTGGATTGGCCGGATTCGCGTCGGTTTGCCCGAAAAACTGACTTGTAGTTGCTGCAGCTTGCGGTGGTTTATGGCGGTTTACGTCAGCGTTTGGTGGCGAGAGTGGTCAGGTCTCGGTCGATGATGGCTGAGGATTCGTGTGGTGGTGGTGGGCGACGATGAAGGGTGGTGGTTTGGCCGCGACGAGTGGTGGAGAGCACGTGGGTTTTGATTTTTGTGCGACGGTTGAGGGTCGCAATAGCTAGGCTTTGGTCGGCAGTGGCTGGCGAGTTTGGTGGTGATAGTGACTGTTGGTGAAGGCTACCGAATTGTGGTAGCAGCTGGTGGTTGGTGCGGCGGCTAAGGTTTTCAACTTTTTGGGATTTTTGATTTTTTTATTTTTTTTTCAATGGTGGATTTAGTGGGGATGGATATGAGTAGCCAGGAAAGCCGTGCAATTCGCATATAACCTCTCTGATACCAACTGACCGGGCGGCGTAGCGGAAGCGAAATTGATAAGGTAGGAAATACTAGATATCGTTCTAGTATTGGACCAAGCCAACGCGATTAACTTACGCTATAATCAAAGCAAGATTAGATCCGTTCTAATCTAAACGACTCAATGAGATTTTTAATAATGCATAAAGCGAGATTAGGTGACGCTCTAATCCAAACGACTCTACAAGAAAGGATTTGATAAATAATTCCAGAGGGAATTATAAAAGGGGAATTTTATTGAATAATTGAAGCTATGAAAACAATAACAAGACCTCTATATTTATAATAGAGTAAACCTACTTCAAAAAGAAAATTAAATCATAATTATAATAGAAATAAAAGACTAAGACACATTTCTTAATTGACTCTAATTAAAATAAGACACATTTCTAATATTAATTCCTCAAATAATAAGAATTATGACGTCCTACATCATTGGTAAGTTCAAATGACTCCACCCCTCTCTTTTAGTCACTTATGCTACAATGCTTAAAATGAAAACATTTTTGAAGGGCACAGTTCATGGACGTGTTAGATAACGTACCTATCAAATAAATTGTAAAATAAAAATAAAAATCCTTTAAAGGATCCGAGTGATGAATTTATTGATTTCATAGTTTTTATGATAATGGGAGAATGCTCATTTAATCTCAATGTTTTTTAGCCAATTTTAGAGTAGTTTTCAGCCAATATCACTATTGTTGCACTTTTAGTTGTAAAATTTAACTTTTCAATGGCAAAATAGTATTTTTTGGGCGACAACTTAAAATTTGAATAAATCTGACATACAATGAGGGTTTATATTAAATATTCTTCAATGATTTAAAATTTATTTAAACATATACCTCTTCATTTATTGGTTTACATGGATACCCTAAGAAATATGAGTAAAATCTAAAATACCCTTAGTAAAGATATCAAATGTATTACACCTTCTCACTATCTTCTTACACTCAAATCGTCCTTCAAAACTCTCAACTAAATAAAATTACTTATTCACATCTTTAACATTTATATTATTTTAATTTAAATAAGGTGCATTACTCATTAAACAACCCAATAAGGTATGTTAATATTGCTGGGTCTTTAAGTTTTACATTTTTCTTGGAAAAAGTGTGTGTATATATATTTTTCCCACATTATAATATTCTAGTTTTCACTATTGTCCCTAAACGCTATCAAAATGCATGCAATTTATGTTTAATTACTTCTTTTAGCAAGATGTACATGCTAAATATGTGTTGAAGGAGAAAATATTATAAATTACAGTAATATTGTGTATTGATTTCGAAGTCGTGTAATACATGGAACGTGGTGGCATGATAATGCTACACGACCTATAGGTGTAAGTGATCTAGTTATGTAGATCATATAATTAATGTAGTCATGTAGACCATCTATAGTTGTATAGGTGATATAAGTCATGTAAGTCGTGTATTTATTTATAAATGAAATTTGATGTTACTGTTTTTATTGCATCAACATATATGGCTTTGGTACTTGTGCTTATTCTCTTCAGTGGTCATCAGATTGAACAATATAATGAGTATAGGTTTAAAGGTTCTAAAGCTAGAGGAATAATGGTACCACGATTGACAATGTATTCGAAATTTGTGGAGAAGATCTCTCCAGTTATTGATAGGTGGTTTTACACCACTTTAATAATTAAATTTAGCACGATATTTACATTATTTTTAATTATTTTATATTTGTTTTACTTATTATATGTGTGTTTGTGTAGACATTGATGTTTGGAAGCATGTGGTGCAACTTTGATCAAGAAAAGCGAAGCTGAAATGAAGAAACAAATTTGATGAAACTATGAAAGGAAAAAGGGATGAATAGTGTTTAAAAAGGAGTTATTGGATTTATTGAATAGTTAATTGTACAAGTCCCATGCATGCATTCACGTGGATTTGTAAGAGTTTGGAAGAAGTTGGAATTGCTGGGAATTGGCATGGGCTTTGATTTTGGGCTTCACGTTCTTTGCATGCATAAAGAGGTGGTTTTGGCTTTTGCTGGAAATCTTTAAGGACAAGGATTAAGATGATTATTAATTTCGGGTTTTGCTTTCCAAATGGGCTCCACGTGCAAGGCTAAGTGGTAAACAAATTAATTGCTTAGAGTTGGATTCGGCCAAGCATCCTAATTCTACGAGGATTTGCCGAGCTTTATAAAAGGAAAACTTTAGCTTTTGGGAAGAGAAAAACGCAGAAGGAAGAGAAGAAAAAGAGCTGCTGCCGCCGCACACAATTGAAGAAAAATAAGAGGAGAGCAGCCGCATAAAGAGGAAACAGACGAAATAAATTGAAGATCTTCTTCAAGAGTTTTTTCTACTAAATCTTCTTCTCTTGTTTTAATTATCATGATGTTTTATTTTATTATGGATATTATTTTCTTTATTATTAACTAAATATTTTTATCTAGGTTTGTAATAGAACCTAATATGAATCTGAATTAATTGATGTTTTAGTTCTTCAAAATTACCTTTTACTGATTATTTATTATATTTGTGCTTAATCTATTTGATTGCTTGATCACCAATTAAATAGCTCATGTGTAGTTGTATAGATATTGGAAGAGTCATGCATCTATAGACCTAAATATGATAACATGTGTTAATCTGAGATAGGAATATACTTAGATTGCATATGCACTTGTTAAGGAACTTGAACTTAATGAATTGCTTATAATTGATTGTCATAGAAATATAGTGGGTTGATTTTGAGTAATATATCTACTTGACCATCGAAAGAGGCTTGTAGAGACTTTGGTGTTCTGAGTGATAATTGAATTAGGTTAATTAGAAGAACTGAACTACGATTACGAAGGAGATTACTAGGGGAAATTACAAACCTAGGTTTCATCATCCATTAATTATCTTCTTGCTTATTTTGCATTTAATTTACCGTTATAATTTTAGTCAAGACTTTTTATTCAGTTGTTTGGATTAGACTTAGAAGATACAAATTGATAAATAGTGATAGGATAATATTAATCCCTGTGGGTTCGACACTCTTACTTATTACTTTATTACTTATTCGATACGTACACTTGCGTAGTTAGAAATTTAGATAACAGTTATTGATGCTGACTCTTCAGAATTTAAAATCACAATGAAGTTCACGCTTAAGATATCTGATCATATGCCATCCACTGCAGTGAAAACCAGTGATGATGTGGAGTTGAAAACTTTGTTTCATGCATTGCAAGAAGACATGATTACACGATTGAAAATCATGTATTACACGACCAAGTGATAATTATGTAAATAATCGACTCATTGAAGTAAAATTTTTATTTTTATTTTACTTTTAGGGTTAAAATGGTAACTTAAATGCTTCATAGATAATTATTAGCAGCAAGGTATTAAACATAGCTTAAAGTTTACTGGTATTAATTTATCTATAAATAATTGTTAGAAAGATTGTTACAAGGGCATGAAATACTAGTTCTTTTATATTGATAATTATTTTTCAATTTGCTAATTAAATTTTTATGGATAAATTAATTAGTGCTCTTAATATCATAGCAAGGGTTTATTATCGTAAAGGTAAAAAAAAAAGGAAAAACAAGTGAAAGTGTCAGGACAAAACGGATACTTAACTCAAACTATAGAGATTAAAGGAGCATTTACCACGTAAAAATAGAACAAAAACGAGGGATAGTGAAGAAAAAATTATAAATATACTTAATTACTTTTAATTTAATTAAAGTGAAATCTAAAAACCAACCAAGAGGAGACACATATCACTTATTGATTGGTTGCCAAATTTTTATTATTTTTATACTAAAAATATTTAATTATTTTCAGAAATTTTTTATCTTAATTGTTCTTTTAACAATATTAAATTTAATTTTATTAATTCTGAAAATTAGAAAGAATAATATTACAGCTATAAACTTTTGTACAAACTATTTTTTAACTAATTGATGAGACGTTACATGATTGTTTGAATGAAAATATAAAATAATAAAGATATATCATGTGGGCCAAGTGATATCTTCATTTGTCACCCAATTTTATCCAAAGTTCAATTTATTACCCAGATTACAGAAGCACCAAAAATGTCCTTCTAGACGCGGTGGTAATTAAATTATATAATACTAAAAACTTGAGTGATAAAGAGCTATTGTTAGAATCCCTTAGTTTCAAATTGAACTTTCGATAAAAATTAAGTGATAAATTGATAAATTTTGTTTTATTTAAAGTTAAAAAAATTTAATATTGTTTGATGGATGGGTA
Organism: Clausena lansium; assembly: GCA_030449835.1. NCBI lineage: Eukaryota > Viridiplantae > Streptophyta > Magnoliopsida > Sapindales > Rutaceae > Clausena > Clausena lansium. Next base: position 790,939 of record JASUUF010000038.1, read on the forward strand.
GATCGTTTTTTTCACCAAAAAAAAATCATGATCATTTAATAAGAGGGTGTCGATGTCTCCCCTCCTCTCTCCTCTATTGTCATCCCTTGTAATATCAATCAATACCAATATTATTGATTTCGACTTCTTGTCTTATTTTGTAAACGTTGCACAATAGCTACATTTACTCATATGTCTACCCAACCTTCCTCCATGCAACTCACGGATAATATGTTCCTTAAAGAACTCCGTGACACAAAAAATTGATTGGCCTTAAACAAACCAACTTTTGGTAATGTATTTACAATGGGAAGTGGAGCTGTGGGTTAGAAGAGTGTGAAACAAAATTGTATATGCAGACTCCACAACAGAAGTTGAATATGTCGTTGCATTTGAAGCTTTATTTGGCTTTGTAAGTTCCTACAAGATGTTGACATGGTACCTGCAGTAGCTGCACCTCTTAAACTATGTTATGATATTAGTGGTGCAATGGCTTAGTCTAAGGAACCAAGAAACCACAAAAAGAAAAAACATATAAAAAAGAAATACCATCTCATAATAGAAATAATGCAGAGAGGTAATTTAAAGGTTAATTAAATCTCATATATGATCCAGTTCAATGTAGTCAAACTACATCAGTAAACTAGTACATGATTAATACAAATAGAGCGTTCAACTCTATTTATCAACTGCAAACTTAATTTATATAATCATAAGATAACTTGTATTTTTCTTCGATAAATCCATATGATAATCACATAAATACATATAATATAATTAAACACTACATGAAAAATGGTCTTCAGTGAAATAAAAATAAATCGTGTCACTAAATACTTTTAGTGACATTTGTTAATTGTGTCACTGATCTGGCAATCAGAACCCACTAACACTAGTTTGTAGTGTCACAAATTTTGGTGTCAGTGATTATTATGACTATAGTATCACTAATATTATGACACTATAGTGTTAGTAGTTGTTATTGTTATATTCGTGTTTATGATTACTGTTACCATGGTATCACTATTAATTTATTTTTAAAAAATAAAAATTTAAATTAGCTCATTGCCTACTGATTTATAGGTAAAATTAAAAGACACCACAAAATAACAAAAAATAAACTCAATTTATATTACAAAATCTTTCATTTCATATTTAAATATTGCTATTATATATATTATTACAATTGTACCAAGTACAAGTATGAAAGAAACATATAAATTTAAAATATCTCAAATATAGTTTGAAAAATACACAAGTAGATATTCAGTTTGAAAAAAATACAAGTATTTTGTTGGCAACAAAATTCTGCACAATGCCTCTATACTTGAACTTCATTGTTTTCACACCTACAAGTGTAATATATAAAATTAATTAGTATGCTACACAAATTAATATACTCATATAATACATGATTTTGTATGCTACAAATAACTTGGCAACATATGGCTCTCATTAATCAAGAAGTTACGAAAGATTATCCATAGTGTGTACTCATCACATCCAACATCAAATCCAATTACTAACAAGTTAGTATATATATTACATACTTCAAAACTAAAACAATAATCTGTAACGTCATACGTCATATGAGTTAGGTTCACAACATAATCATTATTTAGTATAACTAATTGAGATGCATCATCATATAAGTACTGTCAAATATTTGATACTGTAATTCAACTCATTGTCAATGATTAATGTATTTCATAAGTGAAATAAAATTTTTATTCCTAACAGCTGTACCCAACATCCAAATCAAATAAAAGATTATTTAATAAAAATAAAATCCAAATTAATGCATATATAAGGAAAAAAAATATATGATACTTTATGGGGCAACCAATTAACCTTATAGTTGATTAAATAGGGGAAAACAAAGTATTTTAAGGCATTACCTCAATAGAGATTCTTTTAGCAATCTCTTTTATACATTCCTTTACAATATTCATATTTGACTTGAAAATGTTCTCAACTTTATTAGCTTTAGCATCCAAGGTTCAATTGCAATGCACAGATCCAAGATATGCTGGGACTAGCATAGCACAACAAAAGGCTCATAATTTTTAATATGTGCAATCTAGAAACTTCTATCCAAATAAAAACATAAAATTTCAAAGTATATATAAACTTGATAAATATATACATTTACTTCCGAAATAAATATAGTCCTATATTTACATCACAAGAAATCAGCTCAACAATAAAATCAATTTGTCAATCAGTTGGTTCCACAACTAAGAACTTAATATTTGAGAATACGAATGGTTACCTGTCTTTAATTTCTAGGCAGAGATATTGGCCACCACTTCTGCACCTTTTTTTGTATTCTCTCTATAATTTAAAAAAAACATCTCATAAACTAATTTTACATTAACCAATTGAGAAAAAAAGACAAATACAAGAGTTATGACTAAAAAAATTAATTAAACTAAGCTAGGATTAATAAAACTACTTAAATGGAATTTGGACGTAGCAAGCAACCAAATTTGGAACATAGATAAATTAGAGAAAATCCATAAAAGAAGCCAAATTAAGGCCAATATGATGCAAATAATTAAATTAAAAAATTACCCTAAAAGAAAAACACTTTAAAAGCCAACACTTCCCATCATTACGTCAAATGAAACAGAAATTAACGGGAGATGGTGCAATCATGATTTTATAGGAAATGACCATATATGTATGAATGATCTTCCAGACCTATATCCCACTACATTTTCAACTGAAACACAAAAAGAAAAACAAACAGCCAAGAATTATCTTTTTCTAGTTAAAAGAACTGACCTCAAAATTACACTACATATATACAAGTAGAAAAGAAACAAAAATAAAGTCTATACCTCAGGGGCCATGTAACCAAGCGTCCCCGTCTCTCCAATCGTGTCATTAGGATTTGAGGCTTCAACACGAACAACTCGAAAATCAGCAATTTTTACAGTGCGAGTCTTGTCCAAAAGCATCTTCTCTGTTTTCACATCTCTGGGGACAATCTTCTGTGAATGAAGGTAACTCAACCAACAAAATATAATGGTTTCCCTTCTGAAAGTGCTGAGCTGAACAAGATTTCAAGTCACAAGCCATCCTATATAGCCATAGGGTAACATATGGTAGACAAATTATAATTACAAATGGGGTAGACGTAGGTACCCTCTGGCAAGATCAAATGCTAGCTGGACAACCACTTTGAAAGCTAGTTTCTTTCTCCCATTCTTTATGAGGTAAGTTTTCAAAGCACCTCCTGGAAGATATTCCATAACAACACAACAGACATTACTTGGCATGGCAATTTGACCATTTTCAGTTTGTATGTGTAGCCATGGTCACCCGAATAAACTGGAACCAAAAGAACCAGAATCAGTCACTAGTGAAGTAGTGATAAGCTGACTTTTGGCCATGATCAAAACTTGCATACAGATTGAAAATTTCCCCATCATCAAAACACAAGCAATATATTATAAAAATAGAACTTAAAATCAAACCATCAAGATATTAAACATTAAGAAACTTCACAACCCAACAACAAAAGATTCAAAAAAATAATCTAACCAATGTATAATCTGCTATACTATGATACCTTGCCCTCAATACAAGCCAAAAATCCTTGCAGCCGTTGTGTTCAGAGACCTCCGCCAAAGAGTAAACCTTACTACCTCCACCCATGTATTTCTCTTATCAAAAATATTAATAAAAAATGTGAAATTTTTATGGAAAAATAATAATCAATTTTAAACCTTAACACAAGTCCACTGCTAAACCAACAAATAAAATCAAAGCACATAAAATTTTCTCTCAAGTGATAGGATTCACACTTAGCCAAAGAAAACTACAAATAAATACCCATTTACAGAAGCATATATTAGGGAACTTAATAAGAATATGATAAAATCACACATTATCACTCACAAAATATTCTAAATCCCATAAAGAGATAAATCAAATATATAATTAGATAATAATTAAAAAAACCATAAATAATTCATTAAAAATCAACTCCTCGAGAATAAGAAAAATAAGAAAAAATACATCAACAATTTATTAAAAAAATAAAAAGACTTAAGTTGAAAAGGAAGTAATAACCCATATTTCTTTACAAATTTTCATTAACTGGAGATTCAAAGCAATACCCCCAATAAAATACACACATAAAAGAAAGATCCAAGATTTTGTCTTTTTATTTTCCTAAACTTTTTCTTCTACCAAACAAAAGCTAGGGTTCTTTTTTTTTTTTTCATATTTTAACAACTAACTTACTTGGAAGATTAAAAGATTTTTTCACTGGAGATTGGAAAAAAAAACAAAGAGCAAATTACAAATCTCAGATTCACAAAGCATTAATTAATAAAAAAAATTATAATTGAAATAATTTCATGGACTTGAATATAAATAAGTAAATAATGGATAAAATAAAAACCCAATTAAATCAGGTAATAATTAAGAAAAAAAATGTAACTGGAAAAGAAAAGAAGATGAAATTTTACTTACTTAGCTGATGCTCCTGCCGACAAATAATGAGGATCGACTGGTGAAAAATGAGGATTGGTTGCAAACAAAGATGAACAGCTAGAGAAATCTACAAGTAATGACTGCACCTTGTGCGTTGCGACCGAGTAAAAGAAGGCTAAAACAGGAGTGTGACGAGCTTGATGCTAGTGCTAGGGTTCAAAACCCACATGACAAGTGAAGGAGAGTAGCAGCTGGAATGAAAAGGGATTTGATGTTATGTTAGGGCTTTTTGTTTTTGCTTTTATCGTTTGGTTTTTCCCCTTTATCATTTTTATTTTTTGATTTAATTAAAAGATTAAATAGTTTTTCATGGCCTATTGGTTTGACAAGGATTTTAAAGAGTATAGTTTTGCAATTCTTGGGTTCGATTCTTAAGAGAAACAAAATTAAATTTTTTTTTAAGCTATTGATACCATAATGTCATAGATCTTTGATGTTTAATTTACAGATACTATAGTATCAGTAATTTCTGATACTTGTCTGTTAAATACGGAAAATCGCCTAAATGTATATACATACTAAAAAAGTATTAGGAGATAAGTGTTATTGAAAACCATTTTTCTCGTAGTGAAACAGATCTCATTCGAAAATATTTATGCAATTAAGATATTTAAAAAAACATCTCAAATATTTTATTATTCAGAAAATATATTTATTATAAATAAATAAATCAATATGCTTTAAGGAGCACATAATCCCAACAAAAATGTGGTGCAAATATGAATAAGAAGCTTTTCTTCGATGCTAAAAATGCTAGGTTCTTCTAACTGAAGACTATTTATTCCTAATCTCTAATAGAGAATGATACTGACAAGGAATGTAAGAAGGCTCCATTTCAGATTTTCTTGTGTGAAAAAAGGTTAATTTTAGATTACTCTATCATGAATTGATTATCTTCAAATTATTTTTAATTTTGAAAACTTTAATTTATTCCCTATTTTCATAAAGAAAACAAAAAATTTTAGCAACCCCTTTTTCTTTATCTTTTAAATAAAAATAAAGGTAACCTACAATAATATCATGTATTGATTTCGAAGTCATGTAATACATGGAATGTGGTGGCATTGTGATGCTACATGACCTATAGGTTTTAGTCATCTAGTTATGTAGGTCATATAATTAATATAATCATGAAGATCATCTAAGTTTGTAGTCGTATAGGAAATGTAAGTCATGTAAGTCGTGTAGTTATTTATAAAAGAAATATGATGTTATTGTTTTTATTACATCGACAGATATGATTTTGGTACATGTGCTTATTCTCTTCAACGATCATCATATTGAACAATACGACAAGTATAGTTTTAAAGGTCCTAAAAGCTAGAGAAATAATGGTACCATGATTGACAATGTATTTGGAATTGGTGGAGAAGATTTCTCGAGTTATTTATACTGATTCTTTAGAACTTAATATCACAATGAAGTTCGAGCTTTATACATCTGATCACATGCTACCTATTGCAATTGAAACCAATAACAATGTGGAGTTGAAAACTTTATTTTTCATTATAAAGTCATGTATCATAGGAAGTCACATATTACATGACTGAAAATCGTGTATTTCACAACTATGTGATAATTACATAAATAATCAATCCATTGAATTTTCACTCTTCATTCCCAAGAAATAAAAAAACAGTTAAATACTTTGTTTTTCATTATGCTATGAGAGACTTGATGTAAAATTAGTCATTTTAGTCAAGTCCAAGCAAAATGAGTCACGTTATAAGAATCATATAGGATGGCAAAATGAATAAACAGATCGAATCATAAGTGAATTGGGTCAAAATTCGATGGATTCAAATTTGATTTGTTTAATAAACGAATCATAATCTTAGGTTTCGAATTAGATTCATTTATTAAAGGAATATTCGTTTAATTCGTTTATTGTACAAAATTAAATGAATCGAATCGAACTTGGATTCATTTACAATTCTTTTAATTCTTTATGCAGAATTATTTATTTTTATGTTGTTATTATAGCTTATAATTACGAAACTATCCTTCAAAATTTTAAATTTATGCATAAAATTTAATGGTAAATAAATAATTTAATCAAACGGATAATAAACGAATAGATTCATATTCGATGTGTTTATGAACCGTTTATTAAATGAATTCTAAATGAGCAAATTGAATCGAATTCACCCATTTATTAAATGAATCAATTTTTTCAAACACAAACATTTAATTTAACTCGAATCGAATTGAAAAACAAATCCTGATCCAAACTATCAACCCTAAATACATGTCTATTTTGAAATAAGGATAATTCGTTAACTTTATGTGGCCGCTTAGAAGGTATCGATGAAAATGTAAATGTTTTAAAAAAAATTCTAAGGTATTTAAATAATTAATAAAATTTTATAGGGCATCTGCCGCAATTACCTCAACAGTAAATAGGTAAAAATAGCTGGATAATTATTAAATTGATTTTATTATACTACAACAGATTTAAGAGCAATGGAAAATAGGAGAACGGTGAGATAGCGTATCGGGACCTGGATGAACAAGCCTCACAACCCTGGTCCAAGTGTTGATAATTACAAGCTGTGGTACTACTTGGGATTTGGAGTGCATGCAAAAATGCCTGCCTTTTGCAATTTTTTTTCCCTTTTTTTTTTTGGTAACGATTTTGTTGGATTTCTCAAGCTTTGAAACCAATTTATATGCTCTTTCTAACTTGAATCCCTTCCCTCAATTGATTGAATTTCTGGGCAGAAAATTAATACAAAAGAGAGATGAAATGAAGCAGTTGAGAAATTAAAGAACTTGCTTAGACAAATAAGAACTTGCTTATTATTATTAAGAACAGAGCAAAGAAACAAGGCTACACTAAAATCTAAATAAAAATGTACAATATAAAAAACCCATATGTGGTTTTCTTGCACTCGATAAACCCAGATCTAATTGTCGAGGAATAAGTATCCAAGCTTGATGCATTATTTCATCATTTATAAATGGGTGCAAAGACCACATATTGCAGTACAGCAGTAGCCCTTTACCTCCCTTGATTATGATTTGAGATTTAGATGCTTTTTTCATTTGTTAATATGCCTTTCCTGCAAGAGAGTTGATGATTGCTTAAACCACTCTCTTGATATACATATATTATATATATATATTAATATATTTTAGTTTAATTTTATTCTTAATTTTTATTTTATTATATTAATTATTATCTTAATTTTATATTTTATGTAGGTAATATCTAAGTAAAGAGAGCTAAAAGAGGAATTAAATTGAAATATTTGGGAAAAAATCTACATGAGAGAATCAGAAATTGAAAAGCAATGAAGATTAAATAGGAGGCAAATTAGGCATACGTGCAAATAGAATTCAAGCCGATGAAACCGAAGACAAGGAATTGATTCATGCACATGCAAAAGCTTATGCATTCACGTGAGAAACAATTGCCATATTAGCATGTGCATGGCATTAAAGGTGGCGGCTTGGTTTGACATGGATTTGTTGAAATCCTTTTGCATTAAGAATTTTGCACGGGCTTTGAAGTGGGCTGCACTTATTTGCATGCTTAAAAGTGGCAGTTTGGCAAATCAAATGGCATCCGTGCATGGCTTAGTAAAAGTCGGTTTGGCTTGGTTTTATTGGAATTCTTTTATGTTAAGGATTTGTGGTCAGGATTAAAGAGGCGGTCACATAGGGGTGGGCAAAATAGGGTTTGGATCAATCCGATCAGATTTCGAGTTGATCGGGTTGAGAAGAAACTCATCCGACTAAAAAAACAGATTAGGTTTGGATGGATTGGATTCAGGTTGAAGCTTCTACCCACAGTATATATTCAAGCATTGATACCAATTACCAAGGAGAAGAAAAAAAATCAATTTGTATTTTTTATTTAAGCTTACAAGAGTTTAAACAGTCATGTTCTAAATTTTCAATCCATGAAATTTTCTGATTTTATTATTAACAATACCAATTATTAACAGTACCATCAAAAATTTGGTTTCGGGAATAGGAGCCTTGGAGCTTGGAGGAACTTGGCGCAGCATATCCGGTCTTGGAGAGAAAGATCCGGTCTGCAGTGACTGCGGGATGCGTCGGCAGCCAATGAGTGCTGCGTCTCAACGTCGGCATCAGTTTGAGAAGCAGATCATGCCGCCACGTCTGTGAACTGCTGCCGCCGCATCAGTGAACTGCTACCGCCGGTTGCTACTGCATCTGTGAAGTGGTGCCGCCGCTTGCCGCTGCATGTATGAGTACTACCGCCACTGTGTTGCATGTGTGAACTGTGAACTGTTGCTACTGTGTGTTGTGTTGTATGTGTGAGTGTTGTGCTGCGGCTACTGCTGCCGTGTTGTGTTCATGTGTTGTGAGCATGTGTGTTGTGCTGCAGCTACTGCCGCTCTGTTGTGTTCATGTGTATGTGTGTGTGTTGTGTTGCGGCTACTACCGATGTTTTGCAAATTTTAAGATTGTGTTTGTGTTGTTGATTGTAGTGTTGAGTGTTAATCGAATAGATTCGATTTAGGTTTTGGTTTTTATTTTTTTTTTTGAAGAAAATGCCAACTCGATCGGTTTTTTGGATTGTATCGGGTTTTATCCGATCCGATCAGATTGGCACAAATACATCTGATCGGGTTTTGTTAACCATCCGATCTGATCCTAACCCGATATTTTTTGGATCGGGTCGAGTCGGATCGGATCGGAACGGATAGGTTAATTTGCCCAGCCTTACGGCCAGAAGTGTTATTATGAAAAGAGAAGCATTAGACCGAGAAGGAGATATTCAGCACCTGCACAAAAACAAAGGGGACAAATTGCAGAAGAGAAAAGAAGCAGCAGCCGCATATCTTCTTCAATAGTTTTTCTTTCTAAATTTATCTTCTCTTGATTTAATTATAAGAATGTTTCATTTTATGGATGATATTTTCTTCTTCTTTATGAACTAAATATTTTTATCTAGGTTAGTAATGGTAGTATGAACCTTAATTGATTTATATTTTAGTTCTTCACAATTGCCTTTTATTGATTATTTATTATATTTTGTGCTTAATCTATTTGATTGCTTGATCACCAATTAAATAGCACATGTGTAGTTGCATGGATATCGGAAGAGTCATGCATCTATAGACCTAGATATAATAGCATGTGTTAATCTGAGATAGGAATATACTTAGATTGCATATGCACTTGTTAAGGAACTTGAACTTAATGAATTGCTTATAATTGATTCTCATAAAAATATAGTGGGTTGATTTTGAGTAATATATCTACTTGACCATCGGAAGAGGCTTGTAGAGAATTTAGTGTTCTGAGTGATAATTGAATTAGGTCAGTTAGAATAACTGGACTAAGATTAATAAGGGGATTACTAGGAAAAATTACAAACCTAAGTTTTATTATCCATTGATTATCTTATTGTTTATTTTGCATTTAATATTTAATTTACCGTCATAATTTTAGTTAAGACTTTTTAATTCAATTGTTTGGATTAGGCTTGGGAGTTATGAATTGATAGGTAGTGATAGGATAACATTAGTCCCTGTAGGTTGGACACTCTCACTCATCACTTTATTACTTGTTCGATACGTACACTTGCGTAGTTAGATTTTTAGACAACAAGTTTTTGGCGTCGTTGCCGGGGACTATTCATTGCCTTTTATTGCTACTATTGATTACAATTAATGTCTGAGACCAAACTATTCTTGCTTGATAGGGATTGTTGGCTAGTATATGCGTAGTGCAGGAAAGCTAGCACTCATTCCTTTTGACCCAGAGATAAAGAGAACTTGTCGAAGGAATAAAATGGAAAGGCGGGAAGAAAATCTTCAGAATTTCATAATTGCTAACGCAGATAATGCAGATGAACATAGGGCATTTCGTGACTATGCAATTCTAGAGGTTAGAGGGATCCACACAAGTATTCAGCGCTTAACTATTGATGCTAATAACTTCGAGCTCAAGCCAGCAACTATTCAGATGGTTCACCTATCTCAGTTTGGGGGTTCAACTATTGAAGATCCAAATACTCATCTGGCTAATTTCTTTGATATATGTGCTACTTTCAAGTACAATGGGGTGACTGATAATGCTATTCGACTGATACTATTTCCTTTCTCACTTAGAGACAGTGCCAAGGATTGGTTGCATTCAATTGCTACGTGGGGTGCTTTGGCAAAGAAGTTTCTAGCTAAGTATTTTCCACCTACTAAGACTGCCAAATTGAGAAATGACATTACATCTTTCAGGTAGTATGAAGGAGAGTCTTTATATAAGTCTTGGGAAAGATTCAAGGAGTTGCTTCGCAAATGTCCTCACCATGCTTTACCAGACTGGCTGATTATCCAAACCTTCTACAACGGTTTGGGTGGTTTAACTAGAGTTATAGTGGATGCTGCAGCATAAGGTACATTAATGGCCAAATCTTATGAAGAAGCCTACAACTTATTGGAGGAGATGGCTTCCAATAATTACCAGTGGCCAATGGACAGAGCACAGCCAAAGAGGATGGCTGGAGTGCATGAAATTGATACTTTTACTGTTTTAACAGCACAAGTGGCCTCTTTATCTAAGAAGATCGACACATTGGGGATTCAACCTACTCACAACATCATTGCAATGTGTGAGGTCTGTGAAGATAACCATCTAAGTGAGGTTTGTCCTAGCAACCCTTCATTTATGAATTTTGTTGCTAATAGGAATAATCCATACTCAAATTCCTTTAATTCGGGTGGAGGAATCATCCAAACTTCTCTTGGAACAACAATAACACTACTTCAGTGCCTACCAAGCGTATGTTCCCTCCAGGTTTCCAATCTCAAGCACCTCTTCAAGTGAACAAGCCATCCTTGGAAGAATTGGTTCATCAAATGGGCACCAACATGGCTCAATTCATGATAGAAACTAGAACTCAACTTCAGAGCCAAGCATCTTCCATTAGGAATATTGAAACAGAAATAGGGCAACTTGCAAATGCCATCTACAATCGTCCCAAGGGCACTTTGCCTAGTAACACCGATACAAATCCAAGGGAGCAAGTGAATGCAATTGTACTTCGGAGTGGTAAACAACTTGACGAGCAGCAAAAAGAAGTAAAGAAAATTGATGAAGAGCAAACGGAAGACACTACCAAGGCTTCAAAGCCAGGAAGTTCAAAAATACTACAACCTCAACCAGCAGTACCAGTCAAGGCCTATGTTCCTCCAATATCATTTCCTCAGCGTCTCTGGAAAAATAACATAGATAAGCAATTTTTAAAATTTCTTGATGTGTTTAAGAAATTGTATATTAACATTCCTTTTGCAAATGCATTGGAACAAATGCCGAGCTATGCTAAATTTATGAAAGAGATTTTATCCAACAAGAGGAAATTTGAGGATCATGAAACTATTATGCTAACTGAGGACTACACCGCCATCTTGCAAAACAAGTTGCCACCAAAGCTTAAAGATCCAAGGAGTTTTAATATACCTTGCACTATTGGAAAATCTTATTTTGATAAAGCTTTATGTGATTTAGGTGCAAGTATTAATTTGATGTCTCTCTCTGTTTTCAAGAAATTAGGACTAGGAGAACCTAAGGCAACAACTGTTACCCTTCACTTGGCGGATAGATCTATAAAGTATCCAAGGGGGATAGTTGAGGACGTACTTATGAAGGTTGACAAGTTCATATTCCCTGCAGATTTTATTGTCTTGGATATGCCCGAAGATATAGAGTTACCTCTCATTTTAGGCCGACCATTCTTAGCTACAGGAAGAGCTTTGATTGACGTTCAAGAAGGAAAATTGATTTTAAGAGTTCAAAATGAGCAAGTTATTTTCAATGTGTTCACTCCTATCAAGTATCCATCTGAATGAAAAAATTGTTTTCAAGTCGACGCAGTGGATAGAAAAATGATCAAAGCATTTAAGGATAAGTATCCATCTGACCCTCCTGACATTCAAATAATACATAAGCAGTCAATCAATGAAGATTCATCACCTTGTTTTCATGGAAAGAGGCCTAATAGCAAGAAACTCGGGCAAAGTTCATCTAGATCATCTCTATCCATTCACGAGCCTCCTTGAATGATCTCTTAAAAGCGAGTCAAGCTGATGACTTTAAATCAAATGCTTATTGGGAGGCAACCCAATTTTATTTAACTTTATCTCTTTTGTTTTGATTGTTTCCTTTAAATTTTATTATTAATCTCTTAAAATTAGTTTGTTAGCTATTTATTTAATTAAATTTTTTTTTGCAAGGTACCAAATTGCTAGTTTGGAGGGTTGGTGATTACAACAAAAGAAGAAGAGATTAAAAAAAAAAAAGCTCAGGCACGCGCGCGCAGCTGCCTCCCGCGCTCGCAGCTGCCTCCCGCGCGAAGCAGCTACATTCAGCCTGCGCACAGCTGCTGCCTAGACAGCGCCCAAGATCCCGCGCGCACAGCTGCCTTCCAGACAGCACCTATGAAGCACGCAAGCAGCTGCCCAGAATCGAAAAAAAAGAAAAAGAAAAACAAAACCCATTTTCCTTTATTTTATTTATTTTTCAGTTTTCTTCTTCTTCTTCCCCCTTCAACTCTTCTCTCCTTTCTAAACTTTTTATTGTTATTTTTATTTTACATTTTGTCTTTACTCATTTTTTTTCTCTTCTCTTTTATTTTTTTTATTTTGTGTGATCTAGGTTTTTGCACAAGTTTAGGAGTTAATGAACATCAACTTTTCAATTGCCCCTCAACGACTCCACTACAAGCTCACATCGTCAAGAACAAAAACCCGGGAAGTTTCTCTTATCCATCTTCTTTTATTTACATTGAGGACAATGTTGATTTCAAGTTTGGGGGTGGGAATATTTTCTTTCAATTAAAAAAAAATAAAAAATAATTAAAAAAATAAAAAAATTTTGTTTTGATGCCGATGATGAGTATATGATTGAAAATGAATATGGTTCTTAGAAAGAGATTAATATTGTCTTAGTTTATACTTGATTCTTGTGTTAGTTTCATCTTGATTGTGATTATTTAAATACCATGAGCACTAATATCAATTCTTTCATAGTTTTGACTTGAAATTGAGATTGATGCAGCCTAAGTTGAGAATTTTAGATTGAGTAAATGACTGTTTGTCTTGATTCTTATCTCTACAATATAGTACACACAGGCACCAAAGTCAGAAATAGCTACCTATAACCCTTAAGAGTGAAGCTATCATTGAGTAATTTGGGCCTATGTACCACTAGTATGTAGAGGATAATCTACCATGAGAACAAAGCTACCTTAAGGGGTAGAGTGAAAGCTCCTAACTATAAAAAAAAGAAGAAAAAAAAAAGCATGTGCTTCAAGAAAAATCAAAAGAAAATGCAAAATTTATGCCTGTAGAAAAAAAAATTTAGAGATTAAGATGATAAGATTAGTTTGACCTACTGTTTTCTTTGTTTGAGGCAAAGGTTGTTGATATTGAAGATTTTGGGAATGGCTTTTGATTGAATTGATTCACACACACGCAAGAATCCAATATGATATAAGGCTGACTATTGAATTAAAGTTAGAACTTTGCCAATATTTTTAATTTTCTTTGAGCTATATACTTTATGCAATTTTTGAGGCATTCTTTAATGATGTTTGTGGGTATCATCGCTGGAAACCCTCATGAGACTATAACTCATCCACTAGGGCCGCCTAAGGGTTTAAAGGCTTGTTGCATACGCTAAATGCAATCGCAATCACCTGCGAAAGTGGTTTCGTTAAAATTTTGTTTTCATAGTTTTCATTTTAGTTTTTGCTCGAGGACTAGCAAAATATTAAGTTTGGGGGTATTTGATATACTTATATTTTATATATATTTTAGCTTAATTTTATTTTTAATTTTTATTTTATTATATTAATTATTGTTTTAATTTTATATTTTTATTTATGTAGGTAATATCCAAATAAAGAGAGCTAAAAGAGGAATTAAATTGAAATATTTGGGAAAAAATCTACATGAGAGAATCAGAAATTGAAAAGCAATGAAGATTAAATAGGAGGCAAATTAGGCATACGTGCAAATAGAATTCAAGCCGATGAAACCGAAGACAAGGAATTGATTCATGCACATGCAAAAGCTTATGCATTCACGTGAGGAATTGCCATATTAGCATGTGCATGGCATTAAAGGTAGCGGCTTGGTTTGACATGGATTTGTTGAAATCCTTTTGCATTAAGAATTTTGCATGGGCTTTGAAGTGGGCTGCACGTGTTTGCATGGTTAAAAGTGGCGGTTTGGCAAATTAAATGGCATCCGTGCATGGCTTGGTAAAAGTCGGTTTGGCTCGGTTTTATTGGAATTCTTTTATGTTAAGGATTTGTGGTCAAGGCTAAAAAAGCGGTCAGAAGTGTTATTATAAAAAGAGAAGCATTAGACCGAGAGGGAGATATTCGGCACCTGCACAAAAACAAAGGGGACAAATTGCTGAAGAGAAAAGAAGCAGCAGCCGCATATCTTCTTCAATAGTTTTTCTTTCTAAATTTATCTTCTCTTAATTTAATTATAAGAATGTTTTATTTTATGGATGATATTTTCTTCTTTTTTATGAATTAAATATTTTTATCTAGGTTTGTAATGGAACCTAGTATGAACCTTAATTGATTTATGTTTTAGTTCTTCACAATTGCCTTCTATTGATTATTTATTATATTTTGTGCTTAATCTATTTGATTATTTGATCACCAATTAAATAGCACATGTGTAGTTGCATAGATATCGGAAGAGTCATGCATCTATAGACATAGATATAATAACATGTGTTAATCTGAAATATGAATATACTTAGATTGCATATGTACTTGTTAAGCAACTTGAACTTAATGAATTGCTTATAATTGATTCTCATAGAAATATAGTGAGTTGATTTTGAGTAATATATCTACTTGACAATCGGAAGAGGCTTATAGAGAATTTAGTGTTCTGAGTGATAATTGAATTAAGTTAATTAGAAGAACTGGACTAAGATTAATAAGGGGATTAATAGGAAAAATTACAGACCTAGGTTTCATTATCAATTGATTATCTTATTGTTTATTTTGCATTTAATTTACCATCATAATTTTAGTTAAGACTTTTTAATTCAATTGTTTTGATTAGGCTTAGGAGATTTAAATTGATAGATAGTGATAGGATAACATTAATCTCTGTGGATTCGACACTCTCACTCATTACTTTATTACTTGTTCAATACGTACATTTGCGTAGTTAAATTTTTAACAACGTCCCTCTCCTTGGTATTTATAGACTTAGATAGAGAAGCATATATGTGTCAGTTGAGGTTGATCGATGAAATTTTACCACATACTAGTTATTATTTTATTGTACGACCTCAAAAGAATGATCCATATAAGGCTTTTTCTTTCTTAATTATGATCAATTTTGTGATACTATAGGGCATGTCTTTGAATAAAAAATAAAAATGAAAAGAGTTTGATTTCACATCTCCTTATTGAGATGACGTGCTTGTACTTAAAAAATAAATAATAATAAATAAATAAATAAAATGCACTATAGACTATCATTATCATATGGATTTGTGTTTTCACTAAAATTCACAAAGTAAATTCGTTCACTTAATTTTCAAATTGGTCGCAAGTATTTGAAGGCACTACTTGGTGTTAATAATCATTGCGCAAAAAGTTGTTTTTTTTTAATGTGCAATATTCTCACGGTTAAGACGGTCGATACCTACGCATGGGTGCTTGAAACATTCTTACCTGCTATGAATAATAAACAGTCTATATCTATCATAACTAATGAAGATAGAGCGATGCATAAAGTGTTGGATTATTTAATCCAATAATATTGGATCCTCAATCCAACGTTGGGCTTATATGTGAATAATTATGTGTTGTGGACTGTCATATAAGGTTAAGCCCAATTAAAAGTGATCCATAAGGTTTTCGGTAATATGGGCTTTAATGTATCTAATAGGGTATGGGCCTTTAATTTGTAGAGACCTAATGATATTCTAATTCTATGATGGGCAGATTAGGAATACCTAGTGACAACAGGATAAGTTGTCTATATAAGTGGTTATGGTTCCCAAGTCACACGTATCGTTCTATTCTTTCTGACATCCTATTATCAGATAAGAGTGCACAGAGAGAATTAAAGGGCTCTCTAGGATATATGTGCTGATCTGGAAGGCCAACCACACAGATCTAGAGGATATTCAGCGTTATGGATTCAGGTACGCTTCCGCATATTCTGTTATTGATTCTTGGTGATTTAACATGAATGTTCCTAGGTTTATATGTGATGGTTTTTACATAAGGATTTATTATAACAAGTGGTATCAGAGCCTCTTTATGTTGAATTATTGAGAATCAAATTTATTTTGATTAAATCTTTGGGTGTTCTTAAATTTAATAATTCATTATTATTAAGTTTGAGAACAAATCTGTGGTTGTTTTTTATTGTTTTAAAAATTTCGGATTTAAAGTTTAAGGAATATAAATTCGGAATTAAGGAAAATTACTGTTCTGTAAATTTGGAAATCTTGCTCTTGAAATTTTTAATATTCGGCAATTTTGGATTTTGGATCGCGAGTGTTGGCCAAGACAGCAAACTGCGGCACAAAGATCGCGGAAGATTGGCCACCACGCAACTGTTGGCTATGATTTGCGATGCAGCCGCTCGCAAGCAGGACCGCGCTGCTGGCTTGCGTGATTCACGCTGCTGGCGCGCGATAGCTGCTGCTGCTGCGCTATCTGCAGCTGCTGGGTCGCGATCCACGCTCCTGGGGAGCGATTGCTCGGCTGCTGGCTCGCGATCTGCGTTGCTCCAATGCGCGCGATCTGCACTGTTCCAGAGCGCTGACCACCCCAGCAGGAAGCTGCAGAAGAGGCAGTGGAGGATGACCACCCCAGCAGGAAGCCGCAGCGCCCGCGATCTGCCGCAATGAGGAAGGAAGAAACAGCGCAAAGGAAATTAATTTATTTTGGAATATAAACGGTTTTGTACATGTAATTTCTGTAAATATCGATCGGCCCAAAGGAAGGTCCATATTTAACAAAGTTGCATGTGCACTTGTGGTAATAAACATGTGATGATTATTCAGTTTTATGTGTGAATAATAAATCGGCCCAAAGGAAGGTTTATTGTTTGACATGTTCTTGTTATCAGTGTTTGATTGCTACACCAAGATATCACTTACAAGTTAATATTTTGTCCAAAGATGTAATATTAATGGAGTGCCCGGTATCTTGAGATGGGGTTTACCTTTATTTGAATTTATTATTGTTTTGAGACTTATAGGAGTATATTTTGATTGTTTAATTGTTCTCTGTTCAGTTATGTCTATTACAAATATTACTGCCAACATCAATTCAATTTCGATGCTAAATGGCTCTATCTTCAAGTGATGGCAAGAGAACCTCTTAATAGTTCTCGCAGTCATGGATCTTGACCTTGCGTTAAGGGTTGATTCTCCCCCGCCTCTTACGGATGAAAGCACTTCTGATGACAAGAAGGCTTTGGAAAGGTGGGAGAGATCAAATCGCATGTGTATAATGATCATGAAGAAGGCCATTCCGGAAGCATTCAGAGACTCAATGTCTGAAAAGACAACTACAGCTAAGGAGTTCCTGGAAGAAATTGAACAAAGGTTTGTCAAGAACGAAAAGGCTGAAATTGGTACTCTCTTGACAAACTTAATTTCAATGAGGTATATGGGTAAAGGCAATATTAGAGAGTATATTATGGAGATGTCTCATCTTGCTTCTAAGCTAAAAGCACTTAAGCTTGAACTCTCTCAGGACTTGCTAGTGCATCTGGTTCTAATATCCTTACTAATGCAGTTTAACCAGTTTAAGGTGAGCTACAACTGTCAGAAAGAGACTTGGTCTTTGAATGAGCTCATATCGCACTGTGTTCAGGAAGAGGATAGGCTGAAGAAAGATAAGACAAAAAGTGCTCACCTAGCCTCTACCTCTAAGGGCAAGGACAAGGGCAAGAAAAGGTACAAGGATAAGGAAGCTGCAGTAATAGCACCTCAAAAGAAACAACAAAAGAAATCAGGTGTTTCAGAAAGTACTGGTTGTTTCTTTTGTGGAGCTGAAGGACATAAGAAGAAGCATTGCACTAATTATCACGCATGGCGTGCTAAGAAAGGTATGCTTCTTAATTTGGTTTGTTCTGAGGTTGATTTAACTTCGGTGCCTAGACACACATGGTGGATAGATTCTGGTGCAACCACTCACATCAGTGTGTCCATGCAGGGTTGCCTGAATTGCCGAAAACCAAGTGATGGTGAAAGATACATTTATGTGGGTGATGGCAAGACAGTTGAAGTTGATGCAATAGGCAAATTTAGATTATTATTAAGAACTGAATTTTATTTGGATCTTGACGAAGCATTTGTTGTTCCATCTTTTAGACGGAATTTGATTTCTATTTCTATTTTGGACAAATCTGGTTTCTCTTTTTCATTTGGGAATAGAAAATTTAGTTTGTTTCATGATTCAAAATTGGTTGGTTCTGGTTCTTTGTCAGATTATGATAATCTTTATTTGCTCGATATAATTGCTTCATTTGGAGAATCCCTGCAATTATGTACACGAGGTGTTAAGAGAAATTTAACCAATGAGAATTTGACTGCGTTATGGCATAAGAGATTGGGTCATATCTCTAGACGGAGAGTAGAGAGACTTGTGTCAGACAAAATTCTCGACCCCTTAGATTTTACAGATTTTGATATTTGTGTTAATTGTATTAAGGGGAAACAAACCAACAAAAGGAGATTTGAAGCCAACAGGACTTTGGACGTCTTAGAACTCATACATACAGATATTTGTGGGCCATTCCCTACGGCTTCTTGGAATGGTCAACATTATTTTATGACGTTCATAGATGATTTTTCTAGATATGGCTACATATATCTCCTTCATGAAAATTCACAGTCCTTGGATATGTTCAAAAATTTTAAGGTTGTAATTGAGAATCAACTCAACAAAAGAATCAAAAGCGTCAGATCTGACCGTGGTGGTGAGTACTATGGTAGATATGATAGTTCAGGTGAACAACGTCCACGACCGTTTGCTAAGTTCCCAGAGGAATGCGGTATCGTCCCACAGTATACTATGCCGGGTTCGCCTAGTATGAATGGTGTTGCTGAAAGACGAAATAGAATTCTTAAAGACATGGTAAGGAGTATGATTTGTCATTCTACTTTACCAGAATCACTCTGGGGCGAAGCGCTTAAGACTGTAGCATATATTCTTAACAGGGTTCCAACTAAAGCGACTGCGAAAACCCCTTATGAACTTTGGACAGGCAAGAAGCCGAGTCTAAAGCACTTACATATTTGGGGATGTCCAGCTGAGGCAAGGCCTTATAGGCCTAATGAAAAGAAACTGGACTCAAGGACGGTAAGTTGTTACTTCATTGGATACTCTGAAAGATCAAGAGGGTACAAGTTTTATGATCCCACGACTAAGTCTATTTTCGAGTCGGGAAATGCGCGGTTTTTTGAGGATGTCGAGTTTGCAGGGGGAGATACAGTTAGAGACATTGTCTTTGAAGAGGAACATGTCGATATTCCCACAGGTGTTATTGGCATTAATCAGGGTCTTATTCCTGGCTTTGTTCAAGACACAACAGATCAAGACAATGATGAAGAACCCCCTATACCAGAAATTATCCTATAAGAACAAACTCTTCCAACTCAAGAACCTATGCCATTAAGGAGATCCACTAGAGAAAGAAGAAGTGTAGTGCCAGACGACTACATTGTATTTCTCCAAGTACATGAGGTTGACATTGGAGTGATGGAAGATGTTCCAATCAATTTCCGTCAAGCCATGGAAAGTTCTAACTCTCAGAAGTGGATTGATGCCATGAATGAGGAGATAAAGTCAATGAAGGACAATGACATATGGGAACTTGTCCCATTGCCAAGGTGTGAAACCCATTGGTTGCAAATGGATATTTAAGACCAAGAGGGATTCGAAAGGCGATGTGGAGAGGTACACGGCACGTCTTGTCGCAAAAGGCTTTACACAGAAAGAAGGCATTGATTAAAAAGAGACTTTCTCTCCGGTTTCTTCGAAAGACTCTTTCAGGATTATAATGACATTGGTGGCACATTTCAATCTGGAGTTACATCAGATGGATGTGAAGACAGCGTTTCTCAATGGTGACATTGATGAGACAATCTATATGTTGTAGCTAGAAAACTTTGTGTCTGGAGACCCAAAGAATATGGTTTGCAAACTTAAGAAATCCAAACAAGCATCTCGATAATGGTATTTCAAGTTTCATCAAGTAATCATCTCGTTCGGTATTGAGATGAATTTGGTTGATGATTGCATATACCATAAGTTTTGTGGGAGCAAGTACGTCTTTTTGGTTTTATATGTCGATGACATTTTGCTTGCCAGCAACGATATAGGTTTATTGCACGAAACCAAGAGATTTCTAGCTAAGAATTTTGAGATGAAAGATCTTGGTGACGCCTCTTTTGTATTAGGCATACAGATACATCGGGATCGCTCTCGAGGTATTCTTGGATTATTACAAAAGAGCTATATCGAAAAGATTCTCAAAAGATATGGCATGCAAGATTGTAAATCATGTGATACCCTAGTGGCTAATGGAGACAAGTTTAGTCTCGATCAGTGCCCTAAGAATGATTTTGAGGAAAAAGAAATGCAGAAGATTCCTTATGCGTCAGCAGTAGGAAGTCTAATGTATGCTCAGGTTTGTACGCGACCGGATATTGCGTACATTGCTGGGATGTTGGGCAGATATTTGAGTAATCCAGGAGTAGATCATTGGAGAGCAGCCAAAAGAGTCTTACGGTATTTACAGAGAACAAAAGACTGCATGCTCACATATCAGAGGTTAGATCAGTTTGAGATCGTTGGGTATACTGACTCTGATTTTGCTGGATGCCAAGATAGTATGAAGTCCACAACGGGCTATATCTATCTACTAGCTGAGGGTGCTGTTTCTTGGAAGAGTGCTAAACAGTCTCTTATAGCCTCTTCTACGATGGCAGCAGAGTTCATAGCATGTTATGAGGCATCTAATCATGGAACATGGCTGCGGAATTTTGTCACGGGGCTGCGTATTGTAGATGGCATTGATAGGCCACTCAAATTATTTTGTGACAATAAGTCAGCAGTGATGTATTCCAATAACAACAGGAGCTCGACGAAGTCGAAGCATATAGAGATCAAGTTCCTAGTTGTTAAGAAAGAGTTCAGAGTGGACAGTTGTCTATAGAGCACGTTGGCACAAACTCCATGATTGTGGATCCGCTTACTAAGGGATTGCCACCCAAAATGTTTCATGAGCACACTGCTCGTATGGGTGTCATATTGTTTAAGGATATTCAGTTTTAGTGGGAGTTTGTAATTTTAGAAGCTCTAGTAATATAGACATTTTTTCGGTTATTTCGGTTTATGGTTATTTTCAGCAAAAATAAGGTTTTAGTTTGTTCACACACTCTGATCTCACTAAGGTTTGATCTCACTAAGGTTTAAGGTGGACCAATTAGAAATAGGCATGTTAAGATCACATTGCATGAAATTTCCATGCTATACATCCACATCATGATCCATGTCATTCAGTTGTATTGGCATTGTGACCATTGATGGGTCAAGTTACGATAGTTGTAACAAAGGCTGCTTTGATCCTATGTTAGTATGATTGATGGACGGGATTGGTTATAGATACATTTCGGTAATGACAGTAAAGGTTGAGCTCATACGGTTATTTTTACAAAGCATAATTATAAGGTTACACATATAGCCCAAGTGGGAGATTGTTGGATTATTTAATCCAATAATGTTTGATCCTTAATCCAACGTTGGGCTTATATGTGAATAATTATGTGTTGTGGACTGTCATATAAGGTTAAGCCCAATTAAAAGTGATCCATAAGGTTTTCGGTAATATGGGCTTTAATGTATCTAATAGGGTGTGGGCCTTTAATATGTAGAGACCTAATGATATTCTAATTCTATGATGGGTAGAATTAGGAATACCTAGTGACAACAGGATAAGTTGTCTATATAAGTGGTTATGGTCCCCAGGTCACACGTATCGTTCTATTCTTTCTGACATCCCATTATCAGATAAGAGTGCACAGAGAGAATTAAAGGGCTCTCTAGGATATACGTGCTGATCTGGAAGGCCAACCACACAGATCTAGAGGATATTCAGCGTTATGGATTCAGGTACGCTTCCGCATATTCTGTTATTGATTCTTGGTGATTTAACATGAATGTTCCTAGGTTTATATGTGATGGTTCTCACATAAGGATTTATTATAACATAAAGCAATTAAAAAGGTAGTTTTTGAAGCTCGGTATCGACTGTGTATTTGGCATCTATAAAGTAATGCATAGTCTAATTTACTTATAAAACAATTGAATTTGTTACAAAGTTTAAGGATTTCATGTTAGGAAATTATAGACCCCAAGAATTCGAGCAATTGTGGCAGAAGATGGTGGATGAGCTTGGTCTTCAAATTAATGATTGGGTTATCAAGATGTACTCAAAACGAGAGAGATGGGCAGAAGCATTCTTACGGAGTCATTTCTTTGGTGGCATGTGTACAACGCAACGCTGTGAGGGTATGAATGCATATATAAATATATATCTTTAAAGAAAGTTGAAGTTACATGAATTTGTTCGTCAAATTGATCAGGCCTTGAGACGTACAAGGAATAACGATTTAGGACATAATTTTAAAACCAAGCATTCTACTGCAATGATGTTGGTAAATCTGATCCTAGAAAATTAATTTTTCTAATTTATAAAATCAGTGGAAGCTAGGAATTTTTCTTGATTATTTATACATGCATAGGATTAGAGAAATACCTTGATTTCTTGTTGAAGATCTAAAGAAGACGACTGCAATCTTTTTCACCATCATTGTCATAATCTGCAGAATATGGTTGCAATCTTCTCTGCTATCCTCAATCGTCTCCCTCACACGTGTGAGCATGTAGAGAACCCTAATTTTAGTGCAAGAGATAGAAACCTAGAACTGCATTTTTCTTTCTCAAGAAAAAACTATACGTAAATTTACTTCCTGTTCTAATTTCCTCTCCTTTATATAGGTATATATTAGAGTCAGAGTTTGACTAAGAATTGAGCTAGCAAAGGGATTACAAATCCATGGGCTTTCTAGCTCCAACTTAATAGTTAAGGCCCAGTTAGCTCATGACACACCAAAACTGCTAAGTTAACCCCATGCTATTCCACTAAAAACCCAAAGTTGCACTCTAGTAACCCATGTAATTTAATAAAAGCCCAATTACTTAAAAACTCCTTTTAATTAATTCTATCTTTAGTATTAGACCAATAATAACCATTTAATCGACCCTCTATTTGATGCTCGTAATTAAAGCTAGGCCAATGATAAACATCGTGCTATTGTAATTATATATTTATCCCTAAGTTATTATTTGTTCAAATGATCACTTTTAATATATCTATATTTGTAAATAAATTTACAAATAAATATTATTATTCAATAAAAAATTTATTGAATAAACTGCAGCCACATATTTAAATGATCAAGTACCATAAATAACTTAGGTAAGCATCATTAGTATATATTCTATCTTCTAAGTACATGTTCCCACAATCCATGAAATTACATCTCCTAGTTATGGAGATTTTGACCATTTATATGGATATCACTCTATGATAACTCAAAAGACATAATACACGAATGCAAGTTCATTACTTAGGATTAAGGTCGATTAAGCTTATTAAAGCTTTTGTGAATTATGATAAACAACATTAATTAAACTAGATCATAATTCACTATAGTCCAGTTTAATATGCATATCACATATACTTATTAACTATTCTACTTGAAGTCTCCACTTCAGTGATCAAGATAAAATCACTCACAATAGAAGTAGAAAAGTTACAGCCTTACATAATGAAATGCCCATTTCATTAATAGTTATGAACAATCTTTTATTTATAAAAAACCTATAATTCATATCTTCTAGTATTGACATCATATGCCCAATACATAAATCACATACTTTATAAATAAGGGCTAATAATGTATGCTTAAATAAATTTTATGAAATTCAGAAATTGTTATTTATCACATGATCGTATCTAGGGTTGTCCATTGATTAGGGAAATAATCAACAGAGGTACCTTGGTTATCGACTATTTAAGGAGAGATTGGCTATTAAAGAGTCTTAGTAGCTATAACCAGCCTATTCATAAGTAGTAATGATTTATATTTGTATGAATGATCAGTAGTCGAATCAAAGTTGAGTTAATTCCTTCAACCAGAGTTTTCCCATTTTGAATTATACTTTCAATTTGCACTCTTATTACTTTCATTTTTTTTTTATTATTGTCAACAATCCCCCAATTTTACATTTTCTTTTTAAAAAGGATTTATATAATTACCGATCTCTAGGACACGACCTTACTCAATCACTATACATAATCTTATTTAGAGTAGGTTTTTATATTTGCTGGCTTTGACACCCATCAAATTTTGGCGCTGTTGCCGGGGATTGGTGTCATTTATTTAATCCTTTTTACATTATTCTCGTACAGGCACACTTTCGTTTGATCCTAAAATTGAGAAGACAACTCGACAGCTGAGACAGCAGACCAAGCGAGCCAAGCAACGATCCTCATCGCCTTTGCTTTCTGAAACTGATACGGTGCCTGATTTGGTTGAATCATCTAGCGATTCAGAAGAAGTATCTAGCAACTCAGAAGAACAAGTGATGGCTAGAGCTCCATCTGCAGAAAGAACTCTTAGAGAGTTAGCTAAACCTGACTTGAATCAGCAACCACTCTGCATTCAATATGCAGACTTGGAGGTAAATTTTGAATTAAAGTCTAGTGTTATTCGTTTATTACCCAAGTTTTATGGTTTTACAGGTGAAGATCCCCATAAACATCTCAAGGAATTTCATGTTGTGTGTTCAAGCATGAGGCCTCAAGGTGTGACTAAAGAACAGATTAAGCTGCGTGCTTTTCTTTTCTCTTTAGATGGGCTAGCAAAAGATTGGTTGTACTACTTGCCTCCTGGATCGGTTACAACATGGAATGATTTGAAGAAGTAGTTCTTCGAGAAGTACTTTCCTGCTTCAAGAGCTGCCAGTATCAGAAAAGACATTTGTAGGATCAGACAACTTCCTGGGGAGTCATTGTATGAGTATTGGGAGCGATTCAAACAATTGTGTGCTAGCTGTCCTCAGCATCAGATTTCAAAACAACTTATTATCTAATACTTTTGTGAAGGTTTGTCATTGATGGATAGGAGTATGAAAGATGCTGCTAATGGAGGTGTGTTGGTGAACAAGACCCCTACTCAAGCAAGGGAGTTAATCTCGATCATGGCTGCTAATGTGCAGCAGTTTGGCAACAGACAAGATCCCACTTCAAGGAAAGTGAATGAGGTAAGTACTTCTTCTATTTATCAACGTTTAGATAAACTTACTTTTCTTGTGGAAAAGTTTGTTGTAGGTAATGTGCAACAGGTTAAGACTTGTGGCATTTGTTCTAATATGGGTCATCCAACTGATATGTGTCCTACACTTCAAGAAGAACCCTTTGAACAAGCCAATACAGTTGGAGGATTTCTGGGCATAACTCAGAGGAGATATGATCCTTATGCACAAACGAACAATCCAGGATGGAATGATCATCCTAACTTCAACTATGGAGTTAGGCCGTCCGGATTCCCACATCAATACCCACCAAGACAACCTGTTCCTCCATAATCAATCTCCAAGTCAGGTATATCCCTTGAAGAAATTGTTAAATCACTTGCAGCTAACACTCAACAATTTCAGCAGACAACTACAACAAGCATTCAAAATTTTGAGAACCAAATAAGCCAACTGGCAACTACAGTGAACCGCTTGGAGCCTCAAATATCAAGGAGATTGCCTTCACAACCTGTCATCCTTAGAAGTGGGAATGAGTTGCAAAAGCCTAGCAAGAAAGTGACAAAGCGTGTAGAAGATGAGCTTGAGAAGGAAGAATTGATGCCTAAATCTCAATATGTATAACCCAGCAGAGCGTAACCCCTACCTGTAGTGATACCTCCTCTTTTTCCAAGTCGGTTTACAAAATCCAAGAAGGAGGAACAGGAGAGAGACATCCTTGAGATATTTCGCAAGGTTGAGGTAAATATTCCTTTATTAGATGCAATAAAACAAATACCTCGCTATGAGAAATTTCTTAAGGAACTGTGCACTTCCAAGAGGAAGTTGAGAGGAGATGAAAGAGTTCATATGGGGGAGAATGTTTCAGCAGTTCTCCAAAAGAAACTACCTCCTAAGTGCAAGGATCCAGGTATGTTTACTATCCCTTGCAAAATTGGTAGTGTTAGAGTTGAGAAGGCTATGTTAGATATAGGAGCTTTTATTAATGTCATGCCTCGTTCCATTTATTCATCTTTGAATGTTGGTCCATTGAACGAAACTGGTGTGATAATTCAACTAGCTGATAGGTTTAATGCATATCCTGATGGGGTATTAGAAGATCTCTTAGTACAAGTTAATGAGTTGGTTTTTTCTGCTGATTTTTATGTACTTGATATGGAAAAGGATAACTCCTCTAATTCTGTCCCAATTTTGCTAGGAAGACCCTTTCTGAAGACTACTAGGACTATAATGGATGTACATAAAGGGACCTCACTATGGAGTTTGATGGAGAGGTTATAGAGTTCAATATGAATGATGCCATGAAATATCCTAGTGATGAACATACGGTATTTTTTATGGATGTTATTAACCCTTTAGTGCAGGAGGTTTTTGATTTGGATGTTGAAGATTCATTGGTAGCTACTTTAAACAACAACTTGGGCCTCAAAGGATTGCAAAAGGATGAGGCGGGAAAGTAGAGGAAGTTGCAGTTGCAAGAGTTGGAGGAGATTCGAAATGAATCCTACGAGAGTTCGCGACTTTACAAGGAGAGGACGAAGACATTTCATGATAGAATGATTTTGAGAAAGGAGTTCTCTGTTGGTCAAAAAGTTCTTCTTTTTCATTCTAAACTTAAACTTTTTCCTGGTAAATTATGCTCTCGATGGGTTGGACCTTTTATTGTTACTAATGTTTTTCCTTATGGTGCAGTTGAGATTCGGAGTCCAACCTCTGACAAAATTTTTAAAGTTAATGGTCATCACTTAAAACCTTTTTATGAAGGTTTTTCTGTGAATATTGTGGAGGAAGTGGCTCTTGAGAGCCCTATTTATGGAGATTGAGGCATGAATGTGTCTAGCCAAAGACATAAAACAAAGGCGCTTCTTAGGAGGCAACCCAAAGGATTTGATGTTTATTTTAAATTTTTATTGCATCTTTTGTTTTTGGCTTTGATTTAATTTATTTAAATAAAATATGTGCTTATTTTGGTTAGAAGGAGATTTTTAGTAAGGCGTGCCCATGTGCTTACTAAAAAAGTACATCTGTATTTATTAAAGTACAATGGTATTAAGGCGTGCCCATACTCTTATTCTAAAAGTTCTTCTGTAATTTATCAAAGTACAAAGATTTTAAGGTGTGCCCATATGCTTACTAAAAAAGTACTTCTATGATTATTGCAAGTGTTTCTTTTAGCTTTTAGTTTATAGTTTTTATTTTTATTTTTACTTCTTCATTTAATTTCTTTAATTAAATTTTTATTTCTTTTATTTTTTATATATATAAAAAAAACGAAAACTGATTTGAGGATTACTGCTTCAGAAACCCTAAGAGCTGCCCCAAAATTACAGCAGCGTCTCCTTCCTCACGTGAGCGCCACTTTCCTTTCGCATCTTCCGCGCGCGACGCAGCACCACTCTTCCTCGCCGCTGCATTCATACAATCTCTGCACTCCAGCCGCGCTCGTCGCTGCACGCTAACCAGCTCTACGCCGCGACATCATCAGCATCATCTGAACCCACGCTCGCCATTGCACGTCTTCTTCTTGAGTACGATACACTTTCCTTCCTCGCGTGGCTCCCGAATGCGCTGCACGTCTCCTTCCTCGCACACTAGTCTTTTTTTGCGCGCACACCAGTCTCCTTCCTTGCCGTAACATATTTTGGTTTGAAGCTCAGCTCGCTGCCTTCTGCATACACAGCCACCATTAGCGCTTGCATTAGTCCATTCAAGTAAAAGAAACCTTTCATGCCGAAGAGGAAAGTAATGGCTTCCAAGACATCAACGGCTAAAAAGAAATCCAAGACTGCCACTCCCACTACGGTTCCATGGAACACAGTTTCAAATTCGTGCCAAGCCGTGAGACAAAGATCGAAACATTGAAAGGGTAAAAGTGTCTTGCCACTTGCTGAATCCAATCTCGGAGGGTGCCTCACATTCACAACTTAACAAGAGAAAGAGAGGTAAAAAGATATTTTCAAGTGAAAAATACTTCCAGTCAGGTGTGGTCAAATTCAAGGAGGGGAGATTTCATTTTACTGAACCAAGACCCACTCAACTTCCAAAGAAGGTTTATGCTAGGAGTGGTGCTACTTCTGATGACGAGTTTGACGACGATACTGCTGCCCCACCAACTATTCCTTCTACTTCTATATCACCTTTGAGCACTCAGTTAGTGGAAAAGGAGCACAAGCTAAACAAGATTGAACATAATTTGGCGGCATACTTCGAGAGTGTGGGATTTATCCCACCATTTCTGCCAAGCCCATAGACGTTATGTGGATCAAAGCTCACAATTCAGGGACATTTTCTTTGCCTTTAGTCTTTTTTCCTCATGCTTTATTTAGCAAACTGCAGAAATGAATTTGATGTTTTATATTTTTATGTGAGCCTTGATTATCATACATTAGGGACAATGTATGTTCATGGTATAGGGGAGAGATTTTTACAATAATGATGTCTGGAAGTGTTATTTTGTTGCTTTTGTGAGGTTGTTTAGTTTTATTCTGCTCATCCTTTAATAATTTTTTAGTTAGTTTCCTTTTTGGATGTGAGTTGAGATGCATGAATAAATTCGAGTTTTGTTTTGTTTTCCAACAAATTGGTTACTTAAATGAATAACTCACCACTATTGATAGTTGGTTCAATTTTTGAGTGTACACGATTTGATGGCAAATTCACCAACTTTGTGAGGATTTGAGCTTATGAGCAACCAATTTTGCTCTAATTGTTTTTGTTGAGCGATTATCAATCTTAGTTTGTCTATTCTAGAACTTGCTTTGTTATGTATGTTGAAGCCGCATTACGGGATTTTTATGCGTTAAAATGACAAGGGCAAACCACTTTCCGTTTTTCTATTTTCACATTTCTCTTCTTTTTCTCCACCCGAAGACCTTTGTTTATTATCTTTGTTTGAACCCTAACCATTCTCTTCACTTGTTTTGTTATTTTTGCCCATCTACTTCTCTCCATTCTCTTCTTTTTGAGCCTCAATTTGAGAAGATTTTTAATGACTCATTGTTTGGATATATTTTGTTGCTTTTGCTACCTTGAATCAAAGTTTCTCAAATAGATCAAGTTGTATTATGCTTGAATAAAATTGTGTAAGGTTCATTTCTTTTGTTTGATTCATCATTACTCTGAGCTGAAAAAAATAAAACAAAACAAAAACAAAAAAAAATGAAAAAAAATGTTTACATTCTTGGCAACTTGAGTAGCAATAAGCATTTTGATGTTATAAGGTTCATTCAATGGGTTAACAATAAGCATTTTGATGTTATAAGGTTCATTCAATGGGTTCATTCTTCTCATTTTGATCTCTTTTTCTTCCATAGACTTTTTTTTTTCATTCAACCCATTTATCCCCATTACAACCTTTTTAAGACCCTTAGATTTTTGCATTTAATTCATGTTTTGTGGATTGATATGTGATATATGAGCAAGCTTATGGTAATAGCATTCTTTGATTTGATTTGAGTGCATAAATGATACCCTAACCACCTTGAGTGCATGGATGAAATCAATGAGAGGGCTATTGAACCTTGTTGCACTTGGATTTTGAATAGATTGTCTTGGTGGTTGAGTGACTTTATGCTAGTTTTTGAGATTCTATGCTTTAAAATCCTTATCTCTTGAATGTTGATTGACTTAAATCCTTGAGGTATGCTTGCTTAAGATTATTCTTGGATGAGTTGAGATGAGAATTCAGTGAAGATTTGATATTAGTCTTGAGTTATATGCTTGAGGACAAGCATTACTTTGGTGTGGGGGAATTTGTTGGAGTGCATATTATGCACTAGTTTTGAGCTATTCATGCCCTTTGATTTGGATGTTTTGCACTTAATAATAGTGATTTACTTGTGTTTTATTTTTGTAGGTGCAATTCTATTGATTGGTGTTAAATTGAGCTGCAAGATGATATTTGAGAATAAATTATTTTCTTGGAGAAATTTTGAGCTTCAGAAGAAGTTTGTTGATAAGGCATGGGCGCGTGCTGTCAACTGAGGACCTGAAGTTTTTATTTTAATGTGTTTTATATATTTTTGTAATTTTGAATTTAATCTTTAAATAATATTTTAGATATTAGTATTTTTATTTTTTTGGGAGACTAAAAAAGAGGAAACACGTGAATTACAAGGGGGGATGGAATTGATTGAGATCTGAAAAAAAGAAAACTCTAGAAAAATCTTTTCTCTCTTCTCCATGAGTAACTAAACTCATTTTTCTGGTTGAAGGTTAATGAAGCTTTGATTCACCATTACTGTGAGATCTTTCTTATGCTTTAATTATTTTATTACTTTTTGGGTATTTGCTTATTCTCTGAATTACTGTCATGATTATGTTTGTTAATTAGATAATTGGCCACTATTTAATTATCAACTTAATCTACTGTTAATTGAAAGATTCATCGTATGAAGATTTTGATGTTTGAGGCAAATAGCATAGCAGTGCGTTGTGTTATGAGAATAAACAATCTAATTTAAATGAACCATTGTATGCGTTTGTTGATTTGGATTTTGGTCTCTTTAGTTTTTCAGGCTGTCAATTGATTAAAACTTATAATCGTATCTAGGGTTGTCCATTGATTAGGGAAATAATCAACGGTGGTACCTTGGTTATCGACTAGTTAAGGAGAGATTGGCTATTAGAGGGTCTCAGTAGCTATAACCGGTTTATTCATAAGTAGTAATGATTTATATTTGTATCAATGATCAGTAGTCGAATCAAAGCTGAGTTAATTCTTTCAACTAGAGTTTTTCCATTTTGATTACACTTTTAATTTGCACTCTTATTGCTTTCATTTTATTTTATTATTGTCAATAATTCCCAAATTTTACATTTTCTTTCTTAAAAGGATTTAAATAATTACCGATCTCTGTGGATACGATCCTGTTCAATCATTATACACAATCTTATTTAGAGTAAGTTTTTATATTTGTTGGCTTCGACACCCATCAGTTGGTGTGAGGTAGTTGGGTAGAAATATTTTTTTGTAGAAATCATTGTGTTGTATTAAAAGTTATTTTGTTGAAATTTTGTACAGATTATAACGTGAGGGGGCTGACTCACTTGCATCAGCGAACAAGTAATGCAATTGGTGAATTCATTTTTCATGTTTGAGTTCCAAAAAATGTTAAAGGTTGGGATATTAGATTTTCAAGTTCTGTAAAATTATACTAAAATAATTTGCATATGCCTGAGGGTATGGATTTAGACAAGCTATTTGCATTTTATTATACACAATTTTGACCAACTATTTTTTAGACTATGGTTATGGCCTTGTGATGTAGTCTTATATTTTATTGCACTGTTACAAAACAAAAGCCATACATCTCATGTGAATATTACAGCCTTTCATGAACCTATTAGTTTCTTCTATTTCATAATTGGGAATCACAAGCAAATTCGACAGATGACCGAAAAATAAAGACATCTGGCAGCAAAAGAAATGCATTTAGGAATCAAAATAAATTTGAGATGATTGCCATACCTACTCATTTGAGCTCATTGGATGGTTTTGAGGATCCAATGGTACAGGCTTTGTCTCCTATGGACTTCCCTATTATTGATCAACAACAAAGCTCAGTTAAAATCAAATTTTGCAATATTTCAACATTTCTTACCAAGTCCAAGGGTCCCCAGTTGGGGTGCAGCTGACACTTACCAAGTCCAAATGAAAGTCCCAGTTTCCCTTGCATCAGGGGTGGAAATATAAGCTGGACATCAACACAGCAGCCGAAGAAGCAGTGAGAAGCTCTCTACATTTGATTTTGAATTGGAATCCAGACACAGAAAAATGTATATATATTTATACACACACACACACACATATACATATACCAGAATAAAGCATGCACTGAGCGAGTAATTTCCAATACCAAGAATATGGAGAAATGAAGATGAAAAATATATTGATACCAGATTAGAAAGAAGCAAAGAAGTTACCTGAGAACAAGTTTCACGAAACTGTCCCTTATTCGCTTCCCCACCCTTTTCTGCAACATTAACAAATTGCTAAAGAAGGTGGACAAATTTGGAATGCAACATCTCATTGAACGAATCATCCTCTGTCTGTGGCTGTTGGGAAAATGCTCCAGATATCAGCCTTTGAAAGCCACCATTAAACGCAAATCTATCTGCAGGAATGTTTACCGTTCGTATACCAGGCTACCAATCATTTCTACAGGTACCAATTCATATTTCAGATAAAAGAGACTAATCAAAGATCATTCAAAGAGTTCCAAGAAAATATTTCCACATTGTCTAATAATAATCAACTGAGCATGCAAAAGAAGAATAAGATTTTACATAATGTACAAATGCATATTCAAATGTTTTCCATTCTAGTAATAAAATAAACTAAACTCCAGAAGACTTTTGTGTAAGAATATTGACTATCATTATTAGCTTGTAGCATGTCTAATAACATCATTCAACATAAAGGACCAGCCAAACTGAGGGCTGCAGGGTTGAAAGTGAAATTATTTCCTCAATTTTTCCTAGAAATTAGCTTGCACGCAAAGAAAGGAGAAAAGAAAAGAAAGGGTTAAAAAAAAAAGACTTGCATTAGTCTGTGTTTGGCTCATCATCACAGCCATTTCATTGAAGAAATTTCTCAATCCCTGCATGCAGTTGCAAATATTCAAAATTAAAAAGCCTCATACAATAAAATCCATCCCCTCCCCCCACCCTTTTTTTTTTTAATTTTTCAGCGTCATCATCAGATGAGAAACCAAGATTATGGGCTGCTGATCAAAGGATGGCATGGGATCATGACTAAACAATTTGTTCAGGCCCCTGCTCATGCCCTTGAATACCTAATGGCGGATCTACGACACCCGCCGCAAACCCATCTCTCATTAGCGAAAGTTACGTACCTGGTTTTTGCTGCCAGTACAGCACAGTAACCCTCCCGATAGGACCTCCTACCTCACGAATTTCTATCAATTATCAATCGAAAGAGAAAGAGGTCCTGAATAATGAATGAGATCCCAGTACTTTTCCTATTTCCTTTCTTCTTCCGTAAGGTAAGCCCGGCTTGAATCCGTTCCTGCTCTTTGTCTACCCTTTTCACAGAATATGGATGAAAGAGAATGAGATGAAGTTGTTTGGCTCGAAGGAAAATCTCAGAGAGAAATATTTTTTTTATTCCAGAATCTTCATTCATCAAATGATCTCAATTACATCACTTGTATTTATACTAATACATGCATCAATAACAATTTGTAACTAATTCACTACAATTTAGCTAATCTTTAGCTAAGTACATAAAGCGTGTATCGTAACAGACTCTAAAAAACTATGCTAAGTTGGCACTTGAGCTACTGCACTGCTTAATAAATTTTGATGACCTAGCACCGTTGACTTGTGTTGACTGAGGCTCTGCTTTCTTATACTCTATGTAGTGAGCTGCCTTAACCACCCCCCTCAAACTCAAGGGGCAGGAATTCACATTGAGTTTTGCTCTCAAATAGTTAAAGTGTATGAATGAGAGAGGCTTAGTCATTATATCAGCAATCTGCTCCTCACTTGGTATATAATGGATATTAAGTTCCCCTTCAAGAACATTGTTTCGACTAAAATACATATTCATCTTTATATGCTTGGTTCTGGAATGATACTCAGGGTTTCTTGCTAATTCAGTAGCACTAATGTTGTCACACCAAATAACAGCCTTCTCTGTGCAATGAAGTTCCATCTCATAAAACAAGGATTGTAACCAAGTTATCTCAGCACTTGCATAAGCTAATGACCTATATTCACTCTCTGCACTAGATCTAGTGACCATTGATTGCTTCTTTAAAGACCAAGAAAGGAGGTTGTTGCCTAGATAGATACAATAGGCACCAATAGATTTCCTATCATCAAAATCACAAGCCTAGTCTGCATCAGTAAATGCAATGAGTTTCATATCTCCCTGCCTGATAAACTTGAGTCCATAATCTAGTGTAACCTTCAAATATCTCAAGACTTTTTTACATGCCATCAGATGCTGTAATGTAGGAGCAGAGACATATTGACTAAGTTTATTTACAAAAAACGCAATTTCAGGCCTTGTTAAGACTAGATACTACATTCCCCCAACAATGCTCTTATAAGAAGTTGGATCTGCAAGATACTGTACAAGAACACCTTGAGCTTCCTTTTGTGACTTTGAACTAGTACCCATGGGTACGGGTGGACATTTTATCCGATCCGATCGAGTGAGTTTTTGCCAACCCGATTTGGGTTGATCCAAAAATCCAATCGGGCTAGCTACCAAAAAAAAAAAGGAAACGACCCACAGTCACACACTTCTCTCAGTCTTCTTCCTCTTTACTACTTCCTCATCACTCAATCTCACACAAACAATTAACAAGCATTCACTCACAATCTCACACAAACAACTAACAAACATTCAAGCAAAAACTACAGCAGTAGCACAACTCTTTGACCGGATTTGCGGCATCGACAAATGATCTGCTGGCTACTGCTCGACGGTTGCTCCACTTCACTTCAACCAGATCTGCTCTTCCTGCAGTCACCGACGAAACCCGTGAAGCCATAGATGAAACCCACCACTGCTTGATCCACCGGCCACCGCTTGATCCGCGCGAAGCCACCCACTATTGTTCCACTGAACCCGAGATCGACAGCCACCATCACCAAGTCCTCCAAATCCAAGCTCTCGAATTTTTCAATTCATGGTATATATATGATAATGGTATGTTAATAATATATATGTATATTATCATTGAATTTAATTTAATTGTTGTCTTGTTGTGTTGTGTATTATTCGATCTGTTTTTCCTATTTTCATTACTTTTAATTTAATTATTGTCTTGTTTTTATTATTTTCATGATAACAATAAAATATGAGGAAGAACCGAATAATTTCAAAAGGAAATAAAATTGTATAATCAAGTTTATTTGATTGAGTTTAAATAAAATTGATTTTGAAATTAGTATGACCAGAATATATTCATATATTGTTTTATGTACTATATTTATCTATTAACGAAAAATCCTTTGTTTTCATGGATAAATTATGACTTATTGTTGTTGGATAGTATTATTAAGCATAAAAAATTAAAAATGTAATAGAATTAGTAATATAGTGAGCATGAGCATGAGCATGAGCATAGAGATCATTATTATTTTATTTTAATTTCAATAAAAATCAAACCCAATCAATTTATATAAGAAATATGTATGTTAAAAATCTTGATTTTTTTGTATGTTCAGATGACTAGACATTCAAGATCAAATTCAACAACCGCTAGTCTACTGCTATACTCCAACAGTCCAACTTGGAGTACAAGAAGTTAAAGTTAGAATTTATTCAAGTGTTTTGGAAACTATTTAATTACATTTATATTTTATGACGTGTATTTTGGAGAATATTAATTTTGGACTTTGTGTTTATTTTAATTTTTATTAATTTGATTTCATAGTAGTGGACTAGTAGTTTTTGGGAATTAGAGGCAAGAAACAGGGTTTTTTTTGGTGTTTTTTATTTTATTTTTAGTTTTTTCTAAAGTGACTTTGAAACTTAAGAAAAATGATTTTATCTACCGCCTTTTATTTTAAAAAAATATAACAATATATGACAAAAGATAATCACAACATTGTTTTACTGAATTTTTTTATTGTGATTTTTTATGAAGTCATAATTGTTATAACATTATTTTTTAAAATTAATTTAAAGAAAAAAATGATAGATTTATGATTTTATTAATACACACACACACACACACACACACACATACATACATACATACATATATATACACACACACACACACACACATATATGTATATATATACACCTATATATACACCTATATATACACCTAAAATATATATAGACCTACAACCATCTTGTATAAAAAAAAAATGTATACAAACTGATGTCACATAAGAAAGTTAGTTGTATAAAACTATCATGAACCCACATAATTAAGAAAAATAACAGTTATCACTTTTCAGCAAATGTCCTTATACCACATCAGTTTGTTTGCACTAGTTTGTACAAAATTGTTTATAGCTCTATTATTATTGATTTTGAAAATAATATTTTAATATTTATACCTCAAATGATGGGATATTTTTTGACATATTGGACTCTTTGAAGTTAATGATACTTTGTATTTAATTCATTCACTATTTCACCTAACATTGTTTGATGAGTGATGATAGAGTTATAAACTCTTGCATAAAGTTATTTTAAACAAACTGATGTAGTCTAAATTTATTGGTTGAATGAAATTATAAAATAATAAAAATAAATAAACTGGACCAAGAGCTATTTAATCCAACCAAATGAATTATGTTACATCAGTTTGTAGAAAACAAATTTATACAAGAGTTTTTATGATATGATTTTTAATTTTTTTTAATCCAACCAAATGAATTATGTTACATCAGTTTGTAGAAAAAAAATTTATACAAGAGTTTTATGATATGATTTTTTATTTTTTTCCCTAATCCATCATATGTTTATGTTTTTTGCTATATATCCAAATTACAAAAAAAAATAGAATGAATCATACCTACTTTAGATAAATAAAAATAAAAATTAAGATGCAAACATATACTTATGGCAGAAAGACCCGGCCTAAATTTTGGTCCGATTGACCCGACCTGAATTTTTTGAGCTTTGACCCGAGTTTAGGGGTCAGGAGTCGGGCTCAGGCCTAAATATTAGGGCCCAATTAAATTCAGGTTAGGGTTCGAGCCCTACCTGTCCTGACCCAACCAGACCCGAAAACTTACAAGAAAATTTATGTTTATATATGTTTATTATTTATATAATTATATGGTTGAGATCTTGATATGTTACTTTAAACAAGTTCTAAAGCTTTTAAATTTTAATATATATGGGAAGGCTATGTCTATTTTTTAAATTTAAATTAATTAAAAATAAGAAAATATTTTTAAAAAATGATGGTCGGGCTCGGGCTTTTAAATAGTCGGGCTCTTTTCAGGCTTGGAACTTTTATTTCAATGATTGGGTCACTCAACCCCTGCCATTGTTGTAAACAAACTATCGATCCATTATGAACTCATCAGTTAAATTCATACTCATTCTAAATGTGTTACTAACATTTAAATCTCATACAATCTAAAATTGTAAAATACACAAAAAGGTTTTCAAAGACTTTCAAAAGAATGCCAAGAGTCCAACTCTCTAACCAATTTCACATTGGATTTTGGTCGAGTCAACCAAAACCAAACTAATGAAACTAAATTAAAGGAAAATTAAGGAAATTAATGTTGGAGTGGTAAATTAGTCTTCAGAATTGTAAGAAATACAAAAACTTAGAAAAATGACATAAAACTTGAAAATTGACATTAAGTGTGATATGCAACAAAATTTTATAAATAACACATAAGACTAATAAATTAAGAGTAAAAGGGATAAATTAATGTTGGAGCAGTAAATTGATCTTCAAAATTGTAAAAAAATTAAAAACTTAGAAAAATGACATAAGACATGTAAATTAACATTAATTGTGAAATGAAACAAAAAATTTGTAAACCATACATAGGACTAGTAAATTGAAGGAAAAATGGGTAAATTAATGTTGGAGTCATAAATTGGTCTTCAGAATTACAAAAACTTAGAAAAATGACATAAAACTTGTAAATTGACATTAAGTGTGAAATAAAACAAAAAAAAATTGTAAACCACACATAAGACTAATAAATAAAAAATAAAAGAGATAAATTAATATTGGAGTGGTAAATTGATTTTCAAAATTGTAAAAAAACTAATGACTTAGAAAAATGTCATAAAACTTTTAAATTAACTTTTAGTATGAAATGAAACAAAAATTTATAAAACACACATCAGACTAGTAAATTAAAGGAAAAGAGGGTAAATTAATGTTGAAGTGGTAAATTAGTCTTCGGAATTGTAAGAAATTCAAAAACTTAAAAAAATGACATAAAACTAAATTGACATTAATGTGAAATGAAACAAAAAATTTGTAAACCATATATAGGACAAGTAAATTGAAGGACAAATGGGTAAATTAATGTTGGAGAGGTAAATTGGTTTTCAGAATTGTAAAAAAAGCAAACACTTAGAAACATGACAAAACTTGTAAATTGACATTAAGTGTGAAATGAAACAAAAATTTGTAAACCACACATAGAACTAGTAAATTGAAGGAAAAATGGGTAAATTGATGTTGGAATGGTAAATTGGCCTTCAGAATTGTAAGAAATACAAAAACTTAGAAAAATGACATAAAACTTGTAAATTGACATTAAATGTGAAATGAAACAAAAAATTTGTAAACTATATATAAGACTAGTAAATTAAAAAAAATGGGGTAAACTAATATTGGAGTAGTAAATTAGTCTTCAGAATTGTAAGAAATACAAAAACTTATAAAAATGACATAAAACTTGTAAATTGATATTATGTGTAAAATGAAATAAAAAATTTGTAAACTACACATATGACTAGTAAATTGAAGGAAAATGGGGTAAATTAACGTTGAAGTGGTAAATTGATCTTCAAAATTGTTAAAAAAAACACGTAGAATAGACATAAAACTTGTAAATTGACAATAACTGTGAAATGAAATAAAAAAATTTGTAAACCACATATAGCACTAGTAAATTTAAGGAAAAAGGGGTAAATTAATGATAGAGTAGTAAATTAGTCTTCAGAATTGTAAGAAATTCAAAAACTTAGAAAAATATCATAAAACTTATGAATTGACATTAAGTGTGAAATGAAGCAAAAAATTTGTGAACTACACATCTGACTAATAAATTGAAAGAAAAGAGATAAATTGATATTGGAGTGGTAAATTAATATTCAGAATTTCACGTTTATTACGGTATTGATGCCGTAATTCTAATCATGACATTATAGAATGACCCGAATATTAATCCTTTCAATTAATTTGATTTATCTTAAATCTTATATGTACATTTACTATTCCATAATTAGATGAATGTTATATATATAGTAAGAATCTAACAAAATGGAATGTACATAAATGAAAGTGACTAAATTTTATCTTTTTTAACATCAAGAGAATCAACAACTCTTTGCTCTAACTCTTGCAAATAGAGAGTTCTATGGAAAATTCACTAAAAGATTTGTTGGTTTGGATTATTTTCATATAAATTTATTGTAATCTTTGTTTTAAAATCATATTTTTCGTATTTTTTTGTAATTGTAAATTTATGATTGTATGTAGATTGCGCGCAAAAATAAAGGCTAGTTTGCTAGAGACTAATTAGTTAAGGATGCATTTGGCACACTATATTGTATTATGCTGTATTGCATTAGCATTGTATTATAATAATACTGTATAATGTTTAGTGCTACATTGTATTGTATTAATTTTAGTTATATTATGTTTGATGCTGCACTGTGCTGTATTAATTTCTCTGGTGATTAATTTAAATAATATATTCAAAAAATAATTCCAAAATATTTAGAAAAATACTAAATAAAAAAGTCTTAAATTTTAAAATTTTAACATCATTTTTTTAATATAAATGTTAAAATATAGTGTTAATTTCACTCGGATGACACTTATTTCAACACTAGGAAATAGAACCGCGCTTCGCGCGGCAATGAAAAAAGAATTTAGTATTATCTTTTTTATAGAAAGCAGAAAGAATTGTGTTGTAGT
Organism: Clausena lansium; assembly: GCA_030449835.1. Classification (NCBI taxonomy): domain Eukaryota; kingdom Viridiplantae; phylum Streptophyta; class Magnoliopsida; order Sapindales; family Rutaceae; genus Clausena; species Clausena lansium. Next base: position 831,409 of record JASUUF010000038.1, read on the forward strand.
TTACAATATCTGGCAAGCAATCATCAAAGATCATATAATCCAAGAATTCAATGGCCAAATCCAATCTCTCGTCTTTGCAGTATGCTGAAATTTATGGATCATAACTATACGCTAGGAGGACATTTTTATATTATATGAATAATATATGATGTTGGAATTAACATTGGTCGTAAAAGTTCTAGTTTCAAATAAATTATTCAAATAGCTAGTTGCGTGTGATTTTAATAATGATAGTGTTTATGCATGTTTAGTATGATATACATATCACCGGCCAATGTTAATATGATTCAAATATACATTATGTTTTTATATTTTTAAAAATATATAAAATGCTAAACATAATCATAATCATAATCCATTGATTGGAGTTTTAATTTTTGGGTTTCTTTGTAGATTGATGAGCATGTTCAGAGGGAATATATAATTATAATCATAATTTATATATTTTATATATTTGATATATTCAAATATTTTTAAAATGCTATAAATTTTATAAAAAGTAGAGCCTAACACTCAATTCCTTCTTATTCACTGGAATAATACTCTAATCTTAACGGTTCATCCTCTTGGAGATATTTATTTATACAGACGCCATAATATGCAAACTAAAAGAATACATATATCAAAGGAAAAAGGGATTAACAGCCAATTCTTTCATTTGCTGCTAAAACTATTTTAGGTGATGTAAACTACAAGGACACATCGGTTGGGGGCCATGTACATTATCTATCTGCTGCAATTCGTATATGCAAAGTTATGTTAAGAGAAAAATAATCAAATACGGTTTAAACTTAATAAGATATGGCTCCATTTCCAGAAGATCTTCTACTAATAGAAGGAGATGAGTTAATAATTTCCTGACCAAGTTCCTTTATCTTGGTAAGTAGAAGGATCTGTTCAGTTCCGAGCTGTACCAGGTACTCTTCTTGTGAATCTTCAAGAGTTTCCAGCTTGCTCAAAGCAGTTGAAAGTCCTTCCAGATTGTCATCATCAATCAATAATTGAAATTTGACCATCATTTGTTTCATCTTATAAAGACTCATAGATAACAAAACATATATAAAGATTCAGAGGCTCAAAAAAGAGCAAGTTTAATCTATAATCTATGACAAGGGAAAGCTGTTCGTAGTAAATTGGAGTAACGCGTAAGCATATATTTTTTATATTTCTGTTCCCTTACAAGATGCCAGGCTTTAGATCAGATTATCATTTATCCAAATGCGTGTATTTTCACCAAGTATAAGAAGGGAAATTTGCAAGGGGATTATGCGGTGTTGTGAATAAATTCTGCAGCTTAGGAGATATCGGCATGCAACATAGATCTTTATCAGAAACAAAATCTTCTAATAATCGACGGTACACCCCATATAAATATATGTATGTATATCAGTCTCACCTAGCTAGAAAAAAAAAATCCATTGACAGAAGCAAGCACATATAACAAAACCCCCACCCAGATTAAAATGCATAAAATCAAAGGAACATACATACCTTCTGGCCTCTCTCAATATACTTGACAACATAGAGCTCACCACTCCATTTGTCTCTCACAAGCTTAGCAACGCCAAAATTCTCTGCACCAATATCTTCCAAACTCTCTAACGGTCCATTTTCCTTTTAGCTTAAAAAATTATTGAACGAACTTTATAATTTCATAGAGTGAGGGAGATGAATCCATTGAACTGTAATTGTAATGTTTTGCATAATAAAAGAAACGAATGTTTTTGGTCTTATAATTAAGTATTATTGATGGTTAGATGGTTGATAGAAAGAGGAAAAGACGTGGGCTTATAATTATCGTAGATTTCTCCACCAAGGGAGATGAATCAATTGAATTGTAATTGTAATGTTTTGCATAATAAAATAAATGAATGTTTTGAGTCTTATAATTAACTATTATTAATGGTTAGAAGGTTAGATAGAAAGAGGAAGAGACATGGGCTTATAATTGAATAGATTTCTCAACCAAGTCTTTCAGTGATGCTCCATCAGCACCTCTAACCTCAGCTTTATATATATATATATATATTTATTTATTAAAAAAGTGATAAATATTTTAAAAATAAATACACATATGACACTCCAACTACTAAAAATTAAATGGATGATTTTACCCTCTATTAGTTAATTTATAATTCTTATAGGAAAATAATTTTTACATACGAGTTTTTTTTGAGAAAAGATGACTATAATTGTTTTTTTCAAACAAACTTCTAAACTCAAAATTTAAATGGATGATTTTAGCCTCTATTAGTTAATTTATAATTCTTATAGGAAAATAATTTTTACATATGAGTTTCATTGAGAAAAGATGACTATAATTGTTTTTTTCAAACAAACTTCTAAACTCAAATTAAAATACTAATAGTGGTTGCAAGACAAATCTCAACAAAACCAAAAAAATTCCCATAGCAAAATAAAATAAAAATTTAGTGAAGGCATTCAATTTCATCTCAAGCAAATCTCATCCATCATTGTCTTCTTTAACCAATCAGCAAAATCAAAACCCCCTGAATCAAACTAAAAAGGAACTAAGGGCAGCAATGGCGGCGGCTATTAGCAATTATATGAAGATGTTGAAGAAATGGAGGAGAAGAAGATGAACAAGAAACAGAGAAGATGAAGAAGATGAGGGGAAAAGGAAAAATAAAAATGAGCGACAGAAACAGAAAAGACGAATAAGAAGAGGGGAAAAGGAAAAAAATAAAATAACAAAGAAAGAGAGAATCAAAGACGACGAAGAAAAGAGGGGAAAAGGAAAAAAATAAATTAAAAAAGAGAGAAACAGAGAAGACGAAGAAGATGAGGGGAAAAGGAAAAATAAAAATAAAATAAAATGAGAGAGAAACAGAGAAGACGAGTAAGAAGAGGGGAAAAGGAAAAAAAATAAAATAACAAAGACAGAGAGAATTAGAGAAGATGAAGAAAAGAGGAGAAAAGGAAAAAAATAAATTAAAAAAGAGAGAGAAACAGAGAAGACGAAGAAGATGGGGGGAAAAGGAAAAATAAAAATGAGAGAAAGAAACAGGGAAGACGAACAAGAAGAGGGAAAAAGGAAAAAAAATAAAATAACAAAGAAAGAGAGAATAAGAGAAGATGAAGAAAATATGGGAAAAGGAAAAAAATAAATTAAGAAAGAGAGATACAGAGAAGACGAAGAAGATGAGGAGAAAAGCAAAAATAAAAATGAGAGAAAGAAACAGAGAAGACAAATAAGAAGAGGGGAAAAGGAAAAAATATAAAATAACAAAGAAAGAGAGAATCAAAGAAGACGAAGAAAAGAGGGGAAAAGGAAAAAAATAAAAGAATAAAGAGGGAGAAACAGAAAAGACAAAGAAAAAGAGGGAAAAAGAAAAAAATAAAATAACGCGGTATAAACTCACGTCTCACTCGGATTTCCCTTATGCGGGCTATTCCGCATTAATTTCTTTTTCTATACAATAAGGGGTAAGAGCCGAACATTGTATCATAATATTTTAATACAATACAAAGTTCTAATACAGTATAATAAGGCATGCTAAACATGACGTGAGGGAAATTTACGTGAAGATACATGCGCATTTGAAGATATGATGAACGATAAGAAGATACATTAATTTTACCGATTAATTTTCACTGCAAGTTCAATTTGGTGCTGCGGAATTGTGATAATAGCTCTAAAACATCCAAGTTTTTAATTTTGTATCAATTTGACACCGTGATATAAAAAGTAACATATAATATTGGATGTCGCTGTTTGAACTTATTAAGGTACGTTTTAAATTCATTTACTTATTATACCCATTATTAAAATTAAAAATAAAATTTATACTCTACACAACCATCTAAATACCAAAACGTAATTTGTTTGATCATTTCACATACAACAAGGTGGAGTATGATGACTAACACCATGATGACGAGGACAAGTGGGCCTAAAATTAGGTGGTGTTGGGGGCCTGCCAAATGCTGGAGCTTCAACTGGAGGGTTGCCATTTTGCTCACAATTACTAGAGACCAATTCATTAGCTCTCTCTAACTTCACATACCTTCCATGATCAATTGATTGATTTTCTTGGCAGAAAATCATTAGAAGGAGAAGCAAATCAAAGGAAACTAATTTTGTTTGTGCCATAAGGAGACTGTATAAGAGAAGATTCAACAACTAAGTTGCTTAATAAAATCCCTTTCTACCCCGTTGTATTTATAGACTTTGAGAAGCATATAAATTCAAAGTTGGAATCATTTTAATTTGGATTTGTAATTTGTTTGAGTCCACTAAGGTCCACTGTTGGTAAATCATCCATAAAAAAACTTCTTGGTGTGGACTACTTTTAATTCTAACCGGCCATTGTGCTATAGAGAGCAAGCGATTTTCTACAATGAATTTTTTCATTTTTTTTTTCCCTGAACATTTTGGCAATTACAGTATGGTGCTTGAACAGACGCTCGGTAACCAGTGGGCTTAATAATTTCTACACTTTCATGAGTGTAGGCATTTGATAGTACACTAAAGAGTCTAAGATATACAACAGAGTTTACGAAGGATAATATCTTTAGAATAATGCTCATTTTAAACCATTCGAGAATAATTAATTATTCATTTTGGATAAATGTTTGTTTGGTTCTTCAATTTTGAAAAATACTCTTGAAAACATTTGTTGTTAATTATGTTACACTTTAGCCCTTACTTTTTATTCACTTTTACAATAATACTCTTACAACAATCTTAGGACACTATTGAAAAAATTAATTGACCAAATTAACCCTAAAAGTAAAATAAAAATTAGTGTATATGGCATTATTGTAAAAGTCTAGGAAAAAAAAAATGAGTATAACATAGTTAACAATAAGAATGTACTTCTTGGGAGATTTTTTAAAATATATGAACTAAACGGATATTTAATTCAAACTATAAAGACTAATGACTAAACCAATATTTATTAAATTAAAAGAGAGAAAATGAAAACACTGTGATGATGTAACAAACCTTACCCTTAAGACAAACATACAATACAGAAACAAAAGCACAACAGCAAGAACATAAAGCCTAATAATGGGAAGATTACTTCATAACTACTAACAAAATCGGTAACTAGAAAACCCATTAGCTTCTTTTGATAACATGCTGAGAATCTCCTGGGGCGCAGAGTTGACACCAAGGAATAACGGAGCTTAATCCATGACATATATTAAATAGAAGACTCGAACCTCAAACCCTTATCAATCTCAAGGAAAAAAGAAGAATGACAATCAAATGTATAGCAATAGTTACACCCCAAGTAATTTATTCATAGATTATTTTACTATTGCAATATTACATCTTTATTACACACGGCGGCTTAGCCCACTTATAGTAGATATCCGACCAATGAAAATCATTATAGCCATTCAAAGAATCTCTGGTCACATGCCATTCACATTCACCACATCTACATTCATCTCCAACTTACACTGCAAAAAAAATAGCGTTGTTCCCCAAACATTTACCTTAAACTCCCAGCTGTAGTGACCATTTGGACCTATCACATGAGTTCCCAAATGATCATCTTTGGATTTACAATGAATGGTGAAGTTTAAACTCTCGTCCAAAAAGTTATAGACGATTACATGGGTTTTGGTTGTGGGTATAATAAAGCCTTCTCCTTCCTTATTGTTTGTTTCAGAAATGGTACATGGTGCCTCCCATGAGGCAATGAACAATACCATTATTAACAACATAATAATTTTGTTAAACAGAATCATGGTTAATCTCGGATTGTATATATGTCACTCTGTTTGATAAAAAAGAGACCATTTGTAAAATTTAAAACAAAAATAATTAATCATAAATGAGAGATATTAATTGTCCTCATGCATGAGATGCACGTGTCTTTCATGAAGATGGACAAATTTGTCCCTAAATTAATTGAAAAGAGAATCTCTTTAAATGATATATGAAAATAATAATAATAATAAATAACAGTAAAAAATGAACTTTTAAAAAGTAATGAAGGAAGATTTACGTTGGACAGTAACAGAATTATTCAGTGGATAATAATTAAGTACTCAAGTAGTCAAGTATACAATGGACTTCGGGAAAAAAAAATTACAAATACATCCTAAACAGTACTGTAAAAGATAAAATCGCACCAAAGGCCCCTTAAAAGCAAACCTAGCCGTATCATTTTGTTGTTTTGTAAGACAATCACATGTTGTAAAGATGGGGTGAAAGCCTTGGTTGAGCCACCGCTTCGAGTGGAAATTTTTTATGATTAAGAAGCTTAAAAACTTCATATTAAGCTCCTCATTACTCGTATTTCCAGATAATTTCCATGTACATTCATGTAAAAGATTAGCCAAACTTGATTGAATCACCTTCAGCCCAAGACTGTTCCCTGGACACATTTTTTTCCCTGCTCCAAATGGTAGCAACTCAAAATCATTTCCTTTTACATCAACTGATTTTCCGAGAAACCTTTCAGGGTAAAATTTATAAGGATTTTCCCACAACGCAGGGTCTCTCATTATCGACCATGTATTAACTAGGACTCGAGTGCCTTTTCGGATGTCGTAGCCATCAACTTTGCAATCTTCTCTAGCCATTCTGGGCATGAGCATTGGAGTGGAGCCCCGTGCAAACGCAACGTTTCATTAACTATGGCGTCAATAAATGGGAGATTAATGATGTCTTCCTCTTCAACCCACCTTTCGTTCCCAATTACTCTGTTTAGTTCTTCTGTTGCTTTTTTGTAAATTTCAGGATTTTTCAATAATTCAGTGAAAGCCCATTCCAACATAATTGTAGAGGTCTCAGTTGCACCAGCTATTAGGTCTTGCATTGATTTACAAGAAAGAGAGAAAATATATTAGATTTGCAATCTTGAGCATTCGATGATATACCTTTTACGAATTTAATTTGAATTTTAACTTTCACTCTTGCTTGCAAATTTAACTATAAAATTGATCAATTGGATTAATTGACATTTTTGTATTAACTAGTCACTACTAGAAAAAAGGGTTTTACTTACACCAATTTAACGTCAGTAATTATTTGTCCTGACACTTGTTAACTGTGTCAGTATTGCTCCCGCCAGAACACACTGACATTAAATTTTGGTGTCAGTAATTCATGTCACTATAGTATCACCAAAATAGTGACACGATATTATAATGTCAGTAATTCACGTCACTATAGTATCACCAAAATAACGACACAATGGTGTTAGCATTTAACGATACTGTTTACATATCAGTGATTTATGTAATTGCAACATCAGAATCACACTGACTCAACAGCATAAAAAATCATTAACGTCATTTTAAATATTTAGTCTCAATATTTATTAATGTTATGCTGTTTTTGATTGGTAATATATTTTTGTTTTAATTATCTTTTTTCTGTTTGTTTTACATTAAAAGAAAGATTAAAATATATTAAATATACCAAATCTCACAACATAATTCACATAATAAACATCCCAAATATATTAAAATAACATAATTCAAGCACACTGTTTGAAAAGGAAAAATACAAGTACCAAATCAAGTTTTGCAGAAGTTGTAAACAACAAAATATTAAATAAAGTTTGAACAATCAACAAATAACCAATAAGAAGCACAGTAATGTCACTGATCATCCACATGTCCAATCTTTTTTTTCTACAAGTACATAAAATCAATTATTACACCACAAAAAATAAATCTTGTATATTTGAAAGGAAAAACAATCATAAATTACTCATGTTGAGTTGCGTCCCACATTGGCTAGAAATGGAGAGATATTTGGGTTTATAAGAAGGATGAGTCACTCTACTCAATAGGCTAGTCTTTTCGGTTGGACACTTGAAAATACTAGGCCAAGCCCCCTCAACAATTGGTATTAGAGCTAGACCCTAGTAGTCAGAATGTGGTGGTGGAACAACTCAAGTGTGTCGGACGAAAGGACTGGGATCCAACGGTGGTTTCATTCGAGTGGGGGATTATTGAGTTGTGTCCCACATTTGCTAGAAAATGAGAGATATTTAGGTTTATAAGAAGGATGGGTCACTCCACTCAATAGACTAGTCTTTTGGGTTGGACACTTGAAAATCCTAGGCCCAGCCCCCCCAACAATATAAATGTGGGTTTAAATGCAATAAATTCAAAACTGGAGAGCTCAAAACAGCAGCGATTTGAGTTAAATGATTTCACTTAAAGTCAGAGCAGTGCAAGTGATGTTCCTTATTTCGAATGGCTTTAAAACGGCACCAATACAAAGTCGTTTAGAGCTTGGCTTAAGTGAGTCACGTGATGAAGCATGTCCAGAGGGGAATCAAAGCCGTTAAAATCTGTTATCCACGTGGAGCAATACTGTACAATCTAGGATTCTATATCAAGAGAATCGAGGCTGATTGTTATAACAGTTTTGCATGAACTTTGTGAGCTTTAGAGAGAGATTTAACCTTCTTCTTGTTCTCTGTATTTCCTTCTGTATAAGCTTTGTAATTGAGTTATGGAATCATCAATGAAGCTTTCTCTGTGTCTTCTTCCGTGGATGTAGATTGTGCATTCTTGCACAATTGAACCACGTTAAATCTTGTTCTTTCTTGCGTGTGTTTTATGATCAGTTGATTAATTACTTTTAATCTTCATTGTTGCTTACTGAGAGTTGTTAAACCATTAGTGCTTGAGATTGGTCGTTGGCGATTGCAACTTGTACTGTTTTTTAACTGGGTTCTTGGGTAGTGGTTAATTGCTTGAAGGTTTTAAGAGCAATTTAATCACTACACGTGGTATTTTAGCTGAGGTCTATAGTTTAAGATCCAAGTATGGCTAGCTCCAAGATTGACCTCGAGAAATTTAATGGGAAGAACGACTTCAATATGTAGAAAGTGAAGATAGAAGCCCTGTTGGTGACATAAAGGCTTGGTGATGCTTTACCAACAGGAACTAAGAAAGAAGGGAAAAAGGTCTCTTCTTCAAAGAACCCAGAGCAGTTGGCTAAGATAGACAAGAACGCTAAGGGGACCATTATTTTGAGTCTTGCAGATTCAATATTCAGGGAAGTAGCAAAAGAACCAAATGTTGCTGCTTTATGGGCTAAACTGAAGACCATTTACATGAAGAAATCTCTTGCAAATAGATTGTATTTAAAGAAAAGAATATTCACATTAAAAATGATGGAAGGCTCATCTCTTGACAGTCATCTTAATGAGTTTAACAAGGTGTGTGACACCATGGAGACCACTGATAAGGTATTAAGTGATGAGGACAAAGCCTTGCTGTTGATAAGTTCTCTACCTAAATCATATGAGGACTTTGTTGATGCCTCGATGTATGGAAGGCAAACATTGTCTCTGGATGAAGTCAAGTTAGCCTTCAATACTAAAGAATTGCAACGTAGACAAAATAATATAGAGAATGGTTTTGATGAAGGTTTGACTGTCAAGGCAAAACCTGATGGAAAGAAGAAGAAGCAAGGCAAGAACAAAGCAAAGGGTAAGAATTTGAAGTGTTTCTTGTGTCACAAAGAAGGACACTTCAAGAAAGATTGCCCTGAGAAGAAGTTGAAGAAAAAGGAAAATAGAGATGCAGCTGTTGTGGAAGAAGAAGGCTATGAATCTATTAGTGTATGTATTGTAATAGAGAGAAAAGAAAGAGGTAAATGGTTCTTTGATTCTGGCTGTACCTTTCATATGTGTCCATTTAGAAATTACTTTACTGAATACTATGCTTTTGATGGGGGTAGAGCGATGATAGGTAACAATGCCACATGTAAGATCATAGGAATTGGGACTGTCAGTCTCAAACTTCATGATGGGTCCATTTTGGAGCTTAAGCAGGTTAGGTTTGTGCCTGATCTGAAAAGGAATTTAATTTCCTTTTGGATGCTTGATCAAATGGGGTATAGTGTAAAGACTGAATCAGGTGAAATGGTGATAATCAAAGGCATTAAGATAGTCATGAAGGGTCTAAGGAAGAATGGTGTATTTGTCTTATATAAAGAGGTGATCACTGGTGAAGTTGGTATATCAACCAATACAAAAAATGACAAAAACAGATTGTGGCATTTAAGGTTAGGACACATAGAAGAAAGGGGACTAAAAGAGCTAGATAAACAAGAAGTTTTTTAGGGTGATAAGATTAGAAGCTTAGAATTTTGTAAGGACTGTGTGTTAGGCAAGCCTACAAGAGCCAGCTTTACTAGATCAGTTTACAAGTCAAAAGATAAGCTAGAATATATTCATTCTGATTTGTAGGGGCCTGCTTAGCAAGTGTCTTTAGGTGGTAATAGCTACTTCATGTCCATCATTGATGATTACTCAAGGAAGGTATGGGTTTATATTCTTAAAAGTAAAGACCAAGCATTTGAAAAGTTCCAGAATGGAAGAGCTTGGTGGATAATCAATGTAGAAAGAAAGTGGTAAGCTCAGAACTGACAATGGCTTAGAATTTTGTAATTAAAAGTTTGAAAGTTTCTGTGCAAAGGAAGGAATTGCAAGGCATAAAACAGTGAGGTTGACACCACAGCAAAACTGTTTGGCTGAGAGGATGAACAGAACACTCATGGATAAGGTAAGGAGCATGATGTTTCAATCCAAACTTCCTAAAACTTTGTGGGCATAAACTCTTTTAACTGCTTGTTACTTGGTGAATCTGAGTCCATCAACAGCCCTTGATTTTAAAACACCTTAAGAAAAGTGGACTGGAAAAACAGCAACCTATGAAGATCTAAGAGCATTTGGTTGTATAGCACATGCTCGTATGAGTCAAGGGAAGTTAGCACTTAAGGCCTTGAAAGGCTACTTAATAGGGTATCCTGAAAGGGTAAAAGGGTATTAGATCTAGTGTACTGATCTAAACCCTCCTAGATGCATTATAAGCAGGGATGTAATCTTTAATGAAGAGGAATTAGTAAGCCAGAAGTCAATTAAGAAACAAAGTCAGATTGAGCTTGATAATGCGGAGAAGCAGCAGCCTGAGGTGGAGATATTTACCAATGATGCTTCACTAGAAGCTGCAGATTCAAGTGATGTCATTGATAATACAGGGGACTCTGAAGCTTATCAGCAAGATCAAGGATCTCAGTTACAAGAAAAGGGGTATCAATTAGCTAGAGATAGAACCAGGAGGCAGATTAAACCAACAAAGAGTTATGCTATGCTGATCTTATTGCTTATGCACTAGCAGCTGCATAAGAAATTGATGATGAAGAGCCCAAAGCCTTCAGAGAAGCAGTCCAAGGCAAGCTTAAACAAGAATGGCAAAATGCCATTGATGAAGAAATGGCATCTCTGTACAAAAACAATACATGAGAGCTTGTTAGAAGACTCAAAACAGAAGAATTGTGGGCTATAAATGGATTTATAAGCTAAATGAAGGATTAACAAGCTCTGAGCCAAAGAGATATAGAGCAAGGTTGGTGGCAAAGGGTTATACACAAAACGAGGGGGTGGATTTCAAGGAAGTATTCTCAGTAGTAGTTAGGCATGCATCCATAAGAGTACTCTTAGCACTCACTGCAGTTTAAGACATGGAGCTTGATCAACTTGATGTCAAGACTGCATTTTTGCATGGACAACTTCAAGAAGACATATACATGAGTCAACCTGAAGGTTATGTGGATCTTAAGAAGCCAGGACATGTATGATTGCTCAAAAAGTCAGTTTATGGCCTAAAATAGTGTCCAAAATAGTGGTATCTCAAATTTGATGAGTTCATGGTAACTCATGGATTCATGAGATGCAATTATGACAGTTGTGTGTATTTTAAGCTGTTAAAGGATGAAATATACATATATCTGCTCCTATATGTAGATGACATGTTAATAGCTTGTAAGAACAGAGATGACATTGAAGAATTGAAGCTGTTGTTAAATTCTAAATTTGGCATGAAGAACTTGGGGTCTACAAAGAAGATTTTAGGTGTTGAAATCATAAAAAACAGAACAAAAGGAGGAATATTTCTGACTCAAGAGAAATATTTTACCAAAGTATTAGATACTTACAAGATGCTGGATTCAAAGCCTGTACAAGCACCCTTAGCAGCTCATTTCAAACTTAGTAACTTGCTGTGTCCAAAGACTGATGAAGAGAAGCTTGAAATGGCAAATGTTCCCTATGCAAATGCTGTAGGATGCCTTATGTACGTTATGGTTTTGACAAGACCAGATTTATCTCATGCATTGAGTGTAGTAAGCAGATATATGGCTTCACCAGGGAAGGAACATTGGAAAGCTGCCAAGTGGGTTATGAGGTACTTCAATGGTTCACTAAGCTGTGGTTTGGTGTATGGAAGATCAAAAGGAAGATCAGATGGGCTAGACTCAAACTATGCAGGAGATTTGGATAGAAGAATGTCATTAACAGGCTACATGTTCATGTACAATGGTTGTCTCATCAACTGGAAAGCAAGCTTGTAGCATGTCGAATATACAGCTGCAACAGAAGCAGTAAAAGAAGCCTTATGGTTACAAGGGTTAATGAGAGAATTGGGAATGAAGCAAAAGTATGTTACTATATATTCTGACAGCTCCAGTGCATTACACTTGTGCAAAAACCCTGCACATCATGAAAGAACCAAGCACATAGACATCAAGCTACATTTCATTAGAAATGAGGTGTCTAAAGGAGCTGTAAAAATGTCCAAGGTGTATGCAGATGAAAATCCAATAGACATCTTTACTAAGGTAGTTCCTTCAGCCAAGTTCAATGTAAGCTTGGACTTAGTTGGGTTTGGCATTCACTGATTGGATGCTGATTGGAGAAGGAAGCAAAAGAAGGAGTTTTGATGCAAGGTGGAGAAATGTGGGTTTAAATGCAATGAATTCAAAACTGGAGAGCTCAAAACGGCAGCGGTTTGAGTTAAATGATTTCACTTAAGGTCACGAACAGTGCACATGATGTTCCTTATTTCGAATTGCTTCAAAACGACACCAATACAAATTCGTTTAGAGCTTGGCTTAAGTGACTCACGTGATGAAGTATGTGCAAAGGGGAATCAAAGCCGTTAAAATCTGTTATCCACGTGGAGCAATACTGTACAATCTGGGATTCTATATCAAGAGAATTAAGGCTGATTGTTGTAACAGTTTTGCATGAACTTTGTGAGCTTTAGAGAGAGATTTAAGAGAGAGAGAGAAACCTTCTTCTTATTCTCTGTATTTCCTTCTGTATAAGCTTTGTAATTGAGTTCTGGAATCATCAATAAAGCTTTCTCTGTGTCTTCGTCCGTGGATGTAGATTGTGCATTCTTGTACAATTGAACCACGTTAAATCTTGTTCTTTCTTGCAAGTGTTTTATGATCAGTTGATTAATTACTCTTAATCTTCATTGTTGCTTACTGAGAGTTGTTAAACCATTAGTGCTTGAGATTGGTTGTTGGTGATTACAACTCGTATTGTTTTTTAATTGGGTTCTTGGGCAGTGGTTAATTGCTTGAAGGTTTTAAGAGCAATTTAATCACCACAACTCATATATTACCTCATGATTGTAGGCTGTAATTAACTTGGCAATGTATGTAACCCATTCATCACGAAGTCTAGAGAAGTGCGTCATGGTGTATTCGTCAATCCCCTTGAACTTCAATTTCAAAACAAGAAGTTATGCACCAAAAATATTTTATAAAACTATTTAATTAGCATTCATTTAGATATATCTGTGTGAATGAACTCCAGCAATATTACTCAGGCATCTAAAATTATACAAGCAATCATTAAACAATTGAAATTAAAAATGATTTTCTAAAAAAATTAGGAACACTGCTCCAGTGCAAGTGAAAATTTGAACAACATTACATGCTTTTAATAATAGGGGAACTGAAGCATAACTCAAACATTTTAAAAAAGCTCTACTAAACCCCTTAAAGATCAAATCTTTTCCTTAACAAACCCAAATATGCCAACTAAAAAATCCTAACTTTGCCTTGATTACAAAGAATTTGAGAAGGAATCGCCAAAGTCACATATTGGAATGAGTGTTACTTACATAATAAAAAGAAAATTTCACGTATCAAAATTAGAACTTTACACAAAGTGGCTTAAAAAAACTTGTGTTTTGGCAAAAACGAAAAATACCCATATTGAAATATCAGTTGCCCATTTCAAGATCAGGGTTTTGGACTCAAAATTCGACTATAACTCAATCATTGAACCCTTTAACATGCACCCATATCAAGATCAGACAGAATTTGACTGTTACGGTTAGATGGGCATTATTTATTCAAAAAATGTGGCCACTTTTATGTATTTTGAGAAAGAAAAGGAGACCAGATCCCAATAAAGTTTGTATAATGAGTAAGTAGATACAGATAAACAGGCCAGGCTATGAATTTGGGGTATAAAAAAATATCTACTAGAGGCACACTTCAAGTATTCATCTTCACTAAGTAATACACTAGTGTCTATGTCAGTCTTTACTTGATGCAAAGATCGGAAGCCTCTTAAGCTATTTAGCTATTTAGAATGTGAAGGCTTAAGCAGCTAAAGTCCAAACTTGAAGAAATATAACTTGAATTCTAATGCAATTTGAAACAAAAATTAACCTATGACATTCCTATTTAAAGAAACCACAAGCAGATTAAGAATGCGAGACCAATATACAAACCAACAATACCATAGTTGTGTTATCTTCAACTTTTAATAATTTTCTATTTTCAGTTCGTTAACAAAAAACTGATCAAATGCAAAAGAGAGGAAGTTACTTGGGGATTAACATAGTTGGGTGGACCCAGAAGAGCGTACTGTAGAAAAATTCACCACAATAAAAAGTAAAATAAAGTAAGCTTGAGATAAAAAATTATTTAACAAGAGCAAAAGAACTCTAATATAAAAAATTTGAACCCGTAAAAGGAATTCCAAAGTGGAATCATATGAATTATGTGGTGTTGCACCTATGCATAGGCAGAGCTCCAATTGTGTCCCTTTTAGCTGTCCATCCCCACCCCTAGCAAATCCTTTGGTGTCACCCTATCAAAATTCAATTTGTTGGCTTCATAACTTTACAAGACAGGGAAATAAAAATTAAATTTCCATTGATCTTTGGAAGTTTTATTTGGTAACTTGGCTTGATGGCTGGAATTGTAATTGCTTTTCTTGGAGTTTAATTGGAATTTAACTATGTTGATTTATATTTGGGATTTTTTTTTTAATTTAGAATGTTTTATTATGTACATTGGATACTATATGTATTTCTTTTGAAATTAATTTGTTGGATTGAATGGATGTTAATTAATATTATTTTTTTTTAGTTTTTTTGACACATTCATTTTATTAATTAATTAAATCTGTGAATAGGAATTCATCAATAAATTATAATTATAATATATATTTTTAAAAAATATATATAACTCTGTGATAGGAAATAGCCATCATAAAGTCTGTCATAAAAATTTTCCGCTAAAATTGAATAATAAATTAACAAATAATAATTGAAATTTCCGCTAAAAAGTAAAAAAAAAGGGCGCAAAAATTTTAATTTAATTATTTTTTAACATTAAAATATTGTGTGACGAATATATGATTGTGAAATTCCATCATAAATTGATGATAAAAAATATTGTCATAAATTAATGACATATACATAGATGACGGATGAACTGTCTGTCATGAACCCCCTTCTATGACAGTTATTTGCCGTCATCTATTGTCTGTTTTCTTGTAGTGCAATACAGTATAATACAATATAGTGTGCCAAATGAACCTTAGGATTTGTGTCTTCATTACATTATAATTTTTAAATTCAAGAATGATTTTAAAATAGAAGATATCTTTGTATTAAATTGTAAGACTCAGTATATTTATTTTCCTAAATTATGATTTAAATCTTTTTGTTAGGAAAATTATTTAGGCACAAGGAATCCTATTTTAGAACCGAATCTACTATATGCACCAAGATTAAAGGGCAATTGAATTGTTTACTTGTGAAGTAATAAGCAAGTAGGGATCTAGTTTAAGAAATTTATTGCTCATTCAATCAAATCAGAATTAAGGGAAAATACGAATTCTTAAAATCAAAGAATTTAAGCTTACAATGACTTGTTATAGGCGTGTAACACTTCTCCATTAAATAAAAATGTGTTGCACAATACAAGCATTTAAGACATTCACCACAAGCAGAATGGTAGGAAAAAGTTGGCACAAATACCTCTCTACAAACATATACCTCCACGGACTGTTATTTTTGTGTTTGATTTGAAACTAGTTATGTGTCTGATTTAATTATAAATTAGAGTAGAATAAGTGTTGGTGGTAAATTATCTACTAGGGTATTGAGGGTACGACACATGGAAAACGTGACTCTGGACCATGATAAAGAGTGAAGGAGGGGAGGATGATCGTAATAAGGAGACAAGGCGAAGATGACGAAGGGAAGATGGAATGAAATGATCTAAGAGGGTCGACAACAAGTGACGGAACCAAAACCATACCTGCAGTGCCAGACGATGATGCGAGACCACGAAGCCCTAGCAATCACGTGAACGCCGCCAAGCCATGCAGCTACTGTACGATCCCCACCTCAGCTGCCTCTTAAACATCTCCCTATAAGCCACCAAAGTCAGGCTAAAAGAGGGGGATCATAGACCAAGTCACCTGCACCTCTCCAGTGAAACTAGGTGCTCCTTAGCCTAATTGGACCATTCAAAATGAACCAATTAAGGTCAAGAACACATTGTTAGCACAAACTGTCCCCAAATTAACAGTTGTCCAGCTTAAGCAAGCATATCCAGCAACACCGAAGGAGTTAAATTACTTAAAAGCCCTACCTAAAGAGGGATATCCTCAATTGCAGCTTGCCATGTGTCCTAAAGAGACACAAAGAAGTCCTCAGGAATACTCCACTATAAAAAGTCAGATTTGTCATACAAGGGAGGTAAGTTGACACTCTTACGAAAAAGCTCACAAAAACACTACAAGAAAACAGGCAATAGATGATGGAAAATAACTGTCATAAAAGGAAATTTATGACAAACAGCTCATCCGTCATCTATGAACATGTCATTAATTTATGACTGAATATTTTCTGTCATTAATTTATGATGGAATTTCATAATCATATATCCGTCACATAATATTTTACTGTAAAAAAATAATTAAATTAAAAATAAAATTTATTTAAATTTTCGCACCTTTTTTTTTTTATTTTTTGGCAGAAAATTGAATAATCATTTGTAAATTTATTTTTCAATTTTGGCATGAAATTATTTATGACAAAATATATGATGGCTCTTTCCCATCATAAAGTTCTGATTTTTAAAAAAAATTATATTATAATTATAATTTGTTGATGAATTCCTACTTACAAATTTAATTAATTAATAAATTGAATGTCATAAAAAATAATTAATATTAATTAACATCCATTCAATCCAATAATTTCATTTTAAAAGAAATAGATGTAATATCCAATGTAATCACTACCAATGCATAATAAAACATCCCAAATTGAAAAAATCATCCCAAAGTATAAAATAATAGTTAAATTCCATTCAAACTCCAAGAAATGCAATTAAAATTCCATCAACCAAGTCAAGTTACCCAACAAAACCATCTTCCAATAGCACTCTAATTCCAGCCAGATACCCAGTAACAGTCCAACTCATGTGTAGCAGCCCACCTTCTTCCAACGTACAGCACTCTAGTTCCAGCCATATACCCTGCAACATTCCAAAATAAACCACAAGATTTTAGCAAATGGGTCTTTCTTCTATAAGATTTTGACCAATTAGAAATAAACCATAACATTTACATACAAAGTTACCAATTTTCATTATTTTTCCACCATAAATTACCTCAATATTATAAAAACATAAACCATAAGTATTCAGCTTTTAGATATGGTTGTATATATATCTACAATTGTAGTAAGGACTATAGACATATTTTGTTTAAAGTCACAAATAATATAATTTTGTTTAATTGAATATGTTAAATATTATAAAAACATACTAGATCTATTTATGTAATCCTCAGTAGCAAATTTAAATCAGCAAGGGCCCAGCTATCATTTTGATACCATGGACAAGCTTTTTATGTTTACCAACTCTGTAGTTCTTAGGACATGCAGTCCTGTTTCAGCTATTATCAAATCCTACCAAGTAAGTTTTATGCTAATAAAAGTAGATAGCATTTTTTATGGTAATATTTTTCTCTGCATTTCCTTTTCCATAATGAATTACTAATTTAATGTTTTGCATTTGATGAAGTGGTAATGTTGAGCTACTAAGTGGGGTAGCTCTCCAGAGGGTGGGATCTTAACTGCTCTGTTTTAAAATAAAGATTTAGTGCTTGGTCATTCAAATTAAGAGAGATTTTGTAATTATGCATTATTGCAACAAGTTATCCACATGTAAATGAAAAGAAAGAAAAACAGAAGGATCAAAGTATATTTAATAGGCATATATGCTTCTCTTTGTGTGGTGGTAACGTCTATCACTTCAATTTCCAGTCATTCACGACCTTTACAAAATGCAAGTATTACTCAGAAAGTAAACAAAGAACGAAAATTCTTGAGAAGTAAAATTAAATGCAAAATATTTGATTTCATCTTAATCAATGTTGGCAGGTTTTTTGACACCAACTTTTAGTTGGTTTACTAGACTTACACCATGGTGTAAGAAGTTGATGAAATTAAAATATTCCTTGACACTTTTCACTCATGGCTTATAGGAAAAATAGTGTATTTTTGTCTGTTATTGTGAGACCACATTTTATTATATAGATGCCTATTTTAACAAGCAAAATATTCTCACATTAGAAAATGTCGTACATTAGAAATTGTGTCTTAAACCTTTCCATCTCAGTTATGACCTGCATTATAAACAACAGAGATTGAAAAGAATGAGCAACATCTAAAAGTAAACAGAAGCAGCACCAATCATCCAGTATGAATGCAAGTAAATGCAGCACTTGACCGTAATTCTTCCATTTGTAGAAATATGAATACTCTCACCATGTACTGACTATTTCTTCATCACATTTGTTTTATGTATGAATTTCCTTTTAACCATATAATTGCCAAACGTAATTAGCCTATCAAGTAAAGTGGTTGTCTGTTGCTTAAGTCACAACTGTCGCAACTATCACAACTACAGAGCATAGATATGTGATGTAAAACTAAAATTTTGCTTTTGTTTAGAAAAGAAAAAAAAAACATGTAAACTTTTTTATTGGCTCCAAAAGATGCGAAGTCTTTACACATGCATTACCTCTAAGGCATATTACCTCATTAATCTCAGCACTGGCAGGATCGTATAATTGACATACATTTTGAACAACTATGCCGGGCACTCTCAATCTTTCAGCTAATATTGACTGCATTTGAATGACCTGAAATTAATATCACTCTTTTAAGTCATTTAAATAAAGCTACTGCCCCAAATAGAAAAAATAAATAAATAAACAATAATAAACCATTTTGATACCATTGAATAAAGCCCATCTATCACTAGTTACTTGGGGGAAAAAAATTATAAATCAGTCGAAAATTTTAACAATAAGATTTTGACCAATTAGAAATAAACCATAAGATTTATATACAAAACTAATATTCTTTAAACAAGTATCAAATCTTATCGGTCAGCTTAAGAACACGAATAGATTTCCTGCAAATGAAATTAAAGCAGGGGATACATATGGAATGACAGAATGAACGATATCATTCAAAGTCTGGACAAACCTCCTCGTCATTCTGATATTTGATGATGTTCTGTGGATACTACATTGTTATGCTTGGCGCAACGAAAAACCTAATTTCCTTTTTTCTTTTCCCTGCAGCCGTCCATTGCTTTGCATCCATTGTAGCCGTTTCAAACAGCAACCCATGCCAGTGCTTTTCCTTGCCATCGGAGGCACAAGGAGAAAGCCTACATTACGTTGTGAGAAATGGCCACCGGAATCTCATGCCTCCAGTCTGCAACAACTGCACATCCAACGCATGAAACACTCTCCGTTGCCACTGTACTGCTTCTTTTTGTGGTCACCACAAGTCGCTAACCCAAGCTGGAGCCTCGTCGTGCGACCAATAACGGCCAGAAACACTGCCACGCTTCCGCTGAATCAAGAAACGCAGCTCGATTGCAATGCTTCCGCCATGGTGGCTTACCTAGGTCGATTAAGAGTGGCTGTGAGGACGCTAGGGTTTCAGGTGGTTTTGTGTGAGAAGAGATTGATGAGAGAATGGGTGGGAGCCAACACGTAGGAAAAAAATATCAAGCGTTTTTTAATTTTGCTTTGTAATAAAAATTTTTAAATATTTAATAGTTTAAATTTATGAGCAAAACGGTGCAGTTTTGCTAACCTTTTTTTAATTATTAAAACGCACCGTTTGTTTTTTTAAATAAAATAATCCATAAAATTTGGGTCAAACACCGTTAAAGTCATTTTTTTGCCATAATTTCTTGATAGATTAAATTTTTATCACGATGCTATCATAAATTCATGATAAACAATAATTCTATCATAAAACTATCATAAATTAATGATATAAAATATTTCTATTACAAGACTATCATTAATCTATGATAGATTAAAAATTTTACACAAATCGTCGTAATTTTATAATATACTTATAATCTGTCACAAACTGTCCGTCATCTATTACTTGTTTTCTTGTAGTGAAACTTAGGGGAACTCACTCAATTTTCTTGTTTTATGGGTTTCCTCTGAAGTCTAGCCCCTTCTTCAACCTCCTACTAACTTGACCGTCGGAGTGCCGTCACTGGCAACCACTGGCGCCCCCTCTAACGGTCGTTCTTTTTTATTTCAGGTTCTTTCCCGTCGCTACCTCGCCTAGTAAGCTTCTCCTGAACATCTTAACCTCCATCTCTACTATAAAATCAACCCTCATAAGAGAAGCTCACATAATGTTTGGGCTGAACCAAATTTTGGCCAAAACAATAAGTTAAATCTACATGGAATTTGGATGATTTAAGTTGAATTAAATTATGAGACACATGGATAATTAATTCAAATTAAACAAGGAAAATAGGTGACTAATTCAATTTCAATTAGGAAAAGGATTTTAGAGGAATTCACTATATAAGAGAGATATACACAGCCTCTAATGACTACTAAAAAGAGAGCAGTCCAACTATTCTAATTAAAACTGTCTATTATTGTCTCATATTTCTTCATCAATAGTCTTTGGAGTGTAACTTCACAATAGTGTCATTGTATACTGGAGATCAAAACAGCTTTGTTTGTCCTTCTTCCACTAGGAAATCTTTTTTTGAGGTGCGGAATTTGGTATTAAGGATAATGCTTTACACATTGTTAATGAGGCTTACATTTGCAAAATGGATCATCAAGCAGAGGATTCCAGTAGCTGTTACAAAGAGAATTCCAGTGGTTGTAGAAGTTGTTGCTTTCAGTTACAAATTGATGACCTGCACTGCCACTTGGCACCAGGATGTTATGTAGTAAAATGTGCACGTGATTAGTTTGTTAACAAATTGTAATTAGTTAGTTTTATTTTACTTAGGTATTGTAATTAGTTAGTTTGTTTTAGCTTAGCTATAGCTTTGTATATAAAGGTATTCATTGTACAGATTCATTAGTGAAGTGAAAAGAATAAAATTCAATTTTAGATCCAGCTCATTTTCTCTCATTTTCTTGGTTCCCAATCATCATTTCCTGAATTTCAACTTGGTATCAAAGCCATATATGGTGCCTACAAATCTCGCTTCTTCTTCAAATCAAACTTTAAACATTGCTGTGAATTCACCAAATGTCTCTTTCACTTTTACAACACCTGTTAAGCTGGATCAATCTAATTACCTTATATGGCGTTCTCAAGTTCTGGCTTCTATTCATGGCAATAAGTTGGAAAAATTCATTGATGAAACTATTACTCCTCCTTCATCTCACATTGCTCAAAGAGTTGGTGAAGAACTTCAATCGATTGAAAATCTAGATTACACAGCATGGAGATCTTAGGATCAGATACTACTCAGTTGGCTGCTCTCCTCAATGAGCGAAAACATCATAAGTCTGATATTCAATCTAGAAACTTCACTTGAGGTATGGAAATCTGTTTATGTACAATTTGGATCACAATCAAAATCTAAACTCTTACATTTGAGGTACATGATGAATTCTACAAGAAACGATGATCTAAAAATCACTAACTATTTCATTAAAATGAAAAATATAGCTGATAATATGGCTACAGCAGGCAATGCTATGAGTAATGATGATTTGATTCTGCATATACTCTCTGGTTTACATCCTGAGTATAATTATGTTGCTACTTATATTACTGGTCAAGTAAGTGTTGAAAAGATGAATGTGAATGAAGCTTTTGCTATGCTTTTAACACAAGAGGAATTGAGCAACAAGCTCATATGCTTTCTGGAATGGATGTTAAACATAATTTTGAGGCTAATTTTGTTCAAAACAGAAGAGTTAAAAGAGGAAATATGTCAAGAGGCAGAGGTTTTGGTGGATTGAACTATAACTTTGGTTTTGATAATGCTAGAAACTATAATAATGGCTTTAAGGGAGGTTATGAAAGACCTAGTTACAATAGACCTGGTTTTAATAACAATGGAGCTGGCGTTAATGGTCAATTTAGAAGCTATCAAAGTGATAATCAAAGAGGAGGTGAAGGTGGAGGTGGTGGTAACTAGAAAAATGGTGCTGGAAGTGGTATGTTTAACAACAACAAACCTATGAATTCTAAGTCTCACTGGAATGCCTCTAAACCAACTTGTCAGATCTGCATGAGAACTGGTCACAATGCTAATGTCTGCTGGAAACTTGAAGAATTCACAGCCTCTGGTGCTTACAAGCCTCCACCAAACAGAAATCCAAAATCTACTTACATGGCTAGCATGGATGGTCCAGCTGATACCAACTGGTATCTTGACAGTGGAGCAACACATCATCTCACAAAATGACATGAACAACATGACTATCACAAATGACATAAACTAATTATTGGTAATGGTGCTGGATTATGCATAACACACATTGGTAATGTTGTCTTAAGAATGTAAAACTTTGTTGATTCCATTAAATGCAACCTTAACCATATACTTCTTGTTCCTCAAATAGCCAAAATCCTTATTAGTATCTCACAATTAACTAAAGATAATGACATTACAGTTGAATTCTCTGATAAGTTATGTTTTGTGAAGGACAAGGTAAGGAGTTTGATCATACTATAAGGCAAAGCTGAAAAAGGTCTTTATAAATTGCTATTAGCTCTATCTGATAAGACTTCTTCAAAAATATCTAGCTGCTGTCAAGTCTAACTCATCTTCTATAAAACCTTTGTCTATGTTTTCTATTGTCAATTTCAATTTCAATAAAACTGGCGTCTGCTTGCATAATGCAGCAACACCTTATGTCAGTTTAAAATGTTTGTTAAGCACTTTTGTGCTACATCAAAGATTAGGACATCCTAGTTCTTTAATTCTGAGTCATGTAATCAACTTTTGTTCCTCTTTTAAAGCTATCAATGGAAATAAGATTTTTGATTCTTGTGATGCTTGCAAAGTTGGAAAAATGCACAGATTACATTTTCCTGTTACTACTACCAAAACTAAAAATGCCTTAGAAGTGTTGCATACTGATTTATGGGGACCTGTCCCTGTATTATCAGTTCAAGGTTATAGATATTATGTGAGCTTTGTTGATGACTTTACAAGGTTCACATGGATATTTCCTTTAAAAACTAAGGATGAGACACTTGCTGTTTTTAAGGTCTTCAAATTACAAGTTAAGAAACAACTATAAAGACAAATAAAATGTATACAATCTGATTGGGGTGGGGAGTATAGGCCATTTGCTCATTTTCTTCAGCAAGAGGGAATACAGTTTAGGCATTCTTACCCTTATACACACAACCAAAATAGTTTAGTAGAAAGGAAACATAGACATGTTATTGAAATAGGTCTTACACTCCTTGTTCAAGCATATTTACTTATCAAATGCTGGTGGGATTCTTTCCACACAGCAACTTTTCTCATAAATAGACTTCCCACTCCTATACTCTCCATATGAGTTACTCTTCAATCTTAAACCAGATTACAGATTTCTCAAAACTTTTGGATGTCCATGTTTTCCTTCTCTCAGAGACTACAAAACACATAGGTTTCATTTTCATTCTTCCAAATGTGTCTTCCTAGGATATAGTCCTCTACATAAGGGCTATAAATTTTTGCATATCTATGGAAAAATCTACATAGCCAGTCATGTCTTATTTGATGAAACCTCTTTTCCTTTTTCATCAGATTCAAATTTCATGAAAAGTTAACAATTAAAATCTTCTGATTTTGACTATAATCTGCTCTAGTTGCACACTGTCTTGGTGCCCAATAGCAATCCAGATTCCTTTAAAGCAGTTGCTGCAGGTAATAACTCATATTCACCATCTGTTGACAACCATTCTTCATCTATATTACATACAATTTCTGATAATCAAACATTAGATGCATTATTATCCTCTCTTTCTCCACCAATACAACAGTCATCTCCAAATCTTTCCATGTCACCACCACATCCAACACACACTTCTCCCTCTCTATTACCACTTTATCTAACACAAATATTTCTTCCACCAATACCTACACATCCAGAGCAAAGGCTGGAATATTCAAGCCTAAAGCATTCTTGATAGCTCACAATAGCCTAGAACCTACAACTGTTTCTGAAGCACTGTCAGATCCAAAATGGAAAGCTACAATGAAACTTAAATATGATGCTTTGATTAAAAAAAATACTTGGGATCTTGTACCTATAGCACCTGCACATAAATTGGTTGCCTGCAAATGGGTATTCAGAACCAAGTACAATACAGATGGTACAGTTTCAAAACACAAGGCCAGATTGGTGGCTAAATTATTCCACCAGACTACAGAAGTTGACTAATCGGAGACATTCAGCCCAACGGTTAAGTCTTCAACAGTTAGAGTTATTCTAAGTTTGGCTGTGATGAAAGACTGGAGAGTCAGACAAATTGATGTCAATAATGCCTTTCTTAATGGGGATCTTTAAGAGGATGTGTACATGACACAACTAGAGGGCTTCATTATTAAAGAAGGATATGTCTGCAACCCGAATAAAGCCCTTTATGGTTTAAAACAAGCTCCAAAGCCTAGTATGATAAACTAAAAGGCTGCCTCACAAACTGGAATTTCTTCAACTCCAAAGCTGACACTTCTCTCTTTATTACACATGACTCAAGAGGGATTATTATTGTCTTTATCTATGTTAATGATATTCTAGTCATGGAAAGCTTCGTTACCAATCTGTGCAAAGTCTTTGCCTTAAAAGACCTAGGATTGGTTGCATACATTCTTAGCATAGAGGTCTATTAAACTGATAATGGATTGCATTTATTATAGACTAAATATGTCAAAGATCTCTTATCCAAAGCCTCAATGCAGAACTGTAATAGATCTGACACTTCATTTAACACTGGTCTGCAGCTGGAGAGAGTGGCAAAAGGTTCTTTGGGACAAGAATTTGAGAATCCAACACTCGACAGAAGCATAGTTGGAGGGTTACAATATCTTATACTCACAAGACCTGATATTGCATACTCAGTTCATAAACTTAATTAGTATCTCAGTACTCCTGCACTCCAACATTGGCTGGCATGCAAGAAAGTTCTTAAATACCTTCAGAGTACTGTCACTTATGGCCTTTACATTCAGAAGGAGGGACAGCTTAAAGTGACTGGTTTAAATGGATATTTTGATGCAGATTGGGTATGTGATCTAGATGATCGCAAGTCCATTAGAGCATTTACCTTGGCAATAACTTAGTATCTTGGTCTTCAAAGAAACAGACTGTTATTGCCAAGTCCAACACTCAGAGTGAGTGCAGAGCTTTGTCTTCAGCATGCTCTAAAATTTCATGGTTGCAATCTCTATTTTCTGAACATTATTGAATTACCAACTCCAGTTCTTTGGTGTGATAATCAAATTGCTGGTGATTTGGCCAAAAATCTAGTGTTCCACTCAAGGTCTAAATACATTAAGCTGGATGTTCATTATATTTGAGATAAGATAGTCGAGAAGGAGTTAGAAGTGAGATATATACCCACTGAGGAGCAAGTTGCAGATGTTCTGACTAAGGGTCTTTGATTTCCCAAGTTTAGCTATTTTAGATCCAAGCTCAATGTCATCAGTAGACTATTGAGCTTGAGGGGGGATGTTAAAGAGGCTCACATTTATAGGATGGATCATCAAGTAGAGGATTCTAGTAACTGTTACACAGAGAATTCCAATGGTTGTAGAAGCTGTTGCTTTCAATTACAAATTGATGACTTGTACTGCCACTTGGCACCAGGTGGTTATGTAGTAAAATGTGCACGTGATTAGTTTGTTAACAAAATGTAATTAGTTAGTTTTATTTTAATTAGCTATTGTAATTAGTTAGTTTGTTTTAGCTTAGCTGTAGCTTTGTATATAAAGGCATTCAATGTACAGATTCATTAATGAAGTGAAAAGAATAAAATTCAATTTTAGATCCAGCTCATTTTCTCTCATTTTCTTGGTTCTCAATCATCATTTCCTGAATTTCAACTCGCATGCCCTAAAAATTTATGTATGCTGGTCCAGTAACAACTTCAGGTTATGCAACTTTATAGATTACGATTACAAGTTATGTGTGGCTGAGTACAACTTTGGGTTAATTAATAAGGATGCTAAACTCAAGCTATTGTTTATCACGGCTAGGTTTGCTTATTGGTTTCGTTGTTCCAACTAATTTTGGAGCTCAAAGAAACGATATTGACTCATATATCTAAAAATTCTATCTTCTCTATCTTAGTCTATATAGAGGACTGATCACATGTTTGCCATCACTCACCTTATGGTACGCATTGTCACGCACCTTATGGTATGTGATGGATTATGTGAAAACATTTAATTAGCTAGGTTGTGGGACTCACATACAGCCCAAGCAACTAAATGTTGACACAAGTCCTGTTGCATACAATAAGGTGTGCGACATCGTACTTGTGATCATAGTTCATCTTATGCTATGCAACGGCATGCATGTGAACACAATTCATCTCCACAATAGATATTCTTTGCTGATTTCTATTATGATTTATAATTCTACGTCTTCATCATTTTAGTCTATACACTAGATATATATATATTTTTTTGTCTAAACCATCTTATATCTAGTGATCACATTGGGCCCTAGCTAATCCAGCTAATTCAGATTTGAGCCGGGTAGGACCACTAGAGTGGTAAAGCTTTCCCAACAAGTATTTAATTATAGTTGTATTCCCAAGCCTCGAACCCATGACCTTGGTTAACCTAGTAGATATTCTTTCTTTGATGATGTATATACATTCTTTGGCGATCTTTGAAAAAGGAAAAAGAGTAATATATAGCAGTAAAAGAATTTTACACAGATGGCGCAGAGAGTTGATTTAAGATCAAATTAAAGATATGAAAAATGCTCTTAATTCTATATTAGGCCTCTCAAATCGACTAACAAGCAAAACACATTGCTAAAAGATTGCAACTAAACATTTAAAAGTAAAATATCTGGCATTAATTAAAAATAAATAAATAAATAAGGTCAGGCTATTGCACATGAACACTCTCATTTCAATGAAATTTTTAATTACTGAACGAATTTACTGTTTCGGGAAACCTTCAATATAACTCAAAACATATGCTTACCCATCCATCATACTCATTTGACATACAAGAATCATATCCCATTAACGTCTCTACTTTTTTTTGTTATCGTGAATTTCCCAGTGGCTTTACAAAGAGGTTTTCAACCAGTTTTTTTATGGCCATCCGAAATTGAATCTTGGGAGAAGTATGGTACTAAAAAATTAATTTGAGTTATGCTTACTAAGGCCTTTCGAAAGAAATAAAAAAAAAAGTTTTGATTATGATTTGCAAGTACTGGAGAGTTTGATTAGTTTGGTGGATTATGATCCCCGTAATCTGTAATCTGAATTTCTAATAAGAAAAAAATTTTATGTGTGATTAATGGTCGGTATAAAAATATTAATATAATTAAATAATATCCTTACATACACTATCACTAAATTAAAGACACATGGCACAAGATTTATAAAAGTTCAAGAGATCATAATTCCAATTTCCAAATGGAACTTGCTTCAATTGCCTAATATCAAGCTAAGTATGCCTGAAACGGCAATTTGGATATTAGTCTTCAAACAGGTAATTATTACTAAGACTCAACAAAAGAAGCTCAAAAGAAGTGTTTAAATTTGAAGAGAGATTTATGGATTGTTTGTTTTTATGTCTGCAGTCTTAATTTGGCTTAATTTAAGATGTTTTAATATTTTGGACTTGTTTTTTTTTTTTTAATCTGAAGTTTTATTGTAAGACATTTTCATCTAAATGGAAAAAGTAAAATTTTCTGACTTTTATTTGAATGGTAAAATGTTTGAATGAAAAATTAATTTTTTTTATCATAATAACTTAATTAAATGTATTTATTTCCTACGTATTTATTTGCTGCCATATTAGAATTTTCCTTTGATCTTAAATTTTACTTGGTATTAAATAATTAACATGCATTTAATTTGAATTTTAAACAAAATCTTTTATTATTAGATAACAACTTTTTTATGTATAATATTATGTTAAATTGTAAAAAAAATAATTTTATCAAAATAATTTTTCATAAATTATATGTCAAATGCTTACCTTATAAACATTTATAACATATAAAAACTATTGTAGTAGAAAACATTGTAAATATATACTTATTTAAACTTTAAGTATATATAACACTTTCAAGGTCATAAGTGCAAAAATATTGGAATTAAGATGTTTTGAGCTTATAAAAACAATCAACTTACCACTTATATTCAGACGTCAAAAAATATGAAAAACAAATAAATTATTCAGACATATACATTTAGATCCATTAAGACTTGACTAACATTCAGATCCATTCAGATTTCAGATAAAAAAATAAATACTACCTTAGAAAGGGATCAGTTTAGCAAGTTCTTTTAATGTGTTATTTTGTTTTGTTTCTTGAACTTTAAGCTTTATGTAATTTGTTGTTAGTCCTTATTCAAGGGTTCGGCTCTGATGGGAAAATGGTAAAGAGATAAAAAGTTGACAAAATGGCGATAAAAATAATGTTAAATAGTGTTCGATTTATTATGTTAATTAAGTGAATAAATCAGATTTGGTGTAACATTATTTGAGTCAATGTTTTGTCTAATTCTTTTATTTGAATACCAGTGCTTAGCTCCGATGTCTCCCTTTGCTCTTGTTTCAGCTATCATTTTTAATTTTAATTAAATTTTGCTTCCCTTAGTCTTAAGGGGCGTTTTTTTTCCTCAAATCTAAATTTTTAGATCAAATTTTGAAAAGCCCAAAAACCCACAAAAATTATAAGCCCAATAAAATTTTTTTACGTAAAGAATGGCCTAGGTACTTAGAATTCTAAACAAAGTATCTAAAGGAAACACACAACAAAGTGCCAAAAGAATGATTATACAAAGAAAGACCTAAGTCTACTCTTTACAAAAGATAA
Organism: Clausena lansium; assembly: GCA_030449835.1. Classification (NCBI taxonomy): domain Eukaryota; kingdom Viridiplantae; phylum Streptophyta; class Magnoliopsida; order Sapindales; family Rutaceae; genus Clausena; species Clausena lansium. The sequence goes on from JASUUF010000038.1 coordinate 860,847, forward strand.
CTAGGTCCATTTTTTCCAAAAAATGACCTCGCTAGTTAGAATATATTTCTAAGTAAGAAGCCCAAACGGCAAGTCTTTGACAAAGTGTTAAAAGCGTAATTCTACAAAGAAATACCTAAATCCATCATTTACAAAGAATGACCTAGGTCCACGCTTTAGAAAGGATGACCTAGGTCTATTCTTTACAAAGAATGACCTAAGCATATTCTAAGTAAAACATCCAAAAGCGTGATTCTATAAAGAAAGACCTAGGTCCATCTTTACAAAGAATGACTTAGGTCCACTCTTTATAAATAATAACCTAGGTCAACTCTTTACAAATAATAACCTAGGTCCATTTTTTACAAAAAGTGAATTAGACACTTAGAAAATATTTCTAAGTAAAAGCTTATGGGCAATAAACATTCTTTGGAATGTGCTATGTGCAAACAAATATTCTACTAAATACGCCTACGAGCTAACAAATATTCTATAAATGAGCCTACGGGCAAATAAACATTCTATAAAATGCGCCTACAGGTAAATATAAATCCTATAAAATGCGCCTACTGGCCAAAAGAGCATCCTACGGAATGTGCCTATGAGCAAACAAATATTCTACAGAATGTGCCTATGAGCAAACATACATTCTACGGAATATGTTTACGGGCCAACGAATTTTATAGAATTCAACTATTAACAAACAACCATTCTATGGAATGTGCCCATGGGCAAACAAATATCTACGAAATGTTCTTACGAGCAAGCGTACATTTTAAGAAATGAATCTATGGGCGAACAATCATTTTACAGAATACGCCTATGGGCAAATATAAATTCCACAAAATGTACATATGGGCAAATATACATTCTATGAAATGAGCCTATAGGCCAATAAATATTTTACAAAATATACTTATGGGCGAAATGCGTAAACTCAATCCTTTTTATGAGGAGCCAACATAAGGGCCAACGTCAAGCCCAAGCCTAAGCCCATTAAATGTCAAGATCCTAAAAAACGGTGACAAATGTCCAAAGAGTACTCGTCATGAACAAGTATTGACATGTGTGAATAAGTGTACTTGCCTTTGAGTGACACTTGTCACCAGACAAATGCCACATATAATTTCTATTAACTCAGTTGTTATAAAAAGGCCAAGACCTCCCATTTGAAGGTAAGAGGAAAAAGTGGTACAAAACTCAGCCCATCTCACTCTAGATTTTCTCGATCTAGAAATTCAGCAAAAAGAATTGACTTGAGCATCAGAGGGTTATCACTGGCACATCGGTACCCTTTGACAGTTGTTTCTTTTTGCAGAACAATTAACTATAAGAGGACATGTGACTTAGGACACTCACTCTAAGGAGAAACTAGACCACAAAGCTTGATTTAGAAAAAAGTACTAAACACAAATCACTCATTGTACATTAAGCAAAAATTTGCATCAACAGTTGGCTTCGTCTTTAGGGACTGAATAAAAAGCCAAAGTTGTTTATCTTGAGCATTAATAATAATTACAATTACTCTGATCTTGAGTTTAATGGTGAAAGTTCAAGTGATGCGGAGATCCATTTCCAATGAAAATGATCATGGGTTGAGTCGGGTAGTGAATTAACAGTCGCATTACATTTGCTCCCTGCTAGCAAAACTCAAGATCTTTCTACGCAACATGAAAAGCAAATTCATGCAGGCAAACTCAAATGACAAGCCACAAATTTAAAAAGATTTGCAACTAATCTTGACCTTTATCCATCAAAAGACAGAACTCATCTTGTAACTATACCCTTGGCTGACAAGCGACTTCATCGATGTAAAGGAGTGACTTGACAAAATGCTTAATAAGGTGTCTCATTGAGGAGCCTAAATGGCTAGTTGTCAACAAAACACAAAGGTGTAATTTATTATACATGAATGACCTAAGTCCATTTTTTACAAAAGTGACCTAGGAGCTTAGAAAATATTCTAAGTGACACACCAAATGGAGAGTCGGCGACAAAACAACCAAGGCGTAATTCATTATACATGAATAACTTAGGTTCATTCTTTACAAAAGTGACCTAGGAGCTTAAAATATATTCTAAGTGAGGCGCCAAATGGCAAGTTAATGAAAAAATGCAAATGTGTAATTCATTACGCATGAATGACCTAGGTCCATTCTTTACAAAAGTGACCAAGGAACTTAGAAAATATTCTAAGTGAGACGCCAAATGGCGAGTTATCAACACACGTTAAATGGCAAGTCATTGAGAAATGCCAAGGCATAGTTCAATATCCATGACCTAGGTCTATTCTTGACAAATATGACCTAAGGGCTTAGAAAATATTCTAAGTGATATGCTATGGAGAGTTAATGACAAAATGCCAAGGTGTAATTCACTATACATGAATGACTGAGGTCCGTTTTTAGAAAAATGAAAAAGGTCCTTAGAAAAATTTTAAAGTGAAATGACCAAATGGCGAGTCATTGACCAAATGCCAAGGCTTAATTCCTTATACATGAATGACCAAGGCCCAATTTCAGAAAAGTGACCAAGGTCTTTAGAAAAATTTCTAAGTAAAATGCCCAAATGGAGAGTCGTCGACAAAACTCCAAGGCATAATTCTTTATACATGAATGACCTAGGTCTATTTTCACAAAAGTGACCAAGGTTCCTTGAAAAAGTTTCCAAGTAAAATGCCCAAATGGCGAGTTATAGACAAAACGCAAAGGCATAATTCATTACACATAAGTGACCTAGGTCCATTTTCACAAAAGTGACCAAGGTCCCTAAAAAATTTTTTTTCTAAGTAAAAATGCCAAAAAGGCAATTCTTTGAAAAAAAATGCCAAGCGCGTAGCTTTATAAAAATGCGCTAGGTTAATTTACGTAAAAGTGACCAAGGTCATTAAAAGAAATTTCGAAGTAAAATGCCAAATGGCAAATCGTCGGCAAAACGCTTAGGCATAACTCATTATACATGAATGACCTAGGTCTATTTTCACAATAGTGACCAAGATACTTAGAAGAAATTTCTAATTAAAATGCCCAAATGGCAAGTTATCGACTAAATGCCAAGACATAATTCATTATAACTGAATAAAGTAAGTCCTTTTTCACAAACGTGACCAAGGTTCATAGAAAAAATTTCTAAGTGAAATGCCCAAATGCCATATTGTTGACAAAAGCAAAAGGCCAAGGCATAATTCATTACACATGAATGACCTAGGTCCCTAAAAAAATTTCGAAGCAAAACATCCAAAAAGGGAGTCTTCGACAAAACGCCAAAGGTGTAGCTTTAAAAAAAATGACCTAGCTCCATTTTTTATACAAGAAACAAGGTACATAGAAAATATTTCTAAGTAAAACGCCCAAAACGCAAGTCTTCAACAAAATGTCGAGGACGTAGTTAAAAAATATGAATGGCCTAGGTCAATTCTTACATTGATGACCTATAATACTTAGAAGAAATTTCAACGTAAAATGGCCAAAAGGCGAGTCTTCAACAAAACGCCAAGGAGGTAGCTTTATAAAATGACCTAGGTCCATTCTTGTAAAGAATGACCTAGGTTCAATTCTTAGAAAAATGTTCTAAGGAGAACGCCTACAGGCAAAGTTTTATGAAACCATCCATGGACGATTTATAATAAATTGACCTAGGACCATTCTTATAAAGAAAGACCTAGGTCCAATTCTTAGAAAAATCTATGAGCGAAGTTTTACGAAACCGGCCACGGGCGAATTATAAAATGACTTAGGTCCATTCTTGTAAATAATGACCTAGGTCCAATTTTTATAAAAATCTTCTAAGGAGAATGCCTATTAGCGAAAATCTACGAAATCGCCCATGGGCAAACATAATAAAATGACCTAGGTCCGCTCTTGAAAAAATTACCTAGGTCCAATTTTTAGAAAAATCTTTTAAGGAGAATGCTTACGGGTGAAGTTTTACGAAATTGCCTACGGGTGGATTATAATAAAAAAAAAAACCTAGGTCGATTCTTGTAAAGAATGAACTAGGCCCAATTCTTAGAAAAATCTTCTAAGAAGATAGCCTACGGGTGAAGTTCTACAAAACCACACACGGGCAAATTATAATAAAAAGACCTAGGTCCGTTTTTTGTAAAAAAATGGCCTAGGTCTAATTCTTAGAAAAGTCTTCTAAGGAGGATGCCTACGAGTGAAGTTTACGAAACCGCCCACGGGCGATTTATAATAAAAAGACCTAGGTCCATTCTTGTAATGAATGACATAGGTCTAGTTCTTAAAAAAAATCTTCTAAAGAGAATTCCTAGAGGTGAAGTTTTACAAAATTGTCTACGGGTGAATAATGATAACAAGTCCTAGGTCCAATTTCTTAAAATTAGTTTTTCAAAGAAAGCATCCATGGGTGGATTATGATAGAAAAAACTTAGGTCCATTCTTGTAGTACAAGAATGATCTAGGCCCAACTCTTAAAAAAAACATCTTCTGAGGAGAATGCCTACATGCAAAGTTCTACTAAACTTCCCACAAGAGAGTTACGATAAAGGACTTGGCATTCGGAGTTTAAAAAATATTCTAAGTGAAACACTAAAAAGCAAATGATTGTCTAAAATGCGTAAAGGCATGTTTTGAATTAAATGCCTTAGAGTTAGTGTTGACTAAAGCGTCCTAAAGCTAATGTCAAAAAGCTAAAGGGCGATTGTTGACTAAAGCTCCTAAGGTCAAATGTTGACTAAAATTCCTGAGGGTAAGTGTTAATTGAAGCTCCGACGAATCTGGACTAAACTGCCTAAGGACGAGTGTCTGTGAGAATTACCTAGGGCCATTCTCTGCAAAATTACTTATCTTTTAACCAACTCAATTTCAATGGACAACCTTTAGTGACAAGATTTGATGTTGCTTCACGGATCAATGAGCACTCGAAGAGTCTCGGCAATAGCTTGTCAAATAACTGTCGGAAAATTCTCACCTACCATTTAGAAAGTCAAGTGTCCCTTTTACAAAGGTACTTTCACCTACTTTCTATCTTTATGATTTTCAATAATTGTTAAGCTAAGATAGAATCTAGAGAGATGCAAAGCATTGCATGATGTATGTGAGACTACTTATAGACCAATTCTAATGGAAAGGTACTTTCAAGAAATTTCAAATTTGAAATTCAATTTGCAGAAGGAAAGCACGAGAAAAGCCTAATAAAAAATACTGAAGAAAAGTCTCACTTCTCAAAATTGAAAAGTAAGACTTAGGGGGCATCTATTAGACCAAATTACGAAAGGCCAAAAAGCCTACGAACAATATAGGCCCAACAAAATTTTTTTTATGTAAAATAACCTAGGTCCATTCTCTAAAAGAATGGCTGATAACTCTATGAAATGAAAGTTATTATGATATTTTTAAGCTTAAATTAATATTACTTAGAGAGTTAATGATGCGTTTTTATTTAATTTTTAGTTATATTTTACATAAGTATTTATTTAAGGTTAGTTATAATAATTTAATATGTTTAAGGTTATTATGTGCTCTTATTAAGTGCATTGTTGTAGGTGATCCAAATAGGTCAGACTCTATTGATAGATGCTGCAACAACAGAGCCTCAGAGAATGACAAAGAGCTTATGTGCAGAAAAAATAAAGCAAGTCTAGAGCAGAGAAGATGCTACAGCAAGGAAGAAGTTGCTACAGCAGTCGTTGCTGTAGCAGATTCTGCAGCACGCAAAACCTGGACAGATACGATTTTATGCGGGTTAAGCAAATAATTTCTCTATGGCTGATTATTGGTTGATGGACAACATAGGGTAGACGTGGCATGAATTAATTTAAAGGAAGAGAGCTTCCTTGATTTGGAAAATATAATGATATATAATCCTAGAATCCTAATAATATTAAAAGATTTTTTCCTAGAGCCCTAAGGATGCATGGAGATTTCCTTGCCTTTTTAGAAAACCCTTATTTGAAGATATAAAAGGGAGCACGTTTTTACAGCAAGAGAAAGCCGTCATACATACAACTGATTGTAAAAAAGAAAAGCAAGGAAGAAGAATAATTAAAGGTGTTGCAGTAGTGGAGTTTAAAGGAAAAAGGGCTGATTGCAACCTAATCAAGAGGAACTCCTTGGGATTTAACTTTTGCTTTTAGATGCTTTTATTTCTTGTTTTATTTTTCTAGATGTTTAATTCAAAGGCTGAACCGAATTTTATTGTTACTTCTTTATTGAGTATGAAATAATTTTAATGGAGTTGGGTTCTAAACGATCTTAATGATGATTTGATTTACAATATTGTTGCTTCAGCGTCTGCTGCAGCATTTTGTTTTGGTTGTGTTTATTTAGTTCTCTATTTCGGCTGACTACCCATTTAGGGATACAAGCTAGGTTTGATCCTCAACAGGGACGGCTTAGTGAAAAGAATCAAAATAATACAAGATTGTAAATTGAATTTTTTCCTTAATTGATTTTTTATCAATTTGGTGGAGCCATATTTAATCTATAATTTGTGAAGAACTAGACATATCACCTTGTAGGGTAAGTAGATCCAAGAGTGTATAATGCTATATTTAGATGTTGGCTTAACAACTAGTCACTGTTAGGTTGCATATAGATATAAGAATCCAATAGGCGAAAGATGAGGATACATTAGGAATCTGCCCAGTACTGTAGACGATGCTGTAGCAATTGAACAGAAATTGTTAAACAAGTCAATAGTCATTAAGTGAGTTTAGATCCCCAGCTGCCTATTAGCCATTGAATAATTCTTTTTGTTTGACGTCCATTTTATTTTATTATCTCCTGGTTTATTGTTTAATTAGTTTCATTTAATTTTTAAATCATTTATTTAATTTAAATTTCATTAAATTATTAAATAATACACTGAATAAGCTTGCTGTAGCACGAGTTATAACATCAATCCCTGTGAAGACGATCTCTATACGTACTACTATATTACTTGTTGTGTACACTCGCACTGATATCTTATTGCATAAAATCGACAACAAGTTTTTAGCGCCATTGCCGGGGGTTGATTGTTTATTAATTCTTGTGAATTTAATTTTATTCGATGCTAATTTAATTTGTTTTCATTGTGTTGACAGATTTACTCTATCGATCCTCGTATGCGCAAATACAAATCAATCGAATATCAATTTGATCGTGAGATAGAACGAACAGCAAGGAATTGAAAAGGGAGCAAAGAAAATTAAAATCTGTTGCAGACATGGCTGAAATACTGAATATGGGAGATTTTAATCAATAAGGAGTGATCGCACCAGTCAATGATGATAGAGTTCAAGAAGGTCAGAATATCCAAAGACAACAAGGGAACCATAACGTCATTGTTATAGCATATGATAGAGATAGAGCCATTAGAGACTATGTGGTATTGACCCCTCAAGCTATAAATCCTGGAATAATCAGGCTTGAAGTACCAGCCGTAAATTTCTAGCTAAAACCTGTGATGTTTCAGGTACTGCAAACTGTGGGCCAATTTAATGGACTACCATCCGAGGACCCTCATCTCCATCTAAAGCTATTTTTGGAGGTGAGTGATGCATTTAAGATTGCTAGAGCAATGCCTGAAGCATTGAGGTTAAGATTATTCCCATTCTCCTTAAGAGATAGAGCCCGAGCATGGCTAAACTCGCTGCCACCAGATTCCATTACCACATGGAATGATTTGGCCAACAAATTCTTGATGAAGTACTTCCCACCAACTAAAAATGCAAAACTACAGAATGAGATTACATCTTTCCATCAATTGGAAGATGAAAGTTTATATGATGCATAAGAGAGGTTCAAGGAGTTATTGAGAAAATGTCCTCATCATGGTATACCTTACTGCATTCAATTGGAAACGTTTTATAATGTGCTGAATCCAAGTACCAGATTGATGGTGGATGCTTCAGCAAATGGTGCTTTATTATCTAAGTCTTATAATGAAGCATATGAGATTTTGGAACGAATAGCTAATAATAACTATCAATGGCCATCCACTAGACATGCTGCAGCAAGAGGACCAGCAGGAGTTCACAATATTGATGCCTTAACAACCTTATCAACTCAAGTAGCCTCGTTAACAAATATGGTGAAAGCTATAACTACTGTTCCAACAGCAGTAAACTAAGTGGCCAAAGCAACGTGTACATTGTAGAGAAAGGCATGTGTTTGACATTTGCCCTGGGAATTTGGCTTCAATGAATTATGTGGGGAATTTCAATAGACCAAATCAGGGAAATCCTTACTCGAATACATACAATCCGGGGTGAGGGCAGCACCCAAACTTCTCATGGGAAAATCAACATCAGAATCAGCATGCTGCAGCAACTAGCAGACAGAATAGACCAATACCGCCACCTGGATTTCAGCAACCAAACTAAGGGCAAAGCAACACAAGTAATGATTAACTCAGCCACCTTGAAGCTTTGATTAAGGAGTATATAGGGAAGAATGAGGCAGTTGTCCAAAGTCACGCTGCATCCTTGAGAAACTTGGAAAATCAAATTTGACAGCTTGCTACAGCAATAAGCAACAGACCTCAAGGAAGTCTACCCAGTAAGACAGAAGAGCCAAGAAGAGAAAGGGAAGAGCACTGCAAAGTCATTAATTTAAGATTAGGAAAAGATGTTCACATCTCTGTTGGTGTACCAAAAAGAAGAGTTGAGTCCATTTTGAACCAAGAAGAAACTCAAGCTAAAGAAGAGCCATTACTCTCCACTGCATAATACACGGGTGAGAACAGTCACGCTACAGCAGCACCTATTGATAGAGATGTTGCAGCACCAACCCATAACATAGCAAAAGAGAATAAGTCTGCACAACCTGCTGTAGCATAGCAGTTCAAACATCCACCACCATTCCTGCAAAGACTTCATAAGCAGAAACAAGATAAACAATTTGGAAAATTCTTGGAAGTATTGAAGCAACTCCACATCAACATACCTTTCATGGAAGAGTTGGAGCAGATGCCTAACTATGTTAAATTCTTGAAGGACATACTGACAAAGAAAAAAAGATGGGGAGAATTTGAAACCGTGGCTTTAACGCAAGAATGTAGCCATATGCTTAAGAGTAAGATGCCTCAGAAACTGAAGGATCTAGGAAGCTTTAAAATTCCATGTTCGATAGGCGACAGATATAACGGTAAAGCACTTTGTGATTTGGGAGCAAGCATCAATCTCATGCCATTATCCGTGTTCAAGCAACTAGGGGTTGGAGAAGCCAAACCAACAACATTCACTTTACAACTTGCTGACAGATCTCATGTTTATCTAGAGGGCAAGATTGAAGATGTGCTAGTAAAAGTGGATAAGTTTATTTTTCCTGTGGACTTTATAGTATTGGACTTTGAAGCAGAAAAAGATATTCCCATCATTTTAGGCAAACCTTTCTTGGCCACGAGCAAGACTCTAATTGATGTGGAAAAAGGGGAACTCACCATGAGGGTGAACGATCAGTAAGTTACATTCAATGTACTAGAGCCTATAAATAGCCCGGATGCAATTGAAGATTGTAATTTTGTCAATGCCGTGGATGTTGCTGTAGCAGAGAGATTAAACAGCTGCTGCAACAAAAGAAAAATCAATGCTGCAGCAGTTAAAAAACTTACGAAATTTAAAGTTAATTGGCATAAAATGAAGCACTACATGGGAGCTGCTATGAACAAAACAAGGGAGGATTTGTTCTTAAGGTCCAGGCTGAGAAATCAAGGAAGGTCATGCTGAAGGACAAAAAACTAAGCGCTGATTGGGAGGCAACCCAATGAGGGAAGTTATTTTAAAGTACTTTAATTTAATTTTGGTTGTTTACTTATTTTCTTAATTTACGCAACTAATTCTTATATTTTTTTATGTTATTTTTGGTCATAAATCAGAAATTGAGAGTGGAAAATTTGAATGCAAAACCTGAAGGGAGAGGAAAACGGTAAATTGTCAATTGGGAGAAAAATGCTGCAGCGTCGCTTGCAGCACCAGCGGAGCCAAAGAAAAGAAAGTTAAATCTTAAGAGGTTGCTGGAGCCCCACCAATCAGTCAAAGCAAATTAACAAAGAAAAGGACAGCAGCGTAACCAAGATCACAGAAAAAAGAGCTTAAGAAATGGGACTAAGAAGATGTGAACTTGCAGTCCCACTATAGCAGCGTCTTCAACATCAGGGGAGTCTCCCTTACCTATTCAAGTTTATTATGCAATTTCTAAAGCGTTTCTTTTTATTTTAATTTTTTTTGCATGTTTTTAAGTTTATCAACTATTTACATACGCATCTTTTAGTTGCTGAGTAACCAGGGCTGAGTATGTACCCTATATGCAGACTTGAGTAAAAAGGTGTCCAAGTTATGAGCATTGCTGCAGTAAAAAAAAAAAAAAGGAAGAAAGAAAACGTCCTCTATCTTGGAACCTAAGTAGCCAGGTCTGTTCATGAGCCCCATGTTCAGCCTTGAGTAAAAGGGGACTAAAGTTATGACTATGCTGTAACATCTTTGATGCTACTGCTGCAGTAACTTTGATTTGTGCATTGATCAAGTAATTGGGTGCAGGCAGTGCCCCTATTAGGCATTCACATGAACAATTAACGACACACTGAAGGGTTCTTTTGATGAAAAAAAAATCCATATTAATAAGTGAGCAACGATTGCTATAGCACAGTTTGTAAATCCTTATAACTTCTATTCCACTATAAATAAATATGCTTTCATTGTTTCATTTTTTAGATATATATGATACCTAAGTACTACTGCAGCTCCCCCGAATTTGATCAAAGTACACACACACACTATGGACAGAACAAAACTCAAATATAGAACTGGAGCTGCAGTTCATAATTTTGCATGATTAAGAATGAAATTTGAGGGTTGTTGAAGCAGAGCAATCTAGATGACGGAGCTAAATTATTTTACTGCATGATTGTGTGTTTGTGGTGTTAGTGTTGTTGTCATTACTTGAGGACAAGTAATGATTTAAGTTTGGGGGTGTGATAACTCTATGAATGAGAGTTATCATGGTATTTTTAGGCTTAAATTAATATTACTTAGAGAGTTAATGATGAGTTTTTTTTTAATTTTTAGTTATATTTTACATAAGTATTTATTTAAGGTTAGTTATAATAATTTAATTTGTTTAAGGTTATTATGTGCTCTTATTAACTGCATTATTGTAGGTGATCCAAATAGGTCATACTCTATTGATAGATGCTGCAACAACAGAGCCTCAGAGAATGAAAAAAGCTGATGTACAGAAAAGATATAGCAAGTCTGGAGCAGAAAAGATGCTACAGCAAGGAAGAAATTGCTACAGCAATCGTTGCTGCAGCAGATTCTGCAGCACACAAAAACTGGACAGATACGATTTTATGGGGTTAAGCAACTAATTTCTCTACGGCTGATTATTAGTTGATGGACAACATAGGGCAGACGTGGCATGAATTAATTTAAAGGAAAAAATCTTCCTTGATTAAGAAAATATAGTGATATATATTCCTAGAATCCTAATAATATTAAAAGATCGTTTCCTAGAGCCCTAAGGATGCATGGAGATTTCCTTGCCTTTTTGGAAAACCCTTATTTAAAGATATAAAAGGGAACACGTTTTTACAGCAAAAGAGAGCCGTCAAACATACAACTGATCGTAAAAAAGAAAAGCAAGGAAGAAGACGAATTAAAGGTTCTGCAATAGTGGAGTTTAAAGGAAAAAGGGCTGATCGCAACTTAATCAAGAGCAACTCCTTGGGATTTAACTTTTGCTCTTAGATTCTTATATTTCTTGTTTTATTTTTCTGGATGTTTAATTCAATGGCTAAACTGAATTTTATTGTTACTTCTTTATTGAGTATGAACTAATTTTAATGTAGTTGGGTTCTAAACGATCTTAATGATGATTTGATTAACAATATTGTTGCTTCAGCGCCTGCTGCAGCATTTTGTTTTGGTTGTGTTTATTTAATTCTCTATTTCTGCTGACTACCCATTTAGGGATACAAGCTAGGTTTGATCCTCAACAGGGACGGCTTAGTGAAAAGAATCAAAATAATACAAGATTGTAAATTGAATTTTTTCCTTAATTGATTTATTATCAATTTGGTGGAGCCATGTTTAACCTATAATTTGCGAAGAACTAGACGCAGGGATTCACCTTGTAGGGTAAGTAGATCCAAGAGTGTATAATGCTATATTTAGATGTTGGCTTAACAACTAGTCACTGTTAGGTTGCATATAGGTATAAGAATCCAACAGGCGAAAGATGAGGATACATTAAAAATCTGCCCAGTGCTATAGACGATGCTGTAGCAACTGAATAGAAAATTGTTAAACAAGTCAATAGTCATTAAGTGAGTCTAGATCCCCAACTACCTATTAGCCATTGAATAATTCTTTGTGTTTGACGTCCATTTTATTTTATTATCTCCTGGTTCATTGTTTAATTAGTTTATTTAATTTAAATCATTTATTTAATTTAAATTTCATTAAATTATTAAATATTGCACTGAATAAGCTTGCTGTAGCAAGAGTTATAACATCAATCCCTGTGGAGATGATCTCTATGCTTACTACTATATTACTTGTTGTGTACACTTGTGCACTGGCATGCTATTGCATAAAATCGACAACAATGGCCTAGGTACTTAGAATTCTAAACAAAGTGTCTAAAGGAAAGACACGACAAAGCACCAAAAGCATGATAATACAAAGAAAGACTTGAGTTCACTCTTTACAAAGGAAGACCTAGGTCCATTCTTTAAAAAAAATGACCTAGCCACTTAGAATATATTTATAACTGAAAATCCCAAGTGGCGAGTCTTCTACAAAGTGTTAAAAGTTGATTCTACAAAGAAAGACCTAAATCCATCCTTTACAAAAAAACAACTAAAGAATGACCTAGGTCCATTCTTTACAAAGAATGACCTAGGTCCACTCTTTTTTAAAAAATGACCTAGGTCCATTCTTTACAAAAAATGAACTAGGCACTTAGAATAAATTTTTAAGTAAAAGCCTGCATGCCAATGAACATTTTGTTGAATTTGCCTATGGGCAAACAAACATTCTATAGAATGCGCCTACGGGCTAACAAATATTCTACGGAATGAGTTTATGGGCAAATAAATATTCTACAAAATGTACCTACAAGTAAATATATATTCTACGAAATGCGCCTACAGGCCAAAAGAGCATTTTACGGAATGTGCCTATGAAAACAAACATTCTACAGAATGTGCCTATGAACAAACATACATTCTACTAAATATGTCTACCGGCTAAGGAATATTTTATAAAATTCGCCTACTATTAAACAAACATTCTACGGAATACGCCTACAGGCAAACAAATATCTACAAAATGTGCTTAAGGGCAAACATACATTTTTAGGAACAAGCCTATGGGCTAACAAATATTATGCAGAATGTGCTTACGGGCAAATATATGTTTTACGAAATGTGCATATGGGCAAATATACATTCTACAAAATGAGCCTATTGGCCAATAAATATTTTACAAAATGCACCTATGGGCAAAATGACGTAAATTCAATCCTCTTTATGAGGAGCCAACATAAAGGCCAAAGTTGTAACGACCCACCCAGAGCTCCACAGGGTGAATCTTACTGTTGTTCACACGTATACTTAAAAATAAATCTCTTTAAAATCAATAATAGTTCAAGTCTCAAATACAATATTAAACTGCAGCGGAAGAAATGAAAATTTATGCCAAACCATCTACCTTCTCAATTCAAGTCCTTCTCCTCAATCTTGATTTCCGAGAACTGAATCACAATAAACTATAGTGAGTACAAAACTCAGTAAGTAATATACTAAAATACAAACATAAAGCTATATAATGTAAATGAATAATATGTCGTGACATTTTCAAAACAATATAAAACAATCATCAAAATCTATTTTCTGTCACTTTCAAACTTTACCTTTTCTTTCCAAATCACATACTTGAACTACCTTCATTCAATTACCACTTAGTAGGACTCTCAATAAACTTTCATACTTTCTCATATACTTTGGGTTTCACGCAATCCGCGTCCCTCACCTACTTATCTCATAAACACAACATCTCGAGGGTCTTCTACTAAGCGCGTAACAAATTTAAGCATATAAGCAAAAAACTAACAACTTGCTTCCTTTCTCCGAAATTATTTCGCTAAAATCCATCTTCTCATTTCATAGAAAACATCAAAACATAATGCATTTTCATCCTCATGCCAATGAATATTAGCACATACATATGCCCATGTACAAAACCACACATCACATAAACACATGGGCAAAATCATATAATTACATGTCCGTACCTATCAAAACAAGCTTTTCAAACATTCAAACAAATAATATTGTTTATTATGATTCTTTTAGAAATCTAGTTTACTTACCTCCTCGCATTCCACATGCAACAAGAGTGTACTGATATCAATGGCCTAAAAATCAATAAGAACACCCTCACAAGAAATAACCCAGTTACAATCATGAACTCGAATGTCCTCAAATTTATCCATTTAAATATATTCTAAATTTAACCTTAATTAATCTCACTTTAAATCATAAATTACCCAAATATCATCAAAATCATATGTCATCGAAATACCTTCGAAATCATAATTTACATACAACATCCTCGAAATCCAGAAATCACAAATTACCAACTTATCCATCAATTCAAAAATTACCAAAATGTCCATAAAAACTAGAAATTACCCTCAAAGTATGAAATTACCAAAATACCCTTACCATCTACAGATTGGAATTCAACCAACGATGATCGGGAAGCTCAGCTTAGACACTTCTCGCCGAGCTGAGTTCAATGGTGGTGCCGCTGTTGTGCAAATTTTAATGAACTCGCAAGCGCACGAATCTATTGTAGTATAAATCAATGGTGACGAGTGTCGATCTCACGAGGAGGTGGATTTTAATTGTGTGTAGGGTTAATTTTCTAATTGGGTAACTTGGATTTGTTGTGGAGATGATTTGAAGTATTATAAAATTTAAATTAAAATGGCAGAATTAAATTGAAGATTAAACTATGTGGATAAAGTGCTTGGGTATCTAGATCTGCATCAACATGCACCATGGGCTTAATATTCCTTATTATTGCCAATTAAATCATGAGGGGGGGTTTCCACTCCTCATGAGCCATACTCTAATAAATATGGTATCAAGCACTTATCGTGCCAGACAATAATAATCTTGCACTAGGGAGACGGTAGCACTGGTACAAAATCTAGCCAAGATTATTACTATCTGTCGACGAAAAGTCAAAACAGCCACATAAATTAGAGGGGCGAAGAAAGTAAATTTACCAAATTAGCCCATGGAACATGTTGAGACTTCACCTTAAACCCAAGATTGAAAGAAAATTAGCTACTCATTATTTGAACTAGGGGTAAAATGGTTATTATACTAAAATACATAGAAATACAAGAAGGAGAGAGAATTTTACAAAACTAAGCTCAAAAATGGATTCAGGGGTGTCAAATTAGGGTGGGGGAGCCCTCCTTTTATAGATACAATGAGCAAATCATGGCCATTGGATGAAATCAATTCGGATGCTCAGGATTGCGCCATGTGGCAAGCTCTGATTGCTTTGAACACATCATCAGCGACTGTGATTCAGTGTGTCGCATGTAACTTAAGACAATTTTCGCATCCAATGACTTGCTGCCACGTCATCGGTCAACGGTAAAGTCAACCAATCTTGATCAAGTACATTGCTTCTATCGTAAGCTCATTTTTTCGGTCCAATGATACAATGCCACGTCATCGGTCAGCGCCACATCATCAGTCAATGCCACATAAGCAGTCAATGCTACATCATTCGTCCAATCAAATGCTGCCATGTCATCGGTCAATGACACGTCATCGGTCAATGCCACGTCATCGTACGTATGTGTGAGTAGTGCCGTACATGAACAGTGATGCATATGTGAACAGTACCGTATACGTGAACAGTGACATTTTTCTTTTTATGCTCCTCCTAAGGTTTTCGACTGCCCTGAGTTCAAAAATGTTGTTCGTTTTACTGTCCGATGTCTCGTTAATTGTGAAATGGCCAGAATTTCCCTGAAATGCATAAAATACTTAAATTATAATAACATACAAACAATTAAAGTGCAAGGGACTTAAATACATAAAAGTAAGGATGTTAGTGAGACTTAAAGTGTAACATGATGATTTTATCCTATATAAATATACACTTTCTAACACTCAACACACCCCCCAACCAGTTTATTGCTGGTCTCTAGCAAATTAAGCGAAAACAAAATTTAAAACCAAAATGTTTTTTTTTTTTTTTAACTAACAGTTGTGTTTACTTCTTCAATCGGACTGATGACGGCAATCAAATAAAAGTATAAACATTATCTCCAGCCTAAAGGAATATTACTCCCACATTGACCATCCACATGAACCAGTCCAGTATACTATGTCAATGCCGCATTAATCGACCCACTTTAAAAAAAAATGACATGTCAATCCCCAAAATCTTACCAATAGGAGTGACACTCTCATAAGAAAATTGAGCCCAATAAAAATAGTCACTCCAATGAATGGTAAATTGAGAAAAAATAGTACAAAGACAGTTTCACACACTCTCACCAAGATGAAATAATGCCCACAGCTTAGAAATAAAATGATCTCAAGTCAAACAAAGTGCTAGTCAAACCAATGTAGTCATTTTATGCATTACTACATCATTTCAGCCCATCTCACTAGCTTCTACTTCAGACTATAGTACCTTAAAATCAAGAAGGACTTTTATTAGGACGTAACATAGGTTAGGGATATGGCTAACAAAGAAGCGGATGAAAGGAAATACAAAATATATGTTTGAGAAAAATAGAGATCTTTTGGAAATTACAAGGTGCATTTCATTTATTTGGCTCCTTTTTTTTTTTTTTTTGAATTAGACATCATCATTTTTTTTTATTTTATCCTCTCTCTTTTTTTTTTTTATTCATATGTCATTGCTTTTTTCTTTTTTTTTTAATTTAAATATTGCACCACTTTTCTGAATAAAATAGTCATCTAAATTTTTCTCAAATAAAAATGGGTGATGGAACACATAAAATATGGAGTAATATTCTAAGTTGGAGTGGGACAGAGTGATAAGTTAACAAAAATAAAGTTTTTTTTTTCTTTTAAAGGCTCAAAGGGGTTAACTATGGATATTATACTCAAAGGATGGCTTGAAAAGGCTCAAACGGTTCAAAGATGGCCTTTCTGTCATCTTCTAGGGCTCTAAATAATCTTCTATATCTACTAATCAAATGGATCTTCAGATGTAGTAACACAAATATTTTAAAGATTGACTCGAAGGAAAATATAGAGATCATGTATAAAATGATAAACTGCTAAACTGTATGAAGAATGGGCAAAAAGGGTTATTCTCCAAGAAAAATAAAGGCTCAAAAGCTCACTTGGAATTTATTATGACATGTACATTCCCTCAAGTAACTCAATTAATTTCACCCGTTAGATTTTTCCAACCCGCATGCAGAGTAGCAAACATAGTGTAACATAACTCAAGGCGAAAGATAATACAAATACTAAAATTTGAAAGTTATCATGTCATCCAATGTCACAAGATCACACAAAATACCTTAAAAGAAGTTTTTTTTTTTTAAAACATAATAAAAGAAAAGCAAATTTATTTATTATTATTTTTTTTGAACTTTAAGACTGAGAAGATGCGTGTCTAGAATAACTAACTCCATATTCTGCCATCTTCTGACTCAACAAGGTTAGTAAATATAAAACAACACTACTACTAAATATTCCACAGCATTCAACTATTCCCTCCCCCCAATCAGAACGAGACATTGTCCTCAATGTCTTAAAGGAAAGAAGTAGGGTTAGGAAGATATCACCTGGGTGCCGCAACATAAAACAAAAGCAAGTTTTCACAAACGGAGAGTTAAATCTAATGTGCACTTCTTACTGCAGCTACAGCTACCATTATTAGTAGACCACTTCAACTCAAGGGTCTTGGGATCTGGCTCTGGACTATAAGCTTGTAAAAGATCAAGTAGCTCATTAGCAGTAGAAGCACAAACAAAGATTTTTTTCGCTGTGAAAGGAATGAAATGATTTTTTATTGCGTGGTTAAGAAATGCAAGAAAGCCATCATAAAAATTATTGACATTTAACAAACCGATGGGTTTTTGATGAATGTTCAGATGGGCCCAAGATGCTAATGTGATTAGTGCCTCTAGAGTTGCAAGATCTCCTGGTAAGAAAATAAAAGCATCAGCATGATTTAGCATTTCAATTATTCTTTCTTGCATACCTGAGATGACTAACTCCTCTCCAGTTGGTGGGCCAGGCAGACATCCCAAAGGTTTTAGGGCTTCTGGAATGATGCCTAACACTTGACTACCTCTAGTAAAAGCAGCTTGAGAGACAAGCTTTGATAACCCTCGGTCACCTCCTCCAAATATCAGATGTAGTTTTCTCTCTTCTATGATTTGACCAAGATCTATGGCTGGTTCAACAAACTCTTTGTATTTACCAAATGTTCTTGAATTGTTTACTGGAAGAAGCTGCCATTAGAACACTTTTCAAAAATAATTTTGTGAATGCTGAAAAAGAAGTTCGCATTTAAAGATCTTGGTGACAATGCTTTACAGCTATATATGAGGTGGTGTGTCTTTGTCAAATTACGCGTAAAATACATGGCTTGAGAGTCAAAAAGTAAACAGTAAAAAGAAAAAGCAAACAGTGATAAAATCATAATATTAAAGATAATAATGCAAATGATAAAATAATAGAGAAATAAAAGGATATTTACAGGTAGTTGTGACTGTGGCTCACATCTTCCTCTGGTTTTACATCCAGAAACGGCTTGAACGCCCTCTATGGGTCGATGATAGGCTTCCCATCCAGTTTTCTTATAAACTGGCAAACAGGGTCGTTTATAGTCAGATTCCCGAGACTATATCGTGCACACTCTTTCTGGAATAGTGGCCATAACTGGAGAATTGCTCGCTGTACGTATCCACTAGGATGCGTTTCAAGAGACAAAAGGATATCATCCAATGACTCTTTATTCAAGCCATCCCTAATGAATTGAATCTTATCTTCCTTGTTATCAGACACCATTCCAAAAGAAGTGCATGGGTTTTTAACACATTTCATTCTAGTACACTTATGACACGAAACTGAAAGCCGTCGAGCTCTTCGTTTTCTTGAATAATTTCCTTTACCACAACCAGGCATGTAGGCAATAAATTTCGGAGGTAACTCACCTGCCAATCGTACCTTGGCTTCGATTAACCAACGGATGTCAGCAGGGATGTTGTTCCTCATAAGCAATTGCATGCGTTCGGACCGAGCTTTGTAAATCGTGAGGAGAGCATTCTCAGGGAGTGAAGGAAATCGTTTGTGAAGCTTTGTAAGAATTGTGTTTCTATCCATACCTTCGCCTCAAAATATCAGTTATTCTGGGAAACTGAAGTAACCGACTTTAGATGTCACGGAGTACCGTTATCCGCCACTTAACCGGGGTAACAACTTAAAGCACACAAAGAAAATTAAATCTGCAAAATCAAAACAAAGTGAAAGCGAACAAAACAACAAAAAGAAAACACACTAAATCTTACATCCGTCCTCTTATTGCATTAACCTCAAGTTGTAATTGGAAGTTATAAATACCGCCTTCTATTTCCCAAAGTTGTTGTTCAAGATCCTCAACGTGGGCTACTAATTCTGGTGGTCGTCGTTCCCAAATGGGGTGTGATTTATAACTTCGTATCCGGCCTCTTAAGTGATATTTCACACGTAAAAGGCTTTTAAGGTGCCAGAAGGTGATCTGTCTAATTGAAGAATGTATGGTCAAAAATGAGAAAAGAAAACACAATTGTTTAAGCAAACACACTTATTCAAACATGAATAATTTTGATCGGCAAAAGAAATGTCAAAAAGTAAGGTAAATTGCTTAAAAGAAAAGAAAAATCTCATTTCAAATTTGGTGGGTCCCCTAAATCGATTTCGGTGTCCTCTGCATGTGGTTGGTACTCTAGATATGGCTTTAATCTTTGACCATTTACTTTAAAAGTAACACCGTTCTTTGGATCCTTAATTTCAATTGCTCCATGTGGAAAAATCGTTTGAACAATAAAGGGTCCAGACCATCGAAAGCGTAACTTACCTGGGAATAGGTGCAAGCGAGAATTGAATAAAAGCACTTTCTAACCTGGGGTAAAAGATTTTCTCATAATTTGTTTGTCATGAAAGACTTTCATTCGGTGCTTGTAAATCTTGGCATTTTCGTATGCGTCATTGCGAATTTCCTCAAGTTCTGCCAGCTGTAATCTTCTCTCTGACCCAGCCTGTTGCATGTCAAATTTGAATTTCTTGATGGCCCAGTATGCACGATGCTCGAGTTTCACAAGTAGGTGACAAGCTTTTCCATACACTAGCCTATAAGGTGACATCCCAATCGGTGTATTGAAGGCTGTGCGATATGCCCATAATGCATCATCGAGTCTTAATGACCAATCTTTTCTGTCTAGTCTCACTGTCTTTTCTAAAATGTGCTTTATTTCTCAATTGGAGATTTCAACTTGGCCGCTGGTCTGCGGATGATATGGGGTCGCCACTTTATATGTGATGGAGTATTTTGCCAAGAGAGCTTTGAATGGTCTGTTGCAAAAATGGGTGCCTCCATCACTAATTATTGCCCGAGGGAATTCAAATCGCGAAACAATGTTGCTTTTCAGAAATCCTATCACCACCTTGTGATCATTGGTTCTACATGGAATTGCTTCTACCCATTTGGATACGTAGTCAACAGCAACC
Source organism: Clausena lansium (assembly GCA_030449835.1). Classification (NCBI taxonomy): domain Eukaryota; kingdom Viridiplantae; phylum Streptophyta; class Magnoliopsida; order Sapindales; family Rutaceae; genus Clausena; species Clausena lansium. Next base: position 881,562 of record JASUUF010000038.1, read on the forward strand.
AATATGTATTGATGGCTAAAAGAAGGGGGAAAGGGTCCCATGAAATCGATACCCCATACATCAAAAATCTCAACCACTAAAATTGGGTTTAGTGGCATCATGTTCCTTCGCGTAATACTTCCCATACGTTGACACCTATCACATGAAGAACAAAAAGTGTAAGCATCTCGAAATAAAGTTGGCCAATAAAAACCACATTGTAAAACTTTTGCAGCCGTCTTTTTGGCACTGAAATGGCCTCCACAAGCTTGTTCATGGTAGAATGAAAGGATTTTTGGGAATTCGCTCTCTGGGACGCATCGTCTGACAATTTGATCCGCACAATACTTAAATAAATAAGGGTCGTCCCAAAAGAAATTCTTTATTTCCACAAAAAATTTAGCTTTGTCCTGCTTAGTCCAGTGCTCTGGAAGTTGACCTGTAACAAGATAGTTAACTATATCAGCATACCATGGTAGTACTCCCACACTCATTAATTGTTCATCTGGAAATGATTCATTCAATGGTAATGATTCTGGAACATTGTCAAAAGTAAGGCGAGATAGATGATCTGCCACCACATTTTCTGAGCCTTTCTTATCTTTGAATTCGAGGTCAAATTCCTGCAAAAGTAACACCCATCGAATTATTCTAGCTTTTGCATCTTTCTTTGTTAGAAGATATTTAAGAGCAGCATGATCTGTGAACACAATTATTTTACATCCAATGAGATAAGATCGAAATTTTTCTAATGCAAACACTACTGCTAGCATTTCTTTTTCAGTGGTTGAGTAGTTCAACTGTGCATCATTCAATGTCATACTAGCATAGTAAATAACATAGGGAATTCGATCAACTCTTTGTCCTAAAACTGTTCCTACTGCATAATCAGATGCGTCACACATGAGTTCAAAAGGCAAGTTCCAGTTTGGAGGCTGAATGATGGGTGATGATGTTAGCAACTGCTTTAGTTTTTCAAATGCCTTAAGACATAAATCATCAAAGACAAAAGGTGCATCCTTAGCAAAAAGATTGCATAAGGGTCTAGAGACTTTGCTAAAATCTTTAATGAAACGTCTATAAAAACTAGCATGCCCAAGGAAAGATCTTACTTCTCTGACTGTTTTAGGTGGAGGAAGATTGGAAATGAGATCCACCTTGGCTTTGTCAACCTCAATACCTTTACTAGAAATGATGTGACCGAGAACAATACCTTGTTTTACCATAAAATGTCACTTCTCCCAATTTAGGATCAAATTCTTCTCAATACATCTCTGCAGAACGAGTGTTAGATGATGCAAGCACTGATCAAATGAATCACCAAAAACAGAAAAGTCATCCATAAAAACCTCAAGGAAGCGTTCAACCATGTCAGAAAATATACTCAACATGCATCGTTGAAATGTAGCAGATGCATTGCATAATCCGAATGGCATTCTCCTATATGCAAAAGTACCAAAAGGACAAGTGAAGGTGGTTTTCTCTTGGTCCTTTGGTGCTATGGGGATCTGCTTATATCCTGAGTAGCCATCTAAAAAGCAATAAAATTCATGACCTGCTAATCTTTCAAGCATTTGATCAATGAATGGTAAAGGAAAATGGTCCTTACGTGTGACAGAATTCAACTTCCTATAATCAATACAGACACGCCATCCTGTAGTTACTCTAGTAGGTATTAATTCATTATCAGCATTAGTAACTACTGTGACTCCTGACTTTTTGGGGACAACTTGTACAGGACTGACCTATGAACTATCAGAAATAGGATAAATGATACCTGCGTCTAATAGTTTAAGGACTTCACTTCTAACAACTTCTTTCATGTTAGGGTTCAACCGACGTTGCATTTCTCTAGTAGATTTAGCATTTTCATCAAGATGGATATAATGCATGCAATCTACTGGATTTATTCCTTTTATGTCAGCTATGGTCCATCCTAATGCTTCTTTGTACTCCCTTAAAACTTCCAACAACTTACCTTTTTGTTTTTCATTTAAAAAAGATGAAATGATTACTGGCAGTGTGCTTTCTTCTCTTAAGAATGCGTATTCCAAAGTGTTGGGTAATGGTTTTAGTTCGAGTTTTGGTGGTGATTCTGATGATGGGCGAAGACTTTCTCCTGATGGTGTCAGTTGCTCAATTCTCGACTTCCATTTATGAGTGTCCATGGGTGGTGCTGAATCAAGTAAGGCATTGACCTCATCAATATATCTGTCAACATCAAAATCCAAACCAAAATGAGTTAAGCATGTATGTAAAGGGTCATCACTAAGGTTGGAAGGAAAAGTATAATCAACTAATTCTTCTATTAGATCTACATCAACAATTCCATCATCTGCATTGTGAGGTTGTTTGGCAATGTTAAAGATGTTCAGCTCCACGGTCATATTGCCAAAGGACAACTGCATATTTCCAGTCCTACATTGAATGTGAGCATCGGCAGTTGCCAAGAAAGGTCGGCCTAGGATAATGGGGATGTGCTTCTTCGAATCCTGCACTGGCTGAGTGTCAATCACAATGAAATCAACAGGAAACTTATCTACCTGGACGAGCACATCCTCCACAATACCACGAGGTATTTTCAAAGACCGATCTGCAAGCTGTAACACTACTGGGGTTGAGTGTAATTCTCCCAATCTAAGTTTCACAAATACTGAGTAAGGCAACAGATTTACACTAGCTCCTAAATCCAACAAAGCATTCTCAATCGTGTGGTTCCCTATACTACATGAGATAGTAGGGGAGCCTGGGTCTTTGTATTTTAGAGGAATTTTATGTTGGAGTATAGAGCTAATGTTTTCTATTAAAAAGGCCTTCTTTTGAACATGAATGTTTCTCTTTTTAGTACAAAGGTCTTTAAGAAACTTGGCATAAGAGGGCACTTGTTTTATAGCATCAAGCAAAGGAATGTTAATGCTTACCTGTTTTAAGATTTCAAAAATCTCACCTATGGAATTTCCTTTCTTTGCTTTAGCTAACCTTTGAGGGAATGGAGCTTTGGGGACATATTCCCGTATGCTGCTTTCTTCTTTCTCCTTCGATGAAGAGTCTTCAGCATCTACAGGTGCATCTTGAGTGTTTTTGTCACTGGCATTTCCACTTTGTTGTCGACTTCTTTTCCTTTTCGCAAGGTCATGACAGCTTTGATTTCTTCATGGTGCTGAGGTGAACTGGTACTTACTTCATGCATTCCTTTGGGATTAGGCACTGGCTGGCTTGGGAATTTGCCCTTCTCGACGGTCATTGCCAAGTTTTGAACTGATAAGGCAAGTTGACCTACCATTTTTTCGAGATTCGAGATTGATTGGGCTTGTGAGTTGAATCCAGCTCTCATCTAGTTCCGCAACTCGTCAATGGTACGATTTTGTTGTTCTATTGCGGAGTGAGTCCAATTTTTGAGACCTTTAATTGCCTCTTCCCATGGTTTGGGTTGTGAGTAGTTCTGGTTCTGATTATATGGTCTAAATGGTGGCTGAGAGGCTTGAGGAGCAGGAGGAATTGGTTGCATTGGACCTACAGTTGTTGTGTTGTTTTGTTGGAATCCTTGAGACCATGACAAATTTGGATGGTCTCTCCATCCAGGGTTATATGTGCCAGAGTAAGGGTTGTAATTCGATTGTTTTCCCATCACATTTATGGCATTGGCTTGGTCTGGGTATAAATCTTGGTCAAATTGGTTGGAGGCATGTGGCTCAATTGTTTTTGCAATCATTAATGATGCTATTTCGCGAGAAAGCCCTTCAACCATTTCTTTGACTTCCTTGATTTCTGATCTTGACTCGCCCATGTGAACCTCATTTACTCCTTTGACTTTTCTAACATTCCTGAATGATCGGCTTCGCTGTTGAGAATTATCCGCTTGGCGTTGGAAGAAATCCCAAATCTCTGATGCACTTTTCGACATTAGCTCTCCTCCACTTGTTGCCATTAGCCATTCTTGCACATGTGGCAATAATCCCTCCAAAAAGTATTGGCATTGGTGCCACTTTTCGTACCCATGATATGGATACTTCAAGAGTAGCCCATTGAATCGCTCCCATGCTTCAAAGAATTGCTCGTCTTCTCTCTGGGTAAACTCTGAGATTTCCCTGCGAATAGCATTGGTTTTATGCACTGGGAAGTATTTATTTAAAAATTTAGTAACCATTTGTTCCCATGATGTAATGCTATTAGCAGGCATTGTGTTAAACCATGAACGAGCTCTATCTTTTAAAGAAAATGGAAACAGTCTAAGTTTAACATCATCATCTGAAAAATTTTCATATTTAAATGTTTGACAAACAGCATGAAAATCATTCAAATGGTTATATGGGTCTTCATTTTCTAGGCCATAGAATGTTGGGAGACAATTTAGCACACTAGGTTTTAATTCAAAACTCCTAGCAGCTATATTCGGGTATCTTATGCATGATGTGCTCAAATTAGGTAAGGGACTGAAGTAGTCCTTAAATGGCCTCTCCTGTGGTGCTGGTGGTTGTTCTTGCAAATCCATTTCAATTTTATTTTTAATTGCAATGTGTTTGTGTGTACGAAGTGTTTTTTCTAGTTCAAGGTCTATAGGCTCAAGATTAGGTGATTGTGACCTTCGACCATGCATGCAAAGAACACACAAAAAAAAAAAAAATGAAAACAAAATAAAATAACTAAATAAAATAAGAATAAAACTAATAAAAATAAAGAGAAAGGAGAAATTAAGTTACTAACCTTATCACGTTGTTACACACCCAATTGCTATTATTGTACAAAAAGAAAGAAAAGGAATACGTGAAGTAAAATAAAATAAATTAAATGAAATTAAAATAAATTAATAGGCGGTGGAACCAGCCAAACTAACAAGATTAAAAAAAAAAATTACAAAGCAAAATAAAATGAAAATTACATAAATTTAAGAAAAGAAATATTTACCTTAAAATGTGAATTCACTTTCTTTTTTTTTTTTTTAATTAATTAATTAAATAAGGAAAATAAAATTACAAGAAAATTATTTACACAATAAAGAAAATAAACTCTACAAATTAAAATGACTTACCTCCCCGGCAACGGCGCCAAAAACTTGTTGTGCAAATTTTAATGAACTCGCAAGCGCACGAATCTATTGTAGTATAAATCAATGGTGACGAGTGTCGATCCCACGAGGAGGTGGATTTTAATTGTGTGTAGGGTTAATTTTCTAATTGGGTAACTTGGATTTGTTGTGGAGATGATTTGAAGTATTATAAAATTTAAATTAAAATGGCGGAATTAAATTGAAGATTAAACTATGTGGATAAAGTGCTTGGGTATCTAGATCTGCATCAACATGCACCATGGGCTTAATATTCCTTATTATTGCCAATTAAATCATGAGGGGGGGTTTCCACTCCTCATGAGCCACACTCTAATAAATATGGTATCAATCACTTATCATGCCAGACAATAATAATCTTGCACTAGGGAGACGGTAGCACCGGTACAAAATCTAGCCAAGATTATTACTATCTGTCGACGAAAAGTCAAAACAGCCACATAAATTAGAGGGGCGAAGAAAGTAAATTTACCAAATTAGCCCATGAAACATGTTGAGACTTCACCTTCAACCCAAGCTTGAAAGAAAATTAGCTACTCATTATTTGAACTAGGGGTAAAATGGGTATTATACTAAAATACGTAGAAATACAAGAAGGAGAGAGAATTTTACAAAACTAAGCTCAAAAATGGATTCAGGGGTGTCAAATTAGGGTGGGGGGAGCCCTCCTTTTATAGATACAATGAGTAAATCATGGCCATTGGATGAAATCAATTCGGACGCTCAGGATTGCGCCACGTGGCAAGCTCTGATTGCTTTGAACACATCATCAGCGACTGTGATTCAGTGTGTCGCATGTAACTTAAGATAATTTTCGCATCCAATGACTTGCTGCCACGTCATCGGTCAACGGTAAAGTCAACCAATCTTGATCAAGTGCATTGCTTCTATCGTAAGCTCATTTTTTCGGTCCAATGACACACTGCCACGTCATCGGTCAGCGCCACATAAGCAGTCAATGCCACATCATTCGTCCAATCAAATGCTGCCATGTCACCGGTCAATGACACGTCATCGGTCAATGCCACTTCATCGTACGTATGTGTGAATAGTGCCGTACATGAACAGTGATGCATATGTGAACAGTACCGTATACGTGAACAGTACCGTATACATGAACAGTGACGTTTTTCTTTTTATGCTCCTCCTAAGGTTTTCGACTGCCCTGAGTTCAAAAATGTTGTTCGTTTTGCTGTTCGATGTCTCGTTAATTGTGAAATGACCAGAATTTCCCTGAAATGCATAAAATACTTAAATTATAATAACATACAAACAATTAAAGTGCAAGAGACTTAAATACATAAAAGTAGGGATGTTAGTGAGACTTAAAGTGTAACATGATGATTTTATCCTATGTAAATATATACTTTCTAGCACTCAACAGCCGCTGGATTGAGCTCCTAAAATCGAGAATGCTCCATGGCCGATCGACGATAAAACGACCTCCTTGATGGCTGTGGTTAGTCGAAAATGGTAGAGGGAGACATAGGGAACAAAACCCAACTAACATCGTGGCCAAAATTCGGCAGAAACGATAGCAACTCATGGCGGCAAACCCGTGGGTTCGCAGCCTCATTTGACGGTGTTTCCGGCCTCTTTTGGCGACGATGACCACGGGGATACGTTGGCCGCCTCACAAGCTTTGATTTGGAACTGAATTTCTGTTGCTTTCCGACAACAATGATGGTATGGGGATGACCGACGGCCCAAGAGCTTCGATTTGTTACCTTGCTCTACTGATGAGGTGGCCGAAGAATCAAACGACAACTGGGTCGGGACGCAGGTCAAACCGGTCAAATCCAATTCAATCTCTCTCTTGTGTCACCTCTTTCTCTTTCTTTCTCTCTCTCTCATTTTCTTTATATATGGCTGAGGAAAATAAAGGGGTGGGGTGTTACAAAAGTCAATCCCAAGTCCATCAAATGTCAAAAGCCTAAAAACACATGACAAGTGTCCAAAGAGAACTTGTCATGAACAAGTATTGACACGTGTGAATAAGTGTCTCCATGTATGGGCTTCGACTGACACTTGTCATAAGAAAAATACCACATAACCCTTCCAATTGACTCAAGATGCTATTTAAAGGCTAAGAACCCCCATTTGAAGGTAAGAGAAAAAAGAGGTACAAAACTGTGCCCATCTCACTCTAGATTTTCTCAATCTAGAAATTCAGCAAAAAAAAAATAACTTGAGAACCAGAGGGTTATTGCCGGCACGCCGGCCCCCTTTGATAATTGTTTCTTTTTGCATAATAATTACCCATAAGGAGACACGTGATTTGAGACACTCATCCCAAGGAGAAAATAGACTACAAAGCTTGATTTAGAAGAAAGTTTGAAAGACAAATCGCTCACTGTACATTGAGCAAAAATTTGCATACATGAATAGATCTGAATTAATCTGATTTCTAAAATGAGCTAATGTCTGAATACAAATAACATGTTTGTTTTTTGTTTGAAACTCTAATATTACGTTTTAAGCTGTCTTTTTTCAACTTAAAAATTCTGAAAATCAATACTTTATGTTTGTGTCCATAAAAATTTTAAATATTTAATAAATAATAAACATCTCAACGAACATAAATAAGATAGTATTTTATCATAACATAAGTCATGTTAAAGTGAATACTATCCTTGAATGATCTAAATTAGAACATGTTAATCAATTTTATTGTAGCTTATGATGTATAATATGAAAAAAATTCGTAAAAAATTATAAAGATAAATATTACTAATTTGAAAAAAATAAAGGTATAAAAATAATAATAATATACTTGTTGGCACCAAATTTCTAACCGAGGATGAGATTGGTGTGAATGGAATTTCTGCCCTCGAGAGCGGTTCCTTTCATCTTGCAAAACAACTGATCGTAAAGGGCATCGGAGTTGCTTCCTGCAAAAATCCTCTAATGCTTAAGTTAGGGATCAAGGGCCACTGAAAGTAACAACTCAAGAATTAAAGAGAGTGAGAGAGAATTCCTTCATCCTAATTTTGTTGATTGAGAACTTAGATACCTTACTTTTTTACCGAATTGAAGTTATATGGAAGGACCTGTTTGAATCCTTATCGTATTCAGGGTGTTTTCAACGAATGACACTTAAGCAGATGATTCTTGGTTCTAATCAGACATTGATGTCACAATTATAGTCGTACTAGGATTTATTACCTGACCTAAGCGATCGATAAAATAGGATACAACAGTCAGCGCCCTGGTTTGCCTGTGCTATGCTTGACGTAAAAGGACAAGCAAACCAAAATATTATTATCATAAAGTAACTAGAAAGAAAGAGATGAAATAAGAAATATCTAGAAAGGGTTTTATATCGTGAGAATGTTAAAGAGAGAAAAAAGTCAAAAGGTTGTGGGCTTTGGAATATGCGTTCATTAATACGAAATGACCTGGTCACGTCTCATCAATCCGATGTTTTATACTAATCAGCTACGTGAAAAAAACTTAGATATCCTAGTGGCAATCGGATGGCTAGGAAAAATGGGGGAAATGACTGGACAATGCTTGTTGAATTTGAAATTCAACTACCTGTAGTGAGTCACCAGGCCTAAATATTACCCAACTTTCTTATTTTTGAAATTTCATTCCATTTCAATTTGAAATCACAAGAGATAAAAGAAAAAAATGAACGAACTAGAAGGGATAAAAGAAACAAAAAAAAACTCATTAGACACAGAATTAGTTCGCAAGGAGACTAACCAGTACGTTTCCTCTCACTTCTAATACGCATACCATTTATTTCTTTTTAAAATTTATGGTAGAAGTATGAATTAGAAACTAATAGTGTGTTGATTTGGATATCTTCTGGGAAACTTGACCAGTTCTTACTTATATAAATGGCCGTTGATAGAGATTTTACAGATGATGACTCTCAAGATTTATCAAGAGAGTCGTTGGGTCAGGCTTTTAAAAATGATGATGATTATAGGGCGTCTAGCAAGGAAAGTGTAGAAAGTAGAGCTGAAATAGATTTTGAGAGAACCGAAAACGATCCCATGTTTCAACAGATTGACTCATTTAGGCTCAATATAAATGCTATATGGAATAACATTGATGAGGATAAGGAACTTAATGATGAGAGTAAGAGGAAGAAAAGTAGAAAGAAGCGTGCGAAACCATATCATCCTCCTCCTGTTAGGACCGAACCCATAAAATATGACATGGATAAGATAGTGTCAGTTTTTGGGGAAGATGATCTTGAGACCTTGAGGGAGAAGTATAACATCCCAAGTGAAATAGGCATGAGCTTACCTAAAGAGGGGGAGAGGTCGAGTAACCTTTCTGAGGGCATGGTGGCAATGTACACAAAATTTTTCAACTGTGGGATGAGATTGCCTTTGCAGTCTTACATTATAAAGATGCTGAGCTTATTAGATCTAGCCTCTTGTCAACTAGCTTTAAATGTGTAGAGGATATTATGTGGTATGTATGTGTTATGGGCCAGAGCTGGTCTACCAAAGCCTACTTTCTAAGAGTTAAAGAGGTGCTTTAAGATGAAAAGCAACTCAAAGAAACATGATGGTTGGTACTATTTGTCGGCATGGCCTAAGGTGAAGAAACTGATCTTAGATTTACCACCACAAATAAGGATTTCAAAGATTGGAGATTTTAGGTTTTATGGAGATTGGTGTCGATATTCAGAAGATCTGAAGTACGAGGTGCCATAGGTTTTTAGACAGCCAGGTCTGACTTTATGAAGGTCACTCCTCTTACTCTGAAACCATATTTCTAGTGGGTAACTTAATTTAATATGTGTTGGTGCAGCTTTGTGTGGAGATCAATCGAGGAAAACAGTCGAATTCGGATCTTATATCAGAAGAGCTTGGCAATATCATCGGTCATACACATACCTATTGAATTTAGCAAGCTTTCAGGCCTGTGGGCTAGTTCCCTTGTAGGAAGTTGGTCAAGAACAAATCAGACTAAAAAGAAAGAAAGGTATGAGCATTGGGGAAATGATTTACATTCATGTGTTAAATACGTATCTCAATGTTTTTATTTTAGGCAAGATCATTATGTTTGGATTTTTATGAGTATGGAAAATGTCGTCGGGTAGTTTGGTGAGAATGAAAAAACAAAAAATATAACAAGCAGGAGAAAGCTCCAGAGAAGAAAAACGGTCAATAGATTTACCGACCATAAGGTCAGTAAAACATAAATCTCCCTTAATTGCTTGCTCGAACGTGACATCAATAACTTCTCAGGCTTTATCTACTGCTAATGAAGCTGAAGAGATGGAAAAAAGTTAAAGATTTGAACACACCAGACATGTAGTTCACTATGCCAAAGCTTATGTGAATAAGGAAAAGGTAGAGGAACTCAACAAACTTCCGATTGCAGATGCCTGGGAGTTATTTTCATAATGACAACAAGAGGCTAGCCTAGCAAGGACAGCTTCCTACTCGGCCTCATTATTCATTATTGGGAAATCAAATAACACAGGGGAGGTAATTTTAGTATTTTCGGGTGAATAAAGCATAATCCTAGCACCTCACCCTTTACTATTGGCCGCTCTATCAATAAATAGCTTCCATAAAGAAAAAGGCTGTGAGACTTTTTGTGGCTGTTCAGAGGGTAGGGCTGCAGGATTTTCTTTTATGGTCATGACATCTGATAATGCGAACTTTGCTATAAAATCCACTATAACTTGTCCTTTTATTGACGGTCGTGGTTGATATTCAATGTCAAATTCACTGAGTTCGATCAAACACCTAAAGAGCCGACTTGATAGGTCAGGTTTATAAAGGATTTGTCTGAATGGTGAGTTGGTGAGCACCATGATCGTATATGACTAGAAGTAAGGTCGAAGTTTCCGTGCTGCCATTATCAAAGCTAGTGCAAGCTTTTCGGCTGAAGGGTAATGGGTTTCAGGGTCAGTAAATACTTTATTGACGTAATAGACTGGCTTTTGAGAGTTGTTCTCAATTTGGCTGACCATGAGGGCACTAATTGCATGCTCGGTTATAGCCAAATATAGAAACAAAGTTTCTTTAGGTGTGGAATTTACCAATACGTGGGATTTTCCCAAATATTGTTTTATTTGTTGCAGAACCTTCTTACAGTTATCGTCCCATCCAAAATTGCAACCTTTTTATTATAATATCAAAGAATGGATGACATTTATCTGTTGATTATGAGATGAATCGATTCAAAGCCACAATCTTCTCAGTGAGGCTTTGCACTTTTTGATTGTACGAGGAGATCAGAGGTCAAGTATGGCTCGAATTTTCGCAGGGTTAGCCTCAATACCTCTTTCACTTACCATAAAACAGAGGATTTTTCCTTAAGTCACTCCGAAAGTACACTTTTCGGGATTCAAACGCATTTGGAATTTCTGTAGGATGTCAAAGGTTCCTCAGAGATTATCGATGTGTTGCTTGGCTGTAAGGGACTTGGTGATCATATCATCTACATAAACTTCCATGTTTTTGCCAATCAAGGGTTTGAACATTCTTTGGTATGTTGCACCTACATTTTTTAGGCCAAAAGGCATAACCTTATAGCAATATAGTCCTTGGTTGGTGATAAAAGCTATGTGCTCTTGATCATACTCGTCCATTCGGAGCTGGTTATAACAAAAAATGCATCCATGAAACTCAATAGGACGTGACCTGTTGTTGCATCTACAAGTTGGTCAATTTTGGGCAGTGGATAACTATTTTTAGGACATGTTCGGTTCAAGTCAGTGAAATCGACGTACATCCGCCACTTGCCATTAGCTTTTTTTACTATAACCACATTTGTTATCCATTGTGGATAATCTACTTCTCGGATGAAGCCAGCTGCTAGTAGTTTATTGACTTCTTCTTAGATAACTTGATACCGAGCTTGGTTAAATGCTCGGCAACGTTGCACTATCGATCTGAAGTTCGGGTCTATGATTAATTTATGACATACCACTTTTGGATCAATTCTAGGTAGGTCCGTGTGATCCCATGCAAAGATGTTGATGTAGTCGGTCAACAACTTCGTCAGCTGTTTAACGAGATTGGTAGATAGTAAGGCCCCGATCTTGAGTTTCTTTGTCCGATCATTTATAAACGGGTAGATATATGCTACATCTTTAGCTGGTTTTGTATTTTTCAGGTTGTCGGCAAGTTGTAGATCATATGAGTCAATATCGAACTCCTGGTCGGGCAGATGTGTTCGTTTTAGTATAGGGATAGGAGAGATACAGTATTTTTGCTTTAAAGAGGTTAAGTAGCAGCTTTAGGTGATTTTCTAGTTTTCGATCATGACGCTTATACCCTCTTTGGGTGGGAACTTGAGCTTAAGATAATGGATTGACATGACTGCAAGAGACGCTTCTATAAAGGGTCGTCCTAATAAACTTTGATAAACCATAGGGGTGTCTACTACAACAAAATCCAACATCATAAGGATAGGAGACACCTTGAGGTGATGTTTGTCAAGCGAAGTTTCTTTATAGGTTGCTAGGCGCGCTCGAATTACTTTCGCCAGCGAAATATGTCTTCAGGTGGAAGGTTTGGGTCATTATCTATTTGGTACTAGTTGTCTCTGAAGATATTGGTGCCAATATCCTCAAGGGGATTCGAATTGATATCTCTATTCAAATCCTGAGGAGTTTGTTCTGAAGGAATTGTGGGAGCCATAGGACTTGCATTATCGAGGAAGTGAGCTTTTTGTGCTAGCTTAACCACTCCCCACAGACAGCGCCAACTATTGACACCAAATTTCCAGCCAAGGATAAGATCAGTGTAAATGGAATTTCCACCCTCGAGATCGGTTCCTTTTAATCCTGCAAAAGAACAAGTGGTAAGGGGCGCCGGAGTTGTTTCGTATGAAAATCCTCCGATGCTTAAGTCAGAGATCAAGAGCTACTGAAAGTAACAACTCAATAATTAAAGAGAATGAGAGAGAATTCCTTCATCCTAATTTTGTTGATTGAGAACTTAGACCTTACCTTTTTACCGAAGTGAATTTATATAGAAGGACCTATTTCAATCCTTATCGGATTCAGGGTTTCTTCAAAGGATGACACGTAAGCAGATGATTCATGGTTCTAATCGGACATTAATGTCACAATTGTAGTTGTACTAGGATTTATTACTCGACCTAAGTAATCAGTAAAATAGGGTACAACACTACTATTATGTTATCACAAGTTATGGAGATGATTAATAATGCTAATTAGTAACTTTTATTTAGATAATGATGAAAATAAGTTATGTAGATAGAGATATTTTAGAGAATATCTTTTAATAATGTCATTCAGACATTTGAGATTAAGCAAAAGATTAAAAAAACCATTGACTTAATAACTTAATGACTTAATTACTTAAACTTTCATTAAGTTGAAAAACAAACAAATTTTATAACTTAACTGATTGAAATTAAGTCAATTAAATCATTAAATTAAAAAAAAAACCCTATTATTCGAGGTTCATTCATTTAATGAAAAAAAACTACAAATTACCTTGTTTTGATTAAGTGAAGTACAATTATATAATATATTGCATGACACCAAAGTACGTAACACTACTAGAAAAATGACATTTACTGACATTTTGCAAAAAGTGTCAAAAATTGTGTACAAATGCACCATTTCATGCTTTTAACAAGTAGGTATCAGAGGTTATTGACACTAGTATGTCAGTAAATTAAACATCAACGATCACTGAAACCAAAGTATCCGAGATAAAAAAAATAATTAAAACTCGCTTTAGTTCCAACTTGAACCTGAGACTTCAAAACATTAAAATCTTAACATTTGAAGCACAGACCACAAAACCCTCTCGAATTAAGTTACAAATAATAATTTAAAGGTTTAAAAAACAAAAACATCATAACAAAAGCAAAATCTAACCTAAACTCATATCGCTATCACACCCAAACAAATTTATCCATCACTCTCTCTTTCGTTTCCCTCCCTCATTCTCTTTGGTTTTTCTTCTGTTCATTGTTGCCCTTTTACAAATTGAAAATCTTACAATCATCTCACATCGTTCAACATCTCTATCTGAACTGTCAGTAGCTGTCACCGGTGATATAGAGCTACGGCGACAGCGTTTGAATCATATTACCATTTGCTAATGATCTACAGGCGAGTGACATCGATCTTCATTACTATAGGCAACAGCGTTTAAATTGTATGACCTTTCTCATCTGTTTCATCCATTTTAATTTTGTTACTTTGGTTGTTTTGATGGCGTTGCTGATTTGAAGTGGGTGATTGAGTTTTTTGTTGGTTGAATTTGGATTTATTGTGCAATTTCAGATGTGGGCATTTGTGTGGCTATTGTAATTGCTCTTGTTGTTTGAAGAGGCTTTGATTGAGTTGCTTTATGTTATGAATGGATGATTAAATTTTATTTCCTAGGTTATTGTTCAGTGTTGACAAAACGTAAATAGCAGCCCATTTCTAATTTGAATATGATCTCTTATTCTGTTACTGCTTTTATTTTATGTGTTAAATAATAATAATAATTTTTTTTTTATAAAGAAGATGATTGTGACGAAAGTGGTGCTTAAATTTTGAGTGTCCTATCTTCCACCTCTTTGCCTTGTGGGTTTGTTTAAGCTTTAGTTCATTGGTGAAGTCAATAATCTTGTTTTTGTGGGGTAAAAGATATGAAGCCTCAACTGCCATAGCATGGGCATTCTAATTCTTTGGGCCTTGCCTTACTGCTAGTCCTTAGTCCACCCTTAAGACCAATAATTTCATTTAATATTTTTGACCAATTCTGTAAATCTATTCGAATACTCAATCTCAAATTTTTTTTGTGGCATCTTAATCATATATTGATAGATGCAACAAAAACATAAGAAGTGTAAAAAAAATAAAAAATGATTAATTAGAATAGTTGTAACTTGTAAGGTGGGGTGACAGTGAACTATGCTTCTAGCCGATGTTAGAAATGATATCATTTGGGTATTAAGTGGAATCTTGAGTTGAAGCTTCAATAATTTGTTTTGAGAATGTCAAAAAAGGTGATAAATTTAAGGGTTGATGACATGTTTTTTGAGTAATATACCAATTCAAATATTAAGTCCTTAATGCTTCTGTAATGTTATTGCTTTTACCATAATCTTTTAATTATGTGGCTGTAAATTAACAATGCACCCTAATCCTATAAAGAAGAATTTGCTGAATGATGGAGTTTACTTGAAGCAATGAACCAATGCCATTTCTGCAGCTTTATATTATTTCACTGTGCTTCTGTTACATGTCAACTAAATTTACTGTGGTTAAGTGCGACTTGACTTCTCAAAATATATGATTAAAAATCTAAAATTTCAACTTTGTTAGGTAACTTTTAGGGCTCACGTTACCGTTTGCCAAAGTAAGAAAAAAAAAGGGGAAACTATTTAAATAATATTTACTACCTTGCATGGCTCAGCTTTAATTTTTAAGTGTTTTAACGAACGCAAGAGGTTCAAATTTTCTTTCATTTTAGTTACTTTCAAACTGTTCAATGAATATGTAGAATCATTGATAGTTTTAGGACTACAAAGTGTCTACCTTTTTAATGTTCTTTTCTTTTGTTGCATTGGATCTTTTTGTTCTCTATCAGTTACAGCATTCTCTTTTACTTGTTTATCTTGGGCTGAGAG
The DNA here is from genome assembly GCA_030449835.1 of Clausena lansium. NCBI lineage: Eukaryota > Viridiplantae > Streptophyta > Magnoliopsida > Sapindales > Rutaceae > Clausena > Clausena lansium. The sequence goes on from JASUUF010000038.1 coordinate 897,190, forward strand.
CTTTTCGAAGTTAGCAATATGTACAACAGATTTGTGAAGAAATAAAGTCTAGTAGATATTTAGCTGTCTTGAAAATTTGATTATTTCTGTATGTGCTTTAGCAATAGACATTAAATGTTGCCGAAGCCCAAAGGTATAGTCTAAAGCTGAGTGGGTGCTGAGTTGGTGCTTTACAACGTAGTCGGGCCATAAATTTACTAGACTATTACATTTTGGTACTATGTTAAGGCTGTGATATGTTTGTGGTCCACTAATTATTAGTGTTACTATTAATGTTTACAACTTAATATGTGTACAAGAAAAATTATTGTGCTTTACTGTAATTCATTAATTTATAGTGGTGTAAATAATTTTTCAGAATTATGAATTTATTACTGAAGCTATAATCATAATAACATTAAATAGTTGAAATTAATCATGCAAATTTGAAAGTAATCATGCAATTGATTTAAACTCAAAACTGACAATATATAATATATGAACAGGTAAAAATATTTGAAATGGACAGATTTTGGATAACTTTAAAAAGAGTATCTATAGAGTATATTCTGAATTTATAGATTTTGACATTTTGAATGCTGAAAACCGAATGTCAATTAGATGTCCTTGCCTCTCTTGTTGTAGTATGGAGTTTCATACTCCTCAACAGGTGAAAGATCATTTAATTGAAAAAGGTTTTCTCACAACATATAAAGTTTGGACTTGGCATGGTGAGACTGATCCTATTTCTACATCTACAAAGTGCCAAGACCATCCACATAGTAAAAGATTTAGATGTCATGATTATAGTGATATATGTGACATGGCCGAAGATGCTTACGAGCACTGTGATAGAGATCCTAGTTCTTTTAAGGATGTGCTTGAAGATGCTGAAAAGCCATTGTATCTGGGTGCAAAACATTCAAAGCTATTTGGTTTACTGAGGCTTTATAATGTGAAAGGAAACTATGGGTGGTCTGATACAGGGTTTTCTGTTTTGTTAGAAATCCTTGCTGATATTTTGCCAAATAATAATGAGCTACCTAAGTCAATGTATGAGGCCAAGAAAACAATGAAAGTGCTAGGCTTAGAGTATAAAAAAATTCATGCATGTCCAAATGATTGCATTTTGTATAGGAATGAATTTGTTGATCTCATTGAATGTCCAAATTGTAGAGCATCTAAGTGGCAAAGAAAAAAAGATAGATAAAAAAATTTTAGGAAAGGGGTTCCTAAAAAGATAAAAAAATTTTAGGAAAGGGGTTCCTAAAAAGGTGTTATGGTATTTCCCTCTTATTCCTAGACTTAAGAGATTCTTTCAATCACCACAAACAGCTCAAAACTTAACATGGCATGCTAATAAAAGAATTAGAGATGGCAAGCTTTGCCATCCACCCGACTCACCAGCCTGGAAACTAATTGACAATAAGTGGCCAAAATTTACACAAGAACTTAGAAATCTCCGTTTAGCTCTCTCAACCGATGAGGTTAACCCACATAGTACACTTAGCACTACTTATAGTTGTTGGCTCGTTACAATGATAACATATAATCTTCCTCCATGGTTGTGTATGAAGAGAAAGTTTTTGATGTTGTCTCTTTTGATATCCGGCCCTAAACAACCTGGAAATGATCTAGATGTATACCTAGCACCTTTGATTGAAGACTTGAAAACTCTATAGGATGTAAGGGTTGATGTTTATGATGCATATAGAAAAGAAACCTTCAATTTACGGGCTGTGTTGATGTGGACAATTAATGACTTTCCCGTATACGGAAACCTCTTCGGGTGTACTGTGAAGGGCTATTATGCTTGCCCAATTTGTGGGATAGACACTTATGCATGTTGGCTACTCCACGATCAAAAAATGTCATATATGGGCCATCGTCGATTTCTACCACTTGCTCACCCATTTCGGAAACTCAAAAAGGTTTTCAATGGGATGCAAGAGTGGAATGACCTTCCTAAAACTTTATCTGGTGAGGAAATCTTTAATATGGTGGAAGATATTGACACTAAGTTTGGGAAAAAGAAGGGTAGAAAGCTGAAACATGCTGATGGTTGTGGTGGTGATGATGGTGAGAAGAACATAATTGAAAAATTGTACAAAAAAAGGTCAATCTTTTTTTACTTAGAATATTGGAAGCATTTATTAGTTCGCCATCAACTAGATGTGATGTACATTGAAAAAAATGTGTGTGAGAACATATATGGCACACTACTTCATCAACCGGGCAAGTTAAAGGATGGGATTAATTCTAGTAAAGATCTTGAGCATCTTAAGATAAGGGAAAAACTAGTTCCTAATGAAACAAACCAAAAAAAAAAGTCCTACCTCCAGCTCCATACACTTTGAGTAAAAAAGAAAAAAAATAGTTTTGTGAAACCTTGCAAAGTGTGAAAGTTCCTAATGGCTATTCTTCTAATGTCCAAAAACTTGTGTCAATAGATGATTGTCGGCTTCAAGGCCTTAAGTCCCATGACTGTCATACTTTGATGCAACAACTGCTCCTATTAGCCATTCAAAATTGTTTGCCTATAAAAGTCAGAAGGGCTATAATTAGGATGTGCTTCTTTTTTAATTCATTGTGCTCTAAAGTAATAGCCCCTAATGCTCTTGACCAATTGCAAGAGGAACTTGTAATCACTTTATGCCTATTACAACAGTACTTCCCACTTAGCTTCTTTGACATAATAATCCATTTAACAGTCCATCTAGTTGAACAAGTTAGGTTATGTGGGCCAGTTTATCTTCAATGGATGTATCCTTTTGACAGAGAGATGAAAACTCTTAAGGATTACGTTCGTAATCGCTACTGCCCTGAGGGTTGTATTGTTGAAAGTTATATTGCAGAAGGAGCACTTCAATTTTGTGCTGATACCTCTCAGATTGTGATGTTATTGGACTACCTATTGGTTGTCTAAATGATTTCTCAATCGAAGGCCTTTGGGAGGTGCAGTAGTTAAGGTGGTTAATGATTCTTTGTTGGCTCAAGAACATCGGTACGTTCTAATGAACACACCTGAAATCCAATCATATATCGAGTAAGTTAATTGTTAATTTTTTTCCAATAAATATTAATATTTTATTAGAACATTACTGTTGTACGTTTGAAGTCATAATATGGTCTCACTGTAGGGAGCATATGCATTATTTGGCATCAAGGAACCCCTATAAGGCAAAAAGAAATGTATGGCTACAAAATAAACACACTCGTACATTTTCTGGTTGGTTACAAAAAAAGGTTAGAATTATTGCTTAACTAAATACAATATAGAATACAAACTTTGCCATCAACAAGATTTTGTAAACAATGTAACTAATTACTAAACATTTTAATTTAAATTATAGGTAGCACATGATAGAGCAAATAATGTGACAGTTGAGGAAATAGTGTGGACATTGGCAAACAAACCGCGCTTAACTGTGGTGACATACCCTGGCTACCAAATCAATGGCTTCACTTTTACAACGAGGGACCGGGACAATAATCCTGTAACCCAAAATAGTGGTGTTAGGGTTGTCACTAACACTCTACAAATTTCAAGCTCAAAAGATAAAAGTCCTCATTCTGGAGACATGACTTTCTATGGAGTCATTGATGAGATTTGGCCGCTTGATTATCTGATGGGTAAAAAAATACTTTTCAAGTGTAATTAGGTAGATGATAAAAGGGTTAATGTTGACAATTTAGGTTTCACTGTAGTTGATTTAAATCGGATCGGCTATAAATTCGATTGCTTTATTCTAGCTTGTCATGCAAAACAAGTGTTTTATGTAATAGACCAACTAGATCATAGTAAATCAATAGTGTGTTCAGTGACTGAAAAAGCTTATAAGTTAAATGGGGAAAGATGTGATGACTTGGATGTATTTTCACCATTATCCAACAAACTTCCAGTATGTGAGTTAGATGAGAAGGATGACGAAGGAATTTATGACAGAAATGATTGTGATGCTATTCCAGTAGATATTGAGTTAGAAATTCAGTAAATGCATTCTTGTATCTAGTTTCCAGCACCATCTTTTTGCTTTTCCAGTAAGTGGTTTATTTATTTTATTATATTCCATAACTATTGTATTAACTTCTTAATTTAGCTGATGTACTTATTTATTTGAATCATTTTCAGGATTGTAGGAGACATGGCTGAAATTGATGAGTTAACTCTTCCAGAGCTTGAGGGAAGACCAAGAAAAAGAAAACAAAAAAAAAAAAAGAAAGGCCTGCAGAAAGAGGAGTTTAATAGTGAATCTGTTGTTGACTACAATTCTTACGGTGTTCCTGTTGGAAAGGGGAGAAATGATCTTAGGAGTTACATTGGCGTCATCGTACATGAAACAGTGTCCATATTACTTGATGACTGGAGGCGTGTGCCACTGGAAATGAAGGAAACTCTGTGGCTTCATTTTCAGGTTGTATTTAATTGTTTATTTGTATATTTAGATGTTGTATATAACTTCCAAATTTTGGTATAACTTGATGCTAATCTATGTCATTGTTTTACAGAAAAAGTTCAAGTTGAGCTTGAAATGAAAAACCCAAGTGTTAAAGTGGATGGGGGTTGCATCAAGAAACTTTAGGTGTGAGTTGGCAAATGAATTCATTCTACCTTACAGAAATGATCTCAAGTCACTGAGGCTTCCTCCTATTGAATATCCGAGCATTAAAAAGGAAGATTGGAAACTTTTCGTTGAAAAACTTTTGTCAGAGGAATTTCAGGTGTGTTGTTTGTTAATAGTACTTGATTTATTTGTTGCTAGTTACTAATATTTAGTTGTAATCCTTTTGATTTTTTTAATCATTCTATTTTTGTAGGAAAAAAGTAAGAAAGCAAAAGATAAAAGAGCAAAGAATATGTACAACCATCGGTTGGGTAGCACTGGATATGGTGGCATGTTGTATAGGAAAGTATGTATAATAAGTTATTTAATATATTCTATATTTGTATTTTAATCCAACTAATGCATCAAAAATATAGTAGAATCAATCTTACTTGTTTTCTGTCAACCTGTAACAGAAAAAGGAGAGTGGAGTTTCCAAGCGAGAGATTGATCGAAGTGAAGCGTGGTTAATGGCACGGGCTGACCGAGATGGTAAATATGCTTCTGAAGTGACACCAATTGCTGAAAAAATAGTACGTCACTTGTATACTTATCATAATCGTATCACAGCAAATCTACAACAAAAAAGTTGCAAGAATGAACGACCTAAAAACATTTTGAACTTCATAATCATCTAAGTGAATTCAAGTCAGATTTATGGTATATTCAATATGAAATAGTTGGTTGCTTTTCCTATGGTTATTAACTTGTAGAACTGGAATGTTTCCTTTTTTTTTTTTGGTAGAATGAGTTGAAGAGTCAAGTTGAACAAGGAACATTCCAGTCCCATGGGTCAAATGACATTCTAAGTGAAGCCCTACAGAAGCAGCCAAATGGAAACAGGGTACAAGGAGTGGGGCAATTCATCACCCCATCCATGTACTTTCAAGTCCCTGATGCTACTGAGTTGGCAAGAGAAAGAAAGATGTATCAAGAGAGTTTTCAATTTATGTCTACTCAGTTGGGACGCATGAATGCAAGGTTGAATGCCTACAGCAACACTGAAGTGGGTAGTTCTAATTTTCCTAAGTCCAAACCTTTCATTGGTGTTTAGATTGAGATTGATTAGCAATCCCCTGAAACTCTTGGAAAAAGAAAGGTTAGTAAAAGGAATATTACATGTCATGATTCTATTTCTTTTTGTACATGCTTGTATTACTGTTAATGCTATACATGTATGTTTTAAATATTTCATAGGCTGATTTCTCATTGGTTAAGTCAACTCCAAAATCAATAAAGAGTAAATTGAAGGATGCTCCTGTTAGAATTTCTGAACCAGCTCTTCAACAAACTCCAAAGAAAGTCGAGGTTGAAGTTACTTCAAAGCATACGCCAAGGAGATCTCCCAGATTAACTCCTAAAGTGTTAGATGTGCAGTTCTTGGGGAAAGATGAGAGAGTTCCTAAAAAAGAACCTCCGGTCATCAAACCAACAGTAAAAATCCTAAGGCAAGGTGTGAAAGGTGTGAAGAATACACGGGCAGCTGCACAAGCAAGAAAGAATAACAGGAGTGAATACATGAACATGTTTACCATGTTCATTGAGAATTTATTGCCTGACATGATCATGATTGGGCATGATATAGCAAATTTTGGTGAAATTTAGGAGACATTCTTGGATAAAAACAATTGTCACGAAATGATCGAGTTTAAGGAGGTCTCCAACTGCATTATTAACTTATGGATTAAGTACGTAGTTTATGTTTTATTAAATTTCAAGCTATTATTCAATTTCTTTTATTTAAAATTACTTTATTATATATGTTTCTTTTCTCTTAGATACTTGTATGAGATAAAGTTTCTTTTCTCTTAGATACTTGTATGAGGAGATGGAGAACAGTGAAAGTGCCAACCCAGTTCAGTTTGGACATTTTGAGATGTTACTTCCAAAGGCCTACTTCAAAGACAAGTGTCAATACATTGCAAAACTTTTAGGCTTGGCAGAGTTGGGATAGGTCATCGTATTCCTATACAACCCTGGGTATAATCTTTTTCATTTGCTAACCATATTCTTTATTTAGTAAATTAATTTTGTAAACAATTTTTACTTGTAATTCATGTTTTCAAGCAATTTTATTTTATTTTTTGGTTTAGCGGCCATTGGGTGTTATATGCAATTGATATGGTGAGATGTACAGCCTATTATCTTGATCCTTTGGATGGTAATCATGATGAAGAGATGATGCAGATTGTGAATCAGTTAAGTGTTATTTTATCTTTGATCATGCTATTTAATTTTTTTTCAGTGTTAATTATTTTTTAACAATTGCTATGTCTTCATTATAGTGGGATTAGAATACACCAATCTTTAGACTCTATTGCAAAGGCTAATGTTCAATGGGTCTCTATCAAGGTAAAAATATGACAAACCTAAATAATCAGTGCTTGTTTTAGAAAAAATAAAAAAGAAAATTTATATTAGTTTCATTTTGTAGTGTCCGAGGCAGCCCAGCAGTTTTGAATGTGGCTACTACGTGATGAAATACATTGAAGATATTGTAGCAAATGTCAACATTCTAAAAAATAATGTAAGTATCAAAAACAATTTTACAGTTTTTCATTATAATGATTTTACAGTACTTCAAAAAATAATTCCATAGCAGTTTCAACCTTGAACCTTAGGCCATATGTGTGCTTCTTGATTGTTATATTTTTACCATATTTTACAGTACTTCACACCATTTTTGGTATTCAATTATCTCTTGTACTATGGTTGCTTGGAAAGACAGTTGGTCTATCTTGAGGAGTATTTTTATTTTTCTTTTTGTTGTGCCAAATTCATCATTCATGTTGTTTATATGAAGAAGTGAGGGCAAGGTGGGGATGTAGATTACAGTTTCAAGCCCATTCAATTTTCCATTCTTTTTCCATTGTATGTTTTATCTTAGTTTCTCTTTTTAAGTCATCCTTTTTTTTTTGTGCATGCCCACCTGGTTGTTGTATTTTTGTTATTATCATTGTTATTTGTGTTGTTATTGTTGAGGGTGAAATTGTTGTTGCTTCAACTATTCTACAGCTGTTATTACTAATAGCTACTAGTGGATTGGCAGCAGTAGTTCGTACAAACAAATAAATGAAACTCCAGATCTTTACTTTGAATGGCAAGAATTTACTATTAGCCTTCTGTTTTCACGTTTTTCAATTTTTAGTCGTCATTGAATATGGAAAAGATTGATTTATGGTTCTGATATCACTTAAAAAGTGCAAAGCAGCTTTAATTTTGAGACTATAGGCAAGACCCTTCACATGAAAGGGTATGAAAAATAATCAAAAGTACTTTATTGTGACTACCTGAAATCTTTTTGGGAAAAACCCAAACTTGGACTACAAAGAGAAAATGTACTCAAACAAGTACTCATGGCAAAGACTCTTAAACTCTTCTATGCTTATGTTATGTATTTTATAATGCTTATGTTATGCGATTTTGAAATTGAAGTTCAAGGAGATTGATGAATACACCATGACGGACCTGTCCAGACTTCGTGATCAATGGGCTACATACGTTGCCAAATTAATAACAGCCTACAATCGTGAGGTAATATTTCAGTAATTTATGCATATTTTTTCTTTCAAATATACAAGATTAAGTTTTGTGGTGTACTAATTAATTTTATTTTCCTTTCAGATATACAAGATTAATTTTTGTGGTGTACTAATTGATTTTCCTTTCAAATATACAAGATTAATTTTTTGTGGTGCACTAATTGATTTTATGTACTTGTAGGTCGACAAAAAAATGAAGGCACATGTGGATGATCAGTGACATGATAGAGATTCTCGTTGGTTAACGTTTGTTCAAACTTTATTTAATTTTTTCTTGTTTACAACTTGTTCCAAAAAATTATTTGGTACTGATGTTTTTCTTGTTCAAACAATGTAGTTGAATTATATTACTTTAAGTAATATATTTGATATGTTTATTGTGTGAATGTGTTGTGAGATTTGGTATATTTAATATATATTTTAAGCTTTCTTTTAATTGTATAACAAACAGGAAAAAGATAATTAAAACAAAAATATATTACTAATCAAAAGCAACATAACATCACTGACACTAATTATATAAAAATGATGCTACTGAGTCAGTGTGTTTCTGAAACTGTAGTAACTTAAATCACTGACATGTAAATAGTATCATTAAATACTAACACCATGGTGTCATTATTTTGGTGATACTATAGTGACGCGAATTAGTGACATTTAAAAAGTATCAACATATACTAACAGCACCGTGTCACTATTATGGTAATACTATAGCGACATGAATTACTGGCACCAAATTTTAGTGTCAGTATGTTTTGGTTGGAGCATTACTGACACAATTAACAAGTGTTAGTAAAAGTAATTACTGACACTAAATTGGTGTCAGTAAAACTCTTTTTTCTAGTAGTGTAATTATATATAGGTTAATTTAGAATTAGCCCCACATAAATTTACTCTCTTCAAAATCACCTCCTTACTTTTGAAAGTCTAGATTTATTTTCATTCTTATTAAGAGAAAAAAAAATCATCAACCATCTGTATTTTTCCCTTGTCTTCTAAATAAAATAAGGTATATTAAGGTTTTCAATAACAGGGGTGTAATACAAAGATAGTTAACTCATGAGAGGGACAATCCAAAATTTATTCATTACAGATACTAACAAAAATAATGGTGCTCTCATCCAATTTTATCAAAGGAAGTGTAAATATATTTTTCACTTTATTATTTTTATCTTACATAATACTTGTAGCTGCTTAAGAAAGTAGCCCCCTCTTCAAGGATACTCGTATTTAACATATGTTGATCATATTATACCAGTAGCTGAGGTGTGATAAATTCATCACTTGGATCCTTGTTTTTCAAAATTTTCACTTAGGTCCTTTGTTGATTTTTGGTTCTTGAAACTTCAAGAGACTTGAGAATTACTACCAGGGACATCCCTGGTAATTTTCAAGTACCTCTTGATAGTTTAAAACTCCACCAGGGACATCCACATCATGCCCAACACCAGGATCGTGACCCAGAGTCTTGGGTCTATGAATGGATTCATCACATGGGGCTGGAGCAGTGTGTTTTGGTAACCATGCCCAAGCAAATTACTACTAATCTGCTGGGGAAATTTTCCTCTTTTGCTTCCTTCTTATTATTGATTTGTTGTTCTGAAGCTGCTTTGGGATCAATTGTCTTCCCTCAATTGGCTGAATTTGTTGGCTGAAAATCATTACAAGGACAAGAAAAGCACGAAAAAATAAGTTATTTTTTGCCATACTTAAGGAAACTAAGGAGTAGGTTTTCAACAACTGATCAGCATTCAAGCAGCTAGCTTACTCAGAGAAATAGCAAATATTAAGGTATTTATAGAAAGCATATAGATGACATTAATTAATTAATTAATTAATCTCAGTTTAAAGTCGGAAACATAAGTTGTAATTTTTTTTAATTTCATAAACATCCACCAAGCTTCACTACTATAGCCTAGAGGTGGCAAAACGAATAAACGAATCGAATCATAAACAAATTGGGTCAAAATTCTACTGATTAGGATTTGATTCGTTTATTAAACGAAATGAAATCTCATGATTCGGATTCGATTTGTTTATTAAACGAATATTTGGTTCGATTCGTTTAATTTGTTTGAGAATTAATAAACGAATCGAATCGAATTTGGATTCGTTTACTATTCGTTTATCCTATTACGAATCCATAACGAATCGAATCGAATCTGGATTCATTTACAATTCGTTTAGAAAAATATAATTAATAAACAAAATTAAGCAAAATAAAATATAAAGAAACCACAAATTTAACATTCTATAAAATACAAATAATCCAAATCATATTCTAAGATTAAATATACAGTCATCCAAATACCAAATCGCAAATTCTTAATAATACAAATAACAATAATTCAAATTCAAATTATAAACCAAGGTGATTTCTTTAATTCTCTTCATTTTATCACCTTGAAAACAAGAATCCTACAATAAAAAATAAATAAAATGATATTAACATGATGCAATACTAATAATAATCACTGTAATATTTCAAAATATCAAATAGGAAAAAAGCCAACTACACCCCCATAGTTTGCTTAAATGGTCACACACACCCCCTCAGTTTCGTAAATAGTCATACAGACCCCCTTAATTTCATAAATGACTATTATACCATTTGATTATTACAACCCAAATAAATATAAATATAATAATAAGATAAAAAAATAATAAAAAAATATTATATGATACAAATAAAATATTACATTAATAAACTAACTTATATTTATTATAGTAGTTTATTTAAATTCAATTATTTGGTTGTTGTAATCAAAGGTATAATAGTAAAAAAGGGGTCTATGTGACCATTTATGAAACTAAGAGGGTTTGTGTGACCATTTAAGCAAACCTTGGGGGTGTGGGTGGTCTTTCCCCAATCAAATATGTAGCAAATTTGTAATATTGTTAAGAAAATAATAATTAAATCTACAAAGCCAAGTAAAATAAACAAGATAAACCCCATTAAAATATAATTAAAATAGATACTAAAATAAATGAAATCTATTTTTCTAGATCCAGCACCATTTAAAACAAGTAAACGTCTACAAAATTGCAGAATACATAAAATTATCAGGCAAAATTATTAAAGTTAAGGGTAAACAATTAACCTTTCCAAGAGTAATAGTTAACCCAAAATCCATAGCTCAAAAAAAAAAAAAGAAGAATCAGAGCTTACAGTGAGATTGTGCAGCTTGGTGAGTGGTGCTAGCTGAGAAATTGTGAAGAAAACTAAAAGAAATTGCTGAGGTGGACGCTGGACAGTGAGTGCTCTTGAAATTCAAATTTTTAATTTTAGTAACACAGGGCTTTTGATTGAGATAAAGGGAAGAAAGAGGGCTGTCGGCTGAGAGTGAGAGATAAATGTTAAATGATGAAATGAAAAAGTAAAGAAAGTGAGTTGACTCTTGGTCTTGGCTGCCCTAATTCTTGGTTTATCTTATTATTGCTAACAATTACTATATTAACCTTTAAATTTTAAAAAATTTCAAATAAACTTAAGGATAAATAAGTAATTTAATTAAATGAATAAAAAACGAATTTTAAATGAATGGGTTGTATTCGATTCGTTAATGACCCATTTATTAAACGAATAAACGAATCAATATCCTTCAACCTGCATTCGATTCGTTTAATTAGCGAATCAAATTGAATTCACCAATTTATTAAACGAATCAATTTTTTCAAACCCAAACCCATTTAATTCAAATCGAATCGAATCGAATAAATGAATCTTGACACAGATTGCCACCCCTAACTATAGGTAAACATTTGGGCCCTTGATAAATTTTTGGTACCTCATTTCTTCCTTGTAAAAGCAGTAATTAAAAAAACACATTATTAAAGAGAAGATGTGATAATTATATATACAAATTGATTATCTGAGACCTTTTCAAATGAAACTATTTGTTTGTCATAAGATCACCTTTATTCCTCAACACAACAGTGTTTTTTTATTGCCATTTTATCACCAGAGAAGAAATGTGGCTTTAAAATTTTATATTGGGCTTGTAATTAAAAAAAATTTATATTGGGCCCAAACGATAAAAATAATATTTGTGAGGGATCAAATAGCCAATCTCCTCACAGTTTATCACACATTAAGCCGACCAAACAAAAAAATGAAGAGAATTAAAATTAATAAAATACATATGAAAATAAATTGTATCGATGATTTAATAATTTATACGAAGAATTTTATTAAGAGAAAATTTATATTTAAAGAGTTTTATTTTTTCCTTAACAATCTAATTTACTTTTAGAATAGTCAATTGAGTTGGACTACTGGTATTCTAATCAATGTGATTCTAAAAATAAATTCTCATTCTTGTCAATCTCATTCTCACTCTTGTCAATCTACTCCTCCATTTTCAATTTCTTCTACAAACTTAAACAATAAACTTTTTTTTTAAAATTATTTTCTGGCTTATTATAGTCCACTTTAAGTCTAATTAATTCAAATATACATGGTTCTTTTAAAGTTAAATACATGTGATTTAATCATTCAAAAATTTGAATAAGAAAACTATGATTGGAGTTGAATGGAAGAAATTGAAAAAAAAAAAAAAAAGATATTTAGTAATTAAAATAGTTATTGACAGAAAAAAAAAAAATTAGAGGGTGTTAGTAGTCCCAATCTAAATAAATTTTCAAATGCTTTCCGGCCATATACAATATGACATGAAAATTGGTAACAACATAATAACTGGTTTGACAAACACTGAGGTAATCTATTTGGGCAACATTTTTGACTTAGGAAATTGCCTTCGTATTTGAGATAATTAACAGTAAGAGACATGCTAAATTTCAGATAAATAAAAGAGAATTTTTGATGCTGCGAAGGATGTGATTTTTATTTTTGGTTAAATTTTTTATTCGCTCACTCAGAATCAGAAGTTTCAGAACATGTTATTAGTCTTATTCCTTCAACCCCTATTCAACAAAAACATATATTTGACATTGAATTTTAATTTTTTTCTACCATATTTGTAATAACTAATAAAATATTACAATCACATTGAAGTAAAAGATCATTACTCCAAACTAAGCAAAATATCGTTGTTTATGTGCATGGCAAATAATTCAATTGGTAAAATTTATTGGGTTGAAATAATAATTTTGAAGTTCAAATACTGCTCCCTTATTAACTTGAGATTATGAAAGATCTATTTCACCTCATGAGATAAATAAAAGATGGGTGAAGATCTAATTCTTGGTTTATCTTTATATTCTTCCTCTGTTCACCTCAATTAACAATTAATTTTTAGAACAATGAACGGAAAAATAAATTCATCAACCATTATTTTTTAGAACTGAAAAACAATTAATTATAGACCATTATTTTCTTAGAAGAAGATGACGTAGAAGGAGAGGCGGAGAAGATGAAAGTTAAATAATTTTATGGCTACATAGAGAAAATAAAATAAAATAAAGCAATTATGGCAAATATTTAATTGAGGATTATTTTGGCAATTGCAAAGTGTGCAGAGTAAATATTCAAATTTTAAAATTATTGAATGAATGTGTAGAGAAAAAGAGTGGCCAAAGTATTATTTTGAATGCAAATAGTCCTATTAATATTTATTTGACCATATCAATCAACCAAAAGGGACATAAAGCTATAAAAAGAAAACTGGACTACTACAAGAAAAGTCCCAATTCTAGAGAGGATTCAATCTATATTGTAAACATGAGACAATTTTATTAATGAATCATCAGAAAAAAAAATCTTAAAGAGAAATGAAAAAAAAGAAATTTTACTATTGGCGTGCTTTATTCATTTTTTACCACATATTTAATCTTCTTTAGCATAAGCCAAAGTCATTAAAAGAGGGATTGTTTGTAAATTCTTGCTGATCACTTGAATGAAGCCATGATGGCTCATGAGCAGCATGAAACATTGGCTGCTGCCGCCAATGCTGCAACCGTTGCCATTGTTGGTGTTGTTGTAGATCTTGGGCATTGCAAAATGCGATCTCACATTTGGTCTTCAATAACTCAGACTGAGCCTCAATTATATGTTGCTGCAGTTGATGTATTATTCCAACGGGTAATCTTTAGGGACCTCCCCTGAGGTTTGGTGAATTTACTGTCCGATAGAAAGTATTCATGTAATTACAGTGAGTTTCCCTGATGTTAGTATAAGAATATGTATACCGTCAGTGTAAAAGGGCAAACATGTAAAAGTTAATTTAAAATTTAAATAAAATCAATATTCAAACAAAACTTGCTTCGATGTCCGAGAGATAAAAACTTAAACACACTGTTATCCAATTACTGACATTACCCAGCAGACAATATAAATTTTTTCTCAGTGTATCCCACTTCCTCGAAAAAACAGCTTACAAAATAATACCCAATTTCATTTTCATCGTTGGAGAGGAAGCCTCTGCGACTCACAATTAGTTTCTGAAATCATTGATTTAAATCGGTAGGTATCAAAGGATTGAAAGAGGTCTGTCTTTCAGCTTGGTCAAGGATGGGGTCCCACTGTACAACAAGGAATCTTTCTGTTCTCCTTCGTTCTTTCCTTTCTGTTCATCTAGAAGGAAGAGGAAATCGACCCCCAGCAACTAGTTATCTCACATCTAGTGCACGAGATGATGTCATGCGGTGGTCCAAAGCTTCCACGAATCGAGTATCACTGGTGGCCAACTTCTACCGCAACTGGAATTGGATAGCAAAAGAGGTTAGTCTTTGAAACACAGCTTGCTCGCTTAAATCAGCGGCTTACGGCTTACAAGATATTGTTGTTTTTTTTTATTAATATAAAAATGGTTTATGCATGAGTTGTGTGTTTGTTTGAGTTGTGTTAGTTTCGAGTTTATGCATGCCTTTTCTCAGATAAGTAAGAAAATTTTCTAGCTTCGAAAATTGGAGATAATGGGGAGCTCACATGTTGATTTAATGCAAATTAATAATAATTTATCCTTTGAAGAGGTTGTGAAGAAAATGGATGATTATAAGATGGACCCAGATCGTTCTATGTGTATAAATATAGAAGATATATATGAGGTCTTGAGCAGACTAAAATATGAAAAGCCAGACTCTGATTAATATCAATGGGTCCTCATAAATTCCTTACCCAATGATAATTATACGCTTGTCTTCAAGGCTCACAAATTAGAGGAGATTGAGAAAAATGCATATTATATGTTGAGGTGTGAAATTGAGCTAATGGAGGAGCGCCGTCTTATTTCAAAAATGGGGTGAACCTCAGTGCTTAGCATTCACACAAGCCTTCGGAATGTCAGACAAACTAGTCACCTTGGTAGAGGGCAGAAGTTATGGTATGAGAAAACCATAAATATGCTCATCAAGAAGGAACAATTGTTTTTCTTTGGAGATGCACATGAGTGTAAATTGGATGAAAGAGTCATGAGTAATAAAGATTATTTCAAGGCCATGTTTGGTTTGAAGATAAGGGAGGAGTGGAATAGAGGGGAAGGGAAAAGAAAGGAGATGAGGAGAACAGTGAATTTAAATTTCACTGTTTGGTTTGACATAAAATTTCATGGGAAAAGGAATTACAATTTTTTTGGGACAAATTTGCCCTTTGCCTTAAATACTAAACTATCAATATTAGTAATTAAATATAATTTAATGTCAATATTAAACTTTTGTCAACTTATAAACTATTTTTTTAAATGTCAGATTGCCCTAAAAAAAATTAATGATTTATTAAAAATATATGTATTTCCATTTTTGTTTAATGTCAGAATATCCTAAAAAAATTCATGATTTATTAGTATATATATGTAAAACTTAATTAATAACACAACCTTGTAAATTTTATATGCTTCTAAATTTTGACAATTATAAAAAAAATTTGAAAAGAACAATATGGAGGAAATGAGTACATCAAAATAATAATAAGTCTAAAATGAGTTAAATTTCATAAACAACAGTAAGCTTAAAATGAGTGCATCAAAAATAATAATAAGCCTAAAATGAGTGCATCAAAACAATAATAGACCTAAAATTATTTAAATTCACTGCCCAGGAAAAGTCTAACCTAAGATTCTCGCTCCTCATCACAAAGACTATAAAAAACATTGAGTGCGGCATTATCACAAGTAATTAAAGTGGTGGCTCTAAGGCGTTCTACCATTGTAAGACTACCAATCTTCTTCTCCTCATCACCCAATCCTACTCGTTTGTCATTAATTTCTTGCCCTAGAGCTCAACTCAAGCGACTAGAAGTTTCTTTCATTTTCGTGAAAAAAAGAGTTGTTGGCTCTTTAAATGATTCTTCACTGTCTTCTGAATCTTCAGTTCTTCTCCTTTTCCTTGATGAACTACTTGAAGTTGTTGGGCGCTTTTTGGAGCATGTGAAATAGACATACTCTCATCAACCTCATCCTGCACACCCTCAAAATACAACTCCTCTCCTTCCGCTTTTTTGCTCACTCTTGTCCTCTCAATTTTCTCTATAGAATTGTAGGGGCCTTTGCATTCTTTCCAGGTGCATGATCTCCTTCAGCATTTGATACCAAATGATTACAATAATCAGAATCATGCACACAATACATAGACATTTCTCAGTGACAGCATTTGATACCAAATGATTACAACAATCAAAATCATGCACACAATACATAGTCATTTCTCAGTGGCAGCATTTGATACCAAAGATGTCGATTCACATGCAAAAATTTATCATTTCTCATTCTACATCCAAAGATTACAACAATGGAACATGCAAAAGATGAGTAACTATAAATTAAAATCTGATTCTATTACTCTCATTTTCTTATACCTGAATATAAGCATCCAACACTGCCTTTTCTGTAGTCACAATTTTCTTGTTTGGGTCCCAACCAAAGCCGCTACAATTCAGTCCAGTTAACATCTCATGACCAGTTCGAAATTGTATCTTTAAGATCTTTATACGTGATTCAATATGTGGCTTAGCTTTTATACCACATCCAGGCAATTTTGTGTCCAATGCAGTCTCAAGAACCTTCAAGTCGCCACTTATGAAGTTGTTATAAGAGAAAAATCTCCCATCACGATATAAATCCAAAAGCACCTGCACAAGTATTATATCTTCATCTTTGATTTTGGAGCTTGTGGTGCTGGTCGTTCCATTTAGTAAGTAAAGCGGCTAAGCAACAACGTCATCATAATTACAAGTAAATTAATGCACTCATAATCTCTACGCATAAAAAATCCAATCTCAAAAGAATTACAGCAAGATAAATTCAATTAATCTATTTCTTGCAACATTGGATGGATCACAAATTCAAATTCCAAACTTCAAATGACTAGCAGCCGGTATAAGCACAAAAAAAAAACATTATAAGAAAAATGATATTGGTACACAAGGTTCCTTTTATTTGCTACCAGATGATGTCAATTACAAATGAAATGACTTATAACTAACTAAACAGAGAACAAAACTAACGATGATGCCAAGTTAAAACATCAGTAAAACCAAAGTTAACACACCAGACAGAACATAATCACAAAACACAATGCTTATTCAATCAACTCGGAACTCAAATTCTAAACTCCCAAATAAAAAAAAGGGAAACAAGTTACTCCATTGCTGTTTGAATCAGTGTCATACCATTTCTTCAGTAATGCAAATGTATTTTGAAGGCTTATGATGTATGTTATATCAAATCATTTATCATAATCAAACCCTAAGCAACCCTCTGTTTCACCTCTGCAAGAAAACATAACACCACCTCCCTAGAAGAAATGACCAAAACAAGCATAACACAAATAATTCAAGATCTAATTTCGTCACAGTAGCAGCAAAGCACGACCGATATCATCATTCTAAAAATCCAAATCTAAACCATAAGAATCAAGCACAGAAGCCTTGCAACTATCAATAAAATCTGTCTAATTTAATTTTTGTAATTTAGAAAATCTATAAAATCATATCCAAGAAACTCCCTCGATAACTAATTCAATTGACCAAATGTAATTAAATAAATCAAGTTACCGTGACCACAAGAAGCCAACATAAAAACCACCAGATGATGATACATGCATCAAACACAATAACGAAAATTGAACGAGAGTAAGAGAACGAACCATCGAACAAGAGTTGAGGCAAATGAAAAAAAGAATAAAAAATGAATAAAAAGAGATGTGAGAAGCAGACCTGGGGGAGATGAATCGACTGCAGCGATCGTGAAAAGGGGATGAAAATCGAAGAAGGGGCTGTCGATGGAGAGAAATCGCAAAAGACAGAGAGAGAGAAAAAATATTCTAAGGTTTTAGCTTTTAAAATTTGATAAGGGTAAAATGGGAAATTTAAAATGTTGTAAGGTCATAAATGACAATCTGGATATTTCTAAGCTATGGAATCTGAATTCCTGCCCTCACAATAAAGAATTTGAATTCCTTTCTACAGCTGATATTAAATTTCTATGCAGATTAATTTTCGGTTAATCTATTCTAACCAAACAAAAGAAACCATTACAGATTTTAAATTAAGCTCCCTTCTTTCATCCTCTATTGTCAACCAAACATGGCCTAAGAACATGTAGAAGACCCTATGTATTAGTTTGACCATATTTAGTTGTTTTATTTGTTTGTTGACTGTTATTGCTTTAACATTAGTTTTATTTTGTTGGTTGAACTATAACATTACTATGACTTCATTAATGAAATTCTACACTTGTTGTTGCTCGACTCTATATACTCATTTATGGTATCTTATAAATTGAGTGGCAGTTCTAATCAAATTAAATTTGATGAATTCATGATTAGAATTGATAATTTTATGTAGTAAAATTGAATTAATGATGAATTAATAAGGGGAATTGGATGATGATTGGAAGCTTCGACGACCTTTTGATTCCATTCCTGTCGAAGCCTTTTGATTCCATTCCTAATATTATTTCATCATGTTTTTCAGTTTACTTTTGCGGTAAAATTAATTGTTTGTGTGTAATTATTGATTATGCCATTAGTGATTGTATTTTTGAATTGTCTCTGTGTTAAATAAAAGTTTAGATGGCCTTTTCATCTAAGAACATTGTGGCAGAGCTGAACAAGGGTGAGAAACTGAATGGTGACAATTATGATATTCGGCATTGTAAAATTTAGTACATCCTTAAAGAGCAAGAGACTATAGAAACTCTAAACAACACCCTAGATGAGCCAGAGCATGGCAATACTACTTAACACATGAGGGATCTTGAGGCTTACCAAGCCTAGAAAAGAAAAATAGGAATGCTCGCATAACGTTGTTAAGCAACATGAAAGATGACCTCATGTATAAGTATGAGAAGTATGAAACTACTCAAGAGATGTGGCTCGCTCTGAAAGACAAGTTTGGTGGTACCTCGAACACTAAATTGAGAAGAGTTACAATCAAATTTAACTCTTATCAAAAGTGCCAGAATTATACTAAGAGGCAGCATATGAGAGAGATGTCGAACATGGCTCGTAAGCTTAACTCTGCTGAACATGTTTTGACTGATGAACAGCAAGTCCAAGTAGTGATAAGATCTTAACCCGATGTTTGAGAACACATGAAGGTGAACATGAATCATAATGATAATATCAAAACATTCAATGATATTGCTCATCATCTGAAATTGGAAGCAGAGCGCCTTGAGGCAGCTAAGCTTTCTGATCGTGTTTATATGGTCGAGACAAGCTCACATAAAGCTTCGGGCTTTATACGCAAAAGGGGCCATAGGTATAAACAGAAGGGTAAGGGATTTGATCCTGATCAGAAAAGCCAGAAGCTAATACACACCTAAGGGGTAAGGGTGCTAGCAAGAAAAGGGACAAATCCAAGGTGAGATGCTACAACTGTAGTAAGCTGGGTCATTTTGCTTGTGAGTGCACAGAGCCAAAAAAGGTAGGACCCAACTCCACTTTGTTGAATCATGCTTTCATTACGAGTTCTATACTCCTAACGAAATCTCGTTCTGCGTGGACTGTAGATTTAAGAGCAACAGACCACATAACTTATGATTGAGATGCATTTGTGGAGTATCGTAAAATCAGTCATGGGACTATAGTGTTGAAGCAAAAGGAATAGACACTTGCAAATTAATTTTGTGTGGTGGACGTATCCTTTTGTTACATGATGTCTTATATGTTCTGGAGATACAATGAAACTTGGTTTCTGTTCCTGTTCTTCTTAAATTAGGATATAACTTGAACTTTCTTGGTATTTATTTAGTGATCTTCTTAAATTCATTCCTTATTAGAAATGGGCATTTGATTAATGGTTTCATTGTCTTGGATACAATGCTTGATGATACGAATTATGATAATAGTTATTTTTCGTATATTACTTCTTCAAGTAATAATGAGATAGATGTTATTACTTGACATGCTAGATTAAGTCATATAGGGCAAGAAAAAATGCATAGACTTGCGAGAAAGGGCATGTTGGGCCACTCACTAAGGTTGAATTCTCATATATGAAAATTATCTAGCTGAAAAAACAACTAGAAAACCATTTAGTAAGGGAATTAGAGCCAAAAAACCACTGTAATTAATCCACTCTGACATCTGTGGCCTAATGAATGTGAGGGCTAAATATAGAGCCTGATATTTTATCACATTCATTGTTGATTATTCATGTTTTGGTCATGTCTACTTGATTTTTCACAAATCAGAAGCACTGGATTGCTTTAGAGTATATTTGAACATGGTAGAGAATCAACTAGACAACAATGTTAAAGTGCTGAGGACTGACCAAGGATGTAAATACCTTCTGAAATAGTTTAAGGAACTGTGCAATGAAAAATGAATAAATAGACAGTTGACTATTCCTAGAACTCCGCAACAAAATGGTGTAGCAGAAAGAAGGAATAAAACTTTGTTGGAAATGGTTAGGTGATGATGGCGTAATCAAATCTTCTGATATTGTATTAGGGAGATGCTTTGTTAATTGCTGCCTATGTACTTAACCGAGTCCCTTCAAAATTAGTTAGTTTCACCTCATATGAGTTATGGATAGTTAGGAAACCTGACCTATCTCATATGCAGCCATGGGGGTCTGTAGCTTATGTTCATAGCTCTAAAGGATATGTGTTCATTGGTGAATATGCCGATGGAACTGTGTCTGAACTGGAATCACGAGATATCAGTTTTCTAGAAAATAAATTTCCTAGCATTGGAGAAGTTGAAAAGGATTTTCAATTCTATGAATTGGAAGATCCAAATGAGATTATCACTTTTAACGTCGGTGTTGGTTTTAATACGGATTCTTTAGGGATTGTCACTCTGAGTGGGAGTGAAGCACCAGAAATTTTGATTCAAGTTGGGGAATCAACTCGGAAGAGTAATCGTAGGCCAATTACTCATCGTCACTTTGAGATTGAGAAAAAAGCTTTTATGATTGCTTCACACGATGGTGAGGAGCCAAATACTTATAACGAGGCTTTTACATCATCTGTTAGGGATTTGTGGATGAGAGCAATGAAGGAAGAGATGGAGTCTATGAAAGTCAATTAGTTATGGGATTTAATTGATCTTCCATCTAACTGCAAAGCTATCAGAAACAAATAGGTTCTCCTGATAAAGCATAAGGCAGATGGGACAATCGAGAGATATAAAGCAAGATTAGTCGCTAAAGGTTATACCCAAAAGGAGGGTATAGATTATGAAGAGGCCTTTTCTCCTATGGTAAGGTTTGCTTCTATACGATTGATCTTGGCTATCGTTGCACATCTAGACCTTGAATTACATAAGGAGGATGTAAAAACTGCATTTCTCAATAGAGAATTAGAGGAAGAAATTTATATGAGACAACCACAAGGCTTTGTTATTAAGGCCAAGATCGCAAAGTATGTAAGCTCAAAAGATCTATCTATGGCCTTAAACAATCATCTAGACAATGGAACCTTAAATTCCATCAAGCCATAATTTCTTAAGGCTTCAGAATGGTTGAGGAAGACCATTTTGTGTACGTTAAAAGGTCTAAAGATGATTTTGCGATATTATCTTTATCTTTGGACGATATATTGTTGGCTGGGAATAGTAAAGAGTTTGTCAAAACTATTAGAGGTTGGCTATACTCGAATTTTGACATGAAAGATATAGGCGAAGCAACTTATATTTTAAGAGTCAAAATTTTCACAGATTGTTCAAGGAAACTTCTAGCACTGTCACAAGAGCCTTACATTAAGAAGATCCTTAAAAGATTCAATATGGCTGATTGTAAGCCGGTGGATACCCCAATAGCCAAAGAATCTTTTTTTCCTCGATATGTGTCCCACGAGTTCTTAAGAAAAGGAAAGAATGGCTAGAGTCCCTAATGAAAATGCCGTTGGAAGTCTCATGTATGGCATGATGTGTACAAGGCTTGATATTAGTTATGCTATAAGACTGGTGAGTAGATACTAGTCAAATCCTGGACAGAAGCATTGGAGTGCTGTTAAGAGAATTTTAGCATATCTCAAAGGCACTGCAGATTATTCTTTCTACTATCAAGGAGGTGGTTTACGACTTATTAGATATTCAGATGCCGACTGGGGTAGCGATTTGGATGAGTGCAAATTGACCTCAAGATATGCATTCTTGCTAAATGGAGTAAGAAGAAGTAAACATGCACAGCTTTATCAATGATGGAAGCCGAATATATTGCATGTTTTGCAACAGTGCAAGAAGCTACGTGGCTTAAGAGATTTGTGGAAGACTTAGAGATTAATATTAGCGCTACTAGTCCAATAACTGTCTATTGTGATAGTCAAGTTGTTATCTCTTTCTTTAAAGACTGCAAATACCATAGCAATTCGAAACACATTGAGACTAAATACAATTTCATAAGAGACAATTTGGCAAAAAACGAATTAGCTATATAGTATATATCTATGCATAGCATGAAAGTTGATCCACTTACGAAAGCTATAGCAAGGGATGTACTCGCCTCTCATGCTAGATCGTTGGGGCTGCGTAGATTGTAATCTTGCATTGATAAGATGGTTTTTATAAACATCTTTGTTACATGAATTGTTTTGAAATGCAACGATACTCGAAGTTCTCTTATGTCAATTTAATTTGAGAAAGACATAATTACACGCAAATGAGAGTATGTCGTTAGGTCATGACCGACATTTCTTACACGAGTGGTCACCTCAGTTGCTCTGGAGCAAGCTTGAGACAATGTGTTTGTCTAAGAGCCAAAGAACAAAAAGATTATTCTACAAGTTTGTTGCCTTGACTAGAGTCAAGATGAGGTCGTAAACGATATTTCTCGTAGACCGACCATGATGTACCCCACCATCATGGAGACTTGATTGAAGCCAGAAGTGAGATCTTATTTTGATGCTAAAAGAGAGCGGTCATTTTAACAACTTAGGTTAGATGCTTTTGAAGAGCGACTGGACTAAAATCCAAACAGTGAATTGGATTAATGAGACATACACCCTAAAAAGGAAGATTCACTGTAACGCATGTATCATACCACACGTGCTTGGTGACCAAAATGGGAAATGAGAGAATCTCCCTTCTTCCTCATTGTGTAAGTTTCATATGACTTTCTATAAGTCAATCCTGATATCCCTATGACTATCAACTATGTTTCTAAGATCTTAGACCTGTGTCTGCTACTTTAGCATGTTATCTATGACCTTGATATGATTCAGTCTATGAAACATGACTAGGAAAGCGACTATTCTAGATTGATGGACATGAGTGTGATGGGAAGATTTAATTTTTTTCCTTTCGGAAGATTTAATTTTTTTCCTTTTATGTGATTCACTAGTTGACCAATTGTACAATATCTTTGTGATACTACAAGTGTAAATACATAAAGAGATTGTGCAGTTTTGGCATACCGAGGAAATTTAATATGCTTGAGTATTAAAGTGAATTAAATCTAGGATACAATGAACATATACTGAAATTTTCTTACATATAATTGCAACTGAGACATCTCTTGCTTAGGTTAGCAATTGAGATATGTCTTTGGCTCCCTGAATAGGTTTTTGAATATGTTCATGGTCACACGATATATTTGCCTATATGATTGGTGATATGTAGTTAATCATTGTTTACTTTGTGATGGGAACCCTTCTAGATCAAGCTAGAAAAACCCACAACTAGATTGACAAAAAAACCTAAGAAAGCCAATATGATCAGAATTCAGATAAAAGATCCAAACCCTTGAGAAGCTAAGTCCCAAGAACCTGGATTGCTAGATAAGACGCCACAAAAGTTAGCAAATCCTTTGATAAGTCAAAAGTTCTTTCAAGAACAAGTTGAGAAAATCCTCTCAATGATATTAAACTCAATAATGTCAAAAGTCTCTTCAAAATAACATAAAGGAGTGTTTATATAAGGTAGCTAACCCTAATCTAACTAAAAAATAAGAGAAAACCCTAAAATTAAAAACTTGGACCCGCAGGGCCTTGGCTTGCAAAGCCACTTATTTTAAACAGGCCATAACTTGGCCATAAGTTGAGAAAATCCTCTCAATGATATTAAACTCAATAATGTCAAAAGTCTCTTCAAAATAACATAAAGGAGTGTTTATATAAGGTAGCTAACCCTAATCTAACTAAAAAATAAGAGAAAACCCTAAAATTAAAAACTTGGACCCGCAGGGCCTTGGCTTGCAAAGCCACTTATTTTAAACGGGCCATAACTTGGTCATATGATGTCGGATTTTAACCCACAATATATCGTTTCGAAGCTCTCGATGTAAGGAATGCATCTACAAATTTAGAATTACTCTTCTGGCCCTTATTGTACTTCAAAAATCATTCTCTCCGATGCTCGCCACCTCGTTAGCCCGAATCAAGTGTACCAAGGCTAGTTCCTCCTCGTTCAAGCCCATCTTGAATATTGGACTCTTGCAAATTGAAATTGAATTGAAGTCATCCAAAGTAGCTTGAATAAATCCTTGCATGGTTTCTTGATCTTCTTAGCTCGTGCTCTCGTAATTGGCCCTTCTAGAACAAGTAACGGATCTTTAATGCTCTGAGCACTCTGGATCACATCATTCCCCCTCTCCTCGAAAGGATTCGTCCTCGAATCTGAACCTGCATCAAAGGGAGAAAGTTCAGAAACATTAAAGGTAGCAGACACGTTATACTCACCAGGAAGATCCACTTTATAAGCATTGTCATTAATACGCTCAAGAATCTGAAATGGACCATCCAAATCCGCTTTCTTTTGACCATCCAACTCCGTTTTCTTTTGACCATCCAACCTAGCTCTCGCATCAACGGGCAAAGGAATCAAATCCATTGGAGTCAACGGATTAAAACCATAAACAATCTCAAATGGAGAATAGGAAGTAGAAGAATGAATGCTCCTATTATAGTCAAACTCTATAAATGGCAAACAGTCTTCCCAAGATTTCAAATTCTTATTAATGATAGTGCGCAAAAGCTGAGATAAAGTTCTATTGACTACTTCAGTTTGACCATCAGTCTGAGGGTGACAAGTAGTAGAATAGAAAAGTTTAGTACCTAACTTACCCCATAATACCTTCCAAAAGTGACTAAGGAACTTATCATCTCTATTCGAAACAATACTCCTTGGAACACCATGGAGTCGCACTACCTCCCTGAAGAATAAATCAGCTATATTGGTGGCTTCATCTGACTTATGACATGGACTGAAATATGCCATCTTGCTAAATCTATCTACGATCACGAAAATGGAATCTCTCCCCTTTCGAGTCCTAGGTAGCCCTAAAACAAAATCCATAGAAATATCTACCCAAGGCTCTCTAGGAACTGGTAAAGGCGTATACAAACCATGTGGTAAAACCTTTGACTTGGCCTTTCTACATGTAATGCATCGATTACATATGTGAATGACATTCTTTTTCATCTTAGGCCAATAAAAATGCTTATGTAATGTCTCTAAAGTTGTCTTAACCCCAAAATGACCCATCAAGCCACCACTATGTGCCTCTCTCACTAGCAACTCACGCATAGAACTATTAGGCACACAAAGCTTGTTTTCCCTAAAAAAATAACCATCATGCTTATAAAATTTACTGAATGATCCTTTGTCACATATAGCAAACACATCAATAAAATCATAATCATTGGCATATAATTCCTTAACATACTCAAATCCAAGCATTTTGGCACTCAAAGAATTAAGAAGCACATACCTCCGAGATAATGCATCGGCAACTATGTTCTCTTTACCTTGTTTATACCGAATGACATAGGAAAATGTCTCAATGTACTCCATCCAAGTAGCATGCCTTCGATTAAACTTACGTTCACTCTTTGGATGCTTTAAGGATTCATGAACTGTGTGTATCACAAACTCCTTAGGCCATAAGTAATGTTGCCAAGTTTCCAAGGCCCTCACAAGCGCGTAGAGCTCCTTATCATAGGTAGGGTACGTCAAGGCTGCTCCAGTCAACTTCTCACTAAAATAAGCAATGGGCCTTCGATCCTGCATCAAAACAGCTCCAATACCTATACCTGAGGCATCACATTCAAACTCAAAAGTACGATTAAAATTAGGTAATGCTAGAATAGGTGCAGAACATAACCTTTCTTTAAGATCAATGAATGCTTTATCTTGTTCAACACTCCAAGTAAATGCAACATTCTTTTTAACAACATCAGTAAGAGGTGCAGCAATAGTGATAAAATCCTTAACAAATTGCCGATAAAAACTAGCTAAACCATGAAAGCTCCTTACCTCACTGATGCTCTTCAGCGTTGGCCACTCCCTAATAACCTTAACCTTTTCTTGCTCTATCTCTATACCATTTGCACCAACAACAAAACCAAGAAAAACAACTTTCTCTATGTAAAAAGAACATTTCTTAAAATTAGCATACAACTTTTCTTTCCTCAAAACATCTAACACACATCGCAAATGTGCAATATGCTCTTCTAAAGTCTTGCTGTACACTAGAATATCATCAAAATAAACAACAACAAACTGACCTATAAATGCACGCAACACATGATTCATTAATCTCATAAAAGTACTAGGTGCATTAGTAAGACCAAAAGGCATAACTAACCATTCATACAATCCATATTTGGTCTTAAAGGCAGTTTTCCATTCATCACCTTCTCTAATACGAATTTGGTGATAGCCACTTTTTAAATCAATTTTAGAAAATAAACAAGCTCCATGCAATTCATCCAGCATATCATCTAACCTAGGAATGGGATGGCGATATTTTACCGTAATATTATTGATGGCTCGGCAATCAACACACATTCTCCAATTCCCATCCTTCTTTGGTACTAGTAGTCTCTGATGCGCACATGGGCTCATGCTCTCTCTCATGTACCCCTTGCTCATCAGCTCTATAACTTGCCTTTGAAGCTCTTTGGTCTCCTCGGGATTACTTCTATAGGCTGGCCTATTGGGTATGACAGCTCCTGGTACGAAATCTATTTGATGCTCAATGCCTCTAATGGGTGGTAAGGCAATAGGCATTTCCTCCGGAAACACATCTTCAAACTCCTGTAACAAAGAAGTAACAACACTAGAAAGAGAAGGATTAATTTCATCAAAGGATAGATATAATTCTTTAAACATGAGCAAAACCATGAAATGGCTTGCTTTATATGCTTTCCTAATCTCACCCACTCCTGCAAAGAAGTTCTTTTTCACTCTTCCCTCTTTGTCACTCTTTTCTTTTCTCTCACTTTTAGCCTCACTCTCTTTCTTTTTCTTCTCATAACTCTCGACCTCACTCTTTTTATTTGTTCTTTCTTTTTCCCTCATCTTTATTTGGTCCTTGTAGACCTCTTTTGGTGTTAAAGGAACAAGCGTCACGGTTCTCCCATTTTTGACAAATCTATCCCTAAACCCATCATGTGTCACCTTTCTATCATACTGCCATGGCCTTCCCAATAATAAATGCCCAGCATGTATAGGAACTACATCACAAAGCACCTTATCACTATACTTTTCAATAGTAAATGTTACCAATAATTGCTTATTAACTTTGACCTCTACACAATCATTTAACCACTGCAATCTGTAAGGCTTGAGATGCGTTAGCAAGGGTAACCCTAACTTCTCTACAAGGGTAGTACTAGCTACATTGGTGCAACTCCCACCATTTATTATCATACTACACACCTTATTATTCACAATGCATCTAGTATGGAAGATGTTCTCTCTCTGCTGCTCCATGTCATCAACACTCATTTGTGTACTCAAAGCACGCCTAGCAACTAGGGATTCACCTTTCGCAGGGTATTCTACTTCATCATCATCACTAGCATCAATCAACTCTGGTATCTCCCCACCATCACTCTCACTCTCACTCACTAATTCTCCACTATCTTGCATCAACATAACTCACTTATTTGGGCACTGAGAAGCAATGTGTCAAGAACCCAAACACTTGAAGCACTTGATGTCCCGATTCTTCTGTGGTTGAGATTCAACCTTAGATTTGTTTTTTATACTAAAATCTTCTTTTGCCTTAGGTGGTTCAGTCTTGATACCTTCATGTCGTCTCTCATTATTACTCCACTTCGGTTTCCATGGATTTGAAGAAGCCGAAGTATACCTTACTGTACCCTTCCTCTTTAATTGCCTCTCCACCTTCATAGCCATGTGGACCATATCCTCCAACTCCACATAATGTTGTAGCTCCACTACATTGGCAATATCTTTATTCAATCCGGTCAAAAATCGTGCCATTGTAGCTTCCCTATCTTCCTCTACATTAGCCCTAATCATAGTGATCTCCATCTCATTATGGTAATCCTCTACACTCATCGATCCTTGGGTAAGGCTTTGTAGCTTAAGATAAAGATCCCTATAGTAATGATTAGGAATGAACCGCTTCCTCATAAGCGTCCTCAACTCTCCCTATGTAGCTATAGGCCTTTCTCGATTCCTCCTCCTATTATTCACCAATTGATCCCACCAAATAATAGCATAGTCAGTGAATTCAATAACTACTAGCTTTACCTTTTTCTCCTCTGAATAATTATGACAATCAAAGATCAACTCAACCTTCTTTTCCCACTCCAAGTAAGCCTCTAGATTACTCCTTCCTTGAAACGAAGGAATAGTCACTTTGATTTTGCCTAAATCTCTATCCTCCTCATCTCTCCTATACCCCCTCTCTTGTCTACCTCTTCTAAATCTTACTCTATCCCTTATATTTCGGATGCTCGATCATCACCATCATCTTCCCAAATTTCATTCTCTGCCTCATACTCATTTATAGGCTCATATCTATGCCTATTATTTTTTTCATTATGTCTTGCTTCATCATGTCCAGCCCTGTTACGCTCTCTACTAGTTTTCTCCTTCTGAATACCCTCAATGGCAGCTCCATGTTGCCTCAACTGGCTTCCCATCTCATCAAACCTTGCATTCATCTTCTCAAATGCCTGGTGCATTGCCTTCAAAGTGAAAGTAAAGTCTACCGTAGAAGGTTGCCCCTCACTTTTATCATCCATATTAGTTATTTGAATCTGCAAAGAGATGTTAGCAAAATAGAAAAACAACAATGAACCTCACAAGCCTCACGTGTTTACACTCGCGATGTCACTCCACTTTTGTTTACACTCAAATAGGCTTTTACCCGAAGCTGTGCTCACACACTCTTGCCTTTTACCACTCTTATATTTTCTCAGTCAAGTTCTTTAGCAACTAATAACTCAATCAAGGGAAAGTACCAAAGTATAATCCTTCTAACAATCACAGTTCAAGAAACAAGAAAAAGGAAAAAGGAAACAAACGAACAAGAATATAGGAAATAAGAATAACAAAACCAACAAAACAAAGGAGATCACCCAATATAATTATTATTAATGTGATTTTTTTTCTTTTTTTTCTTTTTTTTTTTCAATCAATTTTTTTTTTTTTTTTGCTCTTTTTTTTATTGTAATCCCTAAATAATTGAAATTTGAATGAATTTAGGGAAAAAGTAAAATTTATGAATTTAAGGAACGAAACCACAAGGATGCAAAATTTTTATAAGAAAACCCTAAAAATACTATTCATGCGATACTGTTCATACGGCACTGTTTATGCGATACTGTTCATGCGCACTGTTCACGATTTTTTTTTTTGCTAGAACAAGAATGAAAAATCTCAAACAAGAATGAGAAAAAAAAACAATAAAGATAGATGAATCTGACCTTGGTTCCTAAGCTCTGATACCAACTGATGAGAACCCTTCTAGATCAAGCTAGAAAAACGCCAATATGATCAGAATTCAGATAAAAGATCCAAACCCTTGAGAAGCAAAGTCTTAAGAACCCGGATTGCTAGATAAGACGATACAAAGGTTAGCAAATCCTTTGATAAGTCAAAAGTTCTTTAAAGAACAAGTTGAGAAAATCCTTTCAATGATATTAAACTCAATAATGTCAAAAGTCTCTTCAAAATAACATAAAGGAGTGTTTATATAAGGTAGCTAACCCTAATCTAACTTAAAAATAAGAGAAAACCCTAAAATTAAAAACTTGGACCCGCAGGGCCTTGGCCTGCAAAGCCACTTATTTTAAACGGGCCATAACTTGGTCATATGATGTCGATTTTAACCCACAATATACCGTTTCGAAGCTCTTGACGTAAAGAATGCATCTACAAATTTAGAATTACTCTTCTGGCCCTTATTGTACTTCAAAAATCATTCTCTCCGATGCTCGCCACCTCGTTAGCCCGAATCAAGTGTACCAAGGCTAGTTCCTCCTCGTTCAAGCCCATCTTGAATATTGGACTCTTGCAAATTGAACTTGAATTGAAGTCATCCAAAGTAGCTTGAATAAATCCTTGCATGGCTTCCTTGATCTTCTTAGCTCGTGCTCTCGTAATTGGCCCTTCTAGAACAAGCAACGGATCTTTAATGCTCTGAGTACTCTGGATCACATCACTTTGTTTACTACTCTACTGCTTCAACGTCGTCCCATCATGTGCAAGTGGGATATGTTGGACGGTGGGTCACCCATGACGGGCCTACCCAACCCTACCCTCATATGGAAGTTACATGTACAGTTTACGGAGGTTGAGAGGGAAGTTGATTTTGAATCAACTTACCACTTTGTTTATAACTCCCTCATGATAATTACGCAGAAGTGCGCGCGCGTAAAAACAGAGAAGCTTTATCTTCTTCTCTTCTTCATTAAGATCAAACAAAGAACATTGAAAAATCCATCTGTAAAAGGCATTTTATACTGTGAATAAAGGAGGATTTCCAATAATGATTTCTTTCCGACCATTGACATGACCCAACACCTATTTATTCCGCTGCTTAATTTGAAAAGATAAGGCTCTTGGACTCTTTTTAATTTCCTTCACTTACTGTTTTGTTGATTGTTAATATTTAAAAGATAGTTAAAAATTGATTGAATTTTAAACTCTTTTATGTTTTTTTTTAAGCTAGTGAAATTAAAGAGGTCTCGTAAAAAAAACTTGGCCTAAGGCCGTCTCAATATTCTAGAGCCAACTTTGCTAAAGCCCCACAGTGAAAGCTGGCCAAGTGCTCAGTCGCACATATGATCACACAGTTCATGAATTGATTTAAAAAATAATAAAGATCGACAAACTATGCTATTTTCTTTTCTTTTTTTTTTTTTTTGGCATGGTTGTCGATAATCAAATTTACTCGAGTGATTTACCTTAAGCAATTTTTCTGGAGACGAAATTGACTAATAACTTCTGAAATAAACTGGACCGCTTCACTTCTGCACGGCCTTTGCTGAAGACGAATAGTTACTACATTTAACAAGTTTGATTTAACAATAAAAATTAGGAGGTCCGCATCTTTGGCTCATTTGCCTTCTAAGAATTCTTGTTGTTTTGGAATCTGGCTCTGTCAGGCATCAGCAATGCAATCCCATTGAAAGGTGGTGTTGGATGGAGCTGAACGCATCTCTAGCCCATGCTTTCACTTTATTATTTTTATCGGGTGGCCAATCAAAAATCTCTGTTAAATGCAATATCTGCCTATTCATCCAACAGCTCGTAATATTTTTTAAATGGGTTTTTGACATCCTTCAAATTTTCTCATAAAATTGATTTTTAATTGAAATTATTTAAATAAGTTAAGATAAATTAATTCATTTCTTATTTTGAACAAGAATTCAATTAAAAATTTAAATAAATTATTTTGTTTTTTACAAGCTTTTCACTCCCACCCTATTGCATAATTTATATTTATATTGTCAATTTTCATAGAAAAAATAATTTTGTTGAGAAAACTATGAGAGTTTAAAAAATTATACAAAATAATTTTTATCTCCCAAATCAAATTCAGGTGGCCAATTGAAAAACAAAAGGGCTTAAGATTCACTCCGCCGTAAGAGCATTAATTCATGGTTGAACGCCTTAAATGAACTTGACCATGAACAATTTTTTTATTAGTATAAAACTTATGAAATATCTAAGCTGGTAACGTTCACATTAAAATTTTACTAAAACATTATTTTACGAATATATATTTTGCTAAGGTTAAAGTAAGAATTGGGATTCTTTTATAATTTGATATTTCTAATTTTTTAAAGATCTTGAGTCTTGTGTCTTTTAATAATAATGCATGCGTAAGATTTATTTTTTATTTTTATTTTTAATTATTAATCACCACTCTCCCACATAAATTTTTATTTGGATGAAGTTCATATATTACAAAAAATAAATACGAAGATTAAAATTTACTGAGCAATCGAATTAAAATGAGGAATTTTCTTTAAGATATTGGAGATCAGCTGATGACCGACAACTATCAGAACTTTTGAGGGATCGATTATAAGAGAACATAAATAAAAAATTGATTTGGGGTTTGTCTCAAATTATCGATATTAACATATCTAAGTTGGAATGAGAAGAAAATGTGGTTTAAGGAATGACTTGGTATGTTAACAAAAATATTGACTTTTTCCTTATAAAATCAAGTAGAAGGAAACAAAACCTTCTTAGCATGTCTCCTCAAAATCACCTACAAGTCGACCAATGTCACTTCAAGCTCTATGCATATATAAGATGCTTCGTCTCCATGAAATATTGAAAATAATAAATCATGCAAGCCATCGAAATCACATACACACTCGGCAGTAGCACTACACCAACAAAGGCATACAAGCATTTGTCATATTTTTTGACTTACCAATATGCGCTTGCTTGGGCATATACAACATTTATGTAACCTCAGTATCCACAAGACACATCCTAAAAAACGTCACTATGCAATTAAGTTGTCATCTCAACATTTGTTTGAAAGGCATTTCAATGAGACAAAATTATCGCTGCCCACATCAAATGCATATCGATGCTTAACCCAAGGGTAGATGTGGGGAGTCAGTGTTCAACGATATAGGTGCATCATTAGATGGCGTATGATCGAGATGATGGATATAGCATCAAATGACATAGTAATAGGTGCAGCATTAGTTGTCAATAGATCGAGGTATTAGACGTAATGTCAGATGACAAAACAGTAGGTGCAACATTTGTTAGCGTAAGATCGAGGTCCTAGGAATGAGTGTCAGGTGTGATGCAGCGGAAGTTTTTTGTTCTTATATTTCATTGATTCTGGAGAATACCGGAATAAAGAAACGAACTAAATTCATGTTGATTCCAAAGAATGCTGTGAACCTAGGGGGGTTAAGATTCGTTGATTTCGTAGAAGGCCTAGAATTAACTAAACTCAAAAACTCTCACAGAATTTTGAAAACTGAAATATTATTGGACTCAAATATGCCTTCAAAGGCTACAAGAGAGGTTTATTTATACTAGTCATAATTATCCTAAAGAAAAAGAAAAAGAAATTCCTAAACTAGAAAGGAAAAAAATAATAAACTTTTAGATAAAAGGAAAATTAATATAAATAGGATAAGGATTCCTAATCTGCTTCATTCCCCCTATGATGGAGAGAATTCGCCATTGAATTCGGATTATCAGTAACAGCATCGTCATCATGATCACCTCTGAAAGGGATAAAATGCTTGACATTGAACACATTTGCGGTGCAAATATGACTAGGAAGTTTCAGTCTGTAGGCATTAGGATTTATCTTCTCTATAATCTCCAAAGGTTCGATTTTCCTAGCAGAAAGCATGTTATACTCTCCAATTGAGAACCTTTCGTTGGTTGGGACAACCCAAACAAGATCTCCCACCTGAAATTCTAAAGTTCAACGCCTTTTGTTTGCCTCAATCTTATAACCTTTAGTAGTCTTCTTCAAAGGCTCTTGCGTAGCTATATGAATTTTTTTGTAGCTGCTCAATAAAGTCTTCTACCTTGCTGCTTTTGTGTACTAAATCTAGAACTGGGGCTAAGTCGATGGGAGCTCGTGATTATATCCATAATTTACCTGAAAAGGGCTCAAACTAGTACTATGCTTAAGAGAACGATTATAATCAATGTTTATTACAAAAGTTGAATTAGAGACCTAGCCATGTGTCTCAGGAAATAAATAACTTGGTTATAAAAATACAACGCTATCCAAGATAAAACTTTCAGCTATTAATTTTATTTTTGTCACTGTAGTGACTAGTCTAGGACCAAAAAATGAGGTTTTAAAATTACAAGAAATTAGAATAGCTTTAGAGACTAATATTATATGTCATTGATGACTTGTCTAAATTTACATATGTTTTTTAGTTACGAAACAGTTTCATAACCTATAATTATATTTCGCGACAATTAATTTTGTCATGTATGATGAAATACTGTCCCAAAATGTTCAAATTTTCAAGGAGATTTTTGCTCTAAAGAAAAATTATTTTTTTCAACTATAATAATATTCGTCACAAAAATGTTGAATCAGATACAAAATAATGAGTCTCAAGAAAGAAATAACTTGGTCACAAAAAATAATGTTATTCAGGACAAAACTTTTAGCTACTACTTTTAGTTTTGTCACTGTACTTACTCATCTACGACCAAAAAATAGGGTCTTAAAATTTTAAAAAATTAAAATGGCTTCGAAGACTAATATATGTGTCACGGATAGTTTAGTTAAATTTACACTTATTTTTTAGTTACGAAATAGTGTCGTCGCCTATAATTATATTTTGTAACCATTTATTCTATCATAAATGATGAAATACTATCCAAAAATGTTTCAAATTTGGAGGAAAATTTTTGCCCTAAAATAATGTGTTTTTATGCGACTAAAATAATGTTTGTCACAAGAAGGTTGAATCAGAGACCAAATATTGTGTCCCAAAATAAAATTATTGGTCACAAAAT
Source organism: Clausena lansium (assembly GCA_030449835.1). Taxonomy (NCBI): domain Eukaryota; kingdom Viridiplantae; phylum Streptophyta; class Magnoliopsida; order Sapindales; family Rutaceae; genus Clausena; species Clausena lansium. The sequence goes on from JASUUF010000038.1 coordinate 932,393, forward strand.
ATAACACAAGCCAGGAAAAAATTATTGGATACAATTAAATATCATTTTATGACTAAATTTCAAAGCTTTGTAAAAAATATCGTCTTAAAAAGTCAAAATTCTTATAGTACAAACTCCACTTGGTACAATTTTTTATCCCATGTCTTTAGGTTATCGCCAACTAGACTTCCTTGAAGTCTAGACGGGCAATAGTCAAAGCATCTGTAGTCTTCTTACATGCAATAAAGTGAGCCATTTTTTAGAACCGATCCACAACGACAAATATTAAATCTATACCCCTTCCAGTATAGGGTAATCCCAAAACAAAGTCCATGCTAATGTTAGCCTAAGGTTGTGTTGGAATTGGTAGTGGCATATATAATCCAGCATTAGTTACAGTGCCCTTGGAAACCTGACAAATACGACAAGTCTCGACATAATGATAAACATCACGCCTCATAGTAGGCCAAAAATAAGTGTTGACTACTAGAGCTAGAGTTTTGTCACGACCCATGTGCCTTTCGTTATGTAATTCTGCAATGATCTTCAGCGTCAAACTTGAGTCAGGAACACATAACCGATTACCTTTGAAAAGGAATCCATCATGCAAATGATAGTCTGATTGGAATCCTACGGCAATGTCTTCTAATAAAAGAGCGAAGAAAGGGTTAGTAGCATATAACTCTCGAAAGGTGTCAAATTCGAGAACTTGATTATGCATTTGTGTCAACAAAGAAGATCGTAGACTTAGTGCAGCTACTACCCTGTTGGATTCACCAGAAGTGTGCTTTATTACGAAAGTAAACTGTTGAAGGAATGCTGTCCATGTGGCATGTCAATGAGAGAGCTTATCTTGACTATTGAGATGTTTCAATGAGGTATGATTAGTGTATAAAACAAAGTCTCTATGAATCAAATAATGACGCTAATGTTTTAATGCCCGAACCACTGCATAGAACTCCATATCATAAGTACTGTAACGTGCCTTTGCTCCATTCAACTTATAGCTGAAATAAGCTATGGGCTTGCTTTACTGGCTAAGAACAGTTCCAATACCTATCTTAGATGCATCACAATGTACCTTAAAAGAGAAAGAAAAATTTGGTTAGGCAAGTACTAGGGTAGTAGTCAACTTCTCTTTGATAATTTTAAATGCCTTAGTAACTGCTTCTATCCAAGTGAGTTGCCATGCTTTCATGCAATCTATGATTGGTGCCATAATAGTATTGAAATGAGGAATGAATCGCCTATAAAATGATGCCAACCTATGGAAACTCCTGGCAACAGATAAAGTAATTGACTGTGGCCACTCTCGAATAGCATCCACTTTTGATTGATCAACAACTATACCATCTTTTGACACCACATATCCTAAAAATAATACTTTCTCTGTCAAGAAAATACACTTGTTTACTGCAATGTATAAACTTGCTGCCCTTAAAGCTGAAAGTACTTCCCTTAAGTGTTTTAGATGTAATTCGTGGCTGGTACCGTGTATAAGTATATCATCGAAGTAAACATCCACAAATTTTCCAATGAAAGGATGAAAGACTTGATTCATAGCTAGCATGAAAGTACTCAGAGCATTGGATAAGCCAAATGGCATTACTAACCATTCATATAACCCTTCACGAGTTTTTAAGGCTGTTTTCCATTCATCCCTAGGCTGAATTCGAATATGATGGTAACCACTCTTCAAATCAAGCTTGGTAAAAACAATTGCTCCACTGAGCTGATCTAATAAGTCATCTAATCGAGGGATCGAAAAATGGTAACAGACTATAATTTTATTGATAGCTCGACTGTCCACACACATTCTCCAAGAACTATCTTTCTTTAGAGTCAATAATGCAGGGAATGTATAGGGACTAAGACTTTCACGAATAAATCTCTTTCCAAGTAACTCTTCCTCTTAATGCCTCAATTCCTCATGTTCTGTAGGACTCATACGATAATGGGTTGATTTGGTAATGTAGATCCTAGTAGCAAGTCAATTTGGTGTTGTATATCCCTGAGAGGTGGTAAGCCTTATGGTAACTCATTAGGAAACAAATCTTTAAATTCCTCTAGTATAAGTGTCACAGCTTCTGGTACCTTCGAATTATTGTTGCTCACCTTTTCCAATAAGACATAGATCCTCTTCGTCTTTGTTATAATATCTATAAACTACTTTTTACCTAACAAATAATTACCCAATTCTTGTTTGAAAGTGAGCTGAGCTCCTTGTTTGGTAGAAGAACAATCTTCGTTGTTGATAAACATAAAGCTGTAGATATTGCTTTTCCCATCATGTACTACGTTTTGATCATACTACCAAGGTCTACCTAGTAATAGATGACGAGCATCTATAGTCACATCGTCACACAAAACTTGGTCTTTATAAATTGATCCAATAGATAAAGAAACTAAGCAAGGTTTAGATACCATTACTTGATTTCCTTTCTTCAACCATATGAGCTTGTACGAAGCTTGATGAGGTTCCGTCTTTAAGTTTAGTTTCATTACAGCTTCCTTTGAAATAACATTCTCACAACTACCTGAGTCTATGACCACACGACATACTCACACCCCAATTGTGCAAATAGTTTGAAAAATATTTTGACGTAACCACTTGTCTTTATCTTGTCCTTTAGAAGCGAAGAATGCTCGATTATTAGGAATCCTTATCCTATTTAGATTAATTTTCCTCATTATCTAAAAGTTTATTATTCTATTCCTTTCTAGTTTAGGATTTGTTTTCCTTTTTCTTTATGGTTTAGGATAATTATGGCTAGTATAAATAAATCTCTCTTGTAGTCTTTGAAGGCAGATTTGAGTCCAATGATACTTCAGTTTTCAAAACTCTGTGAGGGTTTTTTAGTTTAGTTAATTCTCAGCATTCTGCGGAATCAACGAGTCTTAACCCCCCCAAGTTACGACATTCTTTGGAATCAATGTGAATTTAGCTCGTTTCTTTATTCTATTATTCTCCAGAATCAACGGAATATAAGAATATAAAACTTTCACTGCATCAGTTTGGTATCAGAGCTAAAAGCTTGGTTCTTAACTGTCCCCAACACCTACCTTTTTCTCTTTTTTTTTCCCTTAACCCATTTAGCTTCTAAAAAATAAACAAAAAATCACAAAAAATCGAGCCGCCCTACTCCACCGCAGCACCAACACAATCAAAATCCATAGCCGACCACATCAAGCCATCCCGGACACCTTTTCGTAACCGTATTTACCTAAAAATGACCAAAATAGATGCAAAATCGCTACCTCAATTCTCCAAATTCTTCCGTTCGTTGGCCGTCACCACCACCATCATTCAACTCCACTCCACCAACACAACATTTCTAACCCCTCAACACTGCCGACTATGTGGAAATCTATGTATCAAAGAGTTAAATAGTTAAACGACGTGAGGATAATGGCGCCACTCCCTAATTAACGTGTATAAGAGGTAGAAGTGGTCTTCCTCTCCCCCTTTGCCTATAAATAGAGGAAGAACTAAAGGTAAAGGGATATTTTTCTTCTTATATAGCACAAAATCAGTAATTCAGAATTCTCCTTTTAAAAGTTTCTCTCTTTCTCTAACGTAGGCGTTAGAAGATTTTCACCGGTATATTTATAGGTCATATTATTGAGTTCCAAATGGAAAGGTTGAGAGAAGAGACGACAAGATTCTTGGCTCCGTCTTTTTATTTTTTGATGTTTTATTCTTTTTGTTTGAGAACATTTCGTATGCTTTTTCTTAGTAAGTAGTGAGTCAAATTCTTAGTCTTTTGTCCAAATTTGAGTGTGATTTTTTTGTGATACAAATCGTGATTTTTTGACCAAAGCTTCCAAGTGTAAGCTGAAATTTTGGTATCACCACTTTGCTCTTACGAGAATTTCAACCTAACACCATAGGATACGCTATGATTGTCTCCTTAAAGAGCTTATATGGCCTTACATACCAAATTTCCTTATTATATATATATGAAAGGAGTGTTCAAAGAAATCTACAAAATCTACACATGCGTTGTCCATAAACCTTACACATTAAAGAACTACTCAACTTATATAGAGACTAGAGACATGCATGTTGCTTCTGTTACATCATGACTTTAGTCCTGTTATAAGTTATAACTGAAGACAAAATCTATCAAAATAGAGAATTTTTCAATACGATTAGGACTTTACTAGATGTCGCCATAAGTTGCCAATATTAAAGATCCTAGCTAACAACTAAAGAACACAATCAGGGGCTACTCAACCAATTTTGAGGCCTTAGGCGAATTGTTTCAATTAGGTCTTTCATAAAAATTTAAGGTCAAATAAATTTATTAATTTTACTAAAAATTTATTTGTTTAAATTCAATTTTTCTAGCTTTATGAGACGTAAAATTATTGATCAAATTTTTATATTCTAATTTTGCCAATATATTTTTCTCAAATAATATAGCTAATCCATTTAATCTTTATTGCGACATGGTTGGTCTTAAATAAGTTTTTATTAATTTTAATTTTGAAAAACTTCTTTCTGTAGATGCAACTGTTATTGGTATTGTTAATAATATTCTATAAGCAATATATGCATTTGGAAAAGAATCAATTTTTTTCAAGTTATTAAGTATATAAAGCGGGGTATTTTTTTCTCCTTGAAAGCTTCATTTAGAATTCTTAGATCTAAAAACAAATCTAAACCATCTATATCAGAAAGCATATGATGTTTTTAAGCATTTTCAAGATTAACACAATAAATTTTTAAAACATCATCACTTAATAATTGTAATTTTTTGAAATTGAACAAAAATCCAAACATATTCTCATACATTTGAAATTGTTCAAATCAGCTCATTGAAGAAATAGCTTGATCTACTATGTATATAAAATAATTAATTCTAAAAGACTCTTTAGGAGATAAAATTCTTTCTTCACTAATTTGATCATTATTATCTTCAATGTCATTATTTTCATTAATTTGCTCTTCATCTTTTAATTCAGTTTGAGCTTGTTTATCAATTATTGATTCTTCACTCAAATTTACATCTTTCTTTCTACTTTTAACAAATTTATCAAGAGCTCATTTTTTAGATTGAGCTAATTTTTCTATTCTTCTCTTTTTTTTTTTTGAAGTTTTTCGTATCCTGGTGCACATTTTCTAGTAGACATTTTTAGTGAAAGAAGAGTAAAACTAGATAATTAAAAGAAAAAAAATCAATGAACACAATAATACTTAAAAAAGGAGCAATATCAATTAAATAATACAACTACTTAAGAATATAATGGAAAGAAAAAACATGCATATTTGAGAACTTTAACTTTGACGGATTAAAGCTTTAACAGCCATGATCAATGGAAATAATTGATTTTTTTTCTTAAGCGACAGTTAAAGAAAGTGTTTACATGCCCTAAAATTTCAAACAAGGGGATAACATGAGCCAATCATATGAAAATGAATAAATAAAAATAAAGAAAAAATAAATTACTTGTGCTTTGATTGATGAAGGGAAATCACTAGAGCCTTCAGCTTCTAAAATTGATAGGGAATTGGGAATTGTCGTGGCTTTTTTTTTTAATGGATAAGTTAACAAATATTTGGCCTTTAAAGAGTTTTAAATGAAATAATGTTAAATAGAGATTTTATTGGAATTAATAGGAATAAAACCATTAACTCAAACATTAGAAAGAGATTTCTTTTTTCTCTTCTTTAAATTTCTGTAATTTAATTTTTATTTTATTTTTCTTTGTAATTTTTCGTTTATCTTGTTGATTTGGCCGGTTCTGCTGCCTATTAATTTATTTTAATTTCAGTTAACTTATTTTATTTCACGTATTCTTTTTCTTTCTTTTTGTATGTTCATAGCACTTGAGTGTGTTTTCGTAGTAAGGATGTAACAGTATGATAAGGTTAGTAACTTAATTTCTCCTTTCTCTTTATTTTTATTAGTTTTGTTTTATTTTTTTTTTGTGTTCTTTGCATGCATGGTCGAAGGTCACAATCATCTAATCTTGAGCCTATAGAGATTGAACTGAAAAAAAACACTTCGCACACACAAACACGTTGCAATTAAAGATAAAATTGAAATGGATTGCAACAACAACCATCAGCACCACAAGAGAGGCCATTTAAGGACTACTTCAGTCCTTTAGCTAATTTGAGCATATCATGCATAAGATACCCAAATGTAGCTGCTAGGAGTTTTGAGTGAAAACCTAGTGTGCTAAATTGTTTCCCAACATTCTATGGCCTAGAAAATGAAGACCCATATAATCATTTGAATGATTTTCATGCTATTTGTCAAACATTTAAATATGAAAATTTTTCAGATGAAGATGTTAAACTTAGCCTATTTCCATTTTCTTTAAAAGATAGAGCTTGCTCATGGTTCAATACAATGCCTGCTAATAGCATTACATCATGGGAACAATTGGTTACTAAATTTTTAAATAAATACTTCTCAATGCATAAAACCAATGCTATTCGTAGGGAAATCTCAGAGTTTACCCAGAGAGAAGACGAGCAATTCTTTGAAGCATTGGAGATATTCAATGGGCTACTCTTGAAGTGTCCACATCATGGGTACGTGAAGTGGCACCAATGCCAATAATTTTTGGAGGGACTATTGCCACATGTGCAAGAATGGCTAATGGCAACAAGTGGAGGATTACTAACATTAAAAAGTGCATCAGAGATTTGGGATTTCTTCCAGCGCCAAGCGAATAATTCCCAACAGTGAAGCCGATCTTTCATAAATGTGAGAAAAGTCAAAGAAGTAAATAAGTTTCATGTTGGCAAGTCAAGATCAAAATCAAGGAAGTCAAAGAAATAGCTGAAGGACTTTCTCGCCAAATAGCATCATTAACGACTGTAAAAACAACTGAGCCACATGCCTACAATTAATTTGACCAAGATTCATACCCAGATCAAGCCAATGCCATAAATGTGATGGGAAAGCAGTTGAATTACAACCCTTACTCCAACACATATAATCCTGGATAAAGAGACCATTCTAATTTTTCATGGTCTCAAGGATTCCAACAGAATGGACCAGCAGCTCCATCTCCACCAATGCAACAAATTCCTCAAGCTCCTTAAGCCTCTCAGCCACTATTTAGACCATACAATTAAACCCAGAACTACTCACAACCTAAACCATGGGAGGAGGCAATTAAAGGTCTCAAAAATTAGACTCACTCTGCAATCGTACCATGACGAGTTGCAGAACAAGATGAGAGCTGGATTTAACTCACAAGCCCAATGAATCTCGAATCTCGAAAAGATGGTAGGTCAACTTGCCTCATCAGTCCAAAACCTGACAATGATCGTTGAGAAGGGTAAATTTCCAAGCCAGCCAGTGCCTAATTCAAAAGGAGTGCATAAAGTAAGTACTAGTTCACCTCAGCAGCGTTAAGAGGTAAAAGCCGTCATGACCTTGCGAAAAGGAAAAGAAGTCAATAATAAATTAGAGATGCCGGTGACAAAAGTAACTCAAGATGTACCTGCAGATGTTGAGGACTCATCATCAAAGGAGAAAGAAGAAAGTAGCCTACGAGAATACGTCCCAAAAGCTCCATTTCCCCAGAGGTTAGCTAAAGTAAAAAAAGGAAAATCCACAAGTGAGATTTTTGAAATCTTTAAACAGGTAAGTGTTAACATCCCTTTGCTTGAAGCTATAAAACAAGTGCTCTCTTATGCCAAGTTTCTTAAAGACCTTTACACTAAAAAGAGAAAATTCATTTTCAAAAGAAGGCATTTCTAATAGAAAACATTAGTTCTACACTCCAACACAGAATTCCCCTAAAATATAAAGACCCGGTTCCCCCACTCTCTCATGTAGTATAGGGAACCACACAATTGAGAATGCTTTGTTGGATTTAGGGGCTAGTGTAAATCTGTTGCCTTACTTAGTATTTGTGAAACTTAGATTGGGAGAATTACACCTAACTCCAGTGGTGTTACAGCTTACAGATTGGTCCATGAAAATACCTCGCAGTATTATTGAGCACGTGCTTATCCAAGTAGATAAATTTTATTTCCCTACTAATTTTATTGTGATTGACACTCAACTAGTGCAGGATTCGAAAAAGCACATCTCCATTATCCTAGACCGACCTTTCTTGGCAACTGCCGATGCTCACATTCAATGCAGGACTGAAAATATGCAGTTTTCATTTAGCAACATAACTATAGAGCTGAATATCTTCAACATTGCCAAACAACCTCACAATGCAAATGATGGAATTGTTGATGTGGATCTAATAGAAGAATTAGTTGATTATACTTTTCCTTCTAGCCTTAGTGATGACCCTTTACATACATGCTTAACTCACTTTGGTTTGGATTTTGATATTGACAGATCAGTCAACGAGGTCAATGCCTTACTTGATTCAGCACTATCCATAGACATTAATAAATGGAAGTCAAAAGTTGAACAACTAGCACCATCAGGGAAGAAACTCAGCCCATCATTAGAATCACCATGAAAAGTCGAGCTCAATCCGTTGCCCAACATCTTGGAATATGCGTTCTTGGGAGAAAAAAGTACTATGCCAGTAATCATTTCATCTTCCCTACATGACAAACAAAAAGGTAAGTTTTTGGAAGTTTTAAGAGAGCACAAAATAACATTAGGGTGGACCATAGTCAACATAAAAGGCATAAATCCAGTAGATTGCATGCATTACATTCATCTTGATGAAAATGCTAAACCAACTAGAGAAATGCAACGTTGGTTGAATCCTAACATGAAAGAGGTCGTTAGCAGGTATCATTTACCCCATTTATGATAGTTCATGGGTCAGTCATGTGTAAGTTGTCCCCAAAAAGTTAGGAGTCACAGTAGTTACTAATGCTGATAATGAATTAATACCTACTAAAGTGACTTACAGGATGGCAAGTCTGTATTGATTATAGGAAGTTGAATTCTGTCACACATAAGGACCATTTTCCTTTACCATTCATTGATCAAATGCTTGACATATTAGCATGTCTTGAATTTTAATCCTTTTTAGATGGCTACTCAAGATATAACCAGATCCTCATAACACCAAAAGATCAAGAGAAAACCACTTTCACTTGTCCCTTTGGTACGTTTACTTATAGGAGAATGCCCTTGGACTATGCAATGCATCTGCTATATTTCAACAATGCATGTTGAGCATATTTTCTGACATGGTCGAACGCTTCCTTGAGGTTTTTATGGATGACTTTTCTATTTTTGGTGATTCATTTGATCAGTGTTTGCATCATCTAACACTCGTTCTACAGAGATGTATAGAGAAGAATTTGGTCCTAAATTGGGAGAAGTGTCATTTTATGGTAAAACAAGGTATTGTTCTCAGTCACATCATTTCGAGCAAAGGTATTGAGGTTGACAAAGCCAAGGTGGATCTCATTTTCAATCTTCCTCTATCTAAAATAGTCAGAGAAGTAAGATCTTTCCTTGGGTATGTTGGCTTTTATAAATGTTTCATTAAAGATTTTAGCAAAGTTTCTAGACCCTTATGCAATCTACTTGCTAAAGATGTGCCTTTTGTCTTTGATAATTCATGTCTTGAGGCTTTTGAAAAACTAAAGCAATTATTGACATCATCACCCATTATTCAGCCCCCAAACTGGAACTTGCCTTTTGAACATATGTGTGATGCATCTGATTATGAGGTAGGAGTAGTATTAAGACAAAGAGTTGATCGAATTTCCCATGTTATTTACTACGCTAGTATGACATTGAATGATGCATAGTTGAACTACTCAACCACTGAAAAAAAATTGCTAGTAGTAGTGTTTCCTTTAGAGAAATTTTGATCTTATCTCATTGAATGTAAAATAATTGGGTTCACAGATCATGATGCTCTTAAATATCTTCTTATAAAGAAATATGCAAAAGCTAGACTAATTCGATGGGTGTTACTTTTGCAGGAATTCAACCTTGAGTTCAAAGATAAGAAAGGAACAGAAAATGTGGTGGAAGATTATCTTTCTCGCCTTACTTTTGACTCTGTTCCAGAATCATTATCATTGAATGCATCATTTCTAGATGAACAATTAATGAGTGTGGAAGTACTACCATGGTATGCTGATATAGCTAACTATCTTGTTACAGGTCAACTTCCAGAGCATTGGACTAAACAGGACAAAGCCAATTTTTTGTGGAGATAAAGAATTTCTTTTGGGAAGACCCTTATCTGTTCAAGTATTGTGTGAATCAAATTGTCAAACGATGCGTCCCAGAGAACGAATTCTAGAAAATCCTCTCATTTTGTCATGAGCAAGCTTATGGAGGCCATTTTAGTGCCAAGCAAACAGCTACCAAAGTCTTACAATGTGGTTTCTACTGGCAAACTTTATTTCGAGATGCTTACACTTTTTACTCTTTATGTGATAGGTGTCAACGTATGGGAAGTATTACACGAAGAAATATGATGCCACTAAACCCAATTTTAGTGGTAAAGATTTTTTATGTATGGGGTATCGACTTTATGGGACCTTTTCCCCCTTCTTTTGGCTATCAATATATATCGGTTGCTATTGCTTACGTATCAAAATGGGTAGAAGCAATTCCATGTAGAACCAATGATCACAAGGTGGTGATAGGATTTCTGAAAAGCAATATTGTTTCGCACTTTGGATTCACTCGGGCAATAATTAGTGATGGTGGCACCCATTTTTGCAACAGACCATTCAAAGCTCTTTTGGAAAAATATTCCATCACACATAAAGTGGCGACCCCATATCATTTGCAAACCAGTGGCCAAGTTGTGACCTCCAATTAAGAAATAAAACACACGTTAGAAAAGACAGTGAAACCTAACAGAAAAGATTGGTTACTGAGACTCGATGATGCGCTCTGGGCATATCGAACAGCTTTCAAGACACCTATTGGGATGTCACCCTATAAGTTTGTGTATGGAAAGGCTTGTCACTTACCAGTGGAACTCAAACATCGTGCATATTGGACCATAAAGAAATTAAATTTTGACATGCAACAGGTTGGGTCAAAAAAAAGATTACAGCTGATAGAACTTGAGGAAATTCGCAATGCCGCATGGAAAAATGCCAAGATTTACAAACAGCGGATGAAAGTCTTTCATGACAAGCAAATTATGAGTAGATCTTTTACCCCAGGTCAGAAAGTGCTTTTATTCAATTCTCGCTTCCATCTATTCCCAGGTAAGTTACGCTCTTGTTAGTCTGGCCCCTTTATTGTTCACATTGTTTTTCCACATGGGGCAGTAAAGATCTAAAGAATGGTGTCACTTTTAAAGTAAATGGTCAAAGATTAAAGCCATATCTAGAGTACCAGCCACGTGTAGAGGACACCGAAATCGATTTAAGTGACCCACCAAATTTGAAATGAAATTTCTTTTTCCTTTTTTTTTCGGTGATTTAACTTTTTGACATTTCATTTTACTATTCTTTTGCTAATTGAAATTGTTTAGGTTTACTTAAGTGTGTTCACTTAACCATTACGTTCTCTTTTATCACTTTTAATCATGCGTACCTCAATTAGACAAATCCTCTTGAGCCATCTTGGAAGACTTCTACGTGTAAAATCTCATCTCAGAAGCCAGATATGATTTTTTACAACACATCCTTTTTGGGAACGATGACCACTAGAGTTAGTATCCCATGTTGAGGATTTAAAAAGGCAACTCAGAGAAATTGAGAGAGGCATATATGAAATCCAATTGGAACTTGAGTTAAATTCAATAAGAGGATGACTGTGAGTAAGTATTTGTTTATACTCATTTTTTTTCTTTTCACATTGTGTGTTTTTATTTTGCTTTGTTTGCTTTCACTTTCTACTTGATTTTGCAGAATTAATTTTCTTTTTGTGCTTTAATTTGTTATCTCGGTTAAGTGACAGATAACGGTACTCCGTGACAATTAAAGTTGGTTACTTCAGTTACCTAGAATAACTGATATTCTGAGGCGAAGGTATGGACAGAAACGCAATTTTAGCAAAGCTTCACAAACGATTTCCTTCACTTCCTCATAATGCTCTTCTTACAATCCATAAAGCTCGGTCCGAACACATACGAGTGCTTATGACGAACAACATCCCTACTGATATCCGTTGGCTAATCGAAGCCAAAGTACGATTGGCAGGTGAGTTACCTCCCAAATTCATTACCTACATGCCTGGTTGTGGTAAAGGAAACTATTCAAGAAAACAAAGAACTCGACGGCTCCCAATTTCGTGTCATAAGTGTGCTAGAATGCAATACAATAAAAATCCATGTACTTCTTTATTAATGATGTCTGATAACAGGGAAGATAAGATTCAATTCATTAGGGATGACTTGAATAAAGAGTCACTAGATAATATCCTTTTGTCTCTTGAAACGCATACCAATGGATACATACAGGGAGCAATTATGCAGTTATGGCCATTATTCCAGAAAGAGTGTGCACGATATAGTCTCAGGAATCTAACTATAAACGACCCTGTTTGCTAGTTTATAAGAAAACTAGATAGAAAGCCTATCCTCAACCCATAGAGAGCGTTCAAGCCGTTTCTGGACGTAAAACCAGAGGAAGATGTGAGCCACAGTCACAACTGCATGTAGATATCCATTTATTTCACTGTTATTTTATCATTTGCATTATTATCTTTAAGATTATGATTTTATCACTGTTTGCTTTTTCTTTTTACTATTTCCTTTTTTACTCTCAAGCCATGTGCTTTACGTGTCATTTGACAAAGACACACCACCTCATATAAAGCTATCAATCATTGTTACCAAGATCCTTACATACGAACTTCTTTTTCAACACTAACAAATTGTTTTTGAAAAGTGTTCTAATGGTAGCTACTTTCAGTAAACAATTCAAAAACATTTGTGTGCTCTCTGAGTTTAACTATGGTAAGTACAAAGAGTTCGTTGAGGTAGCCATAGATCTTGGACAAATCATAGCAAAGCGAAAATTGCACTTGGTATATAGAGGAGGTGATTGAGGGTTATCAAAGGTTGTCTCAGAAGCTGCTTTTACCAGAGGTAGTCAAGTGTTAAGCATCATCCCAAAAGCCCTAAAACCTTTGGGATGTCTGCCTGGCCCACCAACTGAAGAGGAGTTAGTCGTCTCAGGTAGACAAGAGAGAATAACTGAAATGATAAATCATGCTGATGCTTTCATTTTCTTACCAGGAGATCTTGCTACTCTAGAAGCATTCATCACATTAGCATCTTGGGCCCATCTAAACATACATAAAAAACCCATCGGTTTGTTAAATGTCAATAACTTTTATGATGGCTTTATCGCATTTCTTAATCATGCAGTAAAAAATCATTTCATTCCTTTCACAGCGAAAAAATTTTTTATTTGTGCTCGTACTGCTAATGAGCTACTTGATCTTTTACAAGCTTATAGCCTAGAGCTAGATCCGAAGACCCTTGGTTGAAGTGGCCGACTAATGATGGTAGCAGTAGCTGCAGTAAGAAGTGTAAATTAGATTTAACTCTCTGCTTTTAAACATTTTCTTTTATTCAATGTTGTGGTATCCAGGTGATATCTTCTAAACCCTAATTCTTTCCTTTAAGACGTTGAGGACAATGTCTCATTCTAGTTAGGGGAGGGAATAGCTAACTACTTTGGAATAATTGGTAGTAGTGTTATTATATTTTTACCAACCTTGTTGAGTCAGAAGATGGCAGAATATAAAGTTAGTTAGTCTAGACACACATCTTCCCAGTCTTGGAGTTCAATAAAAAAAATGTTAATTTTCTAACATTTTCTTTTTCTTTATTATTTTATTATGTCTTATTAAAAAAAAATTTTAAGGTATTTTGTGTGATCTTGTGATATTGGATGACATGATGACTTTTAAATTTTAGTATTTATATTATCTTTAGCCTTGAGTTATGTTACACCATGTCTGCTACTCTACATGCTGATTAGAGAAATCTGACGGGTTAAATTAATTGAGTTACTTGAAGGAATGAACATGTCATAATAAATTCCAAGTGAGATTTTTAGCCTTCATTTTTCTTAGAGAATACCCTTTTTGCCCATTCTTCATATAGCTTAGCAGTTTACAATTTTATACATGATTTCTATATTTTACTTTGAGTCAACCTTCAAAAAAAATTTGCGTTACTACATCTGAAGGTTCATCTAATTAGTAGATATGGAAGATTATTTAGAGCCCTAAAAGATGACGGAAAGGCCATCTTTGACCAGTTTGAGCCTTTTCTAGCTATCCCTTGAGTGAAATATCCATAGTTCCCTTTTGATCCTTTTATTTAAAAAAAAAATTTATTTTTTTTGTTAAGTTATCATCCTATCCCACTCCAATTCGAAGATTACCCTATGTTTTATGTGTTCCATCACCCATTCATGTTTGAGAAAAATTTAGATGACTATTTTATTCAGAAAAGTGGTGCAATATATATATATATATATATATATATATAAAACAATGACATGTGAATAAAAAAAGAGAAAAAAAATGATGAAAAAATGATGTACAATTAAAAAAAAAACAAACAAATAAGTGAAATACACCTTATAATTTCCAAAAGATCTCTATTTTTCTCAAACATATATTTTGTATTTCCTATCACTCGCTTCTTTGTTAGCCATGTCCCTAACCTATGTTATGTCCTAATAAAAGTCCTTCTTGATTTTAGGGTACTATAGTCTGAAGTAGAAGCTAGTGAGATAGGCTGAAAAGATGTTGCATAAAATGACTACATTGGTTTGACTAGCACTTTGTTTGGCTTGAGATCATTTTATTTCAAAGCTGTGGGCCTTATTTCATCTTGGTGAGAGTGTGTGAAACAATCTTCCTATTATTTTCTCTCAATTTACCATTCATTGGAGTAACTATTTTTATTGGGTTTAATTTTCTTTTGGGAGTGTCACTCCTACTGATGAGATTTTGGGGATTGACATGTCATTCTTGAAAGTGGGTTGATTACTGTGGCAATGACAAAGTATATTGGACTGATTCATATGGATGGTTGACGTAGGAGTAATATTTCTTTAGACTGGAGATAATGCTTATACTTTTATGATTGCTATCATTAGTCTGATTGAAGAAGTAAACACAACAGTTTGTTAAAAAAAATATTTTGGTTTTGAATTTTGTTTTCGCTTAATTTGCTATGGACTAGCAATAAGCTGGTTGGGGGATGTGTTGAGTGTTAGAAAGTGTGTATTTATAAAGGATAAAATGGTCATGTTACACTTCAAGTCTCACTAATTTTGTTGTGTGTGTTTTATTATAATTTAGGTATTTTATGTATTTTAGGGGAATTCTGGCCATTTCACAATTAGCAAAACATCGAACAGCATTTTTAAACTCAGGACAGTCGAAAACTTTAGGAGGAGCATAAAAGAAAAAATGACACTGTTCACGCGTACGGCACTATTCATGTATACGGTACTGTTCATGTATACATCACTGATCATGTATGGTACTATTTACATATACGTATGATGACGTGACATTGACCGATGACGTGCCATTTACCAGTGACGCGGCAGCATTTGATTGGATGAATAATGTAGTATTGACTACTTATGTGGCGTTGCCTGATGATGTGGCACTGATCGATGACGTGGCAGTGTATTATTGGACCGAAAAAATGAGCTTACGATAAAAGTAATGCACTTGATCATGGTTAGTTGACTTTGACGGTGACTGATGACATGGAAGCACAACATTGGACAAACAATTGGCTTAAGTTACATGTGACACACTGAATCACAGTCGCTGATGATGTGTTCTAAGCAATCAGAGCTTGCTACATGGCGCAATCTTGAGTGTCCGAATTGATTTCATCCAATGGCCATGATTTACTCATTGTATCTATAAAAAGAGGGGCTTCCCCCCTAATTTGAGGGCCCTTAATCCATTTTTTAGCTCCACGTTCTGTAATTCCCTCTCTATCTTGTATTTTTTTTTGTATTTTAATAAATACCCATTTTACCCCTAGTTAAATTATGAGTAGCTAATTTTCTCTCAGGCTTGGGTTGAAGATGAAGTCTCAACATGTTCCATGGGCTTAATTTGGTAAATTTACTTTCTTCACCCCTCTGATTTATGTGTTGTTTTGACTTTTCATTGACAGATAGTAATTATCTTTTCTAGATTTTGTACCGGTACTACCGTCTCCTTAGTGCAAGATTATTACTGTCTAGCACGATAAGCGCTTAGCACTATATTTATTAGAGTGTGGTTCATGAGGAGTGGAAATCCCCCTCATGATTTAATTGGCACTAATAAAGAATATGCTCATGGTGCATGTTGATGCAGATCTAGATACCCAAGCGTTTTATTTACATAGTTTCAACTCTAGCTTATTCCCACCATTTCAATTTAAATTTTAGAGTAGTTCAAATCATCTTCACCATAAATCCAACTCCCCAACTAGAAAATTAAACCTACACCTAATTAAAATCTACCTCCTCGTGGGATCGACACTCTTCACCGTTAATCTATTCTATAATAGATTCGTGCGCTTGCGAGTTCAATAAAATTTGTACAACAGTGAACAACTTTTCTTAATACCTTTTTTCCAAAATGTTTAAATAAACACCCAAAAGTAAATATCATAATCTTAAAAGGTCAATAATAAAGACTTAGTTTTGATGAATTTTCAATATACATTTGTCATTGGAAAAATAAGGACCACGCAATACCAACTTACAGGTGCTTATACTCTTAACTTCTACAATGAGGATATCCTCATATGTATCCTTCTTTTCCTTTGACAATTACAATGAAAAGCATTAAAACCCTTTTGTGATCTCTAGTCACAAGGTAAGCATTAAAACCCTTTTGTGATCTCTAGTCACAAGGTATGGCTACTTAGTATATTTCTGCTCACTGCAATCACAAGTGAATAACTCCAACTCATGGTGAGTAGCCATTCATTTATTGTTCTTCTGTTTTCCAAGCTTGCTTGCCTCATCTGGCATTTCTTAGCATTGGTCACTTAGACTAGGATCAAGCACTTAACTCCCACTAGGAGAGATTACCCCATCACTTATGCGTAAAGCTTAAAGCTTTACGCAACCTAAACTCATTCATGGTAAGTTATTTTTAAGGCCCGTTTGGGATTGCTTTTGGGAGACTTAAAAGTGATTTTGAGAATCTAAAAGCTAATTTTAGTGTTTGGTAAAAAAAATTCAAAATCACTTTTGTCAAAATCAGCCCCTCCTACAGCTGATTTTGAAAAGCAGGGAAGGAGTAGCTTTTAGATTCTGATTTTGAGAATGAATTTTATCCTTTAATACAATTCCATATATATCCTTACAATTATTATCTAAACCCAAAACTATCCTTATTCAAATTGGAAACAAAATCAATATTTCAATAAATTTTTATTATAAAAAAATAAATTATTACAATACACAATTAAAAATATTTTATGTACATGTCTTTATATGTGTAAGTAAATTTCATTCTATATTATGTCCATTTTAGTCATTAGCTTTTTTGCAGCATTTTAACAGTAAGATTTACCAAACACCCACAACTACTTTCAAAACTCACAGTACTTCTGAAAATAAAATTTACCAAACACTTAACTGATTCTCTTCAAAGCTGATTATTTCTACAGAACAGCTAACAGCAATTATTTTAAAAGCTACAACATTACCAAACTAGCCCTTAGAAGTATTAGTCGCTTCTAAGTGCTTATCTTCTTGAATTTGAATAAATTATATAGAGTTTGCTAGAAGCATTAGCCGCCTCCGGGTGCTCATCTTCAATAGTTGGACTTCGTAATGTGGAGTTAATTGGAAGCATTAGCTGTCTCTAGAAGCTCATCTTCTAAATCTAAGTAACACATATTTGATTAGAAGTTTTAGCAACCTCTTGGTGCTAACCTTCAAATCCTTAAGAGTATGTGTTAAATAAACTCTTATATTGTCCCAACTATTGGGGTTGGACATTTTATTGCCTAGACCTAACATTGTCAATCACAATGTATCTAACATATTTGAGCTATCGTATGCAAGCAACCTAATGCTTCTTGGACTCATTAATAAGAGCATAATACATGTTACTCAGCAACAAGATGCGAGTATGCAAGACTTTTATAAAGCCCCTTTAAAATGCTCCTTATCTTCTAAATAGAAGTGGTATGATCAAGCTCAAAATAAGTGTTTGTTTAGAGTCTTATGATTTAATTTGTTCACAACTCATTCCAATACATAAATTCAATCAAAGAGACAATCAATGCTACCATAATTTTCATTTAATTCACAAATATTTAATATATTTTGTCGCAACCATAAATCAAATTAATGAAAATTTCCTTAGACCTTTCATAATTGGATTGTCCCACTTAAATACTAAATTTCCTTAGACTCTTATCGTCCTTTGGACAGAATTTTCCTATACATACATGCATTCACATTACTACGCCAGGCTTTAATAATCCCAATATATTTTAAAATCTTATTCTGCTCTCATTAAAATAATTACATGTGACATACGAATATAATTGACAAATCAATTCATCATACTCATCACATGGATTAATAAGAACAATCATATCATGCTTATTTTCAAACAAATAGCATACATTATCTTCAAAAAATATTATATAATTAATCAATATGCATTATAAGGAGAGTACATATAGCAATGTGTTGAAATAGCTCCCATAGAAGCGTAAAACTATCAAGCATATCTCCAAATATTTAAAAAAATTTTTTCCCGAAATTTTATTCCTTTTTTAATTTACTTATTTTATCTAAAACTTCTTCAAAAGGATTTAATTCAAAATGCATATTCAATATAAACATAAAATTATTTTTAAATCACACAGTAGCCGAAAACGGCACTTAAAACGGAGGTCGGGGAGGCGGCCCGTGTATCTCACTCTCCATAGATAAGAGTAGGTCAAATGCAGCCAAGCAATGGTACGTTGACCGAGCCAGCAAGTTGGCTCAAACTGCTCGCACTTGCGCACTAGCTCAAACATTTGAGCCGATTGGTGTTCATTTTCAATGTATCCAACACTCAGGGTAAGCATGTGTAATACAATCCCTTCTGTGCGGCCGTTTTCTTGTAATAAATCTGGCCATTTTCTTACTCCAAATTGTACGCTGAGTTTGAATCTGAAATTAGTTTTTTAATACAGTGTAGAGGTGAACTGCACACGTCTATCCCAAGAGTAGAGTTGTGACAATTACACTATTCACCGTCTTCTTCATATCCTAAATTTTTAGATTTCAAACTGGAACTTCGATTGGCTCGTTTTCTCTCCATATAACTCGGAATTATGCATGTGATATATTGTTGGAAAGCTCTCTGAATTATCTTTCTAATGATATGAAATTTATAGAGAATTGACCACTATATCAAACGACATGAGTAAAACAATCATACGAGTTCATGGATTAGGGTTTTTATGTTCTCATAACTTAGGCCATATAAATTCACATAAAATTCCAAATTTAATCTATATATATTCATGTGATTTCAAACTAAAAATCAAGGCCTAACAGTGAATGATTCATTACATACCATTAAAGTGTGTTTTAGATGCCAAAACATATACATCATCAAAGAACATGGCATATCTCATGAAAATTCATTCAAAACAGAACATAACCTACATAGGCTCTGATACCAATGTTCATTTTCATGTATATCTCAATATACAATTAATAGGAGATCCAAAAACATACCTTTTATCCTTGGATGTGAAAGCGGATCACAACGAGGTTATTTCACTGTAGCGACAGAGAATAATCTCATGGAAAATCCTCCTGCCACTGTATGCTTATGGTTGGAGGATAATCATAATCAAAAAAGATCCCCTCAGATCACATTGCAAGAGCCCACTACCTTTTCTCTCTCGTTTTCACTCTCTGTATTTTCTAATACGTTCTACGTATTTTCTTTATCTCTAACACACACACTTGTATTTCAGATACAATAGGTGTATTTATAAAGAAGCTAATGAGAGTGATTGAAGTCAATCAAAAGACTTCATAACTCTCAGAGCCCAATTAGGCTTATAACAATCATATGTAACTCTTTCTAAAAGAAGCTTATAGATATTTCTTTTTGTTTGGCCGGTCCACCCATCACGGGCACCGATTCCAAAAATAATAATAATAAAAAAATATGTTTATTAGAATGTTGATCTCTTGATTTAACTTAACAGACATATTTTATCTACCCAATCATTTTTGTCTGGTAATGTCTTTTATTGTAATAGTAGACAATTAATACGTGCCAATATGAACTAGTTAATGGTTTGTGAATAAACAAAGAACAACCAAACTAATTTGTATTTTATTGTTGCGGAATGATAAGAGTCAGAAATAAATTAATAGCAGAATAAGAATAGCCCAGTAAATTTGACAGATATAATTCATCATTCCGAAACGCGGAAAAGGGAAACAATCTGGAAAAAAAAAGGGGGATTTTATATTTGTTTACGATCTTTGTTTACTTGCTGTATTTCCTATTTAGTTATCTTTTGATGATTATTTTATTTACAACATTGTCTGTTTCTTGTAGTTGGTGACCACAATACAAATATCAGAATTTATAAGTGATGATGAACTAGAATTATATAACAACAAGGGTCTGGCTTCAATGCCTCCTAGCCGGTATCATGCTGGCTTTCAAAAAGAGAGCCCGGCTGTCTTTAGCTGCTAAATTGGCAGCCAAAGACTTGGTGCAACTTTGTTTTTAATTTTAAATATTAAATTAAATTAATATGTTAATTAAAAAATTATGAAAAAATAATATTAGTAGTAAAAAAGTAAATAAATAGAAAATGAAAGAAAAATATAATCTTATCAAAATCAAGAGAAAAAAAATTTATATAATAAAAGATAAATATTTGTTTCTTATTTTATATATGACGTCTCATATTTAACATCAAAATTTTCGTGTATATTGTTAATTGTCTCAACTTTATTATTCTAAATACTCTCAAAAAATTTTCTTTTCCCGCCTATTTCATATTTGACGTCCATGTTACTTGTTTAACATTGTCTATGTAGCAACCCGGCTCGAGCTCTATAAGGCGAATCTTACTGGAACTTGTACATATACTTAAAAATAAATCTCTTTACAAATCAATAACAACTCAAGCCTCAAATACAACATTAAACTACAGCGGAAGAAATGAAAATTGATGCGAAACCATCTACAGTCCTCAATTCAAGTTCTTCTCCTCAATCCTGATTTCCGAGAACTGAATCACATTAAACTATAATGAGTACAAAACTCAATAAGTAAACCAGTTTTTAATATACCAATACAAACATAAAGCTATATAATGCAAATGAATGATATGCCTTGACATTTTCAAAACAATATAAAACAATCATCAAATTCTATTTTCTGTCACTTTCAAACTTTCACATTTTCTTTCCAAATCACATACTCGAACAACCTTCATTCAATTACCGCTAAGTAGGACTCTCACTAAACTTTCATAACTTTCTCATATACTTTGGGTTTCACGCAATCTGCGTCCCTCACCCACTTATCTCATAAACATAACATCTCAAGGGTCCTCCACTAAGTGGGTAACGAATTTAAGCATCCAAGTGAAAATTGAAAACTTGCTTCCTTTCTCCAAAATCATTTCGCTAAAATCCATCTTCTCATTTAATAGAAAACATCAAAACATAATGGATTTTCGTACTCATGCCAATGAATATTCACACGTATATATGCCCATATACAAAATCATACATAACACATAACATCACATCATATCAACACATCACATAAACACATGGGTAGAAACATATAAATACATGTCCGTACATATCAAAATAGGCTTTTTAAACAAATCAAACATGTACATATTGTTTATTGTGATTCGTTTTAAAATCTAGTTTACTTACCTCCTCGCATTCCACATGTAACAAGAGCGTACTGATATCAACGGCCTAAAAATCAATAAGAACACCCTTATAAGAAACAATCCAGTCACAATCATAAACTCAAATGGCCTCAAACTTATCAATTTAAACATATTCTAAGCTTAACCTCAATTAATCTCCATTTCAATCATAAATTACCCAAATACACTCATAATCATATATTATCGACATAGCTCCGAACTCATAAATTACTTATACATCCTCGAAATCCCAAAATCATGAATTACTAACTTATCCACCAATTTAGAAATTACCAAAATATTCACAAAGTCAGAATTTATGAAATTACCATTGGAGTGCGAAATTACTGAAATGCCCCTGTCAGTCAACGGTGACCGATATTCACCCAACGGCGACGGAAAGCTCAGGTAAGGTACTTCTGGCCGAGCTGAGTTCAATGATGCAGGCGATGACTTCCCAAGCACGGCGACGACGCCGGATCTAACTCCCAAAGCCATAAATCCTCCCACTGCCGATTGACGATAAAACGACCTCCTCGGTGGTAGTGGTTGGTCAGAAATGGAAGATGGCGAGGTGGGGAACAAATGCTAACTAGTTGTGCGGCCTAACTTTAGTGAAATCGACAGTGGTAGAAACAGGTTTTGGCCACGACCTTTTGAGCTTGATCGCCGGCGTTCCTACCGGTTCCAGGCAGTGAGGATGGCGGGAATAAGATGGTCGGTTCACAAGCTTTCGTTGGTACTAAGCTTGGCTAATGGGGTGGTCGGAAATGGAAACGGAGACAGGGTTGGATTCTCGGGTTCGGGTCAAACCCGATTCCATCTCTCTTTTTCTCTATCTCGTTTCTCACCTCTTTTTCTTTCTTTCTCTCTCCTTTTTCTTTATATAGGGCTTGGGTAAAATGGTAAAATGGTTGGGGTGGGGTATTACAGTTTGTCACATGTTTCACGTGTTCTATTGCATGTCTGCATGATACTCATATTTAATGTCAACCGCTGCATGTTTAACCTTAGTTGTTGCATGTTTCATATAATTTTTTTTACATGTAAATTTCATGTTTCATGTGTACACCTCATGTTGAATGTTTGACTTCAATTGTTGCATGTCTTAAATAAAGAAAACAAATGAGGATTTTCTTGCCCGTTTCATGTTTGATGTCCATATTGCATGTTCAACATCGTCTGTCACATGTTTCACGTGTTCTGTTGCATGTTTACATCATACTCATGTTTATTGTCAACCGTTGCATGTTTAGCCTCAGTTGTTGCATGACTCATGTAATTTTTTACATGTAAATTTCATATTTCATGTTTACATCTCATGTTGCATGTTTAATTTCAATTGTTGTACGTCTTAAATAAAGACAAAAAATGAGGATTTTCCAACTTGTTTATGTTTGATGTTAATGTTACATGTTTAACATCGTCTGTCACATGTTTCAAATGCTCTATTGCATGTTTACATGGTACTTATGTTTAATGTCAACCGTTGCATGTTTATCCTTAATTGTTGCATGGTTCATGTAATTTTATTACATGTAAATTTTGTGTTTCATGTTTATGTCTCATTTGCATGTTTGAATTTAATTGTTGAATGTCTCAAATAAGACAAAAATTGGGGATTTTTCCACCCGTTTCATGTTTATGTCCATGTTGTATGTTTAACATCGTCTGTCACATGTTTCACGTGCTATGTTGTATGTTTACGTGGTACTCATGTTTAACCTCAATTGTTGCATGTTTAACCTCAATTATTGCATGTTTCATGTAATTTTTTTACATATAAATTTCATGTTTCATGTTTACATCTCATTTTGCATGTTTGAATTTAATTGTTTCATGTCTTAAATAAAGACAAAAAATGAGGATTTTCCCACTCGTTTCATGTTTGACGTCCATGTTACATTTTAATATTGTCTATCACATGCTTCACCTACTCTGCTGTATGTTTATGTCGTACTCATGTTTAATGTCTGTCGCCGTATGTTTAACCTCAGTAGTTGCATATTTTATGTAATTTTTCTACATGTAAATTTCATGTTTCATATTTACATCTCATGTTGCATGTTTGATTTCAATTGTTGCATGTATTAAATAAAGACAAAAAATGAGGATTTTGTCATCCTTTTCATGTTTAACATCTGTGTTGCATGTTTAACATCGTCAGTCACATGTTTCACGTGCTTTGTTGCATGTTTACCTCATCCTCATGTTTGACTTCAATTGTTACATGTTTGACATTAATTGTTGCATGTCTCATGTTATTTTTTTACATGTAAATTTCATGGTTCATGTTTGACATCAATTGTTGCATGTTTGAAGTGTTGTGTTACATGTTTAAAGTAATGTCAAAAATGATTATTTTTCGTCTGTTTCATATTTGATGTCCATGTTGCATGTTTAACATTGTATGTCACATGTATCACGTACTCTATTGCATGTTTACCTCATTCTCATGTTTGACTTCAATTGTTGTATGTCTCATGTTGTTTTTCCACATGTAAATTTCATGTTTCAGGTTTGACATCACATATTGCATGTTTGAAGTGTGCTGTTGCATGTTTGAAATAATGCCAAAAAATGATTATTTTCCTGCCCGTTTCATGTGACTTCCATGTTGCATGTTTAACATCATCTATCACATGTATCACGTACTATGTTGCATGTTTACCTCATATTCATGTTTGACTTCAATTGTTGCATTTCTCATGCTAATTTTTTTAATGTAAATGTTTCATGTTTGACATCACATGTTGCATGTTTGAAGTGTGGTGTTGGATATTTGAAATAATGCCAAAAAATAATTATTTTCCCGCTCGTTTCATGTTTGATATCCATATTGCATGTTTAACAGCGTCTGTCACATGTTTCACATACTTTGTTGCATGTTTACCTTATATTTATATTTGACTTCAATTGTTGCATGTTTCACTTCAATTGTTGCATGTCTCATGTTATTTTTTGACATGTAAATTTCACGTTTTATGTTTACATCACATGTTGCATCTTTGAAGTCTAGTGTTGCACGTCATAAAAATTGGCGCAAAAAATTTTTTTTATTCCTGTCCGTTTCATGTTTGATGAAATCATGTTTTAAATGATGGATAATGAAGTTGAAGTGATGAACAATGATTGGGAAATGTTAAAATTGAAAGAAAGCACAAAAGAATGACGATTTTCAGAAAGAGTGAAGTAAGGTTCATGGTTTAGTTCTAGAGAGTGAAAAAAATGAAGAAGATAAAGTGAAAGCGATTCCCCTGACTTAAGCTGCATAGTCGGTTAATGGGTAATATGCAGTGGCTAGCTGGTAATATGCAGTGGTTTCTGCCCTCCAAGTGACTAGCCGCTTAGTTTTGACAAACTCCCTACCTTCGAAGTGTTAGCCGCTTGGTTTGGGCAAACTCTTTGCCTTTGAGAAATCGTTGTTGTTGTAGCTGAAAGACTTCAAATTGTAAGTTTGTCACTCGCAGACAGTACAAACTAAAGGTGGGCATTTTCGGGTTCGGGTCGGTCCGATCGGATTTTGGATTGATCAAGTGGCTGAGATTTTCATCTGAACTCAACTCGAATGCGGATCGGATTGGATCGGATCGGATCAAGTATTCGGGTTGAGTTCTGATCGGATTCGGTTAATGTAAAATTCGGATCGAGTGCGGGTGAATTTGGGTTAATCAGGTTCGGGTCATATAATTTTGAGCTGTTTTTTTGCTTATTTTGAGCTTTTTATACTACTTTTGTGCTATTTTTCTTAATTTTCAACCAACTAAAATAAAAAGGAAAGTACTATAAAACTAAATGAAAAAAAATTAAAATTAAAATAAAGTCCAAACTTAATAAAAATTAAAATTAACACAAATAATGAAAAATTGTTCAAAATTGTTCACACTCCATAATGAAAAAGTAAGAAATTCATGATTAATTAATTTACAATATCAAATTATTCATTTCCCAAAATAATAGAATATTATTTGCATATATCTATATCTTAATTCTTATTATAAAAATAAAACATTAACTAAAATTTCATGCCCACATTACATGCATTTACTACTTAATGTCTTAACGTATACTTAACATATAATTAAATGATTAAATTAGTTAATTTTTATTTAAGTTGAATCTATTGCAACACATAATCACACACCACATACTATATATAACACAATATTTAATTTTAATATTTAAGCTACTTAATCTATTTATACAAAAAAAAAATAATTATTTAAGTATTAACAATTAACAATTAACAAACAACAAAATAAATCAATACACTAATTTAGTAATTTTCTTGATTTTATTATTAAATTTTAACAAATGCATATTAATTATTACATATTATTAAACTAATTAATAATTAATAATTTAACATATCCAGAATAATTATCCAGCAGAATAATTGACTTTACAGAATAATTTACTTGTCTCTTTTACGTTTCAATACAATTACACATTTGACATTACAATTTACAACTATTGAACTATTTATATATATACACCATGGAAGATTACAATTTACAACTATTAATCATATATAGATTCGGGATGGGTTATTCTTGCCGGGTTCGGATGGATCTATCTGCGCGTGTGTGTGCTGCGTGGGTTCTGCAGATTCGATCGCTACCTTGCTGCAGATCGTGGGTTGCTGCTTGCTTGGGTTGCTGGCCTGCATCAGATCACGATTGTTGGCCTGCGTCAGTTGCTAACTTGCTGCAGATCGGCAGATCCGTTCGCGTGTGGCCCTCTGTGTGTGTGTGTTTGCTGTTTGCTGCTGTTACAGCTGTTGCAGCATGTGTGCGTGGTGCGTGGCGCGTGGCTGGTGGCTGTGCTGGTGGCAGCAGCGTGTGTGTGTGTAATTGTTCACTGGCTGAAGTGAGTGAGGTTGTGAGGCGTGAGCTGAGGAGAGAGTGAGCAAGCGTTTTATATTTTTCCAATTTTTTTTTTTTTTTGCTACCAACCCGATCGGGTTTTCGGATCGAATCGGATTTCATCCGATCCGATCATGATTCGATCAGATTGGCAAAATTCACACTCACCCGATCTGATCCTAACCCGTTTTTTTCGAATAGGATCGGTTTTTTGCCCGCCCCTAGTACAAACCTCACATTTTTTAGAACCTGATTATTATTTCATACTCCAACTAATAACTTATCATTTTTGGTTTTTAATTATTTTGTAATTTGTTTAATTTTTCAAGCAAAACAAACTACGATGACAATTTTAAATTACCAATAATAAAAATTTTAAGTTTAATTGGTAATTTGTAAATTTTTTATTTTCAATATCAAATAATACACAGTGTTGCTTAACTTATTTTGGATTATATTACACTCATTTTAAAAGAATTTGAAAGAATTTGTTAGAAAAATCAAAAGCTCTCAATTATAAAAATAGAAAATTAAAACAAAATTAATATAAACAGAATCTCCCCAAAATATGAGCATTGTCCAATCTCATTACAACCTAAGAATAATTTCATCAAAAGCGTCTAAATGATATCCACAAACAGAGGCATCTCAAGACTTTGTAATTACAAAAAAATGTCTAAAAGAGGCTTGTAATTACAAAAAAATGTCTAAAAGAGGAGTTAGAGGTGCATGCTATACATGAATTAATTTTTCATCATCGTCTTCCACGTCTTGAACAATTGAGGCTTTCCCTCATCATTATCATTAAGAAAAAAGTCTCGACCTATTCTCCTAAATATCAAGCGAACGACAAAATTAGCAGCTTTTTCTCCAGTGCAGTTACACAAAAAAAAATTGGCATCTGCAAACAGATTATAAAATTTTCATGGACCACAATAAGGCAAATAAATATAATTGAAATATTCCCAACAAGATAAACTATTAACATAAGGAGATTATAGAATGATAAAGATCCATCTGTGTAATGGAGGACGCAACCCACTCAAGCATTGAGCCAAAAATTGACTATAATTTCACGTGTAGAACCTGCGGGAAGCATTTATTTAAAACAAAGTTGTAGGTCATATTTGAAATAACTTCATGGCTATTACAAATCTGGAGTAATTGCTGACCAGCACAAGGGGCAGAAGGTATTTTTCCTATTTTTAGGTGCGATAGTAATCCATGTCCCCTAAAACATAGATACAACATACTTTAATTTCTTCTCTCTCATGCAAAAACATCGTTAAGGTAATTTCTTACTCCAACAAAACTAAAGTACAAACTCATTCGAGCACTCCGTGAACTGAAACAAGATAACATCTTTTCCACTGATTTAATGAATTAGCTAAGAAAAAGCATTAACCTAAATTTATCATGACAATTTGACTTGAAGTTCAATACCTTCTATCTCATTTCTTTGCAGTGCCCCAACAAAAATATATTTCCTAGCCAAATTTTCCCAAGAAATGCTGCTACCTAAGTAGCAATTTTAATGGCTCGGTTTATCAAGCTAAATGCCCATTTTACAAGGTTATTATACATCAACAACATAAATTAATACCCATCAATGAAATACTTGCCAAATTAGATCAAGTAAAACCAAAGGGTTTTTTTCCTATTATATGGCCAGCTATTAAGAATAACTGAATAAGATACAAGATTACAAGATTCTTTCTTTTCTTTTCTTTTTTTCCTTTTTTCTTTTCTATTTTACAATCATGTGACCTAATGATGTTAATCAAACAAGTAAGCTCACAGAGAAATGGTCTGCCAGAAATATTTTTCATTCTGTTAAAATAACAAATAATAAGAATCAGTATTTCACAAAAATTCTGCAAAATCAGCCAACATCATTTACTGACATTAGTAGAGATGACATTAGAAACTGTGCCCATATACAGGCCCAAAAAAAAAAAAAAATGTGTTAACTTCTATCCTCTGGCAAGCTAAAAATTTTAAGAGTAAATAAGGCAAGGGGTAAAAAGAAAAGAAACCCCACCGAGCATATGTTCCACTCACCTCTGCCGGAGAGGTCCTTTTCTTAGAAGAAAATTAGCCACAGTATCCACTGTTAAAATCCCAGCAACATAACCTTTACAGAGACTGAATTTACCATTAATACCTCCGATTTTAAAATCTTCACTTCCCAAAAAGAAGGTTTCGTCCATCGAGCTACCAACAACAGCAACCAAACAAGTTCTCCTAATACCATGCTGTACAGTGAAACCAGAAAGATAGCCACCAACCTGTCAACCAACAGCATCAAGTATAGAGGAAAGTGCAATTACGGAAGAAGCACTACAGTGAGTTTCAGCCACTTCCCAAATATCCTCTATCCTTGAGACACCGTTGAAAATAATTCCACCACTTGACTCGCTCTGCATATTCCTACAGTCCAAAGTTCACTTTGAAGCAATCACTAATAATCCACATGCACAATTACGCAAAATGATCCAATTCAAACTATCAAATTGTCTCTTTCCAATTCAAACTGGTTTTCTTTGAAGCTCTTTTGGGTTGGTGATAGCAAAGAAACTTAAATGAAAAGGCCAAAAGCCAAAAACCGTCATAGGATTCAGCACATTTTTGAGGAACAACTCAAAATTGGAAAATTTCCCATAAAAACTTTCAAGATCTAAATAGACAGAATTAAAAAAAACAATATTACCTCACAAAAAACAGATTTTCAAGTTTCTGGGTTTGGTCAAAATATGATAAGAGCTCAATTTCTAGTCAATGGCTTTCTTATGACAATAATTATATTTTGCTATTCTTTCAAAACTGAAACTACAGGAATCATAAAATAAAATTTCAAAATTCATGAAATATTCAGGATACAGTCTAGCAGTTAGATATTAACTTAAGCTTACAAAATTAGAGTGTTTATTAGAGCTCCCAAGTATTTTAACAAGCTTGATAGGCAAAATGTGTAGAAGTAAACTTGCAAGCAACACTTTGTTAAATGAAAAAATTGTATTGTTTTCAAAAATTCAAATAATAAAAGTAATGCAAAATAACAATTCCTACTGGGGAGTACCTCATCCTTTTGCCCAAACAATGCCTAGGCCAATGCATTTACTTCAACTACTTTCTGTGCAGCAAATGCAAGCCAGGACTTGATCTCTTGGTCCAGCATTGCAGAAAAGTAAAGAAAAAGAACATTAGAGAATTGGGAAATCCATAATTAAGCAGAGGAACTATTAAAGCGAAAACAACAGTAACGATTTGAGTAACATTCTAAGAATAATTAAAAATAACCTTCGAGGAGATCTTTTAAATTAAAAATTAAAAGCAACATTACTCGAGAGTAAGAAAACTATGTGATAGGATCCTAAAATATATTCATGATTCTTAAATTGGAAACCTTACAGGATATAAGGAAGATCATCAACTCAGTAAGCATAGTTGCGACTTCTCATGCTCAGTACCATTTTTAAAAATTATTATGTGACCTGTGCCTACTTTTAATGGATTTTAAAGATTGCGTTGTGTGGCTGTGTAATTAAACACAGTATTTTGAAGAGAACTTAGAGCTTCGGCCTCCTTATATTCTTGAACAGCCTTGGGAGATTCAAAAGAGAAGTTCACATGCAGTTCCAATTCAGGCACAATATAATGGCTACACCCAAACAAACAAATTAAAAATCAAAATCACAAAAAATAACAATAATGCCAGCGATTCCGGTGATACATCATATCAGTCATTGAATTATAATTTCACCTCTCCTCCACGATAACTATTAATAACTGACGGATGTCGTTGGGACTCAAATAAGCATCACTCAGAAACAAATAAAAATCTCATGAGCCCAGTTGAGCAAATGCAAAATGATCAAAGATGATAGAAAAAAAGAAGACTTACTGGTTAGTATCAAACCACTTTGTCATTTCCATGGCGGGGACAGAGGAGTTACCGTGAGCCGCGCTGCTCTTCCTGCAACTCATCTGCACTGATCTCCCTGTCCCAGAATGACTCCAACATGAACTTCAACTCTCTCTTTGGTCCCATTCGAGGATACCCCACTGCATGGATTTTTTATGATTGCTCTGCAACCCCAGAAAAATTAACTCAAAATTCACAACCAGAAAAAAAGAAGGGGGGGGGTGGGTGGGGGGACACAGAACAATGGGTAAATCCTTACCAAATTATTGAGTGCCCATCTTTAGTATTCCTAGAAAAGAGAGAAGAGCTCAAAACAAGCAAACACGCCTAAAACCAAACAAGAAAAAATTAGGATACCCATAGAAAAATAACACTTAAAAATCAAACCTCAAAAAATAAAAAAAGTTTTACGTTGTTTTGAGGGTTTTCGATGGCGGCTAGAGCCAGGACGATGGCAGTAAAGGCTGAAGAACTGATTGTGTAGACAACAGTGCGACAAAGGCAATGGTGGACGGTTAGAAAAGCAGCAACAGATGCGATACCAGCTGTGCCTCTCTCTAGCTCTCATATACAAAACAAATACTTGGGTAGATCGATCCGATTGGTTGATTAGTGCGAGAGAGACTGTGGATTTGATCTTAGGTGGTGATGAGTGAAGAAATCGGATGAGAGAAATTATAGATTTGAAAGAGCGCTACTACAAAATTGGTCAATAAAGATGGTTTTAAACGATCTAAGATACCGTCGTCTTAAGCAGCGACATTAAAAGAGCGTTTTTTTTTTTTTAATAACGGTTCACTAACTGTGATTACGTGTACATTTTTACAGTTATTTTTTAAAATTGTCATTATTTGTAGTAATTATGTATCATTAAAAATGTATATTTAACGATGATTATTTAAATAATGGTAATTATTTATTGTACTCTTTCATTAAAATTTTATGATGTCATAATTAAATTTACGGCCGTAGTTATTATGCATTGTCAAATTAACTCAAAATATTTATAATATAATTAAAAATTTTAATTTTTTTTTCAACCAGTTATAAGCCGGTTAAGTAATTTGTATAACTAAAATTTAACCGGTTAAAATTAAAAAAATTATTATATTTCATTGCAAAGTTATTATAATTAATTTATTTTATTGGAAAATTCTTGTTCCCGGAAGAAAGCATTTTCCATACAGTCCAAACAAAACATGTTGCATTTGCTTTTATTCGAATCTCCATGAACTGCGTAGGGAATGAAAGATGTGTTTGGGATTGAGATTAAGTAGCTGTA
This sequence comes from Clausena lansium, assembly GCA_030449835.1. Classification (NCBI taxonomy): domain Eukaryota; kingdom Viridiplantae; phylum Streptophyta; class Magnoliopsida; order Sapindales; family Rutaceae; genus Clausena; species Clausena lansium. Next base: position 964,248 of record JASUUF010000038.1, read on the forward strand.
GTTTAAAAGTTATAGTACTAAAGAGATTGGTAAACACTAACTACTATAGTTTGGAAGCTATATTGATATGATTTTTCAATTGTATGATAAAAAATCTATTAATATTATTATTTAAAAATTATATTTACTATATACTATTATTTTTTATTTTATACTTATAACTTTTTTTTCACAGCACCTCAATCCCAAACAGAGCCGAAGTAGCTAGACCTCAGCATTGGTTTTAGCCATGGCGGTCCCATGTCATCATCTTCCAATCGCCCAATTGAACTCACCTGTTCATCATTCATTCAAAACCCCATCCATTAAATTTGACAAACCCAAACGCAAGGGGAAAAAAAGAGAGAGAGAATTGAAAACAGAGCAGTCGACAGAGATTAATTAATTGAAAATATTTTGAAGCCTGTAATGTAAAATACCATTACTTTCTTATTATTGGCCTTGACTACTCCTAAATTATGTTTCTGCTGATAATACAGATATTGATTATCGATAGCCACGGTGTCTAGCTCCGTTGCAACCGAGCAAATCCCTCCAAAATAAAATATGAAACAAAAAAAAGTAGGAATACTAAATTAAACAATAGAAAGGAGAGAGCTAACAGCAGTTAACAGAAAAAAAGAGAACATGAATTGAACCGGCACAATGATATGACGAACTGTAGCTAGTATGTGGGGTTACAAGATTGATTGATGCGAGAGCACAACAGAAGAGCAACAGATATATGTTAGGTTATATATGCATCCAGACCCTTCACAGCAGTAGGTTTTCCAGCCATGGTTGAGACTTGACAGCAATGATTTTTTTTTACCGCCTTTTACTTTAAAAAAATGAATATTATTAAGAAAAAAAGACAACAATGACGTAGTTTAGTGAATCTTTTTAATTTTTTTATTATTAATGCTGTCATAATTTTTATAACATTATTTTTTTAATTAATTTAAAGATAAAATCCGATAAAATTATTAAGCCGTGCAGTTTAATAGTATAATGTTTGAGAAAGCTATTAACTCATGTGGTTTAATAATTAAATTGCATAATATTATTAAACTGCATGCCTTAATATCATTCTCGGACTTTAATAAAGTACAGGATCCTGGACCAGATCGAGACTATATAAAGGTGTGTGTGTATATATATACACACACACGCGCGCACACACACACCCCTTTATATACGCCTAATATATATATATAGCCACAACCACTTTGTAAAAAAAATTATATAAACTAATGCGCATGAGAAGGTTGATTGTATAATACTATCATAGAACCACATAATTAAAAAAATAATTGTTATCACCTTTTAGCTAATATTTTTATGTTACATCAGTTTGTTTACACTAGTTTGTACAAAATTATTTGTAGCTTTATCATTATTGATTTCGAAAATAATATTTTAATATTTTTTCTTAAATGATGGGACATTTTTTGACATATTGGATGCGGATATGACCCAATCCAATCTAATCCAATCCACCATTTTACATATTAGTTTGCGGATTAAAAAATTTTAATTATGTCCAATTCAAGAACTAATTAAATAAAAAATTATGATATAAAAATAATTTTACTCTCGATCAAATTCAAAATTAAATATATAAAATCTAATATAAAAGTAATTTTGTTTATTTAATTATATTCTTTTTTATTTTATATTATTATCGAATAAGATATAATATAGTGTTAATATAACTACATTTTAACTTATTTATTTATTAGTAAGTAGTAATGCCACATTTATAAGTTTTATTTTTTAATTAAATAAAATTTTTTAAATTTTATTTGTGGATTCACTGATTTTTGCGGATTTTATAGACGTGAATCAATGTCCAATCCATTGACTGCAGATTTTTAAATTTTTAATGCAATCAAATCCATCAGATTGGATTCTAAACACTTCTAAAAACTATCATGGATCTACATAATCAAAAAAATAACGGATATTACTTTTCAGCTAATGTCTTCATGCCACATTAGTTTGTACAAAATTGTTTGTGGCCCTATCGTTATTGATTTCGATAATATTTTCATACTTATTGATTTCAATAATATTTTCATACTTTTATCTCAAATAATGGGACATTTTTTCGAAATATTGGGCTTTTTTGAATTTAATGATATCTTTGTGTATTTCATTTATTGCTTTCATCTAACAATGTTTGATGAGTGATGATCGAGTTATAAACTCTTGTATAAACTTATTTTATAGAAACTAATGTGGTCTAAATTCATTGGTTGAATGAAATTACAAAATAATAAAAATAAATAATGTGAACTAAGAGCTATTTAATTCAACCAAATAAATTATGTTGCTTCAGTTTGTAGAAAAAAAAAATTTATACACGAGTTTGTATGATTTTTTTTTTCAAATCCATTATAAATTTATGTTTTTTTGCTAAATATCTAGATTCAAAAAAAAAAACTAATGATCCATACCTACTTTAGATAAATAAAAATAAAAATTAAGATGCGACCATGCTGTAGATCCATCATGAATTCATCAGTTAAATTCAAACTTACTATAAATCTGTCATTATAATTTAATCCAATACTATCTAAAATTGTAAAATACACAAAAAGGTTTTGAAAGACTCTCAAACGGATGCTAATAGTCCAACACTCTAACCAATTTCACACTGGATTTGGGCCGGGTCAACCAAACTAAATTAATGAGTCTAAATTATGATTAAATGTGAAATAAGAAAAAATATTTCTAAATCACACAAAAAATGAGTAGATTGAACAAAAAAGGGATAAATTATTGTTCGAAGGATAAATTGATCTTCACAATGTAAAAAAATTAAAATAATTTGTAGAAAGGGGTAAATTAAGTGTGAAATGAAACAAAGAATTTGTAAACCATATATAGAACTAGTAAATTGAAGGAAAAATGGGTAAACTACTATTACAGTGGTAAATTGGTATTCAGAATTATAAAAAAAATAAAAACTTAAAAAAATAACATAAAACTTGTAAAATTACATTAAGTGCAAAATGAAACAAAGAATTTGTAAACAACATATAGGACAAGTAAATTAAAGGAAAAATGGGCAAACGACTGGTGTAGTGGTAAATTGGTCTTCAGAATTGTAAAAAAAACCAAAATTAGAAAAAAAAAATAAAAAACTTGTAAAATGACATTAAGTGTGAAATGAAACAAAGAATTAGTAAACCGCACATAAGACTAGTAAATTGAAGGAAAATGAGGTAAATTAATGGTGGAGTGGTAAATTGGTTATCAGAATTGTAAAAAAACAAAAATTTAGAAAAACAACATAAAACTTGTAAATTGACAATAAGTGTGAAATGAAACAAAATATTTGTAAACCGCACATAAGACTAGTAAATTAAAGGAAAAATGAGTAAACTAATAATACAGTGGTAAATTAATCATCAGAATTGTAAAAAAAAAAACACTTAGAAAAATAACATAAAACTTGTAAATTGACATTAAGTGTGAAATGAAACAAATAATCTGTAAACCGCATATAAGACTAGTAAATTCAAGGAAAAATAAGTAAACTAATGGCGCAGTGGTAAATTGGTCATCAGAATTGTAAAAAAATAAAAACTTAAAAAAATAACATGAAACTTGTAAATTGACATTAAGTGTGAAAAGAAACAAAGAATTTACATGAGGCGAGAGAGCTATGGACACTGACAAAATTGCTCCCCTTCCGCTGCCTGATGATCGATCGACAAAGAAGGCCAAGTTTAAGGCTCAGGGTGAGGACGGCGAAATTTCTGGGCAACAGACGTTCAGAGATATGCTGATGGAGCCACAACAAGCCCTTGAGGAGGAGATCACTGGCCATGAGGATGACTTAGTTTTCGAACCTGAGGATGTTGTTTTTGATAGTTCAGACAATATTCTTTCCATCTCTTTCTCCCGAAAGGTCCGTGCCCAACTAATCAAACCTTGGCAACACACAGTTGTTGTTAAGTGTCTGGGAAGATCGATTGGGTACAAAGCTCTTAAGAATCGATTAACAAGCCTCTGGAGCACGACGTTAGGCTTTAAAATAATTGACTTGGAGAATGGCTACTTTCTGGTTCGGTTTCAAACGAAACGAGATGCGGATTTTGTTTTGTCTCAGGGGCCGTGGACAATCATGGGATATTACCTTGTGGTGCAACCATGGACGCCACATTTTGACAGCTCTCAAGAAGAAATTCAGTCAGCTATGGCTTGGATTCGGCTACCTGGTATGGCGTTGCATTATTACCACAAAAGAGTTCTTAGGATGCTTGGTCAAATCATTGGAACAGTTATTCGCATTGACTATAATACGGAGTCTGCTACCTGGGGAAAATTTGCTCGTATTGCAGTTGAAGTATCCTTTAATAAACCTCTTGTATCTCAATTCTTTTTAGATGGCAAACTACAGAAAGTAGAATATGAGGGCCTTCCTAACATATGTTTCCACTGTGGGAAATATGGTCACTTGAGAGAGTTATGCCCTGACCGCGATATGGTCATTGGTCATTCTAGTGATTTGGCTGCCGCAGATCATGGAAAAAAAAAACGCCGCCGGCTACACTAGGAATACTACAGGGATGGCTTCCGATAGCAACCCCAAGTTTGGTCCGTGGATGATAGTGACCAGGAAAGGAAAGTATCGAGTTGATAGGGGGAAAGATAATATGCATGATTCTGTTCGGGTTCAGTGGAGTAGTTTTGGCAAGGATTCTAGATTTGGTGTTTTGGCACACGAAAATAGAGAGGAGTCCGATCGCGTAATCAGCAAGGATCCCTCTACTTCCATAACAAACGATCTTTTACCAGCCAATTATAATTACGATTTTACCAAATCTCCCAACAAGTTCAAACCAAATAATAAAAACACCTTTACCTCAGATCATGACCCGTTGGCACGAGTGTCACGTGCCAGTCGGCCCAAAACCAAAGAACCCAAACGACCCAAACCCATGCAACCTCCACACAACTTACGTAACCACCATGCAAACCCTACTATCGACACAACTTCCACTACCGTCACCACCAGCTTAAATCCCTTATACCATTCAGCTGTTTCCTTTGCAGCAGGCATTCCTTCAACAAGTTTAAACACTGAAACCAATCCTTTCCAACCCCATACTTATGGTCGTTCTTCACTTTCCTCTGACCGGGCAGCTGCTCCTGAAGGTGAACCCCCTGATCATGGTTCGCTAGGTGTAGGTGTTAGTGATCATATGGATGATGATGCATAAGACAGTGATTATGTCAATAACAGTGGCGATGACTTAGAACCATCTGATGAAAATGATATGGAGCTATTGCTCGGAGCCTCTGAGCCGGTTGTGTAAGGCTCTTGTTCTTTTTTTTATTATTATTCCAGATGTCTTTTTCCATTATATTTTGGAACGTTCAGGGTGCTGCTTCCGCAAATTTTCGTTGGGCTTTTGTGGCTCTTACTAAAAGTTACAAGCCATCTATGGTAGTGATTCTAGAACCAGAATTAGTAGTCTTAAAGCTGATGATTTCATCAAGAAGAGTGGCTTTGATAAATCTCATAGAGTGGAAGCCATTGGTTTTTCTGGTGGGATTTGGTTACTTTGGAAAGACATTTTTGACGTAGAAGTTGCTGTAGACCACAAACAGTTTATTCACATATAAGCCCAAAGTTGGATTAAGGATCCAACATTATTGGATTAAATAATCCAACAATCTCCCATTTGGGCTATATGTGTAACCTTATAATTATGTTTTGTAAAATTAACCGTATGAGCTCAACCTTATTGTCATTACCGAAATGTATCTATAACTAATCCCGTCCATCAATCATACCAATATAGGATCAAAGCGGCCTTCGTTACAACTGTCGTAACTCGACCCATCAATGGTCACAATGCCAATACAATTAAATGACATGGATCATGATGTGGATGTGTAGCATCGAAAATTTCATGCAATGATCTTAACATGTCTATTTCTAATTGGTCCACCTTAAACCTTAGTGAAATCAAACTTTACCAAAATCAGAGTATGTGAACAAACTAAAACCTTATTTCTGCAGAAAATAACCTTAAATAACCATAAACCAAAATAACCGAAAAAATGTCTATATTACAAGAGCATCTAAAATTACAAACTCCCACTAAAACTGAATATCCTTTAACAACATGACACCTATACGAGCAGTGTGCTCATGAAACATTTTGGGTGGCAATCCTTTAGTAAGCGGATCCACAATCATAGAGTTTGTGCCAACGTGCTCTATAGACAACTGTCTACTCTGAACTCTTTCTTTAACAACTACGAACTTGATCTCTATATGCTTCGACTTCGTCGAGCTCCTGTTGTTATTGGGATATATCACTGCTGACTTATTGTCACAAAATAATTTGAGTGGCCTATCAATGCCATCTACAATACGCAGCCCCGTGACAAAATTCCGCAGCCATGTTCCATGATTGGATGCCTAATAACATGCTATGAACTCTGCTACCATCGTAGAAGAGGCTATAAGAGACTGTTTAGCACTCTTCTAGGAAGCAGCACCCCTAGCTAGTAGATAGACTGTTTAGCCCATTGTGGACTTCATACTCTCTTGGCATTCTTGGCATCCAGCAAAATCAGAGTCAGTATACCTAACGATCTCAAACTGATCTGACCTTTGATATGTGAGCATGTAGTCTTTTGTTCTCTGTAAATACCGTAAAACTCTTTTGGCTGCTCTCCAATGGTCTACTCCTGGATTACTCAAATATCTGCCAACGTCCCAGTAACATACGCAATATCCGGTTGCGTACAAACCTGAGCATACATTAGACTTCCTACTGCTGATGCATAAGGAATCTTCTGCATTTTCTTTTCCTCAAAATCATTCTTAGGGCACTGATCGAGACTAAACTTGTCTCCCTTAGCCACTGGGGTATCACATGGTTTACAAACTTGCATGCCATATCTTTTGAGAACCTTTTCGATATAGCTGTTTTGTGATAATCCAAGAATACCTCGAGAGCGATCCCAATGTATCTGTATGCCTAGTACAAAAGAGGCGTCACCAAGATCTTTCATCTCAAAATTCTTAGCTAGAAATCTCTTGGTTTCGTGCATTAAGCCTATATCGTTGCTGGCAAGCAAAATGTCATCGACATATAAAATCAGAAAGACGTACTTGCTCCCACAGAACTTATGATATATGCAATTATCAACCAAATTCATCTCAAAACCGAACGAGATGATTACTTGATGAAACTTGAAATACCATTGTCGAGATGCTTGCTTGAGCCCATAGATGGATTTTTAAGTTTGCAAACCATATTATTTGGGTCTCCGGACACAAAGTTTTCTGGCTGCATCATATAGATTGTTTCATCAATGTCACCATTGAGAAACGCTGTCTTCACATCCATCTGATGTAACTTAAGATTGAAATGCGCCACCAATGCCATTATAATCCTGAAAGAGTCTTTCGAAGAAATCGGAGAGAAAGTCTCTTTATAATCAATGCCTTCTTTCTGTGTAAAGCCCTTTGCGACAAGACGTGCCTTGTACCTCTCCACATTGCCTTTCGAATCCCTTTTGGTCTTAAATATCCATTTGCAACCAATGGGTTTCGTACCTTCTGGCAATGGGACAAGTTCCCATACGTCATTGTCCTTCATTGACTTTATCTCCTCATTCATGGCATCAATCCACTTCTGAGAGTTAGAACTTTCCATAGCTTGATGGAAATTGATTGGATCATCTTCCATCATTCCAATGTCAACCTCATGTTCTTGGAGAAATACAATGTAATCATCTGGCACAGCACTTCTCCTTTCTCTAGTGGATCTCCTTAATGGCATAGGTTCTTGAGGTGGAAGAGTTTGTTCTTCTGGAATAATTTTTGGTATAAGGGGTTCTTCATCATTGTCTTGATCTGTTGTGTCTTGAACAAAGCCAGGAATAAGACCCTGATCAATGCCAATAACACCTGTGGGAATATCAACATGTTCCTCTTCAAAGACAATGTCTCTAACTGTATCTCCCCCCACAAACTCGACATCCTCAAAGAACCGCGCATTTTCCGACTCAAAAATAGACTTAGTCGTGGGATCATAAAACTTGTACCCCCTTGATCTTTCAGAGTATCCAATGAAGTAACAACTCACCGTCCTTGAGTCCAGTTTCTTTTCATTAGGCCTATAAGGCCTTGCCTTAGCTGGACATCCCCAAACATGTAAGTGCTTTAGACCCGGCTTCTTACCCGTTCAAAGTTCGTAAGGGGTTTTGGCAGTCGCTTTAGTTGGAACCCTATTAAGGATATATGCTGCAGTCTTAAGCGCTTCGCCCTAGAGTGATTCTGGTAAAGTAGAATGACAAATTATACTCCTTACCATGTCTTTAAGCATTCTATTTCGTCTTTCAGCAACACCATTCATAGTAGGCGAACCCGGCATAGTGTACTGTGGGACGATATCTCATTCCTCTAGGAACTTAGCAAACGGTCTTGGACGTTGTTCACCTGAACCATCATATCTACCATGGTACTCACCACCACGGTCAGATTTGACGCTTTGTTTCTTTTGCTGAGTTGATTCTCAACTTCAACCTTAAAATTTTTGAACATATCCAAGGACTGTGACTTTTCATGAAGGAGATAAATGTAGCCATATCTAGAAAAATAGTCTATGAATGTCATAAAATATTGTTAACCATTCCAAGAAACCGTAGGGAATAGCCCACAAATATCTGTATGTGTGAGTTCTAAGATGTCCAAAGTCCTGTTGGCTTCAAATCTCCTTTTATTGGTTTGTTTCCCCTTAATACAATTAACACAAATATCAAAATCTGTAAAATCTAAAGGGTTGAGAATTTCGTCTGACACAAGTCTCTCTATTCTTCGTCTGGAGATATAACCCAATCTCTTATGCCATAATGCAGCTGAATTCTCATTGGTTAATTTTCTCTTAACACCTCGTGTACATAATTGCAGGGATTCTCCAAATGAAGCAATTGTATCGAGCAAATAAAGATTATCATAATCTGACAAGGAACCAGAACCAACCAATTTTGAATCATGAAACAAACTGAATTTTCTATTCCCAAATGAACAAGAGAAACCAGATTTGTCCAAAATAGAATTAGAAATCAAATTCCATCTAAAAGATGGAACAACAAATGCTTCATCAAGATCCAAATAAAATCCAGTTCTTAATAATAATTTAAATTTGCCTATTGCGTCAACTTCAACTGTCTTGCCATCACCCACATAAATGTATCTTTCACCATCACTTGGTTTTCGGCAATTCAGGCAACCCTGCATAGACACACTGATGTGAGTGGTTGCACCAGAATCTATCCACCATGTGTGTCTAGGTATCGAAGTTAAATTAACCTTAGAACAAACCAAATTAAGAAGCATACCTTTCTTAGCACGCCATGCGTGATAATTGGTGCAATGCTTCTTCTTATATCCTTCAGCTCCACAAAAGAAACAACCAATACCTTCTGAAACACCTGATTTCTTTTGTTGTTTCTTTTGAGGTGCTGTAACTGTAGCTTCCTTATCCTTGTACCTTTTCTTACCCTTGTCCTTGCCCTTAGAAATAGAGGCTAGGTGAGCACTTTCTGTCTTATCTTTCTTCAGCCTATCCTCTTCCTGAACACAGTGTGATATGAGCTCATTTAGAGACCAAGTCTCTTTCTAACAGTTATAGCTCACCTTAAACTGGTTAAACTGCGTTAGTAAGGATATTAGAACCAGATGCACTAGCAAGTCCTGAGAGAGTTCAAGCTTAAGTGCTTTTAGCTTATAAGCAAGATGAGACATCTCCATAATATACTCTCTGATATTGCCTTTACTCGTATACCTCATTGAAAATAAGTTTGTCTAGAGCGTACCAATCTGATAATGGGATGTCAGAAAGAATAGAACGATATATGTGACCTGGGGACCATAACCACTTATATAGACAACTTATCCTGTTGTCACTAGGTATTCCTAATTCTGCCCATCATAGAATTAGAATATCATTGGGTCTTTACACATTAAAGGCCCACACCCTATTAGATACATTAAAGCCTATATTACCGAAAACCTTATGGATCACTTTTAATTGGGCTTTACCTTATATGACAGCCCACAACACATAATTATTCACATATAAGCCCAACGTTGAATTAAGGATCCAACATTATTGGATTAAATAATCCAACAGGATCTTCTAATAATTTTGGTGTTTGTAGGTGGTTTAATGATTGGTTTCATTCTAATAGCCTCCATGATCTGAAATTTAAAGGTCAAAGTTCACTTGGTCTTGAGGTTCTTTGTTCAAAAGGCTGGATCGGATTATTTGTAATAAGGATTGGCTGAATACGTTTGCTGATTGCTCAATCCTTCATCTTCCTAAAGTTGAATCTGATCATCATTTAGTTTTGCTTCGTTTTGATAGGGCTGATAAAAAGACTCGGGGTAATCTGCATTTTCACTTCCTTACTGCTTGCCTTTCTAATAAGAACTTTGCTGAGTTTGTCGAGTCTAGTTGGAACTCTAATCTTGCTTATCTATAAGCAGCTGAGAAGTTTACTAGTGATGTTTCCTAATGGAATAAACTTTCTTTTGGGAACATATTCCAAAGGAAACGGCGCTTGTTAGCTCGTATTGGAGGAATTCAAAAAGCACTGGAAAGCCGTCACCATAATAGACCACAATAGCCTAATCAGATTGGAGGTTAAGCTTAAGACTGAGGTTGAGGAAGTTTTAACCTATGAGGAATTGTTATGGCAGCAGAAGTCTAGAAAGGATTGGTTAATGCATGAGGATCGTAACACTTCCTATTTTCACCAAACAAATATCACCAGGAGGAGACGAAATCAAGTTGAGGCTACTTAAGATGAAACTGGCCAGTGGATATATGATGCTGAAACTATTAAAGCACATGCAGTTCAATTTTTCTCGAGTCTGTACAATACTGATCAGATTACATACCAACCATATCATCTTCAAGGCTATGATGATGATGAAATTAAAAACACGATTTTTAGTATGAAGTCTTTGAAAGCTCTGGGTATTGATGGCTTGCATGCTATTTTTTATCAATCCCAATGGAAAACAATTAGCCCTTCCTTCTGTCAGATGGTTAAAGATATTTTCAATAGTAGACGTATTCCTGAAGATATTAACAAGACCCTGGTTGTTCTTATTCCTAAGAATGACAATCCTATCAACTTCACCGTCCCATTAGCCTCTGTACCGTAGTTTACAAGACTGTCACGAAGATCATTGCCAATAAATTACAGTTATTTCTTTCCCATCTTATAGGGCCTCACCAAACGAGTTTTGTCCCAGGACGCTAGATTATCAAAAATATTTTTGTTGCCTAAGAAGTAGTCCACTCTATGAGAAGAAAAACTAATCGTCGAGGCCAGATGGTGATCAAAGTTGATTTGGAGAAAGCTTCTGATACATTAAGCTGGAATTTTATTCATGAAACGCTTACTGATTTGGGGCTACCTTCTGCTTTTATTCAACTCATTATGGAGTGTATTACGACTGCAAGAATGAACGTACTATAGGAAGGGGAGCTTGCCGAGGACTTTCAGCCATCCAGGGGGATTAGGCAAGGGGATCCGATGTCTCCATATATTTTTGTTTGCATATTGAGAGATTGAGTCACGGCATCTACCACGCGGTAAATTCGGGACAATGAAAATCTATTTCCCTTTCATGCCATGGGACCCCTCTTACTCATCTTTTCTTTGTGGATGACCTCCTTTTGTTTACTGAGGCCTCTTGTGACCAAGCTAATACCCTCATCTTTATGTTGGATGCCTTTTGCTGCAGCTCAGGAGCAAAGGTGAATAAATCTAAAACTAAAGTCTATTTCTCTAAAAATGTCTCCATTGCAGCTGCAAACAATATTAGCTCTATGCTTGGTTTCTCCACCACGAAGGACCTTGGCAAATACCTCGGAATGCCCCTTATTCACTCAAGGGTGTCCAAGACTACGTACCAGAGTATTCTTGATAAAGTGGATCAACGGCTTTCCGGTTGGAATGCCACCCATTTATCTTTAGCCGGACAAATTACTCTTGCCCAATCTGTTATCCAAGCTATTCCTACCTATGCTATGCAAATGACCAATTTGCCTTCAAGAATAAAATCCAGAATCGATCAAATTTGCAAGAGGTTCATTTGGAGCGGGGTTAATTCTCAACGTAAGATGAGTCTGGTGCGCTGGGGCACAGTGTGTCAACCTAAGAGATTTGATGGGTCCATTTTCCTTTACCATTTATCGATTAAATGCTTGATAGATTAGCAGGTCATGAATTTTATTGCTTTCTAGATGGCTACTAAGGATATAACCAGATTTCCCTAACACCAAAAGATCAAGAGAAAACCACTTTTCCTTGCCCTTTTGGCACTTTTGCATATAAGAGAATGCCATTTGGATTATGCAATGCACCTGCTACATTTCAACGATGCATGTTGAGCATATTTTCTGACATGGCTGAACGATTCTTTGAGGTTTTTATGGATGACTTTTCTGTTTTTGGTGATTCATTTAATCAATGTTTGCATCATCTAACACTAGTTTTGTAGAGATGTATAGAGAAGAATTTGGTCTTAAATTGGGAGAAGTGCCATTTTATGGTAAAACAAGGTATTGTTCTCGGTCACATCATTTCGAGCAAAGGTATTGAGGTTGACAAAGTCAAGATGGATCTCATTTCCAATCTTTCTCCACCTAAAATAGTCAGAGAAGTAAGATGTTTCCTTGGGCATGCTGGTTTTTATAGACGTTTCATTGAAGATTTTAGCAAAGTCTCTAGACTCTTATGTAATCTACTTGCTAAGGATGTACCTTTTGTCTTTGATGATTCATGTCTTGAGGCATTTGAAAAACTAAAGTAGTTATTGACCTTATCACCCATCATTCAGCCCCTAAACTGGAACTTGCCTTTTGAACTCATGTGTGATGCATTTGATTATGTAGTAGGAGCAGTATTAAGACAAAGAGTTGATCGCATTCCCCATGTTATTTACTACGCTAGTATGACATTGAATGATGCATAGTTGAACTACTCAACCACTGAAAAAGAAATGTTAGCAGTAGTGTTTGCATTAAAGAAATTTCGATCTTATCTTATTGGATGCAAAATAATTGTGTTCATAGATCATGCTACTCTTAAATATCTTTTTACAAAGAAAGATGCAAAAGCTAGACTAATTCGTTGGGTGTTACTTTTGCAGGAATTTGACCTTGAGTTCAAAGATAAGAAAGGCACAAAAAATGTGGTGGCAGATCATCTATCTCGCCTTACTTTTGACTATGTTCCAGAATCATTACCATTGAATGAATCATCTCCAAATGAACAATTTATGCGTGTGGAAGTACTACCATGGTATGCTAATATAGTTAACTATCTTGTTACAGGTCAACTTTCAGATCATTGGACTAAGCAGGACAAAATAACTTTTTTTTCGGAAATAAAGAATTTCTTTTTGGATGACCCTTATCTATTCAAGTATTGTGCGGATCAAATTGTCAGACAATGCATCCCAGAGAGCGAATTCCTGAAAATTCTCTCATTCTATCATGACCAAGCTTGTGGTGGCCATTTCAGTGCCAAAAAGACGGCTGTAAAAGTTTTATAATGTAGTTTTTATTGGCCAACTTTATTTCGAGATGTTTACACTTTTTGCTCTTCATTTGACGTGTGTCAACGTATAGGAAGCATTACACGAAGGAATATGATACCACTAAACCTAATTTTAGTGGTTAAGATTTTTGATGTATGGGGTATCGACTTCATGGGACCCTTTCCCCCTTCTTTTAGCCATCAATACATATTGGTTGCTGTTGACTATGTATTAAAATTGGTAGAAGCAATTCCATGTAGAACCAATGATCAAAAGGTGGTGATAGAATTTTTGAAAAGCAACATTGTTTCACGCTTTGGATTCCCTCGAGCAATAATTAGTAATGGTGGCACCTACTTTTGCAACAAACCATTCAAAGCTCTTTTGGTAAAAATATTCCATCACACATAAAGTGGCAACCCCATATCATCCGCAAACCTGTGGCAAGTTGAGATCTCCAATCGAGAAATAAAGTACATATTAGAAAAGACGGTGAGACCAGACAGAAAATATTGGTCATTGAGACTCGATGATGCTCTCTGGGCATATCGAACAGCTTTCAAGACATCTATTGAGAAGTCACCCTATAGGTTAGTGTATGGAAAAGCTTGTCACTTACCAGTGGAACTCGAACATCGTGCATATTGGGCCATCAAGAAATTCAACTTTGACATGCAACAGACTGGGTCAAAAAGAAGATTACAGCTGGCAGAACTTGAGAAAATTCGCAATGGCGTGTACGAAAATGCCAAGATTTACAAGCAGCGGATGAAAGTTTTTCAAGACAAGCAAATTATGAGAAGGTCTTTTACCCCAGGTCAGAAAGTGATTTTATTCAATTCTCACTTGCATCTATTCCCAGGTAAGTTATGCTCTCGATGGTTTGGCCCCTTTATTGTTCACACTGTTTTTCCACATGGAGCAGTTGAAATTAAGGATCTAAAGAACGGTGTCACTTTTAAAGTAAATGGTCAAAGATTAAACCCATATCTAGAGTACAACCACATGTAGAGGACACCGAAATCGATTTAAGTGAACCACCAACTTTGAATTGAGATTTCTTTTTCCTTTTTCTTTTCAGTGATTTAACTTTTTGACATTTCGTTTTACTATTCTTTTGCTAATTGAAATTATTTATGTTTGCTTAAGTGTGTTTGTTTAACCATTGTGTTTTCTTTTATCATTTTTAGTCATTCGTACCTTAATTAGCAAATCCTCTTGAACCACCTTGGAAGACTTCTATATACAAAATCTCATCTCAGAAGCCAGATACGATTTTGTACAACACATCCTGCTTGGGAACGACGACCACCAGAGTTGGTATCCCATGTTGAGGATTTAGAAATACAACTCAGAGAAATTGAGAGAGGCATATATCAGATCCAATTGGAACTTGAGGTAAATTCAATAAGAAGACGATTGTGAGTAAGTATTAGATTGTACTCATTTTTTTACATCGTGTGTTTTTATTTTGCTTTATTTGCTTTCACTTTCTACTTAATTTTACAGAATTAATTTTCTTTGTGTGCTTTAATTTGTTACCCCAGTTAAGTGGCGGATAACAGTACTCCGTCACAATTAAAGTCGGTTACTTTAGTTACCCAGAATAACTGATATTCTGATGCGAAAGTATGAACAGAGATGTAATTTTAGCAAAGCTTCACAAATGATTTCCTTCATTTCTTCAAAATGCTCTCTTTACAATCCAAAAAGCTTGGTCTAAATGCATGCGATTGCTTATGTAGAACAATATCCCTACTGACATTAGTTGGCTAATCGAAGCCAAGGTAAGATTGGCATGTGAGTTACCTCCCAAATTCATTACCTACATGCCAGGCTGCGGTAAAGGAAACTATTCAAGAAGACGAAGAGCTCGACGGCTTCTAGTTTTGTGTCATAAGTGCGTTAGAATGTACTGTGATAAAGATCCATGTACTTCTTTGGGAATGGTGTTTGATAACAGGAAAGATACGATTCAATTCATAAGGGATGGCTTGAATAAAGAGTCATTGCATGATATCCTTTTGTCTCTTGAAATGCATCTCAGTGGATACGTACAGCGAGCAATTCTCCAGTTATGGCCATTTTTCCAGAAAGAGCGTGCATAATATAGTCTCAGAAATCTGACTATAAACGACCATGTTATAACCCATAGAGGGCGTTCAAGCCGTTTCTAGACATAAAACCAGAGGAAGATGTGAGCCATAGTCACAACTACCTGTAAATATCCTTTTATTCACTGTTGTTTTATCATTTGCATTATTGTCTTTAATATTGTGATTTTATCATTGTTTGCTTTTTTTTTTACTATTTACTTTTTTACTCTCGAGCCATGTGCTTTACGCGTCATTTGACAAAGACACACCACCTCATATACAGCTGTGAATCATTGTCACCAAGATCCTTAAATATGAACTTCTTTTTTAGTACTCACAAAATTATTTTTGCAAAGTGTTCCAATGGCAGCTACTTCCAGTAAACAATTCAATAACATTTGTGTGCTCTCCGGGTTTAACTATGGTAAGTACAAAGAGTTCGTTGAGGCAGCCATAGATCTTGGACGAATCATAGCAGAGCGAAAATTGCACTTGGTATATGGAGGAGGTGACCGAGGGCTATTAAAGCTTGTCTTAAAAGCTGCTTTTACTAGAGGCAATCAAGTGTTATGCATCATCCCAGAAGCCCTAAAACCTTTGGGATGTCTGCCTGGCCCACCAACTGGAGAGGAGTTAGTCGTCTCAGGTATGCAAGAGAGAATAACTGAAATGTTAAATCATGCTGATGCTTTCATTTTCTTACCAAGAGATACTGCAAATCTAGAGGCACTAATTACATTACCATCTTGGGCCCATCTGAACATATATCAAAAACCCATCAGTTTGTTAAATGTCAATAACTTTTATGATGGCTTTATCACATTTCTTAACCATGCAATAAAAAATCATTTCGTTCCTTTCACAGCGAAAAAAATCTTTGTTTGTGTTTCGACTGCTAATGAGCTACTTGATCTTTTACAAGCTTATAGTCCAGAGCCAGATCCCAAGACCCTTGAGTTGAAGTGGCCAACTAATAATGGTAGTAGTAGCCGTAGTAAGAAGTGCACATTAGATTTAACTCTCCGCTTATAAATATAGGCTTTTGTTATATGTTGTGGCACCCAGGTGATATCTTCTAAACCCTACTTCTTTCCTTTAAAATATTGAGGACAATGTCTCGTTTTAGTTGGGGGGAGGAAATAGTTGGCTACTGTGGAATATTTGGTAGTAGTGTTGTTATATTTTTACTAACTTTGTTGAGTTAGAAGATAGCAGAATATGGAGTTGGTTACTCAAGACACGCATCTTCTCAGTCTTGGAGTTCAATTAAAAAAATTTACTTTTCTGACATTTTCTTTTTCTTAATTATCTTATTATGCCTTAAAATAATTTTTTTTTTTGTGTGATCTTGTGACATTGGATGACATGATAACTTTCAAATTTTAGTATTTGTATTATCTTTGGCCTTGAGTTATGTTACACCATGTTTGCTACTCTGCATGTTGATTGGAGAAATCTGACGGGTGAAATTAATTGAGTTACTTGAAGGAATGCACATGTCATTTTCAAGTGAGTTTTTTAGCCTTTATTTTTCTCGGAGAATAACCCTTTTTGCCCATTCTTCATACAGCTTAGCAGTTTACCATTTTATACATGATCTCTATATTTTCCTTCGAGTCAATCTTCAAAAAATTTGTGTTAATACATTTGAAGGTCCATTTGATCAGTAGATATGGAAGATTATTTAGAGCCCTAGAAGATGACGGAAAGGCCATCTTTGACTCGTTTGAGCCTTTTCTAGCCATCCTTTGAGTGAAACATCCATAGTTAACCCCTTTGAGCCTTTTATTAAAAAAAACTTTATTTTTTTGTTAACTTATCATCTTGTCTCACTCCAATTTAGAGTATTGCCCCATATTTTATGTGTACCATCACCCATTCATGTTTGAGAAAAATTTAGATAACTATTTTATTCAGAAAAGTGGTGCAATATTTATAAATATATTCATAAAAAAAAACAATGACATGTGAATAAAAAAAAAGAAAAAAAAAGAGGATAACATAAAAAAAATGATGTGCAATTCAAAAGAAAAAAAAAAGCTAAATAAGTGAAATGCACCTTGTAATTTCCAAAAGATCTCTATTTTTCTCAAACATTTATTTTGTATTTCTTATCACCCCCTTCTTTGTTAGCCATGTCCCTAACCTATGTTATGTCCTAATAAAAGTCCTTCATGATTTTAGGGTACTATAGTCTAAAGTAGAAGCTAGTGAGATGGGTTGAAAAGATGTCGTAATGCATAAAATGACTACATTGGTTTAACTAGCACTTTGTTTGACTTGAGATCATTTAATTTCTATGCTGTGGGCATTATTTCATCTTGGTGAGAGTGTGTGAAAATGTATTTCTATTATTTTCCCTTAATTTACCATTCATTAGAGTGACTATTTTTATTGGGTTGACTATTTTTATTGGATTTAATTTTCTTTTGAGAGTGTCACTCCTACTGGTGAGATTTTGGGGATTGACATATCATTCTTGAAAGTGGCTTGATTAATGTGGCATTAACAAAGTATTCTGGATTGATTCATATGGATAGTTCATGTGGGAGTAATATTTCTTTAGGTTGGTGATAATGCATATACTTTTATTTGATTGCTATCGTTAGTCTGATTGAAAAAGTAAACACAACTGTTTGTTAAAAAAAACATTTTGGTTTTGAATTTTATTTTCGCTTAATTTGCTAGGGACTAGCAATAAGCTGGTTGGGGGGTGTGTTGAGTGTTAGAAAGTGTGTATTTATAAAGGATAAAATGGTCATGTTATACTTCAAGTCTCACTAATATTCCTACTTTTATGTATTTAAGTCCCTTGCACTTTAATTGTGTGTGTTTAAGTATTTTATGTATTTCAAGGGAATTCTTGCCATTTCACAATTAACGAGACATCGAACAGCATTTTTGAACTCAAGACAGTCGAAAAACTTAAGAGGAGCATAAAAGGAAAAATGGCACTGTTTACGTCTATGGCACTGTTCATGTACGGTACTATTCACATATACGGTACAATGATGTGGCATTGACCAATAACGTGGCATTGACCGATGATGTGGTAGCATTTTATTGGATGATTGATGTGGCATTAAGTGTTTATGGCTTTGATTAATGATGTGGCTTTGACTGATGACGTGGCCGTATACGACTGGACAGAAAAAATAAGCTTACGATAGAAGCAATGTACTTAATCAAGGTTGGTTGACTTTGACGTTGACTGATGATGTGGCAGCACAGTATTGGACGAAAAAATTGGCTTAAGTTACATGCAACACACTAAATCACAGTCGCTGATGATTTGTTCCAAACAATCCGAGCTTGCCACGTGGCGTAATCTTGAGCGTCCGAATTGATTTCATCTGATGGCCATGATTTATTCATTGTATCTATAAAAGGAGGGCTCCCCCACCTCCTTTAATTTGACGCCCTCGAATCCATTTTTTACCTCCATTTTGTTAAATTCCCTCTCCATCTTGTATTTCTACATATTTTAGTATAATGACCATTGTACCTCAAGTTCAAATAATAAGTAGCTAATTTTTTTTCAAACTTGGGTTGAGGGTGAAGTCTCAACATGTTCCATTGGCTAATTTGGTAAATTTACTTTCTTCTCCCCTCTGATTTATGTGGTTGTTTTGACTTTTCGTTGATAGATAGTAATAATCTTGTCTAGATTTTGCACCGGTACTACCGTCTCCCTAGTGCAAGGTTATTACTGTTTGGCACGATAAGCACTTAGCACCATATTTATTAGAGTGTGGTTCATGAGTAGTGGAAATCTCCCTCATGATTTAATTTGTACTAATAAGGAATATTAAGTCCATGGCGCATGTTGATGCAGATCCAGATGCCCAAGCACTTTATTCACATAGTTTTAGCTCTAATTTATTCCCGCCATTTTAATTTAAATTTTAGAATAATCCAAATTACCTTCACAAGAAATCAAGTTACCAAATTAGAAAAATAACCTTACACCAAATTAAAATCCACCTCCTTGTGGGATCGACACTCGTCACCATTAATATGTACTACAATAGATTCGTGCGCTTGCGAGTTCAATAAAATTTGCACAACACTGATACTAGAATGGGGATCCGTTGGAATATTGGTGATGCACTGAAGGTTCGGTTTTGGTTGGATTTTTGGGTCACCAAATCGCAGCCTTTGCTTTGCCATGCTATTACTTCGATTCCAGATGATGATATTAACGTTCCTGTGGTAGATTTTGTGGATGATAATGGTCAATGGAATTGATTGTGGTTCAGCCACTTACTTCATAATCACATTCTTCTTAGAATTGCTTCCATCCATCCGCCAAGGGCACGAGAGGAGAGGACCAAGTATTTTGGGGGGAATCTAATAAGGGCATTTTTACAGTGAGCTCAGTGTACCATGCTATTTCTTGTCATAATTATAGTGAGGATGATCATATATGGAGTCTTGCATGGAAGTGGACGGGCCCCCAAAGTATTCGTATTTTCATCTAGCTAGTTTTGCATGATCGGTTGAAAACGAAAGCTAAATTGTCAAGGCGCCAATTCCACATGAATGCCTACTGTGAGCGTTGTGGCTGTTTTCCAGAGAATACTCTTCATGCTTTACGTGATTGCATGGCTTCTAGACGAATCTGGAACAGTCTCATCCCTGTGAATGTCCCGCATGCATTTTATTCTCTTAATCTCGGGGATTGGGTGGTGCTTAATCTAAAGAAGAATTCACGTGTTGATTTTGACTTAAACTGGCAGACAACTTTTGGGTTTGCTATTTGGCGGATTTGGTTCTGGCGTAACCAGTTTATTTTTAATCAGAATTCTTGAGACAGTGGGTATATTGTTAAGGATATCAAGATTAGATCTGAGGAAATCTAGCATGTTGTCAACATGCCGTTGGCTTCAAATTTCTAGCGAGTTGAGAAGTGGATTAGCTGGTGTGCTCCAACTTGGCCTTGGTGTAAGTTAAACACTGATGGGGCGAGGAAAGCAACAGGGGAGGTGAGTGCTGGTGGCATTATTCGTGATTACAGCGGGACATGGCTCTCTGGGCTTTGCGTGAACATTGGTTTATGCTCAGTGACCATTGCGGAACTTTGGGGACTCTACTATGGTTTGAACGTTGCTTGGCAAAATGGCTGCCGTTGGTTGATTGTTGAGGTTGATAGCCTCTATGTAACTAAGCTCATCTCTAATACTACTCCAATGCCTAATGAGTATTCTCCTCTGATTAAAGCTATTCAGGACATCATCAAGCGAGATTGGCATGTCACTGTTCAACATTTATCGAGAAGTTACTGTTGCTGCTGATTTCATGGCTACTTATGCTTTATCGTTTCCTTAGGCTTCCATAGCTTTTCAAAACCCTCTTGGTGTAACAATATTTCTGGCTCATGACATGTATAGGGCTGGCCAACCCCGCTTAATTTTATCCTAGCTCTTTTTTAGACCTTTCTTTATTAAAAAAAAAAAAGAAACAAATAATTTATAAACCACACATAAGACTAGTAAATTGAAGAAAAAATGAGTAAACTAACGGTGCAGTGGTAAATTGGTCATCAGAATTGTAAAAAAAATAAAAACTTAGAAAAATAACATAAACTTGTAAATTGACATTAAGTGTGAAATGAAACAAATAATTTGTAAATCACATATTGGACTAGTAAATTGAAGGAAAAATGAGTAAACTAACAGTGCGGTATAAATTGGTTATCAGAATTGTAAAAAATAAAAAAAAGCTTAGAAAAATAACATAAAACTTATAAATTGACATTAAATGTAAAATGAAACAAAAAATTTGTAAACAACACATAAGATTAGTTAATTGAAAGGAAAAATGTGTAAATTAATGGTAGAGTGGTAAATTGGTCATCAGAATAGTAAAAAAAATAAAAACTTAGAAAAATAACATAAAACTTGTAAATTGACATTAAGTGGGAAACAAAACAAAGAATTTGCAAACTACACATAGGATTAGTAAATATATGAAAAAATGGGTAAACTAATGGCGCAATGGTAAATTAGTTATCAGAATTGTAGAAAAAACAAAAACTTAGAAAAATAACATAAAACTTGTAAATTGATAATAAGTGTGAAATGAAACAAAGAATTTGTAAACCGCACATAGGTCTAGTAAATTGAAGAAAAAATGGGTAAACTAATAGTGCAGTAGTAAATTGGTCATTAGAATTGTGAAAAAATAAAAAATTAGAAAAATAACATAAAATTTATAAATTAAGATTAAGTGTGAAATGAAACAAAGAATTTATAAATCACACACAAGACTAATAAACTGAAAGAAAAATAAGTAAACTAACGGCGCAGTGATAAATTATATTATCACATCAATTTCATTCAAGAAATCTCCCGTACCCTTCATGCAGTTGCAAATCTTCAAAATTGAAAAGACTTATTCAAAACTAACCAAACTTGAGGGCTGCAGGGCTGAAAGTGGAATTATTTCCTCAATTTTCCACACAAATTAGCTTGCATGCAGAGAAAGGAGCAAAAAAAAAAAGACTCACAAAGATTGTGTTTGGCTGATCAGCACAGCCATTTCATTCAAGAAATTTCCCATTCCCTGCATGCAGTTGCAAATATTCAAAATTAAACAACCTCATACAATAAAATCCCTCGCACCCCTTATTATTATTATTTTCTTCTTGTTGTTTTTCAGCATCATCATCATATGAGAAACCACGATTAGGTGCCTCTCACGATACGACATCCCAACAGAATTTCTATAAACTATTTCTTATTATATACTGCAAATTACATGCGTAATTAAAAAAAAAGACTTAAAAATTTAGGAATTTAGTAAGGTTAATACCAGAATAGGAGTGTTGAATGGCCTGAAAATTCTTTTTAGCTTCTCCCACAAACTTTGAATCTCCTGAAGCTGAACAATGATCTGGATGAATCTCTATATTTCCAACGATCTGGATTGTGATCGACAGTTATACAGCCACATGCAAGCAGATTCTAGTACGAATTTAGAATATCTTGGCGTTGTTTTTTGGAGATTAGAGAGTGAAATTCAGATTTGGGAATTGAAGATAAGGGGCGTTGTTTTTTTCATTTTCTTTTTCATTTCTTCTAAGATGACATTGAGACGAGAGGGGAAAATGATTTTCTTTACTGCCTTTTACTTTGAAAAAAAAAAGAAAAGATAATAACAACGTCGATTTTGTGATTTTTTTTATTATTAATTGTTTGTTGTTGATGATTATGTTTGAAAAAAAAAGATTTTATTTACCGCCTTTTACCGTCCTACATGTCCGACGATACCCTATCCTAAAACTTTAAAAAAAATTATGTTTATGTTAATTATTTATATAATTACATGGTTGAGGCCTTGAATAATTTTCCTGATTATGTTACTTTAAACAAATTTTAAAGCTTTTAAATTTTAATATATATTGGGAAGCTATGTCCATTTTATTTAAATTTAAAGTAATGAAACATTAAAAAATCTTATAAAAAAAATATGGTCTGGCTCGGGCTTTCCGACCTGAAATTCAAATAACATGGATTTTTTCAGACTCGGACCTTTTATTTCAGTGATCGGGGCGGGACAGCCATCCCTAAGCACATAATATAAATTTAAAGTATTCAAAAAATATTTTAGAAAAATAAAAATAAAAAAAATAATCAAAAATTAAAAATATTTAAAAATTATGGTCGACCTCGGGCGTTTCGACTTGAAATTCAAATAATAGGGTTTTCCCCAAACTCGGACCTTTTATTTCAATGATCGGGTCCGAACTGCCATCCCCACGCACAAACTATAGATCCATCACGAATTCATCAATTAAATTAATACTAACTCTAAATGTGTTACTATCATTTAAATCTAATACAATATAAAATTATAAAATACAAAAAAAGGTTTTCAAAGATATTCCAAACAATGCCAATAGTTCAAGTCACGAACCAATTTTACACTAGATTTGGGACGAGTCAACCCAATGAAACTAATGTGAACCACACATAGGACTAGGAAATTGAAGGAATAAAGTGTTAATTAATGACGAAGTGGTAAATTGATATTCGGATATAAAAAAACAAAAAAAAGATAGAACAATGACAAAAAATTTGTAAATTAAAACAAAAAACATGAAAACTACAAAAAGTACTAGTAAATTGAAGGAAAAAAGAGTAAATTAATGTCGGAGTGGTAAATTGATCTACAGAACTATAAAAACAACAAAAACCTAGAAAAATGACAAAAAACTTATATATTGACATGAAGGGTGAAATTAAACAAAAAATTTGCAAACCACGCGCAGAGTTAGTAAATTTAAGGAAGAAAGGGTAAATTAATGCCCAAGTGGTAAATTGATATTCGGAATTATAAAAAATAAAAAATCAGAAAATTGACAAAAAACTTATAAATTAACATTAAAGGTGAAATTAAATAAAAAAAATTTGTAAACCACACATAAGATTAGTAAATTAATGCTGAAGTAGTAAATTAATATTCAGAATTGTAAAAAAATAAAAAATCAGAAAAATAAAAAAAAACTTGTAAATTAACTTTAAGAGTGAAATTAAACAAAAAATTTGTAAACCACACATAGGACTAGTAAATCGAAGGAAGAAAGAGTAAATTAATGTTGGAGTGATAAATTGATCTTCAGAACTGTAAAAACAACAAAAACCTAGAAAAATGATAAAAAAACTTGTAAATTAACATGAAGGGTGAAATAAAATAAAAAACTTGTAAATCACACATACGAATAGTAAATTGAAGAAAGAAATAGTAAATTAATGTCGGGGTAGTAAAATAATCCTTAGAATTGTAACAACAATAAAAACCTAAAAAAATGACGAACAACTTGTAAATTAATATGAAGGGTGAAATTAAATAAAAAAACATGTAAACTATGCATAGGACTAGTAAATTGAAGGAAGAAAGGGTAAATTAATATCAAAGTGGTAAATTGATCTTCAGAACTGTAAAAACAACAAAAACCTAGAAAAATGATAAAAAACTTGTAAACTAACATAAAGGGTGGAATTAAACAAAAGACTTGTAAACCACTCATAGGACTAATAAACTGAAGGTAGAAAGAGTAAATTAATGTCGAAGTAGTAAATTAATGTTCAGAACTGTAAAAACAACAAAAAACTTATAAACCACACATAGAATTACTAAATTGAAGGAAGAAAGAGTAAATTAATGTCGGAGTAGTAAATTAATTTTCAGAACTGTAAAATTAATAAAAACCTAGAAAAATAA
The DNA here is from genome assembly GCA_030449835.1 of Clausena lansium. Taxonomy (NCBI): domain Eukaryota; kingdom Viridiplantae; phylum Streptophyta; class Magnoliopsida; order Sapindales; family Rutaceae; genus Clausena; species Clausena lansium. The sequence goes on from JASUUF010000038.1 coordinate 989,145, forward strand.
GAAAAAGCTTGTAAATTAACATAAAGGGTGAAATTAAATTAAAAAAATTGTAAACTACGCATGGGACTAGTAAATTGAAGGAAGAAAGGATAAATTAATGTCGGAGTGGTAAATTGGCTTTCGGAACTATAAAGAAAACAAAAACTAAGAAAAATGACAAAAAACTTGTAAATTAACATGAAAGGTGAAATTAAACAAAAAACTTATAAACCACACATAGAGTTAGTAAACTGAAGGAAAAAAAGAGTAAATTAATGTCGAAGTGGTAAATTGACCTTCAGAATTGTAAAAAAATAAAAAATGTAAAAAATTAAAAAAAAAACTTGTAAATTAACTTTAAGGGTGAAATTAAACAAAAAATTTTAAACTATACATAGGACTAGTAAATCTAAGGAAGAAAGAGTAAATTAATGTAGGAGTGGTAAATTGATCTTCAGAACTGTAAAAACAACAAAAACCTAGAAAAACGCCAAAAAAATTATTAATTAACATGAAGGGTGAAATTAAACATAAAACTTATAAAACACACATAAGACTTGTAAATTGAAGGAACAAATGGTAAATTATTGTTGGTGTGGTAAATTAATATTTAGAACTATAAAAACAATAAAAAATTATAAATTAACATGAATGATGAAATTAAACAAAAAACTTGTAAACCACACAGAAGACTAATAAACTGAAGGAAGAAAGAGTAAATTAATGTCGGAGTAGTAAATTGATGTTCAGAACTGTAAAAACAACAAAAAACTTGTAAACTACACATAGAACAAGTAAATTGAAGGAAGAAAGAGTAAATTAATGTCGGAGTGGTAAATTAATTTTCAGAATTGTAAAAATAACAAAAACCTAGAAAAATGACTAAAATCTTTTAAATTAACATGTAGGGTGAAATTAAACAAAAAACTTGTAAATCACACATATGACTAGTAAATTGAAGGAAGAAATGATAAATTAATGTCAGAGTGGTAAATTGACCTTCGAAACTGTAAAGAAAACAAAAACCTAGAAAAATAGCAAAAAATTTGTAAAATAATATGAAAAGTGAAATTAAACAAAAAACTTGTAAATCACACATAGGGCTATTAAACTAAAGGAAGAAAGGGTAAATTAATGTCGAAATGGTAAATTGAACTTCAGAATTGTAAAAAAATAAAAAATCTAAAAATAAAAAAAAACTTGTAAATTAACTTTAAGGGTGAAATTAAACAAAAAATTTATAAACTACACATAGGACTAGTAAATCGAAGAAAGAAAGAGTAAATTAATATAGGGGTGGTAAATTGATATTCAAAAACTGTAAAAACAACAAAAACCTAGAAAAATGTCAAAAAATTTGTAAATAGACATGAAGTGTGAAATGAAATAAAAAAAAAGTTGTAAACCATACATAGGACTAGTAAATTGAAGGAAATTTTTATAAATTAATATTGAGTTGTAAATTGGTCTCCAAAATTGTAAACAAAATAAAAACTTATAAATGTTACCTAAAACTTGTAAATCAACATTAAATGTTAAATAACACATTAATTTTGTAAATTACACATAATAGTAGTAAATGTAAGCTGCAACTTGAACAAAAAAGGATAATTACCTATTACTTAGGTAACTGGTTACCTATTTATTTATAATTAATGGTGTAGATTTTTCATTTAAATCTAACGGTTCACGTGCATTACAGTATTAATGCCGTAATTTTAATCTCGGCATCATAGAATGACCCTTTTTTATGACGGTTCTTAAAAAAAAAAAGGTCATTACATGTGTCATTTTAATGACAGTTTATTGTGAGAACTATCATTAATTATTGAAACAACATTTAATGATGGTTATAAAAAAGAACCATCATCTTTGTTGTTGATTATTAAAAAATATATATATGTATATATGGCAATTTTAAAATCATTTCAAGCCCCTATTTTAATTCTAATTTCCTATTAAATTCTTTACAATTATTTTTTCAAAAATATTTCATATAAAAAAAGATAGCTCTACAAAAAGCTCTAACAGTCATTAAACTTTAACAAAATACCAATTAGTTTTTACATCAAAATTCTCACAACTTAATATCTACTAATGAATCTACTAGCAACCATCAAAACTGGCATGTGTAAGAGCGTGTTTGTTTTTAATGTAATGACTTAAAGTGACTTAAATTAATTAATTGAGTTAATTAGAGGTGTTTATTTTTACAATTTAATGAGACTTTTTAGATAATTTTGACTTAATAAAATAAGCTAATTTTTTTAACTTTTTACTGAATGGAGAAATCAGAATAAGTCAACTAATTTCTAATGTAAAAAATAGCCCTATTTTATAATTTATTTGTCATGCGTATCCCAAAACCCACCCATACACATTTACTCACTAATAATTTCATCTTATATTACTATTATTGAGAATTTGTGATAAAATTTAAAACTTATGGTATTTTATATATTATAATTCTAAGATCATTATATATTCACTTGAACTTGGTTTTACTTATATATGTTAAAATATTATGGTATTTATATTCTTTGAGATATGTATATTATTTATTCAAACATTCAAATTTAATAATGATATAAATGTAAAAGTACATGTTTTTAGTTTTTTAAGTTGAAAAAATAAACAACTTAATACTTATTTTCAGAGATTCAGATAAAAAAAACAAACATATTATTCAGATTCAGATATTCAGGTCTATTCAGAATTTAGACCAATTCAGGTCTATTCAGATTTCAGACAAAAAAACAAACGCCACCTAAGTATATCTAATTTCTCATCAAGTCTTCAATTGAAACGAATCTCACCACCGTTAGCAATCTATGTCATTCTTACAAAGAATAAAGAGAACTTAATATAAATTCATATATTATAAGTCATAAAAATTAAATCATTTTAGTGACTTAAATTGTAAACAAAACTTTAAAGTACCAAATTCCAAACAAATTTTAATCTTAATTGGCACATACAAATTCCAAACATGTGTAGTGAAGTTACAGCAATATTGTAGCACTCTCCAAAGAGGCACCACAACAATATATAAAGTTCACTTTCCAGGCTGTTGATGCTAATAACCCTTTCGTTTTTTAGGATAGGAATGCGAACTAAAAATTTCCATATTTGCTATCTTTCATGCATGTCTCATTACAAAACTCGTGAGAGACCCAATTTTTGCTACAAATTACCAGATCATGAATTAAAGAAGACAAAATACAAACTGCACAACTGCCAGGAATAGACATTAAATACAAATTATGTATCTTCTACATGAAGTTATGGTCTAATCTTTTTAAAACCTACAAACTAAAAAGTAACAACCAAACAAATACATCCTTCTCAAAGAAGAAGAAGAAAAAGAAGAACAAACAAATAAATTCATAACCATTATCGTCTCTAGATGCTCCTATCGGAAAATAATATATAATCAACAATTGCATACAAGACAGACCCCAAAAAATTTAAGGAAAAAAAAAAGAAGAAAAGAGGAAGCATATAAGCAAAAGAGAGAGAAACCATACAAGTTGAATCATTGAAATTTTATATTCATAATAGTTTAGAGAATGCCACTATATCTCAGTTGTGAAAGGATAGAAAGACCGTACAAAGAAATAAAGATGACAAAAATAAGAGGCATATACATAAATGGCCTGCCTAAGCATATATGCCTGGCAATAGATGCATGTGAGTTTCTGAATTCCGATATATATTAATTTTTCTTTTTATATTTAATTATTACAAAAGAAAGACAGACTCTTAAAATTAAAATAAATTAAAATTAAAAAAAAAAAGAAAAGTTTGTTTTGTAATTTGTAGTGAATTTCTATATTAATATTGGACTTTGTTATGCTAATTTACTTTTATTAGATTTTATGTTGTTTATTGTTTGTATATTTTTAGATTATTATTGAACCTTATTGTGTTAATTTACTATTGTTAGATTTTATAATAAGGTTTATTGTCTATGGATTTATAGACTCAAGATTAGTATTATATCTTTTTCTTTACTGAATAATGAATAATTAAATATATAGGATAAAACCAAACCGAACCAAACCAAATTACCAAACTAAACTAAAACGAATTGAATTAATTTGGTTCAGTTTGGTTCGGTTCTATAATTTGGTTCATAAATTCCTGAACCATTCCCTGAACCGAACCAAACTTAATAGTGCCCAACCCTAATAAAATCAGACCTACTACGTAACCTAACATAACTAGTCCCCGTACTCACGGTAATTTTTTGCCATCCTTGGGCACAGTAACACTTTTTTTTGGACAATTCAATCATTTTATGTTATAAGGATAAACTTTTTAAATTTAAATTATGTCAGTGGTCACAGTGATCAAGGAAAAGGAAAGAGGGAGAGAAGGAAAAAAAAAGGATCTGATTTAAACAAACGTCTAATATATTAATTGTTTAAACTTTTTCTTTATTTGAAAATTTAAAAAACAGTGTGTAATTTTCTTTTTCTTGTAAATAATTTTTTGAAATGAGATGGCTTTACAGGGTCGGAAATATCTTCGCCTTTTTTAATGTGTTAAAATTTGAAACTTTAAATATTGTATAATATTATTTAAACTATTAATTTATTTGAATAACTTATACAACTTAAATTATTAAAAACTTAATTTAGGGGTTGTTTGTTTTTTTGACTTAATGTGCTTTTTTAACTTAATTAAAATTTTCAGTCATTAAGTTATTAAACCGATTTTTTTAACTTTTTGTTTAATCCAAAAAGTCTGAATGATGTAATTAAAATATATTCTCTAAAATATCCTAATTTAGTTAATTAATTTTCATCATTACCTAAATAAAATTTAATAATTAGCATTATTACACATCTCTATAACATGTGATAATATAGTAATAGACTATTATTATTTTTATCTTTTTATTTTCTTCAAATTAGCATTATTTATCTTCAAAATTTTTTATGAATATTTTTCAAATAAAACCATTATGAACTACAATAAAATTGATTAATATATACTAACTTAGAATATTAAATTATTGTATTCAATTGAACATGATTTATGTTATGATAATATGTTATCATATTTATATTCTTTGAAATGTTTATTAGTTGTTTCACATTTATAATTTGTACGGGTACAAATATAAAAATTCTAGTTTTTAAATTTTTTAAGTTAGAAAAACCATGGATGTCAATGGGGTGGGGTGGGCCTCATTAAAAATTTCGGCACCATTCCCCACCCTGTTTCCCAATAAATTTAATGGGGTGGGGATGGGAAAATCCCATGTGGGGAATGATTTCCCCATCCCCACCCCATTCCCTATTTATTATTTTATTCTAGGCACAGATACATAATTTCAATGAATTAAAAATTAGAAACTTAACTAAAATCATCACAATAATCTAAAGTATTTAAATTAATAAAAAAAACTCTAAAAATTTGAAACAATATCTTAAAATGACATTAAAACTATAAGATTTTTGGATAAATAATAACTAAAAAAATAAAAATGTATAACAATGTCTCAAATTATTATTTGTTAACGGTATCATCTTCTCTTTATCATATTCATATGATCTATGACTATCACTTTAATCTTGCAACATCAAATTAACAACTGATAATTCACTACATACTTATATAAGAAAATGTTTTTGTCATATGTCATTTGTAAACACTTGTAATAAATAAGATGATTAAACTTGTTCAAATAGAAATTTACCTCATCTGTATCTTCATAAAATGAGTCGCATCTATTTTTATAAAAGAACTAGAACTAGAACTAGAACCTGATAATATAAAAAAACTCACATATGAATAGTGTTTTGGTAAAACCAAATAAAAATAAAATAGAATCAAGTATATGTATACACATTTAATGCAAATTATTAATTCATACAATATACCTTTAATTTCTGCCCACAAACAATTTTGAGCGCACATTAAAGCCTCCAATGTTTTAGGATGTAATCTGTTATGATGTGGATTCAAAAACCTACCACTGGTACTAAAAGCACAATAAGAAGCAATTGTAAAAACAAGAATGGCTAAAATATCTCTAGCAATAGCATGTAAAGTAGGATATTCACTCCCATTTACTTTCCAACAAGCCAATATGTCAAAGTTAGGAGACCTAGGTAAGACTGGTTTCCCCAAATAATGCTTTAGCTCTGACTTAACATGCTCATTATTAGTGGTATCACTAACAAATAAGTCAAATGATGCCAAAGGTTGTAGATTGATAAACTTCTTCTCCTATATTATTCTTCAGCTGATATTTTGTAACCAACTCATAACAAATCTTGCAAATTTTATCAATTTGATATGAAGAATCATTTTGGTATATTTTTGGAAAGTAAAACTCCAACAACTTCATCTTGAATCTGGGATCTAAAACAGTGGCTATAACCATTACCCCATGAATTGCATTCCAATATTTGTCAAAATTTACTGCCATATATGATGCCATATCCTTTATTGCATCACACGGAGAAATAAGCCACTCTGAAATCGATAGCCTAATTTAACAAATCTTTGGAAAGTAAATATTGGCAATATGATACTGGGTACCAGAAAACAACTCAGTCACTTTAAAAAAAACTTTTAATCTATCACAAATCTCCTTGGCCAACATCCAATCTTCTTCAAAAGGCAAATATTTATATTGTGACTCTCGTTGTTTTAGACGAGGGAAAACATTTTTATATATCAAAGCAGTACGAAGCATTAAATAAGTAGAGTTCCATCTAGTTTTGCAATCAAGAGATAACTTCATACTACTTTGAATATTCAAATGGCGAGCGGCTTAAACAAATTTTTCCTCTCTTTTAGGTGTCGTTGTCCAATAAGCAACACTATTACGAATTCTTTCAACACTATTATTAATCACATCCAATCCTTCTTTCACTCTCAAATTATGGGCACAACAACGCATATGAAAAAACTCTCCACCCAATAAAAGTGAACTATCAGACAACTTCTCAGTAAGAATTTCGATCATAGCATCATAAGTAGTACAATTATCTACTGTTAAAGTAGAAAGCTTGCGATCAATATTCCAATCCAATAAACATTCCATCAACACATTAGCAAGAACATCAGAAGTATGTGGACATGGAACATAGATAAACCTATGAGTGAAGAATAATGATTAATTAAAAAACAAATATTATCAAAGATATTAAAAAACTTAGTCATGCTAATCTATAAATAATTTAAAAATCTTAGTCACGCTAATATATAAATAATTTAAAATAAATTTCATGTTAGAAGTACCTTATAATTTGACTCTGCAATTTCCACGATCCGTCGATGAAATGTGTGGTGATGGCCATAAATCCCCTTTTTTGATTATTAGAAGTCCACATATCAGTAGTAATAGCAATTCTACTTTGATTACTTTCCAACAAACTCATTGTTTTAGACTTCTCATAATTATAGATCATCAGGATGTCATTCTTGATTGTATTTCGAGAAACCACCTTAAATAATGGTTGAACAGAACTTAAGAACCTTCAAAATCCATGTGTTCAACCATGTTAATAGGGTACCCATGCAAGATTATCATGCTCGCAAGCTCTCTCCGTGAACGTTCTTTATCAAAGCTATAGGTATTAATTTTGACTTTTCCCTCAGATGTTCTTGTGGCCTTCAACATTGCTTTCACATTCTTTTGTTTCCACAAGGGGCATATTTTGAAATGATCATGCAAATGTTTGGTCACACTCTTAATTTTTCCTCCTAGTCTCTTATGACAGTAGTTACAAACACACTTGTATTCTCCATTAATTTTCTGTCTTTTAAAGTGATTCCACATCACAGATCTTAAATTTCTTCTTGGAGTGCCATTATGCTCAACTTCTGCTTTAGAAACTATTATTGGATCATTATCAGGAATTTCTTCATGCATCGGTATATCAGCAATTTTAGTTGGAACTTGGCCACCTTGTTGATTCTCATGTGATTGTCCTGACATTTTATCTTTCATTTATATTAAAAAAAAAGTTAGTTCCATATAACAATTACATACGAGCATAATGAATCTAATAAATTATTTTATCATATTAATTATTATCCAACAAGTTCAGAAGATTGTAAGTTTTATCATTGTTTTATAAATAAATCTAAATAAAATAAATTTTGTCAGATTGCTTCTTATACAACTTAATAGAAAAGGACAAAATAATAGCCACTTTTATTTTGTCTAGTTAGCAAATTAACAATGAAAGGAAAGATACTTTTTAAAGTATTGACTACATCAATCAAGTTGAAAACGGCAATACAAGCCAGAAAGGGATTAAAAAGAAAAATAAAAAAACCAAACGAAACAAAACAAGAACATATTGCATATACTTTTGCATGTACAAGATCAAGCTATAATTAAAACTGTTAGTCTCGAACTTACCAAACTTTGTAGAGAATTCTTGAATAATGAGGTTTGGTACTTTGATTTGTTTAAATAAGAATTGTATTATAAGATTTTCTTTTAAACATACTAATTTATTTCAGGTAAAAATAAAAAAATATTAATTAATTAATAAAATAAAAATTATTAAATAAATATTAAAAAAATATCTACATATAATGGGGATGGGGAGTCCAAAACCAAACCTCACCTCATTAAGGATTTGAGGATTATTTTTTTCCCATTCCCCATCCCACTCCCCAAAAATTATTCAAATTTCACCCCATTTGGAGTGGGGCCCCAAACCCATGGGAAATTTTGCCATCTCTAAGAAAAACAAACAATTTAATATTTATTTTCAACGATTCAGACAAAAAATCAAATATATCATTTATATTAAGACATTTAGTTCTATTTACAATTCAGATAAATTCAAGTCTACTTAGATTTTAGACAAAAACTAATGCCACCTTGATATACAGGGGAAAAATATTAGAGTAGCGAAAAGAAATCTAAATGTTTCATTGATAATACGTACCTACTATCTTAAATGAAGAAGACGATTGCAAAGTTTGTTTATATGTGCAGTGAAAAATATAGAGTACTAACACATGTATGGAAACTTTGTCTACGGAAATTAGCCAAACTAATATTTTTCGTTAAAATCAATTTAAGATTGGACAATAGTCCATCGCCCCAATTGAATGCACTACTATCGCGGGCAAAAGTAAAATTTTGTAAATTCGATTTATGCCGTGTTTACTTTCCGGTTGAGTTGGAATCCGGAATCAGAATTATTGACAGTGTTTACTTCGTAAAATAAAGGCGGGAATCAGAATCGGAATCGTGGGGCTCATTCCAATTTGGGAATAAGGAATATGAGATTGATTCCAGGTCTCATTTCCCAGAGTTCCCATTCTATCCCCCAATAAATTTTCATAATCCCCAAAATGCCTCAATCAAGTTTTATTATTTGTGCATTTTAGTCCCTATAGAATTATAAAAATACTTAAAAATTTTGTATTATTTACAAATAGGTCCTTTGATGATGACGGCAACGACGGCAACAACAGCAACAACAATAATAAAATTACTATTATCATCATCATCATCATCATCAAAATATTATTATTATTATTATTAATATTAATTTCATTATTATTATTATTATTATAATCAAAATTTATTAATTATTATTATTATTATTTATTATTGTTGTCGTCGTCGTCATCATCATCATTATTATTATATTTGCTTTATTATTTTAATTGTTATTAATTATTTTTATTATTATTTATTAATATTATCATTATTAAAATCTATTAATAATAATAATATCATTAGAAATTAGAAATTTATTATTATTATTATTAATGTCATTATTATTATTTTAATATTATTTTATTAAAATTTATTATTTATTATTATTATTAAATTATATTAACTTTATTATTTTAATTATTATTAGTTATTGTCCTTATTATTTTTATTAATATTATCATTATTAATATTTATTATTATTAATTTATTATTTTAATTAATATCATTTTTATAATAATAATAATAATAATAATAATAATAGTGGTAGTAGTAGTAGTTATTATTATAATTAACTAAGGCATTTTAGTAACTTGAAACAATTCAGTTTATTCCGATTTCAATTCCAAGATAAAGTAAACACATCGGTGGGATTCCAGCCTATTCCAAATCCGATTCTTGCAGTTCAAGTAAACAATTTATTTTGATTCCCATTTCCTATTCCCATTCTAACTCATTCTCATTCCAGTCCATTCCAATTCCAGCCCATTCTGATTACTGAGAAGTAAACGCAACATTAATAGAATCTTGGTACATATATCATTTTTGAAATTTACATACATTGAAATCAGGTCAGCTGTCAAACAAGATCAATGCACTAAAAGCCAAAAAGTTACCCTGAAAAATCTCTGTTGCCAACAAAAATTCCAGCTATTGATCAACAGCTAAAATTCCTTTGAATGCACGTACTTTTTTTTTTAACTGATTATACAATATTACATTAAATTCTATGAAACACTTGCCCAGACATATAACCCTCACAAATATTGGAGGGACATATTGGCTCCACTCGTATTTCGCAAGGGAGAAAGACTATATATAAGTTAATTTCACTCAATCATGCTTAATTGAGAAAATTCTGAGCCCCAGCTATAGCTAGGATTCTAACCAAGGCGCTCAAGAAAACTTGAGTGCCTTGGTTAGCAATGAACTTGTAGCCCATTAGCTTTGAATGCACTTACTGAGACTGCATTGGAATGAAAGTATTGATTGGCCACAGGTGCAACCTTCAGCCATATGTCTATGAAAGTGTTGGGTTATCATTGATCTAGTTATATTTGAATATGATCGGTAGTAAAATTATTTTTATACTAAACTTTTTAATTATCTACTTTGTGAACTAAATCATAATGACAAAATTTAAAATCTGCATCCAATCTGCAAAATAATGGATTGGATTATGGATTGTGATTTATATTCCATCCGCTGAATTTTTTGATCTGCAGACACCCTCCTATAACTAACATGTTTTCCTTATAAAGTTTTTATAAATTCATTATCAATTATGTGTTAATTTAAAAAAGAAAAAGGGGCAAAAACTTTGGTCTTCAATTATGTGATAAAAAAAATTCCTCAGATAACTATTATTATCCATTATGGTTTCTATTTAGTCATTCATTCCTTAAAAATGTTAACTGTAGTCACAGATTTATTGCTATAGTTTCGGGCGTACTTGGCTGCACTGCAGTCGTGAGTGCATTGCGTACGCCTAGCTCTTGAAGAGTGCTATGGTTATATGAAGAATCAAGGAGAGAAATTGCTGAAGCTTCAGAGCCTACAGGAAGAGGTAGAAAAGTTGATAAGCATTAAACGCAGAACCACATTTGAGCTTGCCGAGGATGATCCATGGATGATAAATGCTGGCACAATACTGAAGGAAATTCGAGAGTGTCGCGATGCGGAGCCTGCCAGAATGTTGAGCTGGTGCCCTTGTATGAAAGATTATTACACAACGTACCAAACAGGAAAAAATATTTCTCTGATTACTGTAAAAGTAAATAATTTGGCTAAAGATCTTAAGGGAAATCAAGGAAGCAGCACTGGTAATCATGAAAATGAGGATGCGGAACTGATCAGATACGCTAGAAGTTCTTTAGAGGGCCGCGAGAGAGCTGAAGTCATTGAAACAATAATTTCGTAAGTACTGGAAGACATCCTCAAGTTATGGACATACACCAACATTTTGTGTTTGTGGAGCCAGTGGCGTTGGTAAGACGGAGACTGTGACGTGTTTATAACAGAATATTATTTCAGAATCGAAGTCGTTTCAATACTTATATTTGGGTTGAAGCTCACTTGAAGATGATACTAAGAAGCTACAGATGAAAAAAGCCAGTAAAATTGGTTTAACTGATCTTTCAGGTGACAATACCCGGGATGACACAATTACGTTAGAGAACGCCTTCCGGCAGAAGGGAAAGATTTCGTTAGTTATAGATAACATTAGCAAGGCCTTTTCTCTTGACGAAAATTGGATTTTCAATATCAGTTTCCAATAGAATAATAATAACTTCTCGATTTTCTTCGATGTCCAGTCAAATGGGGTACTATTCTACATTTCCACTGGGGATACTGTCAGACATAGATGCCAATCAAGAGCATAAAAGAAGTTGGGTTAAGTGGTCATTAAAAGTTACCAGATGAAATACTGTCAGTTTTGAAACATATAGCGCAAAAATGCGGTAGTCTGCCACTAGTAATTATAGCGGTAGGAAAGCACCTTCGCAAGTTTTCTTGGAAAGATTTTGACTCCATGGAAAGAGATTTGAGAAAGGAGTTGGACGTTTTCAGCGTCTCCAAATGCATGGAAGAGAAAGCATTTCATGATTTGGAGCTTATCTTTCAGCAATATTTGGAGCGCAGCAGTTGCAGCTGCGCCGAAGAATGAATTCTTTACCTCACAATGTATCCAATCAACACTTCATTTTCGAGGAAGAGATTAATACAGTATTTGATGGAGGGAAGTTTATTAGGTGAAGTAGAACGCATGGAAGAAAATTTGAGAGAAGCGGAGGGGTTGTTGGATGAGCTCTTAGATGCTTCCATTTTGGTGAAGCTGACTGAAGATGGCTGGGTAGAGAGGATCAAGATGCCTTCTCTAATTTGGGATATCAAATTGAAGAAAGCAAAAGCAAATCCTCGATTTGTCAATTAGATTGGGCGTTTTGGAAGGACTATATTTTAAGATTGGAGTCATGTTGAAAGAGTCTCTCGCGTTTTGGAAGGACTATATTTGAAGATTGGAGTCATGTTGAAAGAGTCTCTCTTATGAAAAATTATTTGAAGGAGCTGCCAAGTACAGGACGCATTTTTCTGAAGTTATCGGCATTGTTTGTGAGAGACAACCTTCTTGACAGTCAACTTGATAACGACTTATTCAACAGCCTCCCAAACCTTAAAACACTGTACCTAAGGAATACTGGTGTAAGCAGCTTGCACGGGTCCTTTTCTGATTTACATCATCTAACGATTCTGATTTTACGAGAGTTCTGAGGCTTGACTTGTCTTCCATCTTTAGCAATACTCGTGGAACTGATGTTTCTGGACGTTTCTGATAGCCCTATAGCAGAATTGCCATATGGATTTGATCAGTTGACTAAACTCCTTCACCTGAACCTGTCTAGAACACGAGTAAGTAAATTTCCTCTCCATCAGCTTGAAACCAGTCTCTACAGGTTACAAGAACTTTTGGTTATTGGATGTAACTTGCTATGGATGTCACGGTCTCTTACGCAAGAAGAGAGTGCAGCATGTATAGAAGATGTCCAACAACGTGGAGATTTGAGTGTCCTTGAGATTTCCTTACAATTTTGCATACTTTCCATGATTACTTCAGTTCTCAACAATGGAGTTGGCTCCAGAGTTTCAAATTTTGTGTGGGTGCCTTGTACAATGGCATTTTGAGGAACAACAGCATAGCGTTCATGGAGGAGTTCCCTGATGATCCTTCACGGATTCCATAGACTGCATCAAAACTGCTGCTCATGCATTGTAGTGCTGTGACTCAATTGACAATACCGCATCTTGCGTACTTGAAATTCTTTGAAATCTCTAACTGTGAGGGCTTTTCAAATATGGTTTGCAATATTCTTCGAGAACTTCAAGAGATGGTGATCGCAAACTGTCCAAATTTGGAGAAGATAATTGAGAAAGATGATGAGAAGTCTATTCCCTAAGCCAACTGGAGAAGTCTACGGAAGCCGACATTGTATAAACTACCTAAATTACGGTTTATGTTCTCTGGTGAAACAGGCAGTGATCCCATGGAAGCAATCGGAATTTGGGATTGACAAATCTTTTTTCGGAAGTCTACAAGGGACACAACATGCAGTTGAGGTCATTCAGAGAATTTTCATTGAAGTAACTCCACCAGAAGAATTGATTTCCAGGTACATTATGTACATATTCTATAGCATTTTGTTTCATTAGCATACTTATATTAGTTGTCTTGACTGAAGAACTTGCTACTTTAAGTGCTCACTGCCATTGGTGCTACCAACTGTCAACAACATTGCGTCTATTTTGTAATGATGGTACCTTTGGTGCGTGACAGTGCCTCCAAGGTCTAGGGTTCAAGTCTCACCAAGGAATGACCGTAAACCTTTGCTAAAGCTGCCAGAGGGCATAAACGTGGACATGTTAGGCCGCCATCCTCAGGCTCTACTGGCAGCCAAAAATGTGGGCTCCACAAGGCAGAAATGAAGCTAGGAAAGAGGATAGACCTGTAAAAGAAATATTACCAAACTGCATCAATGAGTTCTCATCTCATGCATGTTCATTCTATTTGTTAATATTGAGGATTTATTTCTGTGTCAACGTCTTCTCACCCTCCCACTAATAGGTATATTCATTTTTAGCTTAATGTAACTAAGTAAAAACATGATGGGCACCCCGCGGATATGGCAAGCAGCAGCAATAGCTAAGGTGGATGATGAGTTTATTCTTCACTCAAACCATCGCTTGGATAACAAGAAGTACACAGGACGTTTCAACTTTCAATTCCATGCATTAATCAGAGAAACTTCAGACTTGGGAATAAACTATGGCTTTTTGTTTCCTTATTTTCAACTTGTAAAAATCCTCCGCACTGTTGTTATTTTATTTCTTCCCTCACTTTGGTCACTGGGAATGGGTAATAAAAGTACCTTCAGGCACTAAGCAGACATGTTGTATGACAGTTAAATTCTATCAATAAAGATGTGTTCCTCATGCTTGGTTTCATGGTCCTGCAACTGCTAAAGGTCTTTATCATCATTCAATTCTATTGGAATGAAGTATTTTCTTTTTTTGTTCAAATTTGGCTCTTTAGAGGAAGTGAAATTGTGTTAGCCTGTTCCACAGAGGAACAAAATTGATCATATGTTGAGCTTGCAACCCAGACACTTGTAACACACACCAATGGATATAACAAAGTTCCACAGAGGCATATAAGAAACATAATTACGCAAAAGGGGGGAAAGCTTGCAAAGGCTGCTACAGAGTGTTTCAACATTTTAACGAAGGTCACTTTTATTCCTGAGTTGCTCGAACATCCAATTTAAGACCCCTACAGCAATTTCCTTCATCAAAATGCAGATTCTAGAAACAGAAATGTCTTTCCTGTGCGTACTAGATTAAATTTGTACATTTTTCTAGTGCATGTGTGTTTAAAAGTTCAAGTTTTGGAACCCATGTAGGTAGCTGGACAAAGCAATAGAAAGGTAGCAGCAAAATTTACAAGAATCATACTGGCTATAAACCAAGAAATCCATATCAACATATGTTCTGTAAAAGTGGTATAAATCCTCCATATTATTCTTATTAATGATCTTTTGTGCAAAGTCTCTCAGTTGGTCTGGGCATGCATTTATATAATAAGATGCCATCCTAAAATGGTTCCAATAGTTAGTAGGTAGCACACAAGAAAATTAATCCACAGCAAGGACATGTATGAGTTCTGCACTAAATTTTTCTCCGAACTTCTTTTTCCACATTGAATGAAGCCCTTAACTTTAGTTAAATCCTCAATGTTTTAACTGATTTTTGCTAGAATCCGATTCAAACTATTCAGTAGTTGTTCTCACTGGATCCAGGACAAAACCGATCAAAACATATAAAATTTATTATTTGAGGGGGGAGAATGGGCTAAGTTTGGGTTTAGGTATGTATTTCTGCTAATCGGGGCAAGGTGTATAGTTGAGGTGAGCTACGGTGATTTGGGACGTGAGCTGAGGTGATTTGGGAGGTGAGCTGCGGTGATTTGGAAGGTGAACTAAGGTATTATGAGTTTAGAGTAATACAAAGAGCTCTGTATAGTTAATTTAGAGAGTTAACATGAGGAGTTTAAGAGAGCTCAGTGAATAACTAAGGCGAACTTGAGGATGGCTCTAAAGAGCTTATTTAGGGCTCGTGGTATACATACCTAAACCCAAACTTACGATTTGGACACCAAAACCATCATAGCAAGCAGGAAATAAGCATAAACAACAAAGAATACACAATATTTTACATTTTTTGTCTTTTTGGCCTGTATCCATGGTAGTAATCATTTCCAATCCACTATGTATGCAAAACATTACATGATTTGCTTTATGATAGTCACAAAACCTTATTAAATGTTGGTGATAATGAATAATAACATGTGGGAGAATACATGTTTTGAGGATATAAAAGAGTTTTCAAAGTGAAGACAAAGAAAATGCTTCTTAGGGAGATGAGATGATCAAGATCTTCCATGGAGGTGTGAAAATAGAGGAAGAAACCCTAGAAATTGAGGAAAAGAAGATGAAGCGGCCTCTCAAGAAATTAGATCTAGAAAAATCCCTTATAGTTAAAAAAGAGAGAGAGATCCCCTCAAAATTGAACATGTAGAGCTCCTATATAGTAGTGTTCTTGAAGGTATTTTGGTAATTTTAGACACGTGGCATTCATTTAATGGCTGTCCTTCCTCATGTGAGGATATTTGACTGATTTACCTTTTGGTATTTTTGGACACATGGCAGCCCCTCAACCTTGTGGTCTAGCTGCTTTTTAGGAAGTAGCAAAGGACAGTTGACGTGGCCTTTTCTCATTGCATGGTTAGAGAATCTCTCCTCTTATTGGCTTCTTATCGTTAGCCAAAAAGAATATAATTTTCATTCTCTCTCATGATGGCGTGCATTGTTAACGTGTTAGCCAACCATAATATCCCTTGATGTTATGTATTTTTTTGAAACTGTTATTTTCTTTGAGGACCTGATCTCCTAAGCCTTTGTGAGCTATCCTCATATCCAGTCAAACAAACTAACTTCCTTTAGTTGACTTTCTTTGTCACATGTCGCTGAGTTACTAGTCCTGTGTGCATCTAGATTTTCCCCCAATAAGATCCCTTTAGTTTCTTGCGTTGAAAGAATTAAAACACAAGAAACTCAAAAAGAAAATTTTGCATGAGGGAGACATGGCAACTCACTGCTGAGTCACTTCTTTGACTATTAGTGAACTTCTCAGATATTCAGGAATGTACAGCTGAGCTCTCCCAGAGGTCTGGCGATTTCAATACTTAAGCTATACTCAACTCTGGTGATGATAATTAAGCTGCACTCTACTAGCTTTGGCGATTTCAATACTTGAGCTATACTCAACTCTGGCGATGATAGCTGAGTTGCACTTCACTACCTCTGGTAATTTTAATACTTGAGCTATACTTAGTTCTGGCGATTTCAATACTGAGCTATATTAAGCTTTGGCGATGATAGTTGAGCTACACTCAACTAGCTTTTTTAGCTCTTTATCATGGCAATTTCCTCAAGAGCTTTTTTAGCTCTTTGATCGTAGCGTTAAATCCGATTGATATAATCAAATTTCATGGGAGAGAAGTTTTTAATCCCTTAGGTAGGTAACCTCACTGAGGTACCTTTATGTTAATGCTTTGTTCATGTTGATAGCTCTTTAGTAGTAATCTGTATAAGTCAGCTGAAATAAAAATATCTCATGCTATCTAGAGCGACATTCTAAAAGTTAAACATGGTGAGTCATAAGTAAAGATAAATTATAAATAAATAAATAAGTCATAACAAATACGGAGTAAATCATTCATTTACAACCACATGGCGATAAAGATAAATTATCCATGTAAAATATATTAGAGAAGACAAGCTAATGCATTACATTTCAATCATAGTGAGGATTTTAGCATGGTGAGCTATACCTATGGTGATAAAAAATAAATAAATCATTTATTCATAAGTCATAATCGAAGAAAGAGAAGCTAATATATCGAATTGAGCCTGGAGAGCTAAATGAGATCTGATATCCCTTGAATACTAAGTTGTACTCCTGATCTGGTAAGTACAGCTCTGCTTGCGTACTTGCTCTTCTCAGGTTCCTCTACTTGGCAGTGTTTGCATTTGAAAGAACCTCTGCTGCTGCTTTATTCATATACAACCCAATCCAAACTAACCACCGCTAAGCAAGCTTTTTGTAGCACTTCCCATAGACGGCGCCAACTATTTTAATTAGATTTTCGTTAGGATTTGATTCAAACCATTAAGCGGTTAAACTAACTAGATCCAGGTCAAGTCCAATCAAAACAAATAATGTTTATTATTTAAGTGGGAAGAATAGGTAAATTTAGGTTTAGGTGTTTATTTCTGCTGATCGAGGCAAGAGGTATAGCTGAAATGATCTAGGAGGTGAGCTACGATGATTTGAGAAGTGAGCTGAGATGATTTAGGAGGTGAATTGAGGTGATTTGGAAGGTGAGCTGCGGTGATTTTGGAGGTAAACTGAGGTGATTTTGGAGGTAAACTGAGGTGATTTGGGAGGTGAACTAAGGCATTCTGAGTTTAGAGTAATATGAAGAGCTATGTGCAATTAATTTAGAGAGTTAACATGAGGAGTTTATAAAGATAAATGTGGTGAACTTGAGGATAGCTCTAGGGAGTTTATTCGGGGCTCATTGTATAACTCAAGTTAACTTATATAGGTAATACAATCTGGACACCAAAACCATCATAGTAAGTAGGAAATAAGCATAAACAATAAAGAATACATAATATTTTACGTCGTTCAGCCTTTTGGCCTACATCTATGGTAGTAATCATTTCCAATCCACTAGTATGTATAACATTACATGATTTGTTTTACAACAGTCTCAAAACCTTACTGATGAGATCGAGAGTGCTCAGAGAATTAAAGATCTGTTGCTTGTTCCAAAAGAGCCAATTACGAGAGCACGAGCTAATAAGATCAAGGAAGCAATATAAGGATTTATTCAAGCTACTTAGGATGACTTTAATTCAAATTCAATTTGCAAGAGTCTAATATTCAAGATGGGTTTGAATGAGGAGGAACCAGCCTTGGTACACTTGATTCGAACTGATGAGGTGGCGAGGATCAGAGAGGATGATTTTTGGAGTAAAATAAGATCCAGAAGAGCAATTCTAAATATGTAGATGCATTCCTTACGTCGAGAGCTTCGAAACGGTATATTGTGAGTCAAAATCCAACATCATATGACCAAGTTATGGCCCGTTTAAAATCAGTGTCTTTTCATGCCAAGGCCCTGCGGCTCCAGGTTTTTAATTTTAGGGCATTTTTCTTATTTTTAAGTTAAATTAGGGTTAGCCACCTTATATAAACACTCTTTTATGTTATTTTGAACAAACTTTTGACATTATTAAATATTTAATATCATTGAGAGGATTTTCTCAATTTGTTCTTGAAAGAACTTTCGACTTATCAAAGGATTTGCTAACCCTTGTGGCGTCTTATTTAGCAATCCAAGTTCTTGAGACTTAGCTTCCAAAGGGTTTGGATCTTTTATCCGAATTCTGATCATATTGGCTTTCTTGGGTTCTTGTCAATCTAGTTGTGGATTTTTCTAACTAGATCTAGAAGGTTTCTCATCACTTATTAAAGGTTGGTGATAATGAATAATGACATGAAGGAGAATATGGGTTTTGTGGATATAAGAGAGTTCTTACAGTGAAGAATAAGGAAGAAACTTCTTTGGGAGATGAGATGATTAAGATCTTCCATAGAGGTGTTAAAATGGAGGAAGAAACTCTAGAAATGGAAGAGAAGAAGATGATGTAGCCTCTCAAAAAATTAGATTTGGAAAAACCCTTAGAGTTGAAAGGAGAGAGAGATCCCCTCAAAATTGAATATGTATAATTTATATAGGAGTGTTCTAAGGGTATTTTAGTAATTTTAAACAAGCGGCGCTCATTTAATTGTTGTCCTTCCTCAGATGAGGATATTTGAGTAATTTGCCTTGTGGTCTCTTGATGGTGACACCCATGAGCTTAGGAGGCATAGAAACCTCCAGCCACCTTTTTGCCTCTATAGTTGGACACATGGCAACCTCTCAGCCTTATGGTCCTGCTGCTTTTCAAGGGTAGCAAAAGACAATTGACATGGCATTTTCTCATTGCATGGCTAGAGAATCTTTCTTCTTATTGGCTCCTTATCCTTAGCCAAAAAGAAGATATTTTTGTTTTCTCTCATGATGGCGTGCACTTTTTACGTGCTAACCAACCATCAAAATCTGGCTTCGAGGAGCTTATCTCCTGAGCCTTTATGAGCTATCTTCATATCCATTCTTGCCATGTGTTGCTGAGTTATTGGTAATGTTTGCATCTAGATTTCGCCCCAAACACTCAGCTTCTTATCTTGATCTAAAACGCAATGAAACAGCTAAAATAAGTTCTCCAGGATGTTACAGTAATCAACATTCAACACTATTTAAAGCTAGGTAAATATATGGCTGTTAAATTAAAAGTTTAAGGGTCTATGGCTGTTAAATTAAAAGTTTAAGGGTCTGTTTGGGATTGAGGTGCTGTAGCTTTTAAGTTATAGCTTCTATAAAAAAAAAAAAAAGTTGTATCTATAAAGCAAAAGTTAATTATATGTAGTAAATATAATTTTTAAATAATAATTTTGATAAAATTATTAAAGACATAATAGAATTTTCATCGTATAAGTAAAAAATTATATTAACATAGCTTTAAAGCTACAGCAGCTAGTATTTACCAAACGCTTTAGTGCTATAACTTTTAAGCTACAACTGTCCAACCTAAATCCCAAACGGACCCTAAAAAGTAAAAAATACAAAAGTACTTAACTTTAGTTGAAGTTTTGGCAGTTTATCAAGCATCAGCATTCTAATTCATTTTAAGACATGCTAGATTTCCAATGCGAAATCCCTTACCAAAGGTGATATCTTAATAAGTCATCTAAGCATTGAAATCTCTAACTAAATCTAACAAGCCCAAGAAATTTACATTCAAAAATAAAATAATCCAGAGGGAGGTGAATGGTGACTCTCATTGAGTAGTAAGCCTATGCTACATTGTCAATTAGAAAGCAAGGAACCGATGCTCCTTTATAAAATCATCTAAATAGAATGTTAAAATGAAACTGAGCATTTTCAAAATGGGGTTTGTTTAAAAGGTATGAATTGGGTTTTGGAGATTGCCGATGGGTTTGAAGGGAAGTAATGGAGGGAAAATTGGGGTGTTAAAGATTGCATTTGAACAAGCATTTGGTTAGTTATAAGTTACTTATGATTCACCCAAAATAATGAATATTTTAGAAGTTTTCATCCATGTTTGAATTTGTTTAGTGATTCATCCGAAACTTATCAAGTGTATGATCAATTTTTCACCTTTTCATTAAAAGATTTAGAGATTCTCAACTAGTGTATCAAACGTACAAATCCTGAATGTTGCGAAAGCCAAAAGCTAGAGTTAAATTGTTTTAGTAAAGGAATGGTGGTGTTTACGAGCTTATAAACGGTTTCTTTTTAAAATTTGTTAATTTGTATGAATGACTACTTTAAAAAAAATGAGATAATCTAGGAATAGAATAAAAAAGTGTATACGAAGCTTATTATTTTTGTATAATAGTAATTTAATTACTGGGTTCAAACATCCTTACCCTATTAATATTTTTTGTATTTTCTTATAATTATTAAAATATTTTTCAAAAACAAGTTAACAAATTAAATGTTATTTTCGCTTATTACTCTCTTGATGGTTCAATAATAATATTATTATGCCAGTTGGGAGTTCTTAGTTACTTCGGCTAGGCGAATCCTAGTGACGGAATAATTAAGTCATAATTCATTGAACGATTGTATCATTAGTGATTTCTTTGGTTTTTCTTTATTTTTGTGCGAGGGACTAATCATGAATCCATCGATTTCTGTAGCTTCCATTATTGCTACTGAGTTGGCTATTGGGCTTTCTTCTATTGGACCTAGAGTTGGTCAAGGTACTTCTATGGGCCAGGCAGTAGAAGGGATCACGAGACCACCCAAGGCAGAGGGAAAAATATGAGATACTTTATTGCTTAGTCTAACTTTTATGTAAGCTTTAACAATTTATGGGTTGGTTGTAGCATTAGCACTTTTATTTGCAAATCTTTTTGTTTAATCCTAAAAATAGGAAGGGCAATTTATTATATCTGTGATTCTGACATTTTCGACTTCTATCAAAATTTAACTCCTCCAATTGGAAGGACTGATTTGCGGATGAGGAATTAGGATAGGCATACCAGTTCCCATTTTTCTTTCTATTTCTTAATCTAAAGGAAACCTTCTTTTTAAGTGATGTTGCAACAAAACGAGAGGTTTTGTAATTGACAGGAGTCCCAACCCCTAATACTAATAAGTATCCCTCTTATCGGGAATCTCTAATTGCCAATTCAAAGAAAGGATTTCGAAGTCGAATTTTTAACCCTATTTCGAAATAGTGTATTCCATTGCCCCTCTCTTCTGAAAAGTACCCACTACCTGAGCCACAAAAGATGCTTTTTGACCAATAGCTACATAAACACATATTACATTTTATGGTTGTTGGGTGAATCATATCCGTCCGTTTTACTAGTTTGTTTGTGCCCAGTAATTAATTCTTGCTGACTGCATCCTACAGGGATAATCGAATCAATAGCAATAAGTCTTGTTTGAAGAGGCTCATGAATGTCTCAAAATAATACCTAGAGTAATGGATTCAATTAATCTAGATTCAAAAAATGAAATTTCACCTCGACCATCAATAGGTTTAGCCAAGACATTTAGGTCGTACGACCTAAATAAGCCTTGCTTACTGGTATCTGAGCAATGGAACTTCCATCAACTTCTTGTTTTATTTTTGTAATGGTTTCATTTTTGTAATTTTCTAATTGATCCAAAGTCTTATAAGTTGAATTAATCAAATTGAATTTTTCTTGTTTTATCTTAGAGTAACCATTCACTCGAAACTGATTTGCTTTTATTTTGATTTTTCATAACTAGGCCTGGGTTTTTTCCAGCGTTCAATGGCCCCTCCCTGTAGTTTTTTAGAATTTCGAATACTATTCAAAATCCTTAGTTTG
Organism: Clausena lansium; assembly: GCA_030449835.1. Taxonomy (NCBI): domain Eukaryota; kingdom Viridiplantae; phylum Streptophyta; class Magnoliopsida; order Sapindales; family Rutaceae; genus Clausena; species Clausena lansium. The sequence goes on from JASUUF010000038.1 coordinate 1,011,943, forward strand.
CAATTATCTAATAAATTACCAAATGAAAGTAGATTATCTTTCCATTGATCTCAAAACTTCGATGATCCCTTCCCGAATCAAACATGAATTTTTAAATTCATTTGGCTCTCCCACTTATTTATGTCAACTACTTATGTATTGATTACAGGAGGGGGCGGGGTTCCCATATCTGTTTATAATGTAAGTAGCCTATCATCTCCCTTTCTTTTCTATTTATATTCCAAAATGAATCTTGCGACTGATCCCTAATCCAAAAACAGAATATTCGGAGGACTCTTTTGACTAAATCAAAATATATAATTGTCAATAAAGTTATTTATATTTTTTTATTCAAATCCAAGGAATTATTCTTACTTTATGTAGAGGTCATCGATTAGGCATAATAGGGGGTTGGTTGAAATACATATTTTTTCAATATTTTCCAATAGAATTTCCAATACCAATAAAAGGCTCAAATCTTTTTATTAACATGAGTGCTTTATATCGAAAAAAATTCCAATAATTATTATTAATTATTCATTTTGAAAACATTTTTATTCTATAGTAAAATATAATGGTAGAAAGAGTACCATGTTGTCTCGGGACTTTAAACATTAACTTTAACCATGTTAATGGACCCAAATTATTTGTTTGGTTGATAGAGAATCAAATAGATTTACTAACAAATCAGGAAATGCTATGATTCTTAAATATAATTTCAAATTTACTCAGAAGTAATTGGTGGAGTCATGCACCATTTTCCTTTTGGTTCTAGTTATAACGAAAAAAATGCACAAGTAATTCACGAAGTCATGCAGCCTTTCCCCTTTGGTTCTAGTTATAATGAAATAAAAGTGCAGCTGATTAGGTCCAGCCTCTTCTTGAAATAAACAAGCCTCTTCTTGAAATAAACAACTCGCACACAGTCCCTTCATAAACATATTCTGTTCTTACCTGTATTTACTGTTAATTGAGTTCGGAAATAAACAAGAGATCTTCAAGTGTTCAACAAACATTGTGAAATATCTGAAACCAAAATGCCAGAAATCCAAGTCACAACAGAAGCTAAATAAACTTGTCATCACTTAAATTCAACACTTATTTATATAGTTGTAATAAACAAAACAAAAACTTAAAACCAAATCTTGTGATAAATGTTGAAGGAAAAATGTCACTTGTAGAAGTGAATGTGATTTTTAAATTATTTTGGAATATGTTTGCTGAAGAAATATTGAGTTTCGAGTGAAATTTAGTAGATAGACGTTAAGATTTTTGCAGAGAACTATTCAAACTTTTTGTAGAGTGAGATATTGCTCATGATGAAGACATGAGAGTATTATAAGTTTTTTATCATACAAATTATTAATGAAATCAACATAACTTTTAAGTCACATTTATTAAGATTTATCAAACACTTTAGTACTGTAACTTCTCAACCTTAATAGCAAACATTAATTATTGGCATTTAGGTACTATTAAGTCATACTTGGTGCAAATCCCTCGTCTCAGTATTCGGTAAGCAATTACTCAAAAGATAAAATATAGAGCAAATCTACATGTACATATGTATGAAAAACATTTTCTCAGTTAATGATAAAATATAAAGCAAATCTACATGTACATATGTATGAAAAGACAACATTTTCTCAGTGAATATCTCTGGATGCAGAATGATCTTTCACCATTAAAATCTCTCCACATAATTTTTGCGGCACTTCGTGTAGTTCTTTCCCTTCTTGCCATGCTTGCCCTACTAAAACTCCTGGGCCAACATGACGGATATAGATCACAACTTCGTCATCGAAAGGATAAGGATGCTTTACTGCAAAAGGTACAGAAGTCGTATGCATTGGTAAGACTGATTACATCTTTTTGTAGCTGAAAACAGAAATCTAACACAATATGATAGTTAATGGTATCACTAGATCCCTATTCATTAATATATGAAATACACTAAATCTTCAATTTTAGTATTGGTATTTTGAGATCTACCAGTTAACCGGTGTCAAAGTCCCAAAGATCCAACTACAATTGATTACCTAATGTTTTTTCCCCTAAAGATACATGATCATAATTCCTGCAATTCTACAGAGACACATTTAGGTGAGTTCAACTCTTTTCAGGACCAGAAGACTCATGTTTAGGTGAGTCCAACTCAGGTAAGAGTAAAATCAAGAGAAGCTATCAACTACTGTTCTTCTAAGTCCATACGGTTCAATCCAGTCCCTCAACCTTTCTGGCTTTCTGCGTGCAGATGCTCAAGGAGCCATCAATATAAAACTCACTTCCACAACTTGAAAAATGAACAAAAATTATTTGTTGCCATCAAATCCTCAGTTTTTTCCATGAGAAAACTAAATAGTCCTAGGATTAGCTACAGTTGATCCCTAAGCTATTTCACTGGTGGACAAATTATTACGGTGGACAAATTACTACGGTCCACCGTAATGTCATTGCTCAAATTGTTGAATTCCAATTCTATTAAGATGTGCAAAATCATACCGATCACAGAGTTATTCTTCTCACTAGAGATCTTCCAACAACGAAACAAGGTTAAAGAAAATTGCTAGGTTTGCAACAAACGTATCTGATTAGAAAATTATGATCTTCTCCAAAAAATAAAAAGTCAACAATAGAACTTGTTGGTCCAATAGCAGCTTGTAGTAGTAATGAAATTTTAAGTATTCTCTGTCTTCTATTTACTTTCATAGGTTATTTCCACACCCATCATTTAAAGTTCAACAACTAACAAGTTATTTTTTGTCTTTTACTTGGAATTTAATGTCTCTTTGGATTCAGAGTCAATAGAAAAGGTTGTTGATTCTTTCTGAGTTCTGGGGATGGAAAACATATTATCAGATCCGGATACAGTAAAAAATTATGGACTATTCAGGTTCACCTTGTTCTTCTCTAATTCTCCTTTAATGCTCTTTGTAATGTCTACCCATTTTCTTTTTCTCTTACATCTTACTCTTTGCCAAACTAAAATATAAAATTTTAACTTAGTGAACCTCACAATCTTAGCCAAACTCCACAAGGCTAGCTAAAACCAATCATAACTTAATGAACTCAATAGGTCTTCTACACCTCATTAAAACTCATTTACATCAATTCCTAACCCTAGTTGCCAACTTTAGCACGAGCATCCTAAGAACTATAGGGCAATAATACAAGTTGAATAAAATATCCATTGGTGCCATGTTTTCTTATTTAATCAAATGGCTCTTAGGCACTTCTTATTATAAAATTCAAAGTATGCACCTCGGTGACATTTACAAAATCTTTTTAAATATTTCTATCCTTAGTATTTTGCAAACTTCTTTAATGATGAGATTTTTAGAATTTGCTTATAAATTCTTTAATCTGCCAAGTAAGCATAAAACAACAAAATTATGCAACAGAACATCCTGACTTATACAATGCATCTGCAGATCTGAGAATAATTTATGAAGCCAAAAAAGAGAAGTAAGAGAAGCATTGTCATTTGATGATAGAGCACATTCTTCAACAAAAATTGGTAAATAAATTTTCATCAAAAGAATCAGAGGCTCAAATTTGGCTTTTACTGTATTACACGTAAAGAGTGATTCCAACCTGGTCTGGGAAAGCCTTGTGGGTATTGATGGAGACCAAATAATCCATCACCAAATTCATAAGCCAAATCACATGGCTGTTCGGTTGACATTACTTCCTTGAGTTGACAGACCACAAAGTATAGTGGACTGAAGGAATTTGCCAACTGACCCACAACGGATCCACCTGAATGATTTTATCTTGGTTCAAATCCAGTAACTTTTGGATATCAAATGAGCTCATAAACACATGATACAAAAAAAAATAAACCATGAATAAATAGAAGCAACCAAGAGTAATAAGAAGCCAAATTTATACACATCCTTACCAATAAATCGACCATAAGTATTCTCATCATCACTACGAAATATTGCCTGAAGAGCGAAACAATTGAATCAGACAGCTGTTACCATATTTTATTAGGAATGAAAGAATATGCTAAATGTAAAACACTTGTGAAATAAGAAAAGGCAATTGTGGGCTTGTGGAGCTATACGAGGAAGTCTAGAACAAACCTTCTTAAAGAAATTCATCCAAGCAACAGGCCATGGACCTAGTTAACAGTTTTGAACATCAATATCATACAATGTCTATAAATCAGTATCCAACTACACATCTAATAGTTTTGTGCTTTTGGGAAAAAAAAAGTAATAATAATAAGAAGAAAACTTGCAAACTTACAATAGGAGGTGGAAGTGGGGAATATGTCCTCATTTCACATAAACATTAACAGATAAAATGATAATTGAAAAAAAAACACTTTCTTTCTCTTGAAATGACTTACCTCCACTTGTTCGGCAATTGTAAAACTCGAGTGGCATTTGACCATCTTCCTTACATAAAACATTTGATGCAATTTTCTTTGCAAACTTAGGGTCATCATATCGTGTACCAGCTATCTCCCAAGCTCTTGAAATAAGCCTGCATTAGAATTTGTCAAGGTATATCAAGGAATACATAGTAAGCATAAACAGGTGTCTTCAAAGATATTATTTGAGAACTTCTGGTGCATAGTTCACAATGCACAGGGAAAAAAAAAAAGAGAGAGAGAATTAGATAGGGATCTGGACTAACATATGAGCCGGGGAAAGCTTTTATGAGAAGTTAATCATTATTTTTTATACATCAATAAATTGAAAAGCTTCATTGGGATGACCTAGGATTTAGCAGTCGTAGCAACCGAAGTCGCCTTTCTTCCGGAATGTCTTCAATCTTTTTCCTGTTAGTCACAAAATTTACAACTATATGCCATAAGTACAGGTTCAAAGGGAATCATTAGTGATAAAACACAAGATTTCAATGCGTACAAAATAATCCACAAGCTGAAAGTGATGTTCATCTCTTACTTCATTGCAGAAAAATTTTATGGTCATTACTACCCCACCCGACTAGTTTTTCTAATTCTTGATTACTGAAATGCACACAATTAATAGCCTATCCCATGAGTTTGCATTCCAATACATGAGGAAGCAGAAACAAAATGCATAAAAAAAAAGTCAGAAAAATCCAGCATCATATCAAGTCATTTAAAAATGCCTTGAGTGCCAAGTATATTGATACTTACCAAAGATAAGCAGCAGGATTGTAAGAGGTAGGGTCTAGAGGAATCAACTCCTTTGGAGGATCAAGAAATGTGACTACATCTTGTTCGTCCAGGTAACTTATTTTCCCAGTGGGTAGAATTTCATAGGGTTTCTCATCCCAAGCTGATACATGCACTTTTACAACACTAAAGTTGCATGGAAGTCTCTGATTATATGATTTCAAACCTAAATTCAAACATAAATTAATTAGTTACAGTGTCCTCGGGAAAGCATTTTGAGCAACAGTGATCTCTATACAAGCCCTTTAGCGCTTTTCTAAAAAACATTTTAAGAACCTATTTTACATAAATGCTTTCTGAGAGAAGAGAACCCATTCATTGTCTTTGTAAAAAGAGAAAAAATTTCTGGTGTTTTAAGCTACAAAATGTACATTTAAGAAACCAAAAACTACAAAATTGACATAAAAACATTTTTAACTATTTACAATTTTAAATGCATTTTTTCAGCCAAAAAAAAAATGCATCATTGATTTTATTATTTGAAAATGCTTTTGAGTAGTACTGCTTATTGTATAATTACTCAAATCATTTTATAAAAATACATTAAGCCATTTTCTTGCTTTCTTTATAAAGTAGCTTAACTACTTAACCTCCGCTAAAGTTCAGGAATACAACGCTTTGCTAGCAAAACGGACTAAACATCACAATACTGGCCTCACCTAATCAAAACAGTAGACACTATGCTATCTACATTCTCACTGTTTCTTAACTTTTCCCTTAAAAATACAACACACAATCAATCTGCGAATGCTTTTTAAAAAGTTTTCACATACAATGAACTCATCCTTTGCTGTCTAACATGTACAAGTTAGTAAGTTACTCTTTCAAATCACCTTCGTCCTATATCAATAACTATTTAACGATCAATGAAAAGAGGTGACAAGAAAAACGCAAAGATAAAAATCGAAGTTTCAATTTAATCACCTCCAAAAATAAGAATCACAAAGACTCACCCAAAACCTTTATACATATTGCATGCAACTCCAATTCATATCAACGCTTTTTTAGTCAATCATCAATCATCTTCCTAGAATAAACAATTTTCTAGCCACTTAAATATTTAAAATTTTTGGTGGGCTACCTACAAAAGAGAGAAACAAAATGCGTACCTGGGAAAATTGTGAACCTGACACGTGGCAGGGGAATGTGGGTTCGGCGGAAGAAGGGTGTCTGTCGCCGCGGCGCGTGCAGATTTGGAAGCGGATGACGGTTGCTAGTGACTGAGCTCATCTTTCACCCTCTCCTTGGAGCTTCAGTCTCAGGGGTTTTTAATTTGGGTAATTTTTGGATACCTCCCTGAGGTTTGGCCCTCGTACACTTAGAGAGAATATTTTAATATATTGACATAAACCTCCCCTGAAGTGTATAAGCGTTATGGTTCCATTTGTTTTGTTGGTGAAAGTACAATAACGCCCTTTCGTCCACAGTACAGTAACTGACAACATTTGAAAATACTTCTTCTGCAGATATGCAGACTTGACCATGCTTTTTCTACTGAGTATCAGTTGTGTCTTAGCGCGAAATGCATAAGAATAGAAAAAAACCATTATAACCTTGTAATAAACTAATTTGACAGTAGTTTATCATGTAATGGGACAAAATTTACGTAAGTAATAAAAATACAAAGAGACCTCTTAAATAAATGTATTGACAGTGGGTAAATCAAAGTGGAAGAAAGGCAGAAGGTGAGGGTCTTGGGAGCTCGAAAAGTGGCATTGCAAATCCAATCTCAGCAGGTAATGTTAAGGATAATAACTTGGGGGTTGGTGCATACTATCCTGGGGAGGTGACTCCAGAAGATAATAAATATGAATAGTATAAGAAGCGGATGATGCTTGGTTATCGCTACAGACCCAATCCTCTGAACCAACCCAGAAAGGCATACTACTGAGCTGTTGTGACTTCTTGATGCAACCAGCCTTCTTGTGAAGTCGACTTGGCTTTGAAATACATTAAGTAGCTTGTTATTTTTTAGGGAAAAAGTGGGGGAAAAAAAGAAAAAGAAAACTGCATTAATGTCTTGTGGCAGAACAAAGTTGTTTGGAGTTTTTCTTTGGTGAAGTTTGTCTGGTAATGAAATGAAATTTCAGTAAAAAAAAAAAAAAAAGGAAAGAAGATGCAAAGTGGAAGAAAGATAGAAGAACAAGGATATTAAAATAGACAAAGATACACAGATAATCATCATTTTATTACCATAAAGTTCAAGCTATTACTAAAAAAAAAATCACTACCCATTCTCAGTAGCAACAACTTTGTAGTTCCAGCAAAAAGCTTGGATTTTTCTTATATGAAGAGCAGAGCAATTAAAATTCAGCAGGCACTCGGATGCCCACTTTGTATCTTCTCAACTCTCTTTCATAGATTCAGCAAGCACGGCAGCAACACTCTTTCACAACACACACTCCGTCGATTTTCCAGGCAACTACATTATGGTTCTCTAGCCATTGACAAAGGAAGTCAAGAAATTGAGTTTCGCATATTATACAATCCAGCAGCTATATATATCAATTATCATTCGGATAAAACAAATTTAACTAACAACAAATTAGCTCAAAACAAATTCATCTGAATTATTCTAACAAAAAATTTCTAACAACCTAAAAACTAAGCTAACAACAAATTTCCAACAAATTTCCAGCAATCTTAAATTTACAACAAATTTAATTGAATCCTAGTAGGCTCAGCATGAGGATTTGGAGAGGAGAGACCCATGGCTGGATTTGGAGAAGAGAGACCCATGGTTGTTGAGACACCTACGGCGGGAGAGCGAGAGAGCCAGCGAGAGAGGCAGCGCGAGATCACCAGCAAGAGAGTCAAAGCGTGAGTGAGAGAGGCACAGCGAGAGTGAGAGGGGCAGCGCTAGAGCAAGAGAGAGAAAGGAAGAGCGTGTGTTATTGCTGCCACGTGTGTGTTTGCAATTTATAGTACCCTCAAAACGCACCGCTCGGTGCTAATGTTGTGTTAACTATAGTGTGAATGCCATTCTCCCTTAATTTTCACGCTCTGTATAGTGATTTCTTTAGGAAGTTACTGTGCATTCTGAGGCACACTCATTTGTTTATTCAGACAATATGTTTTTTGCTGTTTAAAAAATTTAAAAGTTTGCAATTACAGTACTACCCTTAACAAGCAAACGGAACCACAACACTTATACACTTTAGAGAAGGTATATGTCAATATATTAAAATATTCTCTCTAAGTGTATGAGGGTCAAACCTCAGGGGAGGTATCCAAAAATTACCCTTTTTAATTTTCAAGTCCTGGGTTTTGGGGCTAATGTTAAACTACTTATTTAGAGTAACTGTAATTTAAAATAACTGTAATTTTAGGGGCTGTTTGTGATATGTTTGCTTTTTTTTTTCTTGTTATCTCCTTCCAATTTTGATAATATATAATTTTCCCTTCCACTTAAAACTTAAAATACTTGGGGGTGAGTGTTTTTTTTATGAAAAGTCTCTTTGTCTTCTTATGAGAATATTATTTTTTATTCTTTTTTTTAAAAACGGATTTCTATGTAGTTTACCTTAAATTGAATTTTCAATATTAATCATATTTCTTTTTACGTATCTATCAGTCAATTTGTACTCGAATAATAAGAGTAATGAAAGTGAAACGGACTAATGATGAATGAGCTAGCTATTGAAAACAATTTCACACAGTCACGTGTATTATTCAGAATTTCAGATTATGAAAATTATAAAAATAGATTGAACTAATTTAAGAAAAAGAAAATCAATCAACTCTTTTGAAATTAAAACTATTATTTTTGGGCCAAAGTAGAAGCCCATTTGAAGTATAACAGAGTCTCAGCCCAGGTGACTGTTCCTCTGAAACTCTAGGTCTTCTTCGTCTGGATCATTACTGTTGGTGGCTTTTAGTCTTCTTCGTCGTCATCGTGTTCTTTCGCTAGCTGAGGACAACCCACAAAGCTAGAGCAAGAGAAAGAAGAAAGAAAAAAACGCAAATGGCGTCAAACGCAGCCGTGCCGTTTTGGAGAGCAGCAGGGATGACATACATAACGTACTCGAACATCTGTGCGAATCTGGTGAGGAATTGTCTCAAGGAACCTCACAAGACCGAGGCCCTCACTCGCGAGAAGGTTCACTTCTCTATCTCAAAGTGGACCGATGGCAAACCCCAGAAACCCAGTAAGCATTTTTTGGTTTTTTTACCCTCTTATTTTCTATTTATTTAGATCTGCCTTCATACCCCATTTGCCCCATTTGTTTTGTGTGAAAAAACTAGTGTTCCGATTTGTTGATTTTTGTATTAATTTCTTGGTTTTCAATTCTGGGTTTTGTTAAAAAATCAAAATTTTCACTATTTGTGCGGGTAAAAAATGGAACTTTAGGCATTATCTAATCTCAGGAGTGAATTAATTATGATTTGGGTTTGTCTTGTTTGTAAATTTTGTAGTGGGTTTCATTTGGTTTCTGCATTTATTGGTTTCTGCTTATCTTCATTTGATTTGTTATGTGGATTCTCACTTATCTATAGTTGGTCTTTGCGAGTTTTGTGTGGAGCTTTAGAAGGAACTTGTGCTTTGGTTGTGCAAGTGCTGCTAGGCCTTACAAGTCTGCTATTCCACCTGTATACGCCCACATTATATTCTTTAATGTGTTACTTGATTGGAAGGAGCTTAAGCTGCTCATGGTTTTTACCTTGATGGCATTGTTATGGTTGAACATTTGGCTCAGCTGGTAGTTACATATAAAATAAACCTGTAGAATCTATTTGAATCAGTCAGTTGGCTTTAGTTTTTTTTTTTGGTTCCCGGGCATAGATTACCTGGATCAGATGGATGGATGGTGCTTGAACGTGGGTTCGCTTCTTATGTTGGGCTTCTTTCAGAGTTTTGGGCGGGATGTTGTACTGCATTACTGGTTTATTGTTTGATGGTTGAAAGTAGTTGTTTATTTTTAGAAAACAGTGTAGATAGAATGTTTAGGCCCTTCTCTTAGCCATTTGAGTATGGTGAATTTCTATCCTACTTCATTCTTCTTCTAGATAGCTTATGAAAGATTCAGACAACTGTCTCTCAAATTGGGTGCAGTTTAGGTTTGCTATGACATTGTTAGATGGTGTCTTATGTTGCATTATATGCTGTTTTCATGTCTTCTTTCTTGGATAGATGAGCTTCATGCACTTGTATAGATGACATCTACATGCAGTTTTTTCACCTTTTGCCTCTCATTATGAAATGATGATTGAGAAGTCAAGAAGACTGATAATGGGCCCGGTAGTTTGCAGCGCTCGTTTGTGACTTTCTAGCTCACTTTCTTTTTCTTGGTAGATGCCTTAATTAATAAATTCAGCAGCAACGCTTCTTGGCTTTTTCTCTTAGACAATCTCCAGTTATAACTGCATTTTACTTCTGAATTGCCGATTCATCTGAGTCACTTTGTTGGAAACTACCTTTTCACTTCTGTCAGTGATCCTTTATTTTTTATAATCCTTTATTAGAAGAAAATGTTTTGTAGTCATGATCTTAGTTTCATGAAGAAAGTGGATACTTTTAGATTACTGGATTTTTTCTCACTGTATGATATGGATCACGTGAGGATGCATGTCATATGAGGACAATAGATTTGTGTGGGCATTGAGCTTCTTCAGTAATTGTGCCTGCATGAAAAATGGTTATGGTACAGCTGAGTTAGTGTTAGTGTGCTGGTCTGCCTGCACATATGATTTATTAGTCCATTTTCAATTTCGGTGGTCGCATAGCCAGAACTTTGAGGTTGTATATGACTGTCGGGATGCCAATTGAAGAAAAATAAAAAATTATGCTTATTTTATTCAACATGCTGAATATATGGTGAAGGAAAAACTATATTCTATCCCTGAGCAATTTCTTCCTGCTGTAGTATTATTACCGATATATGTGATGGGTGTAAAGCATAAACATGGAATGAAGAATTCAAAGAATTCAAGTCATTCCTAGAAATTTCTAATAATGTCAATTGTTGACAATTTTATGTATCCTTAACACGTTCACTCTGCTCTCTGGCTTGGTTTCATGTTGGTCTTTTTTTCTTTATATATCTTCTCAGTCTCGTTATTTCGTGACAAGTAATCTGATGACTTTATTGGTTTTGTTTTCAGCTATTCGTTCCGATACACCAGAAGCATGAGTCCAATGATAAACTGGTCTCCAAATGTCAGCATGGAATGGAACATTTTGTGCGGGAAAGCTTTTTTTCTGTTTCATTATTCGGTAGATTTAATCTTATTGGGTCTGTAATGCGTAAAACTCTCGGACAGGATTTGCATTTCTGGTTTTGCATGGCAAATGCATTTGTAATAATGTAACTGGCATTGACCTACTTTGGAAACTATACTTATGCTTGTTTGTCCTTAGGAATTGATGGCTACAATATTTTCCAAGTGATGATGGTGGGTTTTTCAGTAGTGAGAATGGGGATTTGTATGTCCTCTCATAGTCTCATTTCCCCCTTTTAACTTATGATATTTTTGCTTTTATTTTCAATTAGTATGAGTTTGTACGATTAGTAGTCTTTCTTTTATTTTGACAATTTTATAAGGAAGAAAGAGGTGTGAAATAAGAATTTGTGGATATAGAGAAGAGAAAATGATGAAAATATTGCTTTAGATATGGTTTAATGGCTATAGATTGTTGGAAAAGAGTTATTACAGAAGTTAAAACTTTCTGTCATCTTCCAGGAATTCTACCGCTGACTTTCCTTATTTTGCAATCAATCCGGATCTAATCATCACTCAATACGTAACAGATTAGCTATTAAATTCAATTATTGATCGGAAAATAAGTAAAATCATCTGTTAGTTTGCTGTTCAATTGTCAATATACACGGACACTAAAATATAAAATTTGTAGAAGAGAACTAAACTTTATTTATAGTTCTTGGCTTGTATGTTCAAGAAAGAATGTGAACATAGTAAGCTCCTGAAATAAATGAATTAATTTTAGATAATTTTTTCACAGCATAATTAATTAACAAATATAAAAGTAGAAAAAGTAGAAAAAGAAAATCACTGGCATCTATAAAAGTATAAAACCATATCTCATGTAGATAGTAGTAAATTCATAGTTCATGTACACTTAAAAGAGAATGAAGTTTCATCTGTCCTAAGCACAAGAGCTTTTCTCCACTAAAACAAATCTATGCAGACAACATAATCTTTTTCTTGCCCCATCCAACTGCAATCAGATATAAAGCAAGACAATCTCCTACCGTACTACATGTGGTTTGCCAAAACTTTATAATTGGTGCATCAAAGAGAGTAATATGAATGTTCATGCCAAATAAACCTACAACAACAATATCAGCGTTGAGTATCATGCTTGCAGCACTCAGCATCACTCCCATCTGCAGCAGTTGATTCTGTGTGTCATTCAACATTATATTGATACAGTCTTCTGTGTCGTCTACGTACTCACTCATCTTAGCAAAACAATGGACATATGAATAATGCACGTGAAGTTTGTCCGAAAATGTTAAAAAGAAAGAGAGATCGTGTACTTAAACATTGTATAGTTATAACAGCATGTCTACCTATAGCTTAATCATAATCTGCAAATAATTTCATTCTTTTCACCACACTCATACAGTAACAAGATGAGAAGCCAACACAGCTAAATTGCGTTAAACTGTGGAAAGAATTTACATGAATTAAATACATGAAGAGCAGAAGCGAATAGATACATACATCAGATAATTTTTGTAAGATGCCGTCTATTTGTGCGAAATAGGCTTCTAACCGCATCTCTAGCTCCTCCAAATTGGGCTTAAAGCTAGTGAAGTTCTCGGAGTTATTTTCTGACCTGAGGTGAAATAATGGTGCAAGTAGAAGAAAGGGAATAACTAAACAAGCTCGATAATCTTCATGAAACTAAAGTCAAAAGTATCAGATTTTAAATCTAGTAGATTAAAAAATGTCAATATTTGGAGGAGGGAGTGAGGAAAGAGCAAACTTCAGTGCACTTATATGTAGCCTAAGTTCTCATATCGAAAAATTTTGTTCCACTATTTTACTCGATATTTTATGAGATTGCCAAAAATATATTTACATAAAGAGGTATCAGAAAGAGGTATCAGAGCCAAGTGCATCAAGATTATTTCTGTTTCTGTGTTTGGTCACCTCTGCCTGGTATAATTTGTGGACCTTGCAAAATTCTCAGTTTGATCAAGAAATTCTAGGAAAGAGAATAAAAAGAAATATAGTGAAAATGGACAGCTATGTGAGTGAAAACTTCTGATTCAGCTGGCTAATGCGACTTCCCAAATTAGGAATTTCTCAAATTTGATATAAAACTGTATCAAAATCCATTCAAATGGAACAACTTGACAATTTATAGAAGCTTTTACAGAAATAAAAAATTCAAAAATTTTTAGCTTATAATTTAGCACAAGTCATGAAAAAATAGCAAGATTAATCAAATCAACCAAGGGTTAAATAAAGAAGCCTTTTGGATGTACTCCATAAGTTGAACAAATCCTAATTGGGCAGCTTTAGCTGCAACCAAGGGTGATCATTGGATAGCACCCATCTGTAAGAAAGACATATAATTCTTCTTCATAAGTAAAATTTTAGCCTCCTCTTTTTGGTTCCTTCACATCTCTACTACCAATTTAAAATAATTTTATGTTTACAAGTAAGCCACAAAGGAAAACAGAAAAATGAAGACATCAGCACCAATAGGATAATATTTTTATGATCCTGAACAACAAAATTTTATGTGTTTAAGCTAACATCCGATTAAAATTGAAATAATTTCAAGCTACTTATCAAACAGTGTTGTTATAAACCCATTTATGATACTTATCAAACAGTGTTGTTATAAACCCATTTATGATAAAGAAATTAAATAAATGAACGGCTAATGAAACTCCAAGAGCCTAGAATATATGTTTTGGGAAGTGTTGGCATGTGTTTAGAAACCACAATAGGTAAAAGCAACTTAACTTGCAATTAGAAAGAAGGATTCAGTTATTACCTGTCATCATCTTCATCATTTACTTCCTCTTTTGATGATGCATGGTCCAATGCATTAAGCTTTTCTGTCAAATACATTTCAGCCATATCATTATCATCATCCAGCAAATGCTCGATTTCATCTCTCACCTACAAGTTACAAGATGATCACAAAATCTTTTGGAAACCATACAGCTTGTAAAATCTTTTGGAAGTTTTTAACATTTCAGTGTCCAAGCCAACTTAATAGACATGTTGCAAATGTAAATTACAAGATGAACTTATTGCTGGGTGTGTCTAACTTCATCGTAGACAAACTTATAACATATTCGATGGTCGGTTGTCACTGGTCACACTGTTGTTTGAGTGACTGACACTGTTCTCTTACCATGACCTAGTGGATAACTTATCACATGATAGAGAGATGCTAAAATTAATATTTTCGACTACAAAAATTGAGCAACGTCAGTACAGAGAGACAACCTCATCTGTTTCTAATCTATTAGCCCATAGCATCTCAACTGATCTCCAGTCACCTGTGGCCAGTGAATGTTCTGGGTTTATCATTCCAACAGGTGCCTTTGCCAAGTAAAACTACATTTGCATAAAATTTTTTTAACCTATATTCTTGCACAAGGAGCACTTCCAGATGCTAAGCTACCTGTGCCCTCATTGATATCCAATAATATGTGTATTAAAGCACTGAACTCATACAACTTAGATATGCGTCCCATTTTCACACACACAGATTGGTATTTCCTGCTTGCTCCCGAGAGGAGTCCTTAAACACTCTTTCGTTGCAGGATGTCTTGTCAATTCAGACGCTCAACAACAGAAGTGCCAACTTCATTATTTGATTAGACATCCACAGGCAATGGTGAGAAGCATCTAGAAAAACTATGGAAATGTCGGGATAGAAAGACAAACAAAAAGATGTTTTCGGGAGAGAGAGAGGTCTCATTGACTCAAAATAAATTTTTAAGTTCAGTCAATCTAAAAATATAATCACTCATCTGAAATTCATTGCTTTCTAAACAATAACCTACTCTGCACATAAAGAAAATATATACGATATTAAAGATAACAAATGAAAAAAGCTAACCAATATATTATCTTACCTTTTGAACACGACCAGTTATTGCAACTAGACGACTCTTTATCTGTCTAACACGCTCAAGATTCAGAGTGCTGATTTTTGTAGTAAGTTCATCCAATGCTGGATAAGCCTCTTCCTCTAGTGTTTGAGTCTGATAAATTTAAAAATCAAATCCAGCCAATACGGGACTTTGTATAAGATCATTTGCATGAATCATAAATTTAAACAGGAAATGCAGAACACAATTTGGCAGGAAAACTAGCAAACCAATAACATGTTTGGCGTCAGAAGTAGCTGCTTTTCTTGGGAATTTGAAAGTTAGTGAACAAGGTTATAGATTTAGCATGGGCCACAAATTTAATTCCATGGAGGAAAACAATTTTGAAAAGAGCCAGAGGCAACGAATGCATTGAGCTTCTAGAAATTGCAGTTGACCAGCGCTAGAAATTGCATTAAAATCACTCATCCTCAACAGCCAATTCCATCATCACCAAAATTGTTCATGTGATGTCCCCTAACTAAACAACAACCTCTCGTTCATTGTAGAACTAAAATAACGAAATCAGATAGCTGAATATATGAATTAAGTACTTGTCACTGTATGAACCACATGCACCTACCAAGAACAAGAATACATAACTTTTCTTAGACATTACTCAGAAAAGAAACATATACTTTCTGGCCATGTAAAATTTAACATTGTGATACTTTTATTTGATTTTCCAAATCACAACCTTTATTACTTTCATGGAACAAATAAAAATAATTTCTTTAATTGCAAACAAACTCTGCATATCCATCACATTTTCAGCCACATCAACTGCACAACTACTTGCAAAAAAAGATGATTAAAGTTTACTAATGAAATAGCACGTATTAAGAAGAAATTGAACACATACTTCAGAATCAAGGCATCCACATGCAGATTCAAGACAAGACTCAAGTGCTCTAAACTCAAATGCCAAAACCTTAGGACCCGCCACCACTGGTGTCCTTGGAGCGTCATCTTTCCTCTCATTAGAACTTCTAGAAGGCCTCCTGCGAAGACCATGTTGTGAGGGACCAGTCATATTAGCCTCAGCTTTATCTTCCCTTTCCATTTCATCTCTCTCCCCTGCCTTTTGACCAGTTCATAATTCACAAGGTGAGAAGCTCATATCATACAATATTCCCTAATTTGCAGGAAAGTTCCAAATAAAATAAAACAAAACCATTTTCCTATATCCAAGAAATTAAGCTTCAGAAGTATTAATTCCATTCACCTTTCCCTAAGATTTAGATAAATTGCACAAACTCTTCGTTGACCTCTACTACAACTTTTTACACAATTTAAGGATCTTTTATTGGCAACAATTTTTATGAGTTACAAGGTATGATCAAGAAGAACGCAAAACAAGGTACCAAAAATATCGCAAAAAATCAATAAAATGAATATAATCAAACACCTGTTGTGTGGAGAAAGCTTGAAGAGAAGAAATGCGATGCTGCAAATCCTGAACGAACTGAGCAACCAAAGGGTTAGTAGAATTGAGCATCAGGACCTCCTTGGCCGTCACAATAGCCTTGATGTGCTCCAAATTAATCACAATGGCGCGCTCACGCCCCAAAATCGAAGATGGGTACGACAACAAAGGATCTAGCACCCTGAGGTCACGTGTCGGTAACCCAGTACGCCGCATGATAACGTGCTTTCCCACCTCCTCAACCCGTGACTGCCCGGATTCCGAAATCACCAGCCATGACCTCAGCCCCATTCCCTTCCTCGGCCGCGGCGTGGCCGTGGGCCCAACCCCTCCTCCTCCTCCTCCGCCTTCTCTGTCCATCATTGTTGCCTTTGAATTCGAAGACGCCATTGATTGACTGTTATTAACCCTTTTTGTTTTTTGTTCGGTTTCTTTATTTATATATAGTCCCGCCAAATTCGGAGGATAGAGGCGTTGATGCGGGTAACAGAATTGTGGAAACTTTTTAAAACATGGGCCTGATTTGGGTCGTCATTGCTTAATAAAGCATATGATCCTACCGGATGATCAAATTTGCTCGTGTTGTAGATGGTATTTTAAAATTTTATATAAACTAAGAAATAGAACCGCTGTTTTGTGCGGTTTTAGAAAAAAAATTTAGAAGAATTTTATTAATTTTTATTTGATATTTTTTGTTTATTTTATATTTCAATTAGATTTAGAATGATTTTTATTAATTTTTTTACATTAATTATTTTAACTGTCAAGTACTGTTGGTTATAGGGTTGGCAAAGTGCAGGCATGGGCCGGAATCATTAGTGAAAGAGTGTGCAGGCTTGGACCGGACTTGGGCTTTATTTATTTATTTTTAAAATTTTTTAATTTTTGTAAAATTAAAATAAATTAATAATCAACAAGTTGTTATAATTAACAATGAGTAAAAGAACATGAAAATTTCAAAATAAAATAGTAAATAAAGAAAATAAAAGTTTAGAAATTTAATCTTTTAATACTGAATTCTCTAATTCAAGCGCCCTCTTAATTAATTAACACTTAAGAAATAGTTTAATTTATAATTTTAAGTTTTTTGAATCATTATTGATGTATGAACTAAGGATTTAAGTTTTATTTTTTTATTTTTCTATTATTCTTTTCAATTTTAATTTATTATTTTAATTTATAAATTAATTTTTTAAAAAATGAGCGGGTTTGGGCCTAGCCCGGGCTTTTTCCCTTAGGCCCGTGTCCAGGCCCTCACGTGGAGGGCCAGGCCTGGCTGAAAGCCCCCGGGCTTGGGGCGGCCCGAGCTTTTTTGCCCACCCTAGTTCTTTATTCTACTACGTCTGTGAAAAGATAATTTAGCTGCCTATAACATATTTTTTAATTAATTTTTCTTGTGAATACATTGAATAATCTCTAAGGGCTATATCCTTTTTCATTGTACTTTTAACAATTTTTCTTTAACAAATATTGGATGTATTCATTGAAAAAGAAAATTAAAAATTAGGTAATAACTAAATGAAGTCAAGGATCAATTCTTATGATAAAACAATAACTAAAAAAATGATTAGAAATATTAATGGTATATTTAAAAACTTGTAACCGCCGATATCATAATAACAATTAATTTAATATTATAAAATTGTAACTGAATAAAACAATTAAGGGTTTCTAAACCTTTTACTCTAACAGCTAATATGAAGTTAATGAATTTTTAAACTTCATATTATTAAAAATAAATAGATTTTTATTAAACATATGTCAAAGTGTAATAAAATCAAAATTTAATTATACATCAAAAATATACTTAACCTAATGATTAGAAATATTAATGGTGCATTTAAAAACTTGTAACCACCAATATCATAATAACAATTAATTTACTATTGTAAATTTGTAACGGAAGAAAATAATTAAGGGTTTCTGAACCTTTTACTTTAACAGTTAATATGAAGTTAATGAATTTTTAAACATTTTTCTCTAACAGTTAATATGAAGTTAATGAATTTTTAAACTTCATATTATTAAAAATAAATATATTTTAATTAAACATATGTTAAATTGTAATAAAATCAAAATTTAATTGTATATCAAAAATATGCTTATCCTAAATCATTAGAAATATTAATGGTACATTTAAAAACTTGTAACCACCAATATCATAATAATAATTAATTTACTATTGTAAATTTATAACTGAAGAAAATAATTAAGGGTTTCTAAACCTTTTACTATAACAGCTAATACAAAGTTAATGAATTTTTAAACTTCATATTATTAAAAATAAATAGAGTTTTATTAAACATATGTCAAATTGTAAAAAAATCAAAATTTAATGAATTTTAAACTTCATATTATTAAAAATAAATAGATTTTTATTAAACATATGTCAAATTGTAATAAATTCAATATCTTAATAGAATAGAAACTTCAAGTTGCATATTAAATATAAAAAAAATATAGAGAAATTTCATCACTTTTAGATTATTAATACGAAAGATGAAAATGACCCAAAAAAAATTAAAAAATAGAAAATTATAATGCGAGGCTTGGTACAAAACTAAAAGATAAGAAACTTAAAAAAAATTAATTTGATATAATAACTATATTATGCCATTCATAGATATTATTAAAAATTAGAAATAAAGAGAAGAAAATGATGAGGCAGAGCATAGAATTAACAAAGATTATGAGAATTCAACTATGGACCAATATTTTTTTCAAATTTAACAAAATTAAAAGATAAGAAAATTTAAAAAAAAAATCAATTTGATATAATAACCATATTATGCCATTCATAGATATTATTAAAAATCAGAAATAAAGAGAAGAAAATAATGAGGCAGAGCATGGAATTAAAAAAGACTATGAGAATTCAACCATGGACTAATATTTCTTCAAATTTAATAAAATATTAGATATACAGAAGCAACAATCATTCAAATAAAACACAAATCACACCAAAATAAAAAGTAAAAAATTACCCTGCCATAGGCATTAACATCAAGGCAATTCCTGAGAAGCTTAACAATATCATTCTTCAAGTACTTATGAACCGCATTCTTCTTCTTTATAATTGTTTCCACTCTTGTCTTTGTATTCGAAAGCTTCAACAAATGCTTACTGCAATAAAAATTAATATGAGGAAAAAAACAAAACACAAAATGGTGAACAAAAACAAAAAGAAGGCTAATTTAGGGTTGATCTTTTGAACATACATTTTTTTGAAGAATTTTGATCTCCCTACATCAAACATGTTGGTAGCCTTTTGAAAAAAATGGAAAAAAAATGAACAGCAAAATTTGGTTAAAAAATAGAGCAGAAAGATTTAAGTTTCGAGGTTAAAAAAGGTGACTTTTTGGTTAAAAGAATCAAGTAACATGAAGAATGTATATTAAAAGAAACCAAAAAATGCTATGAAACGAAAGGTTTGTCGAAGAGATAAAAGCCAATAATGAAAGCAATGAAAAAGCAACGGAGGAGAAATAACAACAAATGGTGAAAAAGGAAAATGGGTGTATAGTTTTTTGGGTTGTCGAATGGAAAATAGAATGAGAGGCTTAAAGGGTAAGCTAAAAATAGATTCGCGGAAGATAAAGAGGGAGAGGAACTTAAGAGGTTACATAGGGGGAGAGAGAGAGACAGAGGCTTTGTTTTTTAATACCTTATTAATTAGTTAATTTTTCTAATTAATTTTTAATTAATCACTAAATTGACTTTGGTAACTCTCACAATAATATCAAATATATTAGATAATAGATAATATAAAAAGAAGAGATATGGTGATGCCACATCACTACCTCTAGCCTCAACTTTATATATATACTAGGAAATAAAACCGCCCTTCTCGCGTCTTTGAAAAAAGAATTTATTAGTATTATCTTTTTTTTTTCAACAAATATTGGATGTATTCATTGAAAAAGAAATTTAAAAAGTAGGTAATAACTAATAAAAATTAGTTAAGTCAAACTATCTTATGATAAAATAATTACTAAAAAAATAGTCTTTAAATATGGGATTATGGGGTTAAAATTAGGCCTTGGTAGTGGCATTATTGAGAGAAGATGAAGGAATCTTCCTTCCTATATTAATTAGTTGATATATTTTAAGCCACAAAAGTTTAATTGCTGACATAATAAAAGAAATGAATGTTTCATGGCTTATAATTAATTATTATTAATGATTATATATTGTTGAATTTAAATAAAAAGAGGAAGAGACATGTTTCAAGGCTTATAATTAATTATTATTAATAGTTACTCAAGCTCTTGTCTAGAGGAAAAAGTTGCAGAGAAAGGCAAGAAAAATTGCTCAGAGTTGTTTTAAGGCTATATCAAATCGATCCTTGGGTGAGTTTTTCTTTGAAGTAAAGAGCTAACGAACCCTACTTCCTAATGATCAACTCCCTGAAATTTCCTATTATTCAACTCCCACCTCAAACAAAATAAAGCATAGAGTGGAAGAGATGATGAAAATCTAATTGAGAATCCAATGTGACCCATCTTTACAAATTTCAAGCCAATAAATAACTTTAAAAGCTATTTGATTAGCCTCACTTTTTCCAAATAATTGCCCTTATACCCCCACAATACAAAACTTATTCTGCAGAACTTATCATCTTGATTTAACTCCCATTAGCAAGTGTTAAACCTTCTCCAAACTTCTAAGTTAGCTACATGGATCCCACTGTGACATCACTACACACGCCAGATCTCTTCTCCTCATCTCTCAATTAATATTCAGCTTCAAGTTGTCTATACCACATCAACCAACAATTAATGCCCAAGAATTTGAAACCTGTTTAAAAAGTATCATCCATTTTTAATAAATTTCTTTACATGAAAAAAATAATAATAAATAAAACTGTAAAATCTTTACAGTTATCCAAAATGAGCTAGAAAGCACTGCTACTGCAACAAATGAATATTATATTGCACAATAAAAATTTACACATAAAAGGTCCTTAAAAGAAAGAGAATATTTATGAGTTGCCACAAGTTCACTGAATGCCAATTCCATTTGTCATTATAACAACAGTAAAAGATTTTTTTTTTCCGTGGGGCCCAAAGGCCCCCAATGAGAGATCACCATGCAGTCACGCGCTAGATCAGATCTCTTCTAAAAATAATCACCATGATGACGTGCACACACAGGCAAGGTGAAAGAACTGCAATGGCCATCACATGATACAGTAGATTCAAATTTATACACATATACCTCCAACAGCTTATTTGGAAGAACCAAGGCCAATAAAAACACCAAGAAATCCAAGCGAAAAATGCTTTTTATAAAAGTAGAATGCAAAGTGATAACAGTCTCTCTTTTTTTTTCTCTCTGAGAAATAGAATGAGAGTTGAAAGTGAGTCTATTGGACTACTATCGTCTCCCACATAAGTTGGGTGCTTTTGTTATTCTTTTTCTCTTTACCAAGTCCTTTTAGATTGCATTTTATGTTTTAGATTATGGATGTAAAGAAGCTGAACTGTTCGATGGATACTGAGGAGTTGATTCATAAGTGCCAGGAGATATCGTTGAATGGAGAAAAAAGGGGAAAAGTGTCTCTTAAAAACAAAATGAAGATGACAGGAAAGAAGATTGTAGATGGATGCTTAGTTGGAAAGGTGGTAGCGAATAGAGAAGTCAATGTGGTGGGTCTTAGGGCAGCTCTACAACAGGTGTGGAGAACCTTAAGAGATGTACAGATCGAAGAAATGGGAGATAATATTTTCATGTTCAAATTTGGAACTGAAATTTTATAAGAGAACCATATTAGCAGGGGGGCCATGGCATTTTGATAGAGCGTTAATAGTCCTAGTTGAACCAACAGGCATTGGAGAGGTAACCAAACAGTCATTCATGCATGCATCTTTCTGGGTTCAAATCCACAATGTTCCCATCATATGTATGAATGAAGAAACAATCCGAGAGATTGGGAAAGAAATCGGAAAGGTGGAAGAAGTGGGGACTAATGCTTCTGGAGAATGTTTTGGCAAATATATTCGGCTTAGAACCTCAATTGACGTGACTAAACTGCTGATAAAGATATTGGAATTACAAGATGAGGAAGGTGCAGGAGAGAAGGATGCTAAAGAAGAGGAAGCAGAAGCAGAGAACGCAGAAACAGAAGACATAGAAGAAGAAGGGGGAGAAAAAGAAAGTGCCAAAAAGAAGACTATCCCCATGCCAGTGCTATACGAAAGGCTGTCGGATTTCTGTTTTGTGTGTGGCTGCATTGGACATCAATACAAGGAGTGCAGTCAATACAAAAACCAAGCTAGAAAAGAAATGGCTTATGGGCCATGGCTGAGAGCTATCACAATGGCAGACAAAATAAAGCTGAATAAAGGAAGGGAGCGGTGGAAGATGGAAGCAGATAAACAGAGCTATGAGGGCCCTTTCCAATCAAATTTCGAGGCCCCTCCAGTGATGATGAAGATTCAATCGGAAAAAGACAATAGTGTGCCAGAGAAAGAAACCGGGTCAACCTGGATTCAAGCTAATTTGAATACGGGTGGGTCTGGGATAAAAGAAGCAGGAATTTTAAGTTTGTCAGAGAAAGGTAGCAAAAAGCTGATGCACCCAAGGTAGCAAAAGCAAAGAAGTGAGGCGGGAAGCAAAATCACAAATGAGAGGGAATTTGAAATGGGAATAGAGCAAAGCCGAAAATATGGAGGGGAAAAAATGACGTTGGAAAAAGCCCATAAAATGGAGAGGCCCATGTCGAAACAAGTCCAGTTAAAGCTCCTTTGGAAGTAAATGGTGGGAAAGTTGAGGGCTTGGATGCAAGAAACTCAAAAACAAAGAAGCATAAATGGAAGCTCTAAGCGAGAAGCTTTGTGAGGAGTCCAAGTTTAGACAATGGGCCAAAGAATTTAAAAAGGCCCATGGGAGAATTTAATTTGGTAAGCCCAGAGGAAAAAAGGAGGAGGACATGCAGCTTAAGCTATTTTCTTACTCACTCTCCAAAGGCAAAAGGCTAAATTGAGTGGGAAACCCAGTGGTTAAGAGACGTGGAGATGGTATCAGAGATAGCAGCAACATCTTTGAAGGAATTCACAGCGGAGGCTGGTAGCCAGCCCCGCCGACAGCAATGAGGATCTTAAGTTGGAACGTTCGGTGACTGGGAAATGACCGAGCGTTCCGTGAAACTCAAATTATTCTCCGAATGCACAGGCCTCAGATTATGTTCTTGTGTGAAACTAAATTGAGGAATGGGCAAATGCAGGCAAAAGGTAAGAAGCTAAATTTTGAAAATTGTTTTGCTATCAGTAGCAGAGGTAGGAGTGGTGGATTGGTGCTGTTGTGGAATTCAGAAGTTGTTGTGGACATAAAATTTTATAGTAGGCACCATATAGATGCAGTGGTTCATTCTGAAAATGGTAGTTTTTGGAGATGTACTAGAATTTATGGACACCCTGAAACAGACCAAAAACAACACACGTGGACGCTGTTGAGAAGATTACCTGGCTTATTCTCACTTCCATGGCTCTGTTTTGGAGACTTTAATGATATTTTACAGTTGAATGAGAAGACGGGGAAGAGCGACAGGCGAGTGTCCGTTATAAATGAGTTTAGAGAAGCGGTAAAATTCTGTGGTTTGAGAGATTTGGGGAGTAAGGGCCATCCGTTTACATGGTCCAACAGGAGGTTCGGTCCTCATTTGGTGGAGGAAAGGTTAGACAGATTCCTTTGCTGCAAGGAGTGGGGGAGTTTGTTCCATGAAGTAGCAGCTGAACATCTCGAAACCTGGACCTCAGATCACAATCCAATTATGATGCTGGTAGAAGAAAGAGGCAGAAGCAAAAAGTACCGAAGAAGAACCTTCACAAGATTTCACTATGAAGACATGTGGAGCCCATATGAAAAGTGTCAACAGATTGTCAAGCTTGAATGGATGGAAAGTTGTAACTGGAGTTGTGAAGATCCTGTTACTCGGTTCAAGAAGTCAACCAAAGACTCATTGGCGGAATTGCAACTGTGGAGCAAGGAAGAATTTGGAGAAAGGGAGAAGAAGCTGAAGCAGCTGCTGGGCGAGTAATAATCAATATGTCAGCGGAATAGAGATCAAATCCTTAGAAAGACAAATTGATGACTTGATTATTAATGAAGAAATCTACTGGAAACAGAGGTCTAGGGCTATATGGCTGAAGGAAGGAGACAAAAACACAAAGTTTTTCCATTCTAAAGCTTCAGAAAGGAAAAGGAAAAACAAAATTGGAGGGATACTTGATGAAAATAACAAGTGGACCGAGGAAGCAGAGGATATTGAGAGGATGTTTTGTGAATATTATGATAACCTTTTTACCTTAACCAACCCATCTCAACACCAAATGGAGCGGGCACTGAAAGACATGCCATGTAATGTTTCTGAGGAGATGAATGCCCAACTAGATCAGCCCTTCACAGCAGCAAACATCACAAAAGCTTTGAGTCAAATGCATCCAACTAAAGCCCCTGGCCCAAATGGTCTTCCAACAGCCTTCTTCCAAAAGCACTGGAAATCAGTGAGTCAAGGAGTCATAGCCACTTGCCTGCACATTCTCAATGATGGAGGTAACATTGCTCCTTTGAATCATACATATATTGCTTTGATCCCAAAGGTTGGAAAACCTAGAAAAGTGGTGGATTTTAGACCAATCAGCATATGTAATGTAATTTATAGAATTGTTGCAAAAACCAGAGCAAATAGGCTGAAACTGATCTTGGACAATGTAATCTCACCAACCTAAAGTGCCTTTATGCCAAATAGGCTCATAACCGATAACATAATTATCGGTTATGAATGTCTTCATAAAATAAGGCTGAGTAAAGGGAAAAAAACATGGTTTAATGGCTTTGAAATTGGATATTAGTAAAGCTTATGATAGGGTGGAATGGAATTTTTTGAAATGCACCATAGAAAAGCTGGGATTTTCCTCAAAATTTGTTGATCTGATTATGAGGTGCATATCCACACCATCTTTTTCTATGCCGATTAATGGGGTAGCCAAAGGGTTGATCCAGCCTCAACGAGGGCTAAGACAAAGATGCCCTTTGTCCCCATACCTGTTCATTCTTTGTGCAGAGGCTTTTACAAACCTTCTCAGACAGGCAGAATTACACCAGCACATTCATGGGCTAAAGTTCAGCAAGGAGCTATCTATTACTCACCTTTTGTTCGCAGATGATAGCTTGATATTCACAAGAGCAACAAGAGAAGAATGCACAAACTTGAAGCTAATTTTTGAGTGCTATGCTACTGCTTCAGGCCAAATGTTTAATTATGAAAAATCATCTATGTTTTTCAGCGCTAACACAAAACAGGAGCAGATTTCTACAATTAAGCACATTTTCCAGCTTCAAGTGGTCTCAAGACATGAGAAATACCTCGGGCTGCCCTCTATGATTGGCAGAAACAAGACTAGTTTCTTTAATGATATCAAGCTCAGAATCTTGAGCAAGATATCCAGCTGGCAGGCAAAGCTATTTTCTTGTGGGGGTAAGGAAATTTTGATTAAAGCAGTTGCTCAAGCAGTGCCGGCTTATGCTATAAGTGTGTTTAAGCTTCCACTAGGGCTTTGTGAAGATATGCAAAAAGCCATTGCTGGTTTTTGGTGGGGGAATAACAAAGATTGCAAGCCTATTCACTGGTCCAAATGGGAAAAAATGTGCCAAGCTAAAAGAAGAGGAGGATGGGATTTCGAGATTTATCTAGCTTTAATCAAGCTCTTGTGGCAAAACAAAGCTAGAGGTTTATTCAAGCTCCAGACTCATTGGTGGCTAGAGTAATAAAGGCTAGATATTTCAAGCTTCATGAAGGAGCAGATGGGATCTTATCCTTCTTTTATTTGGAGGAGCATTCTTTGGGACAGAGAAGTTATCGAAAAGGGCATGCGACGGAGAATTGGGACTGGCGAGCAGGTGCTAGTGTATCAAAGCAATTTGATTCCAAGACCTGTCACTTTCAAGCCGATATCCCCTCCAAGCTTGCATGTAGAGACAACTGTTTCAGAGCTGATAAATGAAGAGCAAGAATGGAAAGAAGACACGATTCGACAGTATTTCTTAAGAGATGATGCTGATCATATTACTAAGATACCTCTCCCAAGACAACCAAAACCAGACAAATTGCTGTGGCATTATGATAAAAGAGGGAATTACTCAGTAAAGAGTGGCTACCAGTTGGCTTTAAAAATGAAGTTTCCAAACAAGCCAAGCTATTCAGAAGACAAACAAAACTCATGGCATTGTATCTGGTACCTTTAGATTCCAGAAAAAATCAAAATCTTCATATGGAGGGCAGCAAGTAGAGAGAGTCTTTGGAAGAAAAAGTTGTGCAGTTACCATGGTGTCAGAGATGCAAAAAGACAGGTGAATCTATCTTTCACACACTTTTTGAATGTAAAGCTTCTGTAAAAACATGGAGGTTGACAGCTTTTGAAGAGGACATCAAGCTTCGTAAATGTAAAGATGTGTTTAGCTTGTTACAAGCTATGACTGAAAAAAGGAGCAAGGCTGAAATGGAGCTAATAGTTGCTTTGTGCTGGAGCATCTGGCACTCGAGGAATCTTTTCATTTTTAAAAACAAAGGGGAAGATTCTCAGTTATCAGTTGCTGAAGCTGAAGCCATTGTACAATCTTACAAAAGAGTCCAAATGCCTCAAATGGAAAATACTCAAAAAGAAAGCATGCTGTCCAGAAACTTTGGAGACAGCCACTTGCAGGCTGGTTCAAAGTCAATGTGGATGCAGCAGTGAAGGTAGAGCAGCGGAGAGCTGGGCTGGGAGTTATAATCAGGGACTCTGAGGGCAAGTTTGTAGCAGCAGCTATGAAGTCCACAAGATTTTTTGATAAAGTTGATATAACGGAAGCTGAAGCAACCGAGTTCGGGATGGAAATTGTAGAAAATGCAGGTTGTCTCCCATTGATAATTGAATCTGATTCGCAGGAAGTTTAGGCTTGGTTTCTTTTAAAAAAAGCACAAGAGCTGAAATCTTCTGGGTTGTAACTGGGGTTCAAGACAGGATGAAGAGATTGAAGCAAGCGAAAATTCAATATACTCCAAGCGGGTGCAATGGCATAGCCCATTCACTTGCAAAGTTAGCGCTAGAGCTCAATGATTTTGTATAATGGGTAGATAACATACCATCTCAATTTTTGTACTTATTCACACAGTTGAATCATTGAAAGTAATCCAATAGGGTAAGGATCAAATGGTGTAAATGGGCTTTCTTCATGACTTCATCACCCAACAGAAAAATGTGAGCAAAATTACACTTTAAAAAGACGACACATTTCCTTATGTATGCATACACTTTGTGTGGATAGGATCATAGGAAAGTGAACATGTGAGGCCTTCATTTCCACCAAAATCGTGAAATAAAAATAACTAAAAGAAATAACTTATTTCTTTAGTCATTTTATAACTTATAATTACCTCAATTTCATTGTCGCATATTTTGCTGCCAAATCCATGGCTAGGTCACTTGGGCTACACCTGTTCCCTGTAATTATATTTTAACCATAAAAGTAGATAAATAAGTAAACTGCAAAGATTTTTGAAGTAGACATGAAATCAACAAGTACAAAATACAGGATTTGTGAAGCTATATTTGTAACCTATGTAAAAACCCACCAACTTTTCCATAAGCAAGACCTCCTTTACCTCTACCACACCTCCTTTTCAATGGCTGCAAAGCTGTTGTCAACCACTCCGACACTTCCAACTGTTTGCTCGGGTCTGATTTCTCTGGTACACCTGCACATACCTTCCAGGAGGTATTTATTTAGCAACTCCTTTGCGATCTCTTCTGGAAGATAAAAAACAGCTCCCTAAACCTGTAAGTTAACCAGATAATTGATTTTGTATTAAACAGACCCAAGCGTAAAGAGGCATAGAAATAGAGTAAAATAACTGAGTCAATACAAACCCTGTCATTTGTAATTTTGTGTATTTTTCCAATTTCATCATCAACTGTAGGCTAAACATCAGAAAGAAACCCCATGACAGATTTAGCAGACATAAATCCTCTAGAAAAAGCTGAATCGTGATTCAACTGCAATGTCACCCATCCCTGCAATCTAAGAATTCAGTTCAAATTACCGGCTGAATACTGCATAAACGAATTAGAAAAACTGCAGCATAGCAAAAGAGAAATCAAAAGAAAACATCTTTTACCAAAACAGACTGAATATGACATTAAAAGATTATATGTTTAATATTTTCTCAGAAGACTAAAGAATTCATCAAATCTGGGATGCAATCTGAACTTCTGACACCAAGGAGTGGCCCTGAGATAAATGCTCTGAATCATAATCTAAATAGAAAGTAAGTTATATAGGATTAGGAAAAATAAGCAATCTTTTAATGTAAAACCACATTACTGCTTAAATTACAAGTGAATTGCATGAGAATGGTGCTTGGTAAAAAAATCATGATTCACAATTGAACTGAGATTTGATTTTGCAGCTGCTCATGGTTGATAAGAGAATGGGATGAAGGAGGCCCTGAGAATCCGCTCAGCTGTGCTAGCACAGCAGCAAGAGCACCCGATATGATTTCCTCAACACAATTCCTATAAACCCAATTGCTCTAGAGAGGTGTGATTGAACCAAGGTGTCTCTTTTCTGCTAGATATGATTTCTTTTTCGATTCAATGGTGCATTGGTTGTGATTTATAAGAGAAATGATTGTTTCAAAGGTTATAATTTATTATTATTATATAGGAAAAAGCAGAGACATGAGTTAAGATTATAGGAATAGAAAATATAAAAAGATAGAAAGCAGAAGGGACATGGACTGAGATTATAGAGAATATACAAAGATGAGTAATGGTGATGCCACGCATCACCTCTAATTCCCAACTTTATATATATATATTAGGAAATATAACCGCGCTTCGCGCGACAATGAAAAAAGAATTTAGTATTAATTTTTTTACAAAAAGTGAAGAAAATTGTGTTGTAGTTTATATTTGGCAAGCAACCATCAGAGATTAAATAATCCAAGAATTCAATAGCCAAATCCAATCTCTCGTCTTTGTAGTATGCTGAAATTAATGAATCATAACTATAAGCAACCAGTATTAATCCATTTTCTTTTGCAGCCTTCAGTACATCCATTAACTTGAGAGTTTCCAATATATTTGGGTTGAGTGATTGTTCTATAATTTAATCAATTTATGAGAATGTAAATTAACTGATTAAATAACAAACACAAAAAAAGAAAAAGCTTAGATAAAATAATTTTTTATATGTTAATTAAGTGTGCACATATTCATATTTGAATATAAATATGAGTTTTCCACACATTTACCAGCTTGCAAGTAGAGATCCAAGATCCATAACTAAGGAACTAACTAACTTAAATGTCATTGAAATCTATTACTCAATTTAAAACTCAATCCTCAAAATCACACAATTCATCTATAGGCCAAATAGGCCTTTTCATCTACAATCTCGCGTAGACCAAGCATCCGATTGTTTGGATTTCGCTCCACTGACATGCTGTAACAATAACATAAAATCACAAACTAATAAGGGAAAAAACTTAAACTTCAGAATAACAAATTTATTATTATTTTAATCTCTCCATTCTAACAAATATGAAACATGTAGCAAGAAAATATGAAATATAAAAAACATGGATATAAAGTCAAATATGGATTACAAAAACAAAACCAAACCTTAATTGTTAAGGCAATTATTTATTATTGTCATCTTTTGGCAATTTATTTAGGTTTTAATTAAATTGGATTGTAGGCTCAAATGTAAAAAGGAAATAAATCTTATTAATTCCCTTAATTAATAGGTTATTCAATTTAATAGGATTCTAATATTTTATTCGGATAGAATATCTTGTGAGATAAGGTAGCTTATTTATAAAGGAAAATAAAATTCTTTTTGAATGGAAACTCTATCTATATATATAAAGAAAGATATCTCTACAATTGCGGTGGAGTCTGACAAGCCAAAACAGAAAAGAAAAATACAGAGAGCCTCCCAAAAGCAGTACCGCCAATCACCCTAGGGATTTTCTCCCTTGGCCGCATGTTTTGATTTATGGATACCCTATTTGCAGTTTGATTTATGTCTGTGGTATCCTTGGTCGTATATTAATGCATTCAGGAATGTCTATTGCCATAACTTTCAGTCAGTGAAGATTCCTGTTGGCCGAATATTTCAAGTGCCAGTCTTCTATTGCTGCAAGCTTCTATTCTTATATTTGTATGTGAGATTTATTTATGAGTTGTCAGTTCTCTTCATCTCACATTCTTTGGTTAAGATTGATTTCTTTGAAAAAATATTACTATTAAGATTATGAGGCATACCTAAAGGTTTACGAAATGTTTAACTGTATAAGAAATGTTTCAATTAGGATAATACATAACTACAAAGTATGAGTCAAGATTTTATTCTGAAGATTAACTTCAGGCAAATTAGTACATTCCAATGCATGAAACTAAAGCCACAGAGCTTCTCAATGCATTTGAAAAAAAAGTTAATATCTTGATACAGATTCAGAGCAAAAAGGAGAAAACAATATCAGTGATTGCAAGGTGAAATAATGCCACTACACTAACATGTAACAAACAAGCAATATCAAATAGTCATCAGAAATACTATTAAAGAGCCTCTCTTATAAAAGTCATTTGCAAACTAAATGCAATCATGCTATATCCAATGGAAACTCTAAATATACTCAGTTTATTGAGCAATTTAAGCAGCAGAACCTAACGACCATACACTATACTGCAATATGTGAGTTTTCTTGCAGTACTGGATAAAAAACAACACCATCGACTTGTAGATTGGAGTAGAGGGAAGTAAATTGTGTCTACATGTAGCAATTTGTTAAGCTGTAGAGCAGTTTTCAAGTTGATAGATAGATGAAAATTGAAAAGGTAACAATTATCCATCGTGCAATAATCGGCTATCAAAGTCCTCAAAGGCTTCAATAAAATAAACATTTATGAGAAATGATAAGGCATTGCAAACCGCACAGTATTATCATATACTAAAACTCAGAAGAAGAAAACTTACTGTCAGAGGGCTCTGTTGGCAATGAATTCACAACATGTGCAGCTGTGGCATCTAAACCCTCTAAGTCATCAGGAGCATCTTCTGAAAGGTCTCCCACATCAAACTCTGATTTACATCACAGTAGCATTTCCAATATTTTGAAATTAATGTTTCAAACAGAAAATTTTTAGTTAAAGCATGATTTTCTACTATTGTCTTAATAGAAGTGTTCATTTTCCAAGGATTAACAAAGATGTGGGAGGTAAAGTTTTTTTTATAGTTCATTTTTTCTTTAACTCCTATAAACTGAAATGGTGTGCATATTTTCTTGATTTTTATAATATAAAATGAAAAAAAATAAATAAATAGAACAAACAACTACTCTTACAGGCAGTGGAAGGAAAGCCACCAAATATAGTCATTGGTCGAGTAGGGGCAGTTGGGCAAATCCATTTAATCTGTTTCACATAAAATAAAATTCAACTTTTAAATAAATTACGAAAAATAATTGAGTTATGAATTCTCGTAAATAAAATGAACGTCAATCGTTATTACATTTGGGCCTCGCTCACTTTAGCATCACCTTCCTCATCATAGTTGTCCCCATAAACAGAAAGCTTGAATTCCTCTATTGCTTTAACAACTCAAGGCTTGCAGGTTGCATACATGAATAATTTGCTGTGGTTCATAATCTCCTTCTGAACATGCTCATCAATCCACAAAAAACCCAAAAATTGAAACTTCAATCAATGGGGGGAAAAAGGGGAAAAAAAATCCATGGGCAGAAGCAAGCACATATAACAAAGGAAACAATTTTCTGGAAAGTTGCGTACTATTTAGCAACTGACAATGGACACCTATTCTAAACTTATACTTAACTCTCAATAGATTAAACCATCAAATATATCAAAAGAAAGGAAAAAAATTCAAAAGTTTGCAAACACAAATTTATTTACTTACAGAAGGTGTGAAGCCATCAAAAGGATTCTTCCCAGCCTTTGAGTCTGCTAAAAGTTCTCTAGCAGTTTTAATGTAAGATTTCAAACCACCAGGATAGCTTGAGTTAAGCTTAGCCACCTAAAATAAACCAAAAACATAAAAATATAAGAAAAAGTTTTCTATTAATTAGAGATTAGATTCATAGCAGAGTTTTTTTTTTCTTTTTTCTTTTTTCCTCTCTCCTCTGCCGTCATTTGCTTCCATGAATCTCGTTTATTCTAGAGTCAGTTTAAAAATAAATGCAGAAATTTGATAAAAGTTCTGACCTCATCATTTAAATAATAACAATACATATATTTAACACATTCAAAACAAATACTTTCAGCCTCATCAAAAGTTCAAAATTTTAATCTACGGATTTGATTTGATTCAACTGCCTAACACATTCAAATTAAAAAAAAATTACAAATAAATACCTGATCAAAGAAGGCTTTTTTCTCATTGTCATCAACTCCAGGCTCCGCCCACTGCTCAAACAAATGACTCTGTCCCATCTCCATCAGCATTTCCGCTAATTGAACCTGATAACACCACTAAATTCCAATCATAATAAACAAACTCCGAATCCAAAAACCAAAAAAAAAAAAAAAAAACAACAACAGAGAATGGAATAATTAATTTGAATTATTCATCGGTGAGAAGAATATGATGAAGATGAAGAATGAAATTCACTCACTTTGATTGCTAAAAAAAAAAAAAAACATGGTGTTCAAACTTCAAAATTATAATTTTTTACAATTGAGGTATCCACAATCATAATTGATAATTCTCACAGCAAAGTTTAAACCCAGAAATTAAAGAGAACAAAAATCTGTAGCAAGCATGATAATGATTTTTCTTTATTACACAAACACATAAAATAACAAATTAATAAATTAACACACCACATTGATGCAACAAATAAGCACTTTTAAATTCAACCATTTTTCTACAAAAAAAAAAAAAACGTGGTGTTCAAACTTCAAAATTATAATTTTTTACAATTAAGGTATCCACAATCATAATTGATAATTCTCACAGCAAAGGTTAAACCCAGAAATTAAAGAGAACAAAAATCTGTAGCAAGTATGATAATAATTTTTCTTTGTTACACAAACACATAAAATAACAAATTAATAAATTAACACACCACATTGATGCAACAAATAAGCACTTTTAAATTTAACCACTTTTCTACAAAAAAAAAAAAAAAACATTGTCCAGTACTTTAATGTATGTACACAAAATCCTCATTTCATTAAAAGTAAAAAAAAAAAGGAATAAAATTCTTATGATCAAGAAACTGCCACCCCATGATCATTATTATCGGGACAATTCATTTGACAAAACCTGGTGGGTTTATTTGGCTGAAAATTCCCTCTCCTTTGACGATCATGGCTTGCCGACTTGATGATCTGTATAAAAAATGCCTTTATAAGATTGGGTTTTGATGCCATATTCAACATCTTCTTATTATTAGGAGCATGTTCAACAGTACAAAATGATTCACATAGTAATATACCAAGAATACGCTGGATAGAGCTACAGCCTGCAACATTACACAATTGTTGGCTTAGGCATTAAAATAAAAAAAAACCATCTTCATAATCAAGTGTGTCGCAACAAAATGAATCATAGGTCATTATTCTGTTGCATCATCCTCCTCCTCTAGCTCACTTGCAGCATCCCAAATTAAAGAACAAAGAAATATTAAACAACAAAAAAAAAAAATCTTCAATAGACTTTTCATGCTCCATAGATCAAATCTATAAAACAGCCACAAAACAATTGAAACAAATCAATCTTGCAGGTCATGGGAACAAATTACAGCTACACGTTTGCAAATTTATATTTGAGTCAGACTTCTAAATGCAAACAAATTGGAAACTGGCTGCCTATCCAAAACACCAATATTTGTTACATGTAATGCAACATATAAACAATCAAATACAGCAGCAGCAGCAGTAGATTTAAATTCTGCATTTAGCATTATATGTTTCCATCCTTTTAATTTTTCTAATGTTCTCTATTCTCGCGCAAAGCAGCTAGCCATCGATAAATGTAGCATTCAGCAGACTCATAACTCAAGCATGTCCTAGTACTTACAAGAAAATTTGTTCAAACAATCAAACACTAACCTTCATTCTCTTCTTCTTTTTCTTCTTCTTCATCACCATCTCCCTCAAACTCGACCCCATACCTGCCATTCAAGAAATCAACAGTTGACGGCGTCAACACCAGCATCTCCGCATCCAAAACATCAAACAAATTCAATGTCCTTGGCGTCAACATCTTCAAAGTCCCACTATTCCTACTCAATTTGTCCACATTCTCACTCACCTCCATCACTAAAAACATCGCTTTCTGTTTCGGGTCCAAACCCCACTTTCTTATCGCCTCAATAAACTCCTCCGTCTTCAGCTTCTCAAACTTCTCGTCAAATTCCTCAACCACAATCGTGTTCTCCACTGCCGCCGCGCTCGCTTTGCTGTCGAAATCGCCAGCCGTTTCTTCTTCTTGTTTATCTTAATCGACCAGTCCCTAGGCTTAGGTCCAAAAACGAAGCCTCTTCTAGGCTGAAGCGGGGTCCAACACGAGCCCTACCCGTTTTCTTTTGAAAGTAGGGTTTTCGGCTACCACCTCTGACCTCCCCGCGCGTGAGGGTCGACGCAGTGCCGCGTCGCTTGTTCTGCATGTCGGTGATCAACGCTCGATGGACGACTGCATGTGCTGTGTCGAGTGCGGCCGACTTTAGGTCGAGGTATGTCTCGCCGATTTTTACACTTGTAAAGGACAGTCTCGGGAGCGGAGTAGCGAGTTGAAATTGATTTTGATGGATGATGGTGATGAAGATTGGAAGACAAATGGAGGGGTTATATGTTGAGAAAACGAAAGGAATTTGTTGTATTTTTTGCCGTTTTCAATGTTTTAAATAACGTCAAGAATTCCAAAGGCCAAAAGTCACCGATAAACATTAAATTATGATAAAAAAAAAATTCAAATATCAACAAAAATTAATTAATTTATTAGATTTATTAAAAAATAGATAATTGAGAAAAATGAGCATTGGTGATGCCACCTCACCTTCCCAATCATCGGCTTTATATATATATATAGATTAGGAAATAGAAGCGCTCTTCGCGTGGTTTTGAAAAAAAAATTTAAAAGAATTTTATTAACTTTTGTTTGATATTTTGTTCATTCTACATTCCAATTGGATTTAGGGTGATTTTCACTATTTTTTCTTTTACATTAATTATTTTAACCTCCAAATATTGTTGTTTATTATACTGAAGATGGTTGGGCTGCATATAATATATTTTCTAATAATTTTTTCTTGTGAATAGATTAAATAATCTCTAAGGGCTATACCTTTTTTCATTGTACTTTTAACGGTTTTGTCGGTTGCCCGTAAGTCATTTATTTATATAATAAATATTTTCAACCGTTAGATTAAATAGGGATTCATCCAATAGTTTATATAATACAAAACAAGAAGTAATTTAGGTTAACAAAAATGAAACTAACACTTAATAGATATAACCCTATTCATGTCGCTCTTGAACACATGGTGTTAGAGTGAAGATCTAATGTAGCCACCAAGACTATAAGAAAAATATAACTTGGAGTATGAATTTATATCCTGAAAGCAATTTACAAGTTCTTTGAACAATAACTGGATTTATTAATTATTTTGGATTCTATACAATTATAAACTAATAGACTTAGCTGACAGCTACACAAGACAAAGAATTGTATCACTTGTAAAGATTCCCAATATGCTTTTGTGTTATAGCAAAGCAACCATAGATCGAAAGAAATATATATGTATTCGGTGCATAACCTTGCTGCGCTGCTCCATTCGAACATCTAAGGGCACATCATCAGCTTTTGTAAAACCTCCTAAAGGATGAAGTAACAGAATAGGATTCTTGTATCCCATTTCCAAAAGTCCCCTGCGTGTATCGTTCATTAACAAAGCATGGCCGTTATGTACAAGGTTCCTTAACTGAAAAGCAAAAACTACATCAGCCTGGCGATTATCGAATTCTTTCCTGAGTTGCTGAGGAGAGAGCCTGTAGTGATCAAGAAGACCATCACTTAATAGGCTTTAATACTTCTAGATCTCCACTTATAAGCCAATTTCCAACTGGAGTAATAACCTCCTCTACATATGGCAATCCTTCTGCAGTTGTTCCCCAAGTCCTAGCTATCCTCTCTTCTTTGTTCTGCTTGTATATTTCAATACTGCAATGAAAGTGAAATTTCAGGAACCATTCTAGAAAGCAAATAAATGACAGCAAAATAACCAAGTGTCAAGCTAGTAAAGCATCATAGTTCCATTTTAATCTTATAGAAAATGCCATCATATGGGACAACATTAAAAAACTTCAAAAGTTACTCTGAAGTTGAACTGTATTTGTGTAAGTAGGCTCATCTAAGTATCTACTTTTCCTCATCCATTCTACACAAGCTTAATAAAAAAAATGTCCTTGTAACATAAGCCAAACAAAATGAATGCAACGTGACTGTAGAAAGCATTGTAAAGTCAGCACCATGAAAGTGGTTATATGTAATTCAAAATCTTATTCGCAGCAGCAACCAACCATTGCATACAAATTAGACAACTAAATTAGCACATAACAAATGTCATACGGAACCTCCAATAAAAAGTAAATGCAAAAATAGCTAAAATCCATAAGGTTATGTGCAACACAAAGTAAAAGAAAAGAGACAACAAACAAAGAAACTGACCTCCTAAGAGTTCCGATCAAGTAACCGGTAGGACCAAGCAAGGCCACGTTAGTGGAAGACCCGCCCCTTAGTCTCATCATTAATGGCCAATACAATAGAAAGAGACATATTGACAATAGACCCATCTTTCATTCTCAAACAATTAAAATGCAAGCTCTACAAGTACTCATTTTCCCTCATGAACTCTCAACGGACTCAACCATCCGTCACTTACCACGTGAACCCATACCAAGTCAATCTTCATCAGCTTTACCTTCGGCATTGACTCCGCCACCGTAGTCCTCAACCCCCGTTCTCTCTCCGACACCACCAGATCCACCAGGGCCCTACAATTCGGCTCGATCAAAGAACTCTTAATCGCAGACGATGCTGATTTGACTGCAGAACTCCCTTTGGGCTGAAACGCAATTAACTGATTCGAATAAACGTTCTCATAACTTCCTCGTTTGTTGGCCACTTGTAATCCACTGCCTGCAACCAATTATCTTTGTAACTTAGCCTTTCAAACATATGAGGTCAATGCTAAAATGATTTAAATTATGTTTCCAGCAGGATACCTGTTCAATAACTTCCTCAGGACTTGCCCATTTCCACTCTGTAAATTTAGGGTCTGCTTTACCATTTGCCAAGTTTATCTCACTCTCATCATTAGCGAATTTCATTAGAAACTTGTAAATTCCCCCAAAGAAGAAAAGATTTTAGGCTACAGATCATAGGCAAAACAGAGGGATATTCTGTACCCTTCTGCGCAAAAACTCCAAGGCCTGAAATAAGAAATGTCTCATTTGTATTTTCTATAGGTAAGCTTCATAATTGAAGAAAGTTTACAAGCTTCACAATTCCATAAATAATTTTCATCAAAATAACACCTGCACTTCTATCAGGTGCTATGATCATCCATGCATCTCCCCCGCACACCCCCCCCCCCCCCCCACCCAAACCAACCTTTTTTTTATTTCAATTTTTGCCCTTCAATCAAGGATTCATCTTATCTTTTAAATAAATATAGAGTAATATATAAGTATTACTAATCATTAAAAATATTCTATCATTTTATAAGGGGTTTTACAAATAACTAATATACAAATATTAAACCAAATGAGCAAAATTGTACGGTACCTAGTTTAAACCAAACATTCACATTAATAAAACTATAAAAGTTGCAAAGGCGGGGACCAATTTGGAGATCGATACAGGTACAACCACAGCATATTTATCTTTTTGCTACCATTTTCGAAATCATTTTCAAAAAACAAAAGGAGAATTAAAGATATTTGGAAATTCTAATAATAGATAATAATGGGGAAAAAAATTAGTACGAACTTGGATGCCATTAGGAAAGTTGGCGGTGGTGAGTACACGGACTTGTGACTCGGTCTCATTCATCGGCTTGGGCTTGAAAATTCGAACCGATGTGAGCCAGGGCGCTAGTTTTAGCAAAGAAAATTTGTAAGCATTTTTATCCAAAGGGTTGTGCAAGAAAAGGTCAACATTAGGATACTCTTCGAGAATATTCTCCATAATCGACAGATCGGTGAGTTCGAATCTTTGGGGCCCACTGACCAAACACACGGTGATTCTTGATTGAAGAAACTCATCCTTCCACTGAGCCGTTGTAGGGTTAGTCCCATTCGGAGATAAGATTACGAAATCGGCTGAGTTTGTTCAGGCAGTGGTGGTGGGAAAGATGCGTCTTTTTAAGAACTGTTACATATTGACGGTGTAATAACAGTCAAATTAATTATAAATCTTAAGAGATGATAAAAAAATTAATTTATAATATAATTATTTTTAACCTTAGTATAATTATTTTTTTTATTTCTCTTTATTGTTGGAGGAGACAAAAAGATAAAAAATGGTGAAGAAATAGTGAGAAAATATAATCGATTTATTAGAAAATAAAAAAAATATAAAGATGAGCAATAATAATGCCATATCACCTCTTCCAATCTCCAGCTTTATATAAATACTCAGAAATAGAACTGTACTTCGTGCGGCTTTGAAAAAAGAATTTAGTATTATCTTTTTTTTCTTCAATAATATTGGCAAGATACAAAGAGGCTTTAAATTAAATATATCCAAGTACCAAATAAAAATACAACGAATTAACAATAAGTGATTATTTCATTATTAATCAAATACTATTCATCATTGTCTTTTACATCATTATATGGACATGAAACAAAAAATAATAATATGTGATAAAATATTACAATTTCGACTACTAAGTTGTATCAACAGTATTATAAGAAAGGAAATACTTAAAATCTTGGAGAATCACAACAACATATCAAATTCTCGCCCAGACTTAAGATATCACGCTTGAATGGAGGTTTGTCTGATATTTTTTTATTATTTCAACTTGTGTCGTTCTGAGCAACACGTGTGCAGTCGGACAGTTACTCAGACTTAAGATTTTGGTACAAACCTCCATTTTGGTTACCATTACCTTTTGATTCCTCTTGCAATAGTCATTACATCACTTGATATAAACCAACATAAACAATTAAAAACCTAGTCATGATCAGATTCAGATGTGACAACATGCATAATATTCCCAAAAATGGCAGTGGTCTTTTAACTAATTTATAATGACAAAATATATTAACTGATTTAGTTAAATTTATCAGCTTTTTATTTAGCTATCAGAGAATGAGCTACAGTAAGCTTTAATGCTCAAGAATAGAACTAAATTGTAAAGATACAACTTAATATTAAAAAACAAATTACCGAGTCCAACAGATTACCTTTCTAAGGAGCTTCTTTTGATAGTGATAGCCCTAATTGAGGAAAATTAAAAAGGCAAAAACATAAGTTATCTCTGAACCATTAAGTGTCTTAAAATTTAAAACTGAAAGCATACATAATATAATTATAAAGAGTTGGAAAAAATCTTGTCAGTTCCATAAAGAAAATCACAATAGGTGAAGATAGAAGCAAAGTTGCTCTGGCTTTGTTCCCCAACATAATGGTGGTAATCATGGTATTCTGCACCACCGTAAAATGGAATAAACTTTGTGAAACTCCAGGGGAAGTCATACCTGCAAAAGAAGAAACAAAACTAACACATGCTTTACATCTACAAAAATTAGAACGTAAAAGACAAAAATATATGGCTCTTTAATATTAAAACTGCTAGAAACTGTGAGAAGCCATCAAAGATAAAAATAGAAATCACAAAAAAATTCCAAAAAATATATAATTTCTCATTGCAACTCCACTCTCAACCGTATAGTCAAACCAATAAAATCCAACCACTCAAAGCAATTATCAAATACAAATAGGTCATTCATAGAAAAATATCAATGCAGAAAATGTTGCTGTGAACATGCAACACAGTGCCTTCAGTCATTTTACCATATCCTCGGAAGTTTTATCATCAATAATGACTCTCAATTTCCCCATCTCCATGAAGCTCATAACTATAATTTAAAGCAATCTTGTTCCTTGTCATTCTCTTCCCTATATTTCTTTAACTTGAAAATTTGGTGGTAGAAACTTCCATTCCATCTATAACAGTTGCAATTCTCAACTTCTCATTTAATCAAATAAATAAATACCACAAAGTTCTGTCCTCATTGTAAACAAAAAAGTAATGTTTTCAAAGTTTAAAGAAATTATTATAATGTTAGTCTTACATGGAAAACAAAAATATCCTAAAAAAGAATTATATCTACCCAGGCTACTTGCTTTCACCTACACCAATTCCATATTAAAATAAGATACCATCCATGCAATGCACTCTTCGTTGTTAGAATCTCTTAGATACCTTTACACATTTCAGTTATACACATATTCTATGGTCGACCAAAGGCCACCTAGAGCTAAATAACTAATATTGATTATCTTTTCTCTCTTAGTGAAGGAAAAATGGACACATATCTTAAGAAAATGGAAGTTAGAATAAAAAAATCTATGTTTTATTATTATATTTCAATACCCAGGAGTCCCTCAACATTTCTATATTCACTGCGTTTAAATTAGGGGTTACTGCTAGAAATATCTACATATTAGTCCTTAAAGATGTAAGAAATTTATTTCAAAATTGAGTAAAATTAAACTACTCTGTCCGAGGGACTAAAAATTTTCTTCTGTTCTTAAGAAATTTCTAGGACATTCTTGCTAGTTTCAACCAATTTCAACTCTCCTAAACTTATGAGTATCAAACTGAAACTACATTTTTCTCATGTCTTGAAAGAAGAAAATAGGACCTGTTTGATCGAAATTTGTAATTATAAAAAAAAAAAGAGGAAGAAAATGAAAGGGAAAGAAAAGGGTAAGCGCTATTATTCATAAGCTCACTCAAGATAAAGAAATTATATTCAATTTCATGATGAAAACAGATCAAGCGCACTTTGTAGGCATATTTTTTATAGAAATCTTAGGGCTAAATGCAACAGTTTTCTACCAACATCACTGGCCTGGCCACAACATATTATGGCCGACAATAAAGGTAAATTAAGTCAAGATATTAGGTTCATTATGAATTTTTGTAGCAGGTTATCAAAAATAATGACTATAATAACAGTAATGGGATGCTTACACGGCACCTTCCAAAAGGAAAGGGGACACCATGAAAGGCTGACACTGTTACTGCAAAATCAAGCTGTAGCAAATTTTACTCAATACGTCATTTTAAGGGAAAAAAACAATGCCAATTAGGGGTAGAGAAAACCCTAAATGAGCCACCCCAGGAAATAAAAAATAAAAATAAACAACTATTCTAACCTGTTGGAAGGAGCTGATGCATGTCTTTTTCCGATCCTGAAATTGGATGATGAAAAATGAAATTGATGTAAACAATTAGCATCCTGAAGGGGTCTCTAAGACAAAAATGATGCTAGCAAATATGCAGTCATCAGAAAGCAGAGAAAATACCGAATCTATTTCACAAGATGAAATATCGAATTCAGATTGTATGGCGGATA
Source organism: Clausena lansium (assembly GCA_030449835.1). Lineage (NCBI taxonomy): Eukaryota > Viridiplantae > Streptophyta > Magnoliopsida > Sapindales > Rutaceae > Clausena > Clausena lansium. Next base: position 1,054,270 of record JASUUF010000038.1, read on the forward strand.
GAGGCTTTTGAAAACTCATGGCAAAAATTGATGTTTCAACCTGCAACATGTAAGCCAAGTTAGCATGACTGAGGAATTAGATAATTAACTCAATTTGCCATTCTAAATCAAGATTGACATTACACCTCTTCAGCACTTCGTCCACCATGATCACCGTTCATAGTTTGTCCATGATCACCCATCACAAGAAGGAAAGTATTCTCATGCAAACCACCTGGTCCAGACTTGTTACCCAGCACTTCAATTACTTTCTGAACAAAAATAAAAAGTCAGTTCAAAAACATAAATAAAAAAAGCAAGAAGAGATATAAAATCAAAAAATCCCTATGCAACAATAGAGAAAACAGAATAGGTGAATGGATATATCATTTTATGTGCCCAGAGAAAATGTTTTCAATAAATCCCTTATCATGGAGAAACCAACAGAAAATTAATCATTAAAAATGAAAAAGACAAACTACTTCTTACAGCTACATTTGAAGCAACATGTGTTGCAACTCAAGAACCAGTGATCAATTTACCAGCAAACATACACGAAAAATTCCTGGAAGCAAAATGCAAGTTCAAGACTATTTTAAGTGTAGCCAAAAGAAAATTTATAACGCCAATAAACTCACTTCTAAAATTTCGTTGTAGGAATAACTATTTTATTTGTGTACTGACATATGTATACAGATGCGAGCTTTCTGTTCAGAGGACAGGAAGGTTGTGATAAAAAAGAAGGATTTGGTTTCTATAAGTTCGGATGTTTCAAATTATAATATTTTGGAAAATTTTTCAAAGAATAATGGTAATAGACCTAAATGGTCAAACAATTTTAAGATTATAATTGATTTGGCACCCAGCGTGCAACGAATACAATCACAATAAGAAATCACTTTTTTACATAAGAGTTGAAAGACATTCAAGAAACTAAATTGCATATAGATGTCTTGATTTTATGCCCAGCAAGAAATCACTTTTTCATAATATTTTTTCAATATATTTGTAGCATTTGTTCTCTCTTGCTTCCCTTGACCAAATTGTTGGCACTTTCACTATAACTAACCTAAGATTCTTGCCCCTGGTTGAAGAAGAAGAATCATCACTGACACATTTTCGACCACTCACATCGCTTAGACGTCTTGCGATAGCAGCCTGTATCACCCGGAGAAAATTAGAAATTTTAAAAATACATATCAAATAAACAGCTTCTTAACATCTAATCGATGGGAAGCATTTTAGGCTTAGCTTAATAGAAAACAAAAATGGCATGAGTCCGCAAAATGGCTTACAGATCTCACTTGTTGCCCTTGACACCAGCCTTTTCCTTTTGCTCCCTTGAACCTGTGGCATTGGGCGATTCATCCTAGCTTATTCTTCCACTCTTTCCGTCCGAATGCTTAGAAACCCCCGCAGCCATCTTCTTTTTGCCAGATGAATCCACCACCATCGGCGACAGCTTCACTCCGGACAATCTCCTACCAGGCAAAAGCGAAGTCCTCCGCGAATTCTGGGACGCTTGTCTCCTCGCATTCAGCAATGGCTGCCTGTACCTCAACGGCACTATAATCGCCGGCTCCCTTGCTGCTTTCTTGTTCTCCTCTTTAGCAGCCCCAGACTCGGTACCACGCATTTTGACGGCACCGGAGTTGCCGACCTCTTCGCTTTCCTCGTTCAGCATTTTGACGGCACCGTGTTCTTCTTGCTAGTGGATACTGACCGTTTATGTCGGCGCTGCAGCAGATCAGAGAGAAAGCGCACAGGGACGGTCCAAAGAAGAACGAAGAGATGATCTCTAGGTATATTTTTTTTCGTTATTTGATTTTAGCTTGGAAATTAAAGATTTATGTGTTGATTTTTGGTGACTTATTGGCTTCTGCTTTTTTAGTTTAATTTATTATGATTCAGATGCTTAACCACTTGTGCATGATGCTTAAAGAATTGTTATAGCTATCAAATAAATTTTTGGTAACTTATTAGCTTCTGCTTTTTTAATTTAATTTATTATGATTCAAATCCTTAATTGCTTGTGCATGATGCACCATCGAGAGGAGAAACTGGGCCAAGTTCGGCGACTCCGTTCGTGAAGACGTCGGCAGCAGACTCACCATGGTCTCCATAGAAGAGATCTTGCTTGAACGGCCTAGGGCTCTGGGTCTGTACACACCTTGCGTGCTGCATCTCTAGGTGAATTTTGACGACAAGGGAGAAATTGTAAGGAAATGTAACTGCTTTACCACTTTTACCCTTGAATTCTGCTTGAATTTTCAAAAGCCGATACTTTCGATTTTAATTCTTTGTTGATTTAGGTCTTACTTTCGACATCAATTATAATCTTAAGCCCTCGAATCTCATCTCAAGCTGGGAGGTTTAGTATCTTAATTGGTAATTTTTTATTTAGTTTCTTTATTAGCTAAAAGTTGCCTCTTTTAAGTTTATCTTTTGAAAAACATTAAAATTAAAATTAAAATGAATTCTGTATTCGGTTAATGAGAAGATCATTTATCTGTTTTAGAGATTAGAAATCAATTAGGTTTTGAGTTCTATTTGTTATTTTGTTTCAGTTGGATGCTGTAATGAATAACTTTTTTGAATTTCTAATTGTTTAATGGATGATTTTGGGCAAGCAATTGGATGAGTTGACGGTTAAAGATGATGAAATGGATGGGTTTATGTTGCACTTACAAAATGAGCAGAAAGAAGAAATTATTAAAGCGGAACCCATTTGCATATTTACTCAAGTAAAGATATGGACATGTGAGCAGTTTTGATAATTGTTCTTATGCATTTTTGTTGTGGTTTCATATCGTAATGTAGGATAAAATAATATATCAAATTAATTATGCACCTTAATTAATTAAATGATTATGCCAAACTATCCCTATATGAATTATCCAATTCAAATACTTTAAATTAATAATAAGTAATGATGTGGAAATATAAAGCACACAAGGGATTTTTACGTGGTTCGGATTCAACAATCCTACATCCACGAGGTCACGTCTAGAGAAAGTAATCCGCTAAGATAAAATATTACAATCTATGAATTTACCAAACTAAAGACTCTCACTTTAGCAACTCACCGTACAAGTCTACTTATCTTCTCTTGGATACTTTCTAAAGAACTATTGCTACCCTTAAGGTTCGCGAACCTTAAGGTATTTCTCAGAATCTCAATAGCAACATTCTTTCAACAAAATCAATCTTAACCACAGAATTTGAGATGAAGAGAACTAACAAATCATAAATAAATCTCACATACAAATATCAGGGTAGAAGCTTGCAGCAATAGAAGACTGGTACTTAAAATACTCAGCTAACAGGAATCTTCACTGACTGAAAGCATCAATATTTGGCCAAGGATACCACAGACATAAATCAAATTGCAAATAAGGTACAAATCAAAGCATGCGGCCAAGGGAGGAATTCCCTGGGGGGATCGGCGGCACTTGCTTTAGGGAGGCTCTCTGTATTTTTCTTTTCTGTTCTAGCTTGTCATGCTTAACCTAAATTGCAGAGATACCTTTCTTTATGTATAGATAGAGTTTCCATTCAAAAATGATTCTATTTTCCTTATAAATAAGCTAACTTATCTCATAAGATTTTCTGTCCTGATAATAGACTAGAATCCTATTAAATTGGATTATCTAATAATTAAAGGAATTAACAAGATTTATTTCCCTTTTACATATGATCCTAAAATCCAATTTAACTAAAACCTAAATAAATTGCCAAAGAAGACAATAATAAATAATTGCCTTAACAATCTCCCCCTTTGGCATCTTGTTACAAAAGCACTTCAACAAATCTTCAATGAATACTTGAGTGCATCTGTAAGATAGAGCAAACAAACACAAACAAAGAACTAACCAAAAAAAAAAAAACAAGCCATTAGATTGTGAGTTCATGAAAGAAATTTAATTGCTCAAGAATTAAAAGAAATAAATCTATGGAAGCCACAAATAAACCAAATTAAAAATAAATGCATTCTATATTGATCAAAAGATATTCAATGACTACAATGATCAAAAAGAAAAATAAAAGACATAAAAATAAAACAATGATAAACAATGATTCTTTGAAATTAAAGCATCACTTAAAACAAAAATTACTCCCCCTAAACTAAAGACAAAATAAAAACAAAACCATGAACTTGAAGATTGCTAACTCCCCCTCTTTCGCAACAAAAGTCAAAGGCCCTTCTCAAATCTTTTATTCAAATAACCCAAACGATAAAAAACATGATCAAACATATAAGGAGATGGCGTAGGCACAAGAAAAGAGTATGAAGCACGAAGGTCTTTATCAGGATTGGGTTCGACCGAATGTAAGGGAGAAGAAACTGGAGTGTCTTTAGTCGAGGATTCACCAATTGGAGGTTCAATATCATCATCATGATCGAGTTCATCATGTTCCTCATCACTAGATACAACATCTAGAGGGATTTGACTATATTTAGGTCCAGGGGGTGATAACAAAAATGGTTGAGGCCACAAGGCGACAATAAGACAATCAACAAGCTTGTCAGTTTTGGAGACATGGTCTTCAAAGTATTTCAAGTAATCATAGACTTTTACAAAAGTTTTAACAACTTTAGAATTCTTAGCCAAAGAAGGTGACAATGAAAAAGCCGAATTACCAGAGTGATCACCAAAGTGATAAAAAAGAATGGAATCCTGAGGGTTAGGCTTCTTGGCTTCACAAAGTTCAGAAATCAAGTTATCATGAGCAAGAGGGTCGGCTGGAACATGAATTGCGGCCTGGGCAGTGAAATACTCATCATGAGACCAATCATCAAACTTGTTAAAGTACCCTTGCTTGTTTTCTTCAGTCTTTGAAAGAGATGGATTATCAACAGAAACCCAAGTAGTATGATCTTCAAGCATACGAAACATCATAGTTCTAAGATAATCACCAAGAGGAGTGCTATCATTATGATCATAGAGTCTTGAATGATAAGGATTAAAGTGACAAACTAAGCAATAGAGGTTTCTTGCATCCATGATCAAAGAAAGAGAAGAAAAAATTGAAACTTGAAACAAACAAAATTAACAAAGAGAGGTCGGTGGCTATGAAGAAGACCACAAAAAAAAAAAAAAACAGAAGCTTAATGAATATCAAGGATGGCGCCTAGATTTCTTTTATAGGCAAGGAAGAGTAGTTCAACAAAAATTCAATAAACCTACTCAAACAAGGAGATTCAAAGAGGAAACTCTTTGATTTTATTCCAAATAGAATTCCCACAATCCAATGAATATCCAACATCATTCAGACATCTTATTTAAACTGAACCTTATCAAAAGAAAGTAATGAAATTCGAAAAATTCGAGTTTTAGGCAAGAAAAAAGCCTACCTTAAAAAAAGCATACAAAAATTACTGCAGTAGCACAAAAAAAAATTGCTTGGAACAGTTCACTTGGAGTTAGAATACGATCGATATATCAATGAAAGCTCTGGATGTCTAGTTTCAGCAGAAATTTACAGAGCTTGATTTTGAGGTCTGTAGCAAAATTTATAGCTAAAGCATGGAGCAAAGGTCAATCTGCCAGGAAAAATAAGCACTTGCCCAAAAATAAAAAGATTCAAATTTTTGAATTTAATGCCCCATTAATGTCAATTAAAACCCAATTCCGAAGATAAGGTAAAAAGAAACATTCTCCAAGCCCAATTAAATCAATAATGCACAATTAAATAAAGGCTCACATGCATTCACACAAAAAATGAATAATTATGCAATAATTAAACATGAATAATATATATATATATATATATATATATATATATATATATATAAACTAATGATCTAAAAATATATGGAGACATAGATTCTCAAAAAATTAGATCATCATGAAATCAACAAACTCTTTCCTTAGTAAAGTAAAGATTAAAGAAATTTAAGCTTGTATGTGTGTGTGTGCATGCAACTCAACCAAGACTTTTTCTCAAAAATTAATCAATCTCCACAACCAAAGTTGCAAATATAGAACATAGAGTTAGTCAAACTAACCTTATCATCTTGATTCTCCATTTTAACCATTTTCTCATGTATCAAATAAATAAAATGCTATTCTTTGAATTTGTCTCATAAAGCTCAATCATTTTCTTTTTCTCATTGGAGAATAATATTTAGCACAAAAACATGAATTATTTAAGAATGCTATAGTCAGGAGCTTTCAGTCTACCTCTTAATGTAGACTTCTTCTCATGGTAGATCGTCCTCTACACAGTGATTGCTACGATAGTCTCAGATTACTCAATGATAGTTTCAATATTAAGAGTTATAGGTAGCTATTTCTGACTATAGTTGTTTACACATAAATGAGATCATTGTAAGAGATAAGAATCAAGGCAAACAGTCAAAACTCAAGTCGAAATATTTTCAACATAGATCATATTGATATCAAAATCTTGAGTCCAAGTAATAATCGAGTCGACTTGAAAGTGCATAAAGCCAAGGTTAAATAACCTTAATCAAAACTTTAACAAGACTTTCAAATCTATAAAATCATGAAAGATTGCTTATCGAATTCAAATCATTGAAAATCAAATCTTTCAAAATGCAATATATGAAGAAAAATGATGAAACACATTCATGCAAATTTCTTGAAAACTAATGCAAAAACAAACACAGATATACAATGAAAAACACATGAGATCACATGGAGCATATTCCTAAGGCTTTTCTCAAAGTATCAAATCTTTTAGAATCTAAAGCCTTAGTGAAGATATTAGTAAGTTGTTTTTCAGTATCAAGGTATTCTAAAGTAACATGCTTGCTCTCAACTAGTTCCCTAATGAAATTATGGCGAATATCAATGTGCTTGGTTCTAGAATGCTGAACAAGATTTTTGGATATGTTAATAGCACTTGTGTTGTCATAATACACAATCAAAGAATCCTAAAAATTCATACCATAGTCTTCAAGTATTTGCTTCATCCAAAGCAATTGGGTGCAGCAACTACCTGCAGCTATATATTCGGCCTCTGCAGTGGAGAGGGAAATTGGGTTCTGTTTCTTGCTATGCCATGACACAAGATTGTTTTCTAGATAGAAATATCCACCAGTTGTGATTTTCCTTTCATCAGTGCTGCCTGCCCAATCAGCATCACTATAACCTGTAAGACTAAGAGAAGTATCTTTAGAGTACCAAATACCATCATTTATAGTCCCACTGATGAAACGGATGATCCTTTTAACATCAGTCAAGTGTGACTCCTTAGGATTAGCTTGTATCTTACACAAACACCTACACTGAAACAAAGGTCAGGTCTACTAGCTGTCAGATAAAAAAGACTACCAATCGTTGTTTTCTAAAAATCTAACTACGCAAGTGTACGTATCGAACAAGTAATAACGTGATGAGTAAGAGTGTCGAACCCACAGGGACTAATATTATCCTATCACTATCTATCAATTTATATCTCCCAAGTCTAATCCAAACAATTAAATAAAAAGTCTTAACTAAACTTATAATGGTAAATTAAATGCAAAATAAACAATAAGATAATCAATGGATGATGAAACATAGGCTTGTAATTTCTCCTATAATCCCCTTATTAATCTTAGTCCAGTTCTTCTAATTAATCTAATTCAATTATCACTCAGAACACTAAAGTCTCTACAAGCCTCTTTCGATGGTCAAGTAGATATATTACTCAAAATCAACCCACTATATTTTTATGAGAATCAACTATAAGCAATTCATTAAGTTCAAGTTCCTTAACAAGTGCATATGCAATCTAAGTATATTCCTATCTCAGATTAGCACATATTATCATATTTAAGTCTATAGATGCATGACTCTTCCGATATCTATGCAAATACACATGTGCTATTTAATTGGTGATCAAGCAATCAAATAGATTAAGCACAAAATATGATAAATAATCAATAGAAGGCAATTTTGAATAACTAAAACATCAATCAATTAAGGTTCATACTAGGTTCCATTACAAACCTAGATAAAATATTTAGTTCATAATAAAGAAGCAAATAACATCCATAATAAAATAAAACATCCTTATAATTAAAACAAGAGAAGATGGGTTTAGTAAAAAAACTCTTGAAAAAGATCTTCAATTTGTTTTCTCTTTCTTCTCTCTATGCGGTCCCTCTTCTCTTTTTTCTTCTCTTCTTTTCGTCTTCTTTATTTTTGTGCGAGTGCCGAATTTTTTTTTTCAATTGCCACTGCTGCTCCTTTTATAGTGCATGGCTAATCCTTATTGGATTTAGATTACTTGCCCATCAGTCAAAGCAAATCCCAAAAATCCCAAATTCCAAATTCACTTGCATGCCTTTTTAAAGTCGAACATCCTTGTCTTCAAAGGATTCCATCAAAAGCCAAAATGCATGCAAGCACGTGAAGCCCAAAATCAAAGCCCATGCCAAATTCTTTCAAACCCGTGAATGCATGCATGCATGTGATATGTATAATTAACTAATTATTCAATAAATTCAATAATTCCCTCAAAGCATTATTCTTCCATTTTCCTTTCAAAGTCGGCATTTAATTCCATTAAACTCCAATTTGTTTCTTTGTTTCAGCTCCGCTTTTCTTGATTAAAACTTGCTCCACATGCTTCCAATCATCAATGCCTACACAAACACACATATAACAAGTAAAACAACTCTAAAATAATTAAACGTGATGCAAATTTCATGCTAATTTTAATTATTAAAGTGATGTAAAATCACCCTATCAATCATACTTCGATAGAGACTAGAATCGACAATAGTTCCCATTGGTGTCTTATAATTTTTAGCAGTTTCAAGACCAAATCTTTTCACTAAGTTCTTAGTATACGTACTTTGACAGATAAATATACCATCATCCAATTGTTTAACTTGTAAATCCAAAAAGTAAGTAAGCTCACCTACCATGCTCATTTCAAATTCCTTTTTCATTTGCTCAACAAATTCTTGCACCTGTTCTAAAGAAGCAGAACCAAAAACAATATCATCCACATAAATTTGAGCAATTATAACACTAGGATTTAAATGTTTAACAAACAAAGTTCTATCAACTGCCCATCGCTTATAGCCTTTCTCAAGCAAGAATTTTGTTAATCTTTTATACCAAGCCCAAAGAGCTTGTTTAAGACCATATAAAGCTTTCTTCAATTTATACACATGGTCAGGAAAATGAGTATCAATAAAAACTTTAGGTTGCTTAACATAGGCTTCTTCGTTTAAAATGCCATTCAAGAAAGCACATTTGACATCCATTTGATACAATTTAAAGCCTAATAAAGAAGACACAGTAAGAAGCAATCTTATAGACTATAATATAGCAACAGGAGCAAAAGTTTCATCAAAATCAATTCCTTCAGTTTGAGTATATCCCTGTGCTACCAATCTAGCCTTATTTCTCATAATGTTACCAAATTCATTAGTTTTGTTCTTAAAAATCCATTTGGTACCAATAACATTAGTATGATTAGGTCTAGGAACAAGAGTCCATACCTTGTTTCGCTCAAATTCTTCTAATTCTTCTTGCATAGCTTTGACCCAAAATTCATCTAACAAAGCTTCCTTAGGAATCTTAGGCTCAATCAAAGAAGTAAAGCAATTAAGTCTTACCATATTAGCAAATCGTTTCCGAGTTACTATAGGTTCATCAAGTCTGCTCAACATGAGATCCTGAGGATGATTCTTTTTTATTCTTGAAGAAGGCTCCCTTCTTACTGGGTTATTCAAAATGTTGATAGCTTGTCGTTTTGCAACTTGATCTTTTTCATTTTCAGAAGGAACATAATAACTATCAGATTTGCCTTCCACTTCGAGTTCCTTGTTCAAGCTACTACTTGTGTCAGCTAACACAATGATTTGATCTGAAGGAGGAACATTAAGGTTTTCTGATGTCTCAACAAGACTAGTTATCTCTTTTTCAATAGAATTTTCTGTAAAATCTTGAAAATTATCAATAACTACATTTGCAGACTCAATAATAGTGTGAGTTCTCGTATTAGAAACATGATAAGATCTACTATTATTGGAATAACCAAGGAAAACACCATCATCACTTTTAGAATCAAATTTACCCAAATATTCTCGATCATTCAAAATAAAACATTTGCTCCCAAAAATTTGAAAGTAACCAAGATTAGGTTTCTTACCTTTCATCACTTATAGGGAGTTTTCTTAGTACCTGGTTGAAGGTAGACACAATTAATGGTGTAACAAGCATTGTTGGTAGCCTCACCCTATAATCTCTTAGAGAGTTTCTTCGAGTTAAGCATAACACGAGCCATTTCCTGCAAAGTTCTATTTTTTCTTTCTACAACACCATTCCGTTGAGGTGTAATGGGTGAAGAGTATTCATGTGAAATACCAAAAGTACCACAATATTCCTCGAATTTAGAGTTTTCAAATTCCTTTCCATAATCATTCTAAATTCTAATAATATTGTTATCTTTTTCATTCTTAATCTTTTCATATAACTTTCTAAATACACTAAAGTCTACCCACGTATATCTAGAAAAATCATCAACACAAACAAACACATATCTTTTACCTGAGACACTTTCTACAGGTATAGGTCCCATGAGGTCTATATGTAGAAGTTGTAAAACCTTTGTTGTACTTTGATCTTAATATTTCTGTGAGATGTTCTTTGTTGTTTTCCAGATTGACATGGTCCACATACACCTGGTTGCTTCTTAAGTAGAGGAACTCCTTTTACGGCACCTGCTTTTACAATTTAGTCAGAAGCTTATAATTCAAATGACCAAGCTTTTGATGCCACAAATCTGTATCATCAAGAGTGGTTTTATTACAAACAACTGAATTCACATGTTTATAGCAATGATCTGAGGATCGAAGCCCTTCCAAAACATAATTCCTATGAGTGTCAATCATACGGCACTTGTCTTTGTCAAAATTGACATGCATATTCTAATCACAAATCTGACTAATGTTGAGAAGATTTGCTTTGAGATTCTCTACATGAAGCACATCATCAAGCTTTGGAAATCCTTCAACATTAAGTGTTCCTTTTCCAAGCACACGACTTCTTACTCCATCAATAAATGTGACATTTTTTCTTCCAACTTCTTAATAGTTGATCAGTGCACTCCTATCACCTGGCATATGTCTCGAACATCCACTATCAAAATACCAAAAATCTATAGTACAAGCTCTCAAAGATGTTAGTGAAACATAAGCTTTAAGGTTTGACGTTCTTACCCATGAAGTTCTAGGTTTTCTGATATTCAAATCAACTCTGGTCTAGGTGTGTTTCTTGGTTGGCTCGAGTAATTAAAGAACATGGTTTTTTTCATATATCTCATCAATTTATAACAATTAGGTCTTATATGTCCTATAAAATTACAGAAATGACAAATAGGTACAAACTTTTCATACTTACCTTGATGATTTGAAGAAACATCTTGAACATTTTTACCTTTTTGATGGAAGGTTGCCTTGGTTGCTTATGGAGATGCCTTTGATATCAAAGCATTTGAGTGAGTGGCTTTAACAAAGGTTCCTTGAGTGTTAGAATTACTTTTATGTTGATAACTAAGACCATGGTGATCTGAACTGGTGTTCCCAATGGATAAGGTGTGGTCCAGTTTCTCAGTTCCAGAATTCATTATTTTAAGAGACTTCTTGGTATTTTCCAATTCCCTGGATATAGAAAACAACTCATTATCTTTTTCAGAAATCAAAGACTGTAAATAACTTACATCCCCTTCTAGTTTGGTCTTTTTTGCAAGAAGGTTAGTGGGTTGAGTAAGTAAAATCTCATTCTCTCTACATGCTTCTTTATACTTTTCGAACATCTTCTTGCAGAACTTAAGAGTAGAGGCACTATCCATCACATTGAGATTATCAAGGTCATCAGCAGAAGTGTCATCAGTATCTTCATCTTTTTCATCAGAGTCAGCATGAGCAATGAGAGCATTAGAATGAGCACATATTAACTGATCAACTGGAACAAATTCTCTTGATTTCAGTTTATGATATTCTTCTGCCAGTTTATTGTGCACAATAAGTCCTCTAACAAGGTCATCTTTATCAGCACTAGATGAGTCATCATTACTCTAAGTAGTTTGCATGACTTTCTTCTTCATGAGTGTATTTGCACAATGAATTTGGATGTGTCTAATACCACCACATTCTCTGCATTTAACACCCTCATATTTATTAGCATCAGAAGATTTAAAACTAGGGTTAGATGTTCCTTTCTAAGTAGTTGGTGTAGTAGAATTCGTAGCCTTCTTTCTTTTTTGTTGAAATTCTTATTCTTCATGAACTTCTTAAAGTTCTTTGTAATGAATGCAATTGCATCCTCATCATCATCACTGTCATTCTCAGCAGGGTTCTGAGTCTCAATATGAAAAGCAACACTTTTCTCTTTTCTAGAATGTAAGTTCAGATAGTTAGACTCATAAACCATTAATTTCCCTATCAATGAACTCCTAGTCATAGTAGAAATGTCAGTATGCTCTTCAATAGCTAAAACTTTAGGATGATATCTAGGATGCACAGCTCTAAGGATTTTCTTACAAATTTCTTCTTCATCAAGAAGTTTACCAAGAGCATAGAAATCATTTACCATAGCAAGCAATTTAGAATCAAATTCAGCAATATTTTCATGCTCTTTCATTTTCAAGTTCTCAAAATCAGTTGTAAGCTTTTGAAGTTTAGGATGTTTTATCGTACTGTTACCTTCAAATGTCTCTTGAAGAATATCCCATGCTTCCTTCGAAGTTGTGCAAGTTGAGATAAGTTAATGCGGGTACATGTCAACGCCATTAACAATAGTATTTAGCCCCTTGCTATTGTAGCTTGCATTGTTAAGTTCATAAGCCGTCCATGTGTTGACGGGGCTGATAACATCATTTACTATCATAGTTGGTGCAATATATCCAGGAAGTACCATTCTCTAGACTCTCTCATCAATTGAGGCCAGTAAGATCTGCATCCTCTGCTTCCAATAAGTATAATTTTTCCCATCAAGGAGTGGGGAATGGGAAATAGAACCACATTCTTTTTGCAGATTCATTCGTACAAAACAAATAGATCTAGGATCCCAAAAATCTCACAAAAAATATTAGTGCCCGCTCTGATACCAGTTGTTGGGGTTTCAGATCAAAATGTAGGATAAAATAATATATCAAATTAATTATGCACCTTAATTAATTAAATGATTATGCCAAACTATCCCTATACGAATTATCCAATTCAAATGCTCTAAATCAATAACAAGTAATGATGCGAAAATATAAAGCACACAAGGAATTTTTACGTGGTTCAGATTCAACAATCCTAAATCCACGAGGCAATGCCTAGAGAAAGCAATCCACTAAGATAAGATATTACAACCTATGGATTTACCAAACTAAAGACTCTCACTTTAGTTCTTCACAGTACAAGTCTGCTTATCTTCTCTTGGATATTTTCTAAAGAACTATTGCTATCCTTAGGGTTCGTAAACCTTCAGGTATTCCTCAGAATCTCAATAGCAACATTCTTTCATTGAAATCAATCTTGACCACAAAATGTGAGATGAAGAGAACTAACAACTCATAAATAAATCTCACATACAAATATCAGGGTAGAAGCTTGCAGCAATAGAAGGCTGGTACTTCAAATATTCAGCTAACAGGAATCTTCACTGACTAAAAGTTATGGTAATAGACATTCTTGAATGCATCAATATTTGGCCAAGGATACCACAGACATAAATAAACTACAAATAAGGTATCCACAAATCAAAGCATGCGGCCAAGGGAGGAATTCCCTAAGGGGATTGGCGACACTTGCTTTAGGGAGGCTCTCTATTATTTTCTTTTCTGTTCTGGCTTGTCAGGCTTAACCTAAATTGTAGAGATACCTTTCTTTACATATAGATAGAGTTTCCATTAAAAAAGGATTATATTTTCCTTATAAATAAGCTCACTTATCTCACAAGATTTTCTATCCTAATAAAAGACTATAATCCTATTAAATTGGATTTTCTAATAATAAAGGAATTAACAAGATTTATTTCCCTTTTACATATGATCCTAAAATCCAATTTAATTAAAACCTAAATAAATTGCCAAAGATGACAATAATAAATAATATCCTTAACAATTTTGTTTGCTTGCTTGTTTGTTTAACTTGATAAATAGATGCTTAAGGAGTTGAATTAAGTGATAATTGGTAGACAAGATTGTGCCTTTTAAGATTTAGGATATAATTTAGTCATAAGATGCCCAATCGAATGGATCTGGAATAATTTATTAGTCATTTTTTCTCTATGGGTAAATTATTGTTACTTTTGTTGTTCTGATTTTTAATTACTATTTTAACAATAATAATAGTTGGTAAATGTAATCAAGTCCTTGTTGCTTGGTAACTGCATTTGGATAGAACTTGGAGTAAATGTTTGTAAGTGAAAGAATTCTGTCCTCCTTATGGTAAAAGTTTGATGTCATAATGAAGCTCTAATTTTTCTATTGTTGAGCTGTATATTGTTAATTTACAGATTTGAGTTAGATTAGAATACCTCTTAGTTTTAAATTTCTTATGATGTGAATAGAATCCACTTCTATGACATGTCATTTGATTACAAGTTTTATTTTATAGGTTTACAAGACAACTGGTGTTGCTAGCCGGGTTGAGAGCCAGCTAAAACTTTTGATTAGATCTATGTACTCGAATCCCCGCATTCATGGTGCATTGATAGTGATCAAATCCGACTGCTTCCTATTGACCATAAAGCCTAAGCAAACAAATTTGAGGTGAAATTCATCATCATTTTGGTTGCCAATTTTCTTTATTTATCAAGCTTTGCTCACGTGAAATTGATTAACAAAATGAAAATGGCTTTACCGTTTTTGCCAAAGCAGGTGACAAAAATGGCTTTTTATGTTATTAGTGCAGCAGTCAAGGAAATGCATGAGCTACTTGTGCAGAGTAAGTACCCATTGGATGTAAAATTCCTACTTTGTGTTTCTCTGTCAAGTTCACTTCACATGAGATGTGTTAGAGAATAACTTACTATGTGAATGAAGCAAAGATGATGTTGCAGTGGACAAACAACACACCAAAAGCCACCTGAGCAAGACGTTAAGAGTAAGAGAATGTGCAGACATGAGCAACTGTAACGAGGCGGTATAATACTAACAACCATTAGATGAATTCATTGTAAAACCATTGGATATAGGGCTTAGCTGTATCAATGTTGGAATTATCCTTGAGAACAAGAAATGGGCTTGTATTTAAACATTCAAAAATTAATGGAACAGAACAGTGAGTGTGTTGTGCTACACTTTACATTCTTTCCTTGCCTTCTATTTTCAATTTTTAACTTGGTATCAAAGCAAACCTCTAAGCTTTTCTAATCAATGGACTCAGCTGAGGGGATGCCTGGGAATCATACCACAAATACTCAAAGTGGAAACACTTCATCCAACACCAATGAAGACCAAACCTACCCTACCTCTGTACAAACACAAAATATACAGCCTAGTATCCTTGCACAAGCACGAAACACTCAATCAGCAAACACATCTGAAAAACACCAAGCACACCACCTGCAAACTATGTGCAGTCAGCTGTGCAAACCTTGAGTTCCTTTACCTTCTCAGTCCCTACCAAGCTTGACAGAACCAACTTCCTCATATGGAAGATACAAGTTCTGCCTGCTATACGTGGTAATGGATTGGAAGGATATATCAATGGAACCAAAAGACAACCTCAAAAATATCAGGTCCCAGTGGATGAACAACAAAATGTCATCACCACTGACATCCCGGACTATATCTTTTGGTTGAGGCAAGACCAACTTTTACTGAGTTGGCTGCTCACCACAATGTCTGAGAACATAATCACTACTGTGACACACTGTACAAGCTCTTTTGAACTTTGGTCAGTATTGGAAAGCTTATTCTCCTCTCAGTCAACTGCAAGAGTGACCCTTCTAAAGATGCAACTACAAACTTGCAAAAAGGGCTCTATGACTATCACTGAATATTTCACAAAAATGAGAACCTTAAGCCTAGAACTGGCTTCAGCTGGTAAATTAGTTGATGAAAATGATCTGGTGACTTGTGTACTTACTGGCCCAGGCCAAGATTATGAGAATCTGGTGGTTAGCATTCTTGCTAGAACTGTGCAACCAAGCTTTGATGAGACTTATGCAATCTTGCTCAATCATGAAGGAAGATTGGAACATCTCAACAATGCCATAGCAGAGGCTAACCTTGCAACTTAAACAAACAAAAGTAACTCAAGCAACTGGAACTTAGGGAACTGGAACAACAAAAAAGGACCATCTGGAAGGAGTTACAACTCTGGTGGTGCAGGAAGCCATGACAACAACAATGGTGCAAAGCCTGGAAAAGGGAAAGGCAAGGTAAAAGGCCCCAAAACCACATTCAAGCCTGGAGTATTTTGTCAGATCTGTTTTAAGGAAGGACACACAACAGATGAGTGCTGGCATCGCAAAGATGAAGACTTTATTCCAACACAATCTGCAAGAAGGCAGCCTACACCAACTCTTACTTATCCCACTCAAAGGCTACAAGGACAGAGAACAGCATACATGGCAGCAACAAGTGAAATTTGGAGTGAGCCTGGGTGGTTTTTGGACAGTGGAGCCGCTTACCATGTCACAAACGACCTAAGCAACATGAGCCTCAAATCTGAATATAGAGGTAACTCTAAACTTACTGTTGGAAATGGTGATGGACTTGAAATTTCACATATTGGTACTGTTTTGTTACCCACTTTTCTAGGCACACACATAAAAATCAATAATGTACTTTATGTCCCTAAAATCTCAAAAAACCTAATAAGCATATCAAGCCTTATCTCACAAAATAACTATACTGTCACATTCTTTAATGGTCTTTGTATTGTGAAGGACAAGTGGGGGAGAGCTCTGCTCAAAGGAACTGAGAGAAGTGGATTGTATGAGGTGAATGGAGTCAATAAAGATGATACATAGAGGGATAAATTAGAAGCTGCTGAATCATATAATGTTGTAGTGTCATTGTTTGCCTCATGCAAAAAACCAGTCAGTGAAGTGTCAAAGTTTGAGTCTTTAGCCTTTAATGGCAATGCTGAGTCCTTTATTGTCCAAGAGTTTGAGTCTGTAAATCAGTTAGATGTTGTTCATAGAAGACTAGGACATCCAAATGACCAAATTCTTAAGAAAGTCTTGTCTAACTGTAATATTTTCATCAATATGAATAAACCAAACTCTTGCTCTTTTTGCACAGCCTGCATCTATGGCAAAAGCCATAAACAAAACTATAAAGCTGTCCTTGATAAAACCAAAAAACCCCTTGAACTCATTCACACAGACTTGTGGGGACTAGCCTTATTCACTTCAAATAATGGCTATAGATACTACATTAGCATGGTAGATGATTTCACAAGATATACTTGGATATATCCCCTAACTGATAAAGCACAAACAACCTCAGTTTTCATAAAGTTTAAAGAATTAGTTGAGAATCTCACAGATAACAAAATAAAATGTGTACAGAGTGATTGGGGAGGAGAATTTAGACCCCTCAAAGGGTATCTCGAATCTCAAGGAATTGACTTTAGGCATCTATGCCCATATACCTCACACCAAAATGGGAGGATTGAAAGAAAACATAGACATATTGTTGAAACAGCACTCACCCTCTTATCTCAATCCAAATTGCCATTAAAATTCTGGTGGGAGGTATGTGAAACAACTGTATACCTAATCAACAGAATGCCTACATCTGTTCTGAACTTTTCATGCCCATACAGCAAACTTTTTCAAGAAAAACCTGATTATGCCTTTCTTAAAGTGTTTGGATGTTTATGTTATCCCCATTTGAGACCTTATAACACTAATAAACTTCAATTTAGATCCTCTAAGTGCATATTCATAGGTTACAGCTCACAACACAAAGGTTATAAATGCTTACACAGCTAGAAACATTATCTTTGATGAAAATGACTTTCCATATAGTAGTGATCCTTCATTTCATAGTCAAAGTAAGACACAAACTATCCATACACCACAGTACTATATGCAGCTGCTAACAGTCCCATGTGTGACCTCTGATTTTGATTCTTCGACTCACACAGACCCTGATCACAGCTCCAAAGAGCAGGCTCCCATACCAACACACATAATTGACCAAGAAGAACCAATCCCAGACAACACTGAGCCTGAAACTTCACCCCTACATACAAATACACTACTAGAACAACCTTCCTCAGTTGAGCCAACTACAGATAATGACCAACCTGAACCATCTCATGAAATACCAACTGGACATCCAATGATAACTAGATCGAAGGCTGGAATTTACAAGCCAAAGATTTATCTAGCTAGTTGGGAGCAAAAAGATGCAGAGAGTTTGCCTGAAAACACAGCAAGTGCATTGGCTGACAAGAATTGGAACAAAGCAATGAAAGATGAATTTAAGGCATTGCAACTGAATGACACATGGGAGCTTGTGAAACCAAATAATAGAATGAAGATAATCGGGAATAAATGGGTTTATAAGTTGAAATATAATCAAGATGGAAGTTTTGCAAGATATAAGGCAAGGCTAGTGGCAAAAGGCTATCATCAAACAGCAGGGATAGATTATTCAGAGACATTCAGTCCTGTGGCAAAGAGTGCATTGATCAAAGTTGTGTTAAGCTTGGCAGTTAATCAAGGTTGGGATGTAAAGCAAGTAGATGTAAACAATGCCTTTCTAAATGGAGATCTTATAGAAGAAGTTTTCATGGAGCAGCCCGCAGGCTTTGTAGACAAGAGGTATCCAAGCCATGTGTGGAGATTGAAGAAACCACTTTATGGGGTGAAACAGGCCCCAAGAGCTTGGTATGAGAAGCTAAGGTGTGTATTACTTAAGTGGGGGTTCAAAAATACAGTGTCTGACACTTCTCTATTCTACAAAAGAAATGGAGAAAATTTGGTGATAGTACTTGTGTATGTAGATGACATCTTAGTAACTGGAAATAAAGTAAAGCAAATACAGCAAGGGATTGAAAATCTAAAAGGGAGATTTGGTCTGAAAGAGCTTGGATTACTTAGCTACTTCTTGGGAATTGAAGTTAATAGAGATGAAGATGGTATGCATTTGACACAAACTAAGTATATACTGGATCTTTTGACGAAAACAAACATGATTGAGAGTAAAGGGAGTCCTACACCAATGAGCACAAGTGTGAAGTATAGGTTGGAGCTAGAAATCAAGGAAGGTGGAGTGGATTTTAGAGATAAGACACTATATAGAAGCGTTGTGGGAGCATTGCAATATGCAACCTTAATAAGGCCAGAAATTGAATTCAGTGTGAACAAGTTGAGTCAATACATGCAAGAACCCAAGGAGATGCATCGACAAGGATGCAAACGGGTGCTAAGATACTTAAAGGAGACAGCTAATTATGGACTGTATTAAAAGGCAGGAAGAGAAGTGAAGCTAGAAGCTTACGTTGATGCCGATTGGGCTGCTGATAAGGATGATAGAAAGTCAACGGGAGGTTACTATGTGCACTTGGGAGATAACCTGGTGTCTTGGAGTGCAAGAAAGCAAAAAGTGGTCTCAAAATCTAGCACAGAGGCTGAATACAGAGCCCTCTCTAATGGAGCAGCAGAAGTCATTTAGATAAAATCCCTGTTGAAAGAACTGGACTATTAAATTAATTTATGGACTGTGATTTGGTGTGACAATAAGAGTGCAATAGCACTAGTTGAAAATCCAATTTTTCATAGTAGAACAAAGCACGTAGAAATAGATGTTCATTTCATCAGGGACTTGATAAGGAAAGGGCAGCTGGAAATCAAGTACATGCCAAGTAGAAAACAGGTTGCAAATATCATGACTAAAGCACTACCCTATGAAAGTTTTGAGTTCCATAGAAACAAGCTTAGAGTCTGGAGAGACTACAAAGCTTAAGTGGGGGTGTTAGAGAATAACTTACTATGTGAATGAAGCAATGTGATGTGGCAGTGGACAAATAACACACCAAAAGCCACCTGAGCAAGACATTAAGAGTAAGAGAATGTGCAGACATGAGCAACTGTAATAGAGGCGGTACAATACTAACAACCATTAGATGAATTCATTGTAAAACCATTGGATATAGGGCTTAGCTGTATCAATGTTGGAATTATCCTTGAGAACAAGAAATGGGCTTGTATTTAAACATTCAAAAATTAATGGAACAGAACAGTGAGTGTGCTGTGCTACACTTTACATTCTTTCCTTGCCTTCTATTTTCAATTTTTAACTAGATGTGTCACAGAATGGTGTCCAATTCATGTCTGTAATTGCCCACATTATCCTGGAGTTGAGTCGCCTATTGAGTAACTCCAGCCAAACTTGAGTACATAATTGAAACTGTTATTAAGAATTTGATAATTTTTTTTTCTAATGCTATTGGCTATTAGAGAGATAATATTATGGAAAAAAATACTTTATTGTAATCCAATCATATCACAACTCTTGAGATGGATAAGAACTAACAAAATTGTAAATGATTCTCAATGAAAAGTTTGTAGCTTAGCTGCGTCTATTGCTTATTTTTATTATTGTTAAAATTAGTTTAGTTGATCAGGTCAATTAAACTCCTTGTTAAAATATAGTTCCACTGTTCCTATTTGATAATCCTTATCAGATGTTCAAGGAATGATGCATATTAAAAGTATGAACTTTGAGGGTTTCGAGTTCCACTTATTCCACTCTCAATTTCAAAATTGAGTACTTGTTCTATGTTGTCCCAATAGATTTCTGATTGTATGTATGAGTAAATATAAATACACTTTTGATTGTAACATACATATTAGCATAAAAAAAATTGCAAGTGCTCGAGAACAGGTAAATTCTTTTTTAGCAATGATATACTAGCAGTACACTATTTGTGAACAGATTTTGATGAAATCTTGATGTGAATTATTAAGAGATTTGTTTATCCTAGGTATTTAATGAGGGATAACTGACAACAGAAAAGAGAGCACAATTAGGTGAGAGATGAAGATTTGCTCAGCCAATAGTGGGGGTGTGTTACAATATTGTTGCTTATACTTTGATGAAGATATCCCGATTAAGGTTTTGTATCTACATCCATATTTGCATTAAATTGGTTACTGTTGGTTCGCTTCAGCTTCAAACATTACTATATAAGTTGAGTAAAAAGTAGTAATTGATATAGTAAGTACTTAGTGAAATGTTGTTTATTTATTAGCATGGTTAAGATGTTCAGTGATTGCTTGTATAATTTTGGATAAAAGAGTAATATTGTTGGAGTTCATTTATTAAAGTTAATTGTTTTCACATGGATATATTTAAATGAATAATAATTAAATATTTTATTATAGGATTTTTGGTGAATAGCTTGTTGTTTTGAAATTAAAGTTCAAGGGAATTGACGAATACACCATGACGGACCTCTCCCGACTTCGTGATCAATGGGTTACATATGTTGCTAAGTTAATTACAGCCTACAATCATGAGGTGATATATGAGTAATTTATGATTATTTTTCCTTTCAAATATACAAGACTTATTTTTGTGGTGTACTAATTGATTTTATGTACTTGTAGGTCAAAAAAAAAAAAAATGAAGGCACGTGTGGATAATTAGTGACATTATTGTGCTTCTTGTTGGTTAATGTTTTGTTTAAACTTAATTTAGTATTTTATTGTTTACAACTTGTCCAAAACTTGATTTGGTACTTATATTTTTCTTTTTCAAATAGTGTAGTTGAATTATGTTACTTTAAGTAATGTATTTGGGATGTTTATTATGTGAATTGTGTTGTGAGATTTGAGATATTTAATATATTTTTAGCTTTCTTTTAATTATAAAACAAATGGAAAAAGATAATTAAAACAAAAATATGTTATTAACCAAAAGCAACATATAATCACTAAATACTGATACTAAATATTTAAAATGACGTTATTTTGGTGATACTATAGTGATGGAAATTACTGACATTTAAATAGTATCAAAATATACTGATACCATCGTGTCACTATTTTGGTAATACTATAGTGACATGAATTACTAATGCAAAAATCACTGATACAAAAAATTAGTGTTAGTGTGTTCTGATGGGAGCATTACTGAAACAATTAACAAGTATTAGGAAAAGTAGTTACTGACACTAAATTAGTGTCAATAAAGTCCTTTTTTCTAGTAGTGTCAATGTTTAGTGATTTAAAATTCATATAGATTCTCAGCAGAGATTAACAAAAATAATCTCATTACAAGACTTGAATATAGAAGATAATATAAATAAATCAACACAATCTCATATGCCAAATCCAGCTTCTCTGCTTTATGCTCTGTGTTGTGCGTACGTTCAATTGTGAAACACCTCTCTTTATATAGGCACTAGGGTTCTACAAAATCACAAGCCTTAAATGACTTGGATTCTTTCCAAATAAGATTTTATTTCCTCTTATAATTCCTATGATCTTAAATAGGAATAAATTTGATACTCTTGCCTTGTTTGTCTCCCAAGGAATATCTAGAGCATTAATAAATTTTCTGTTTGAACTAACTTCTTGCTCTAAATAAATCCTATGAGCCAATTATAGAATCCCGCCATTAATTAACTTACTAAATTAGACACCTAATTGAGCTAAGAAACAAATATTCCTAATAAATTAGAATCGCACTAATCAGAAAATTAATAAATTAATCTCTATTACAAGATATGTAATAAATAATATTCCAATTTAATTAAATTTGCCATAAGATGACAATTCTATAAGTAATGGACTTAACAAATTCTACTCTAAAAAATGAAAGGTTAGAACTACTTCCAAATAAAAAGAAAAAAACAAATTACACTTGCATATATACATAAAGATGATATAGTATTAATCAATCAAGATTAATTCACAATTAAGAGCATGTTTGGGATTACTTTAGATTGTCAAATAAGTGATTGTTTCACAATCTAGCACCCAAAAAGTGTTTGGTGAACTATCAATTATTTAAAATAAATTATTTATAAATCTAATTCTTTAAGAATCTAGTAAATAACTATCAATTAAAAAGTGGTTGGATCCAGCTTTGAAAAATATGATTATTTTAAAATCTGATTGTTTAGGATGAAATATCTAAAATGTCCTCCTTAAACTATTTTAATTCCAAAATTATGCCTCTTATATTTTAGCCAAAATAGAATTCTGCTTCAATCATTCTGCATTTCTCTTGCTATGTGAAAAAATTAAAATTTCTCTCATCACGATTGACGCCAACAAATCACATTCGGTGATTGCTCTGCCGCCAACGAAATCGTTCCGATGCTTTAGATGAACGTAGAGGTAATTTAGAATTTCTTTAGTTTTGATTTTCATTCTTGTGGATGATTTTGTTTAGGTTTCGCATGTTATGGATTGTTTAAAGAGTTTAATTGTTAATTTGATCCGGCTTAGGTTCAATATGCTTGTGTTGATTCCTCTGTTTCCTTTGAAATTGAAAAGGTGCTTACGGATGAATTTTGAAATATAATTTTTGTTCTTTTGTTTTTATCTGTTTCTCTTCTTAGCAGGAAGAATATGAGCAAACAATTGCATTCAATTAACTTCTATTAAAAGTTTCTATGCACACTGCATTCGAACTTCTAAGTTCTTTTACTATTTTTAACTTTCTGAATCGTGGGCTTTGTTTTATACTATTATAATTGCTGATTTAGTGTTTTATTTGAAGTGTTAACAAGCTTGAATTGTCTATTCTGTATTGAATTTGAATTGTAGATTTTTTTTATTTTCTTTAAATTTAATTTTGATAAAAACTTTTATGTACCTATTGTTTTGTCGTATTGATACTTTGGAGTGCTTACATGTTAATTGCCAAGGAGACGAATTCAAGCCATCAAAGCACCATTGCAACTCTATTGAGCATCCCCAAAAGGGCCAAAACCCTAAGTAACAGTAGATCACCTGAATTTGACTTATTTTAATGAAATGTGTTAGTTTAATAGGTATTAACAAGAACTCTGGGTTTGTTTTCATGAAATGTGTTAATATGGCATGGTCTGCGTTAGTATATTTTCATCATGTTTTCTAGTCATTTATGATCACTTTTTACTACTGTAATTACTTTATAGGGAGATTGCTAATTTCCCCCTTACTGTAATCAATATATACTATTTACCCCCTTGTTGTTTTTAAAATAACCAATAACCCTCCTAACTGCATAATTTTACAATATCACCCTTATTTCAAATACACTTTTATTCATATTTATTATAAATTAAGTAAATCATATCAATAGAAATTAAAATAAAAAAATTAATATTAAAAACACGAAATATATGTTTTGTTGTGAACAAAAAATTAATACAAAAATATTTTTCTTGTACTTTTTTATTTTATAAATATTTTCTTATAATAAATATTTTTCAATATTTTAAAATTAAATGTAAAAAGTACAAGAAAATATTTTAGTATTAATTTTTTGTTCATTTTATATTAATTTTTTATCATTTTATAATAATTTTCTTATATATATTTTATAAGCAAATATTTATAAAATAAAAAAATTCAAGAAAAGTATTTTATTATTAATTTTTTTCACATTAAAACATATATTTCTTGTTTTTAATAATTACTTTTTTATTTTAATTTCATTCATATGATTTATTTAATTTATAATAAATATGAATAAAAGTGTATTTGAAAATAAGGGTAATATTGTAAACTTATACTGTCATGGGAATATTGGCTATTATAAAAATAGTAAAGGGGTAAGTGACATATAATGATTACAGTAGGGGAGAAATTAGCAATCTCCCTTACTTTATACACTGATGTACTTAGTTTAATTGATACACTTTTGATTGCTTGTTTGTTTTTATTTCTAGATTTTGAGATTCAAAATCTTGTTTTGCTGGTCGTTGAGTTCAGTTCTTAACTAGTGCTAGTCTAGTAAAAGATTCGTGTATTTTTCTTCATCTCACGTTTTCATCGATTTGTGTCTGATATATTATCTAGTTAATGTTATTGGAAGTATTTTTGTTGTTTTTAAGGGGGAAAAATCATATTTTTCCTTTAGAAACCATCTGAGCATCATTATGTATAAAAAAATTGGGAAAAAAAAATCTATTTTTGTTGTTTTTGATGGGGGAAAAGTCATATTTTTCCTTTAGAAACCATCTGAGCATCACTAATGTATAAAAAGATTGGAGCTTTTCCTGCTTCTTTTCAATTCAAAATTTTCTTGATAGTTTCTGGAGTTTGATTTATAATTCTAGATTACTATACAATGTGTGAACTTCTGATTAGCTGTCTTCTGGAATTTTTATGCGCTGGTGATAGGAAAGCTCATTCTTTGATATCAGTTCACTCTAAGATTGGAAC
Organism: Clausena lansium; assembly: GCA_030449835.1. Lineage (NCBI taxonomy): Eukaryota > Viridiplantae > Streptophyta > Magnoliopsida > Sapindales > Rutaceae > Clausena > Clausena lansium. Next base: position 1,079,562 of record JASUUF010000038.1, read on the forward strand.
TAAGTTTAATAAGAATAAATGGTTTTTTTAGCGCTACTTGTTTTATATATTTATTTCTGGTCCAGTTGATATCAATTATATATTTTGTGCCTTGTCTATGTCATCTTAATTTTTTAAATTTTCATCAGGGGCTCCTGCCTCTGCTTATCCTCTGTATGTTTCATGAACCATGTATATCCTAATGTATGATTAAAATAGGAATGTTTGGTTTGTGCTCCAAAAAGTGTTTTCTAAAAAGTATAATATTACGGAGTTATGATATGTGATTGGGTGCATTTTCCAAGACAATATTAAATATAGTTGCCTCTAAAATTATATCTGAGAAAGTTTTTGAGAAATTCTAAATTAAATGCTTGTCTTTGGAAGATTTCCTGCATCCCTTATTTTAAGAAATCAAGGATTTGGTTTTTTCTTCCAAATTTACTGTTCTACAATTAATTCCTTTTTTCCGAAAGTGGAATATTTTATCTTAATTTGGAAACTTGATTGAAAATTTTAGTAAAGAATCTGGAAGATCATATACTAAATTTCAAATGAAAAATAAGTGGGATAACTTAAAAAATGATTGAAAAATTTGGAGGAAACTAAAACTAAATGAAACGAGTTTAGGATGGGATCCCATTTTGAAGACTATTAACACATCTCCAGAATGGTGGAGTATTACACTTGTGTATATTATTTGATAGTTTAGAATGTTTTCCTTTATTAGGAGGTTGAATTCACTTTAATATGATATCAACATATGTAGACATTTCCTAAAGGATGTAGATTTTGAGTGGAAGTTATTGATCCAGAGTTATAGGAAAAAATTAAATAAAATGTTTTTGAATACAACAGCCACTAGGGACCATGCTTGGTCACCATTTGAGAGTATTGAAACATCAGCTGCCAATCCCATTCAAGTTGAAGAAAGTACTGTAATTTCAATGAGTTTGTTCCTATTGAAGCTATTAAAGAAAAAAAAAAGGTAAAAGAGTAGTTGTAGAAGGGAGGAAAGTAGGCAGAGCTACAAAGCTGTAGCAACAAATTGATCGCCTTATTGATGCTGTGGAAAGGAGAAACGCTATAACTACCAACTCATAAGATGATATCAGTAGTGCTAGTGTTGTTGAAGCATTAGGCATTGTTGCATCTTTGTCAGGGGTTGAGGCTGGGAGCAATATATGGTCATTTACTAGTTGGTTGTTTTTAGACAAAGTTAAAAGAGATATATTTAATGAGATTGATAATCCAAAAGTTAATCTTAAATGGCTCAATTATGAGAAAGTTCAGGGTTTATGAACATTGTTTTGGAGGAAATAAAAATTTATTATTGAGTTATAATAACATTTACTTTTTAGCATATTTAGATAACAATATTTTAAAGTTTTAATTTAGAAAAAACTTCTGCATGTTAAGCTGACATTTGAATACAAATTTTTCTTGAAAATTTAATTTGTATGTTATGTTGTAATTATTTTTTTAAAGTTTTGTAGTTGTTATGATGATGATGTTGATAGAATTATTAATTACGAGTTTGCTTTAAATATGGATGAGTTAGATGATGACGAGGAGTTTGATTTTGTGTATCATAGCTAGTTTTATGGAGTATTACTATCTCGCTTATATACATAAAGAGCCATGCATGAGTTTTGCTCAAATTGGTTATAAATGGGTGGTGAATGTCTTAGAAGGAAATAGAAGTCAATGTCACAATATGTTTAGGATGGAGAAGGATGTATTTTTTAGACTTTGCACTGATTTACGAACTAACTATAGCTTGAAAGATTCAAGGAGAATCAATATTATTGAGAGCTTAGGGATGTTTTTGCATACTCTTGGACATGGTGTTGGAAATAGATTATCACAAGAGTGGTTCCAACACTCCGGTGAGACTATGAGCAGATGTTTTAGCCAAGTATTAGATGTTGTGTGCCTTATGGTTAAAGATATAATAAAGCACCAGATCATGAGTTCACAAACATTCGAGCTAAGATTTTGGGAGATCCTCAATATATGTCTCATTTTAAAGTAATTATTTCTACACTTATTAATATTTATATTTTAGTATATATAGATATAGACACTGGATGAGTTTATATGCATTATCTAATATTTATTTTCAGGATTGTATTGGAACTGTAGATGGTGTTTATGTTCATGTAACAATACCTCTTGAGGATCCAATACCATATATTGGCAGAAAAGGAATATACCAACTCAAAACATCATGGCTGTATGCAATTTTGATATGCAATTATATTTACAATTGCTGGATAGGAAAGTGTTGCTCATGATGCAAGGATATTTATGAAAACCATTCACAATTCGAGGTTAAATTTCTAGAAGGTAAAATTTTTCAATAAAATTTTATTTTTTATTGCTATTATTATTTGTATATTTGTTTTTTTTGAAAACACATTGCAACTAAACATATTTTAATGTATAGATGCGGGATATCCTCAAGTTAAAGGATAATTGTGACTACACAAGGGTGAGAGATATCACCTGCCATATTTTCAATGAGCTAGCTAGCCCAAGCCCATTGGCCAAAGAAAAGCGTTCAACCATGCGCATTCTTCACTCAGAAATGTCATTGACGTATTTTGGAGTATGGAAACAAAGATGGAGAATTCTAAGAGATGCTAATATATCCATTCAAAAAGCAAGTGAAGATTATCATTGCGACTAAGGCATTGCATCATTACATTAGGAAGTTTGCTTTTCATGACCATCATTTTGAAGAAATTGGAAATGACTCGAATTTTGTTCTAGATGAAGAGACAAACATGAGGTCTTCATTCAAGAAGAAGATCATGGTAGTAATGTTTCTGAAAGTCGAAAGATGCAGATACTTAGAAAAGAAAACATTGCTACAAGTTTAATGAGTGGATAGCGTTTATGTTATACACACACACATCTATAGTGTTACCTTTTTATGAACTACTTCGATTATGATAGTTTTAAAGATTTTTTGTCATCTTAATATTCTTTATTTTAATTTACCTACTTAGTTTTTTTTTTTTTGCATTTTGTTTATTAAATTTTTTAATGATAAAAAACATTTATTAATCAATTTAATAATAATATATTAATATTTGTGTACATAAATGTACAGTACATATAAATTTTTTTAGTGAAAAATATTTATAAGTTGAATGTATTGGAAAATGAAATAGTTAATGAAAAGATTATTAAATAGTTAATGAACAAATTATTTAAATATGTAATAAAGAAAATATATATATTGTAAAAAATAAGTGCAAATAAAAAAGAAAAAATTATCATTCATATACACTTAAAATACAATTTTAACAAATGTATTACAACACTTTCAATGTGTGTCAGTCGTCCACCCTAAGGTGACAAAATGTGTCTGCCATCCACTAAACCGTTAGCTGCCGCTTGAAAATTAACGAAATTGTAGCAAATTGACGATTTTGTCCTTGAAACTCAAATTAAGGTAAAGAAAGATTATCACTTGTATACCCTTAAATTGCCATATCATCACTTGTATATCCTTAAATTATCATTTCCATGAAATTCTAAGTGTGCAACCCAAGGGGGGGTGAATTGGGTTTTAAAAACTTAAGCAAAAAAAATTACACAACAATGCTTTAATAAAATTTAACAATAAACGAAATTAAAAAGATAAGGAAAGAGAAAGCAAACATGAGATTTTTACGTAGTTCAGCCAACCGTGCCTTTATCCACACTCCAAGCTTACCGAGCTTGAGGATTCCATTAAGCAAGCCTCCAAGGCTTCAAAATACTTACAATTGACTTCCAATGTGTCAATCAACCTTTACAAACAAAAGATTATCCCAAATCTCTGAACCCAAGTGTTTCCTAAACGTACAATCACTCAACTTTGATTTTACAATAAGGATTAGAAAGAAATTTTCCTCACACAATGTATGTGTTTATAAATGAAAGCCCAAAGTGTGATACAATGAAAACAATGACAAGTTTAAAGCTCAGTAACAATCAAGTTTAAAGCTCAGTAACAAGCTCAATGATATCTCTAGAAATTGTTATTGTTTGAATTTGATCGAGCCTTTTTATTGTTCGAGCTGAAAACTAATCGTTATTGACTTTATGCACACAACTGACTTGCTGTTTATTCTAACCGGATTGCCGCTTGACTTTGTGGTAATTACTGTTGAAGCCAAATTTTTGACTTTTTTTTAAATATCCAGTTTGTTGGTTGGTTTAAACTGAAAGCTGTTTGATTCTAGAATGCATCTTTGTTGTATCTAGTTTGCCAGTTGGATTAAACTAGAAGCCGTTTGATTCCAGAATGCGTCTTTGTTGTATCCGATTTGCCGGTTGGTTTAAACTAGTAGCCATTAGATTCCAAAATGTTTCTTTGTTGTATCCGGTTGGTTGGTTGGCCTAAGTGGAATGGCTTACTTTTTTTGCTTAGAAAGAATTTGAAATCATTGTTCTTATGAAAATTTTTCTAATTTGAAATATAAAGAATTTGTTTTTGAGACTTTGATTAAATAATATTCATTTACTTATTTTAAAAGACAAAATGTGTATTTCCAATTTTATCAAAAACACGTGGTTTGTTATTATCAAAACCAAGATACCATATAGGCTAACAATCTCCCCTTTTTTGATGGTGATAAATCATGTCATATATTTTGAAATTTTGATGTGAAACTCCCCTTTAATAAATGCATTTGTTAAAAAAATAACTTTTAAAAAATGTAGAAAAATTCTTTGCAAACTAGTATGTATGCTCTAAAACATTTTCGAAAAATTTTAAAAGACTTCTCTTGCACATATGTAAAATGCTCCCCCTGCACATATGTATTATCTCCATAATAATTTATCAACACTTCAAAATACATCCTATATATCTCCCCCTTCATTATAAAAAAGATCAACTACTAACAATATGATACCAAGTTGCTCCCCCTAGTAACCTTAACATAAGTACTGAATCACAATAATTTCTAATAAAAATTTAATACAAGCAATTAGGCGCAATAACCTAAAAAAAAATCTCAACACAAGCACAACAAGTTATAACAAAAGCACAAATATCATCCATAACATCCAAATATCATCAAGTCAATAATTAGAGATCAAATGTATGAAAAATAAATGTTAGTGCATCTAATACAAGTAGAATATAAAAATACTACTGATGCGGTGGTGGAAATGGATAGGGAATGCCGAAATGCTCAAAGAGACATCGTTGTCCATCAAGTAGCTACTGCTACTGCTGAGAGAAGTGCTAATGCTCCTCGAGAATGTGCTCGGAAAATTGGTATGCTATACAGAGAGTGTCCCCACCTCATCCATAAGTTACTGAAGTGTAATCTCGTTGGAAGCATGAGTCTTCAGAGGAGGTACAGTAGAGGAAGAAGCATTATGACCAGGTACGGATGATGGTAGATCAAGATTACAACGTTGAACCCGCAAAGGTAAAGTGAAATCAACCAGCTGATCGGTAGGTATCACGACATTAAACGAACGGTCATCACTGAGTGTGAGCGTAGTAGATTTTTTCTATGTAATCTTCACCCACTCCCCATTCCACCAATCAAATCCTAAAGCATACACAGTCTCATTTCCTATAGCCTTGACAGTCTCAAAACTAGGTTCATCTATGTGTACCTTAAAGTACTTAAGTATTTTGGTAATAAAGTTACCATATGGAAGGGAACGGGCGGACGTACTAAGAATACTAAGCATATGACAAATAACTGTGTACCCAAGATTAACAAGTCGACGCCTAAGGAAACAATCAATCAAGGCAACATCTATATGTGATACCTCATCTGCATGCCCTAATCTAGGAGTAACTATGGTATGAAGAATGCGAGGCAAGACTTAAGACTGTAAGCATAAACATTGGGTTGTCGAGATGAATATTACAAACATCATCGAACAAATCTATACACCTACAGATATTTCTAACGGCATCAACATGTGAATAATTTGAGAAGTAAGGCGCTTTCTTAAGAGAATATATTCTAAGGCCATTATATGGAGTCCTAGAATATAGTTTAGATCCTCTTCATCAAAATCGATAGCTACTCCCCCCACATTTGCGATTACTCGATTTTCTTTTTCTCCAGGAATATCAATGTTCAAGTAAAACACCTTCACCAAGTTTGAATCCATATTTTCCTCAATTTCAAGAGCACTCCCCCAACCAACTTTATCCAGCAATTCTAACAAACTCTTATTGCTAATACTGATAAAATGAAGCCAATTAAGTTTAACAAAGTAAAAGGAAAATATTGTGCGGGTCATGAATTTTTGATGAAAACATTTGGCCATGCGTTTATCCGAAAAGTGCTTTGACAAGTAATTAGGCTGATTTGCAATGTTTCCTTCTTATCGTGGTCGTTTGGATTGGGGCATGGGTTCTTTCTCCTTTCCTTTGCGAGTTGTTCTCCTTGAACTAGACATGGTGACTCAAAAATGGTGTTTTGGAGAAAAGTGTGCTTGGGAGGAAAACAAACTGATTAAAATGAAGGAAATGATGTTTGAAGTTGATGTATAGGTGTAATTTGATTAAATAAAATTGATCAAATTGAAGAGAGAATATTCGATTGAAATCTTAGGTTATATTTGATATTTTTCAATTTTGATAGGAAAAAGAAGTTTGAATGATGATTTGGTGATCCAAGAGTGACAAGAAATGATTTGTGTATTTGGATTTGATGTGGGAATGGATGAAAATGGCTGATTTTGGAGTGTGAGAGAAAGAGAAAGAAAATGATTTTTAAAGAGAGAGAGAAGTGGAAGCCGAATGAACGAGGAAAACTATAGTGGCTAAAAAACACGAATCAAGCTTACCGTTTAATAATAACCGGCATGCTAGTTATATCTAGTGAATGACAAGTTAGAAAACGGCTTACCGGTTGTTGTAAGTGGTAGACCGTTTAGGTCCAGAAAGTAAAAAATGATGAAAACGGCTTGCCGATTATCCATAAGCGGCATGCCATTTATGCTTAAAATATATTCTATCTATAAATGGTAGGCCGGTTATCATAAGCGGTTGGCCGAGTACTTTGTATTTTGCACACCAATTTATTTTTGGCTTTAAACTTGATCAATTTTACATCATTTTGTGATTTGAATACACATATCTTCCATCATATAAACTCAAAACTAACCAAATCAATCACATATTCACATATTATGATCACATAAAAGATAGCTTGATAGTCTCAATATCATACAAAGGTATGCTAATGTGAAAATGTCATCATCGTAAGTTCATGTCGAATTTTAACGAATTGATTTTCACTAAGGGATTTGGTAAAGATGTCAGCAAGTTTTTTTTTCTATGGACATAAGTTCTAGCAAGATATCTCCTTTTCAAACATGATCTCGTAAGAAATGGTGCCTAATCTCTATGTGCTTGATCCTAGAATGCTTAATGGGGTTCTTTGACAAATTTATGGCACTTATATTGTCACACATGATAGGTATATGGTCAAGGTTAATCCTATAGTCTCTAAGGGTTTGTTTCATCTAAAGGGCTTGTGCACAGCAACTACTGGCAGCGATATATTCAACCTCGGTGGTTGAGAGTACAACTAAATGTTGTTTCTTACTAAACCAAGAGACAAGTGAGTGACCTAGAAAGTGACAAGTTCCACTAGTGCTCTTCCTATCAACTTTATACGCAGCAAAATCAGCATCCGTATAACAATTTAAGTCTATATGAGTTCCCCTAAGATGCCAAAGACCTAGATCAACTGTTCCATGTAAATATCAAACAATTCTTTTTAACAACAAGCAAATTTGACTCCTTGGGACATGATTGAAATCTTGCACATAAACATACGCTAAACATAATATCGGGTCTACTAGCATTTAAATAAAGTAAGGATCCGATCATACCTCAATATGTTTTGATATCAACTTCTTTACCTTTCTCATCATTGTCTAGCTTGAGTGATGTGCTCATTGGAGTTTCTTTAGTCTTTGATTCTTGAATGCCGAATTTTTTAAGTAGATCTCTTACATACTAAGATTGGTTGACGAAAATTCATTCATTATTTTGCTTGATTTGTAGTCTAAGGAAATACTTCAACTCTCCCATCATGCTTATTTCGAATTCTTTATTCATACAAGTTGAAAACTCCTTACACAAAGACTCATTAGTAGAACCAAAGATAATATCATCAACATATATTTGAACAACCAATATATCTTAACTCTTATGCTTAATAAAAAGAGTGGTATATGCTTTTCTTATTGAAAAACCATTATCTGATATAAAATTTTTGAGTCTATCATACCATGCTCTAGGTGCTTGTTTTAAACCATATAATGCTTTTGTCAATTTATAATCATGATTTGGAAACTTTTTATTTTCAAAACCAGGGGATTGTTTCACATAAACTTCCTCTATAATGTAACCATTTAAAAATGCACTTTTAACATCAATTTGATACAAAATAAAATCCTTATGACATGCAAATGCTAAGAGCATCCTGAAGGATTCCAATCTAGCTAATGGTGCAAAAGTTTCATCAAAGTCAATTCCTTCTTCTTGGTTGTAACCTTGAGCCACTAATCTAGCTTTATTCCTTATAACCACACCGGATTCATCCATCTTACTCCTAAATACCCATTTAGTGCTTATGACGGATTGATGTACTGGTTTGGGAACTAATTTCCACACATTGTTTCTCTCAAATTGATGTAAATCCTCTTGCATTGCCATATCCAAGATTCATCATTTTTTGCATCTTAAAAGGATTTTTGTTCAATTTGAGATATGAATGCATTATGCTCACATGTATTCCTAAGTAATGATCTAGTGGTTATACCTAATGAGGGATCACCTAAGAATAATTCTTTAGGGTGAGAAGAAACATGCCTCCACTCCTTGGGGAGTGTTTGAGAAGTACCTTCATTTTGCTCCACATTTGTTTCTTTTTGTTGCTCCTCTTGATTTCCACATGGTGAATCCTTTTGTTTATCTTTTAAGGACTCTTCTTGTAACTCTTCATCTGCATCATCATTAACAACAACTGTCTTCGTAGAGGAAGGGTTAGACTTATCAAATGTAACATGCATAGACTCTTCCACAACTAAAGTTCTTTTTATTATACACTCTATAAGCTTTGCTTGAATTTGAATATCAAATTTACTAAGATTAATAAAAGCATTTACATCCAAAAACTATAAAAATTCCAATGTTTGGTTTTTCATCTTTCCAAAAGCTCATAGGGAGTTTTATTGAGAATAGGTTTTATTAACATGAGGTGTTGATGGTTTCGGCCCAAAAAAATTTTAATAAAGAATTCTCATTTAACATGGTCCGAGCTATTTCTTGAATAGACCTATCATTCTCTCAACAACTCCATTTTGTTGTGGAGTCCTAGGTGAAGAAAATTGATGTTCAATGCCAAACTCAATACACAAACATTCAAATGCATAATTTTCAAATTCTCCTCCAATATGACTTCTAATGCATGCATACCATAACCCTTTTCATTTTGATCCTTTTTATAAAATACTTTAAAAGCATCAAAGGCACCATCCTTTTTGGCTAAGAATAATACCAATGTGTATATAGAAAATCATCAATAATTACAAAAGCATAATACTTGCCACTTAAGCTAGCATATCTAGAAGGTCCAAACAAATCTATATAAAGTAGTTGAAGTGGTTTTTTATTTTTAAAAGACGTTTCGATTTGCTTATCGAATTGGCATGCTTTACAAATCTTATTTTTTTTAAAACCAATTTTTGAAAGGCCTTTAACCAAGTCATTTTTGGAAAATTTTTAAATTAAATCCATGATTGCATGTCCTAGTCTTCTATGCCATAGCCAACCATCATTATATAATGCAAAAAAACATTTATTGTTAGAAGATGCACAACCAATATCAAGGGTATACACGTTACCACATCTATTTCCAACAAACACAATTTTACTATCACATGCATTCTTAATAACACATCTTACTTTATGAAAAATAACTCTATAGCCCTTATCACATAATTGGCTAATGCTAATCAAGTTGTGTTTCATGTTTTCAACCAAGCATACATTTTCAATAAGCGTAAAGGAAACTTTACCAACATTACCACTTCCTAGAATCTTCCCTTTTGAATTATCTTGGTAAACCTTGAGAACCAAGAATAATTCCCTGTTATATGCCTTGACCATCCACTGTCCAAGTACCATTTGTTCTCCTTCTTCTTCTTCAAATCCTGCAGAGAGAATCTCAAGTCTTAGGTACCCAAACCTTTTTGGGTCCTTGAATATTAGCAATGGTTCCTTTTGCAACCCAAACACATTTTACTCTATAATATGCATTACTTTTAACTAGACATCTATACTTAATGTGACCATTTTGGTTGCAATAATGGCATACAATTTGATCATTAATGGAACTACTCTTTAGAAAGTAATTCTTGTAAAATTTCTGTTTCAAGTTTGGCTTATAGCCAATGCCTCCTTTGTCAAACATACATTTTTATGAACCAAGCAGATTATCCAACATCTTTTGTCCATTTTTAAACTTTAAGACAACATCTCTAAGTTCAATATTCTTTATCTTGAGCATTTCATTTTCCTTTTCAAATCATCTACATATGATTTTAAATGCTCATGTGAAGTACTAGGTTTCTCATTTGATCATGCGACTTTATTATGCAATGTTTTATTATCTAATTCGAGGCATGTAATCTTTGCATTTAAAGATTCATTTTTATTTGAAAGCTCTACCATTTTCTTTTTAAGACATGCATTCTTTTTACCAATTTTCATCCACTCACCATGCATTTCTTTAAAAGCATAATGTAATTCATCATTGGTAGGAAGATCACTTACTTCATTAAGTTCGTCAAATGATTCTTCCCCAATTGCCACGAGAGCTAGATTTGACATCTCTTGTTGTTCTTTATCATCACACTTGTTTCTTCATCGTTGTCATCCCATATTGCTACCATTGCCTTCTTCTTGAGCTTTTTGAGAAGAGGACACTCTGATTGTATGTGTCCAAGCTTTTTACATTCATAACAAGTGATTAGCTCATTTTCCTCCTTTTGGTTCTTGTAGTTTTTTAATCTTCTCCACTCACTAGTTTTCTTGAGAATTTTCTGAACCTTCTGGCCATAACATAGCCATGTCTTCATCATCCAGCTTGCTATCTTTATCACTTTCATATTTTGAGGCTTTGATTGCACTACTTTTCTTCTTCTTTTCCTTATTGCCTTTTTCCACTGCCAAGTCTTCCTCATAAGAAATAAGAGAACCAATCAAATCATCAATAGGTAAGGTGTTTAAATCCTTAGCTTCCTTTATGCAGTTCTCTTAGGTCTCTATTCATTTGGTAATGACCTAATAATCTTCTTAGCCTTTTTACTATTTGAAAAGGTTTTGCCTAGAGCTCCTATTATGTTCACTATATTTGTAAACCTAGTATACATGGAATAAATGCTTTCATTTTGTTCCATTTGGAACAATTCGCATTGTCTAGTTTATCTACTAAACTTAAACTCTTTGACCTGGTTTGTATCCTTAAAAACAACTTCAAGTTTGTTCCAAATTTCCTAAGCGCTCTCATAACTAGATATTCTATGAAACTATTTCTTATCAAGAGCACAAAACAGAGCATTCATTATTTCCATATTTTATCAAAAACACGTGGTTTTTTATCATCAAAATCAACATAGCATATAGGCTAACATTACATCCATTATTTCCATATGAAAAGACCAAATTATCCCAATGACATCATCACATTTAAACTACAACTAATGGTTTAGTGGACAACAGATATATTTTATAATCTAGAATGGACAACTCATGCACCCTGAAAGTGTTATAGTGTAATTGATAACAGAGTAAATTAAGGGTATATAAGTGATAATTTTCCTAAAAAAATAATTTAAATAATAATGTTTTAGATAAATTATAATAAGTAAACAAGTCTATTTTTGTCATTGCACAATGAACATTACACTTTTGGCTTTCACTTGCCAAACATCCATAGTAGATTATTTGAAAAGTGATCATTACTAGAAAAATGATAAGCACTGATATTAAGTTTCTAATAATAAGTAAAAAAGTATCAATATTTGATGATCTAAGCAATTTCTAGTGTCTTTTATATATAACTATCATTGAGCATTGATACTATAGTATCATAACCAAGTATTGATACTAATTAGAGAGGTAAATTTAATTTAATTTTTATTTTTCAATTTCCTTAAATCTAAAAGGCGGTGTTCTTATTGCTAAAATGTTATCAATATAAATTAAAAAGTTAGAAATTTTTTGGCTCACCATTTTCCCCTCTTTCCAAAATTGATTCCTCCTTCACTTTATATAGAAACTCCAAAACTAAAATGAACGAAAGTTTTAACCCTAAAATCTTCCTTCTCCTGACTCAAATTTCAGACCCCTAGTTTCTCCCAGCCAAATCAAAATCCCTTTCAATTTCCCTAAACCCCTCTCGCTAGCTTCTTCCCTTCAATTGCACTTCGCGTTCGGATACTAGTTAGCAAGTATGGATTTATTTGAAGATGTAAGTAGAAGTTGTTGTAGAACAGCAGCACCGGACAATTTTAGGAAAGGATATGAGCAACAAGCCCATCGGATTTGTAGACCCATAAAAAAGCACTGCTGTTGGGGTGGTTTTGTTAATAAAAAAAGAAGTAAGCCATTATAGTTTATTTAATTTTAACTATAAATAGAGCAACAGTAGAAAACCCCATTTTTAGAAACAATTAGGGCTAAATTTGTTTTATTTCTTCAATTGTATATTATCTTCTACTTTATATTCTTCAATCTCTCATCAAACTAACAATGTCCAATAATGAAAAATGCCAATTTGAAAGAATTGGGTCTAGTTCTATTTTTTATTTTATTCAATTTGGGCTGGTTCTCTAAAGAGTTATACGTGGCAACTTGGTGATGGGTTCGTTTTCATTTTTGGATAACATTTGCTCTACTTGGATCATTGAAACAATTATGTTTTCTATTCGAATTGCATGAATGAGGTGACCTAGTATATTATAACTTTGTTTATTGTTAGTTTAATCTATAATTAAATTTTAAATTTGCTCGTTTTTCTATTGTTGGGTACTATATTTGTGTGGGCAGAATTTTAAACAAGATTTGTCAAAAGAAGATGATACAAAATTTTGCCCATAAGGTATTTGACAAAATGTATGAGAGATTGATAATTGCTTTCAAATTTTACATTAATTAAGCTTTCTTTTGCAATTGGTATCATAAGTATAACATTTGTATTGAATTTTTAATGATTTTTTAAGTTGGTTGTAAGATGAAATTTAATTCACCTTTCCGACCATGCTGGATAAATTTCTAAAACCATATCTATTAGCTATGATTTTTTCGTAGTTTCTCTCCAATTCACATTATATACTTATCAATCTTTCATTTGCAATTGGAATCATATGAATTGCCTTGGTATTGAATTTTTAATGATCTTTTTTAAAATGGCCATAGTATGCAGAAATTTAGTTCATCTTCCTGATCATCATGGATATATTATTAAAACTCTATCTATTGGCTGAGGTGTTTCCATTGTTTCTTTCCAATTTATGTTATATACTTATCAACCTTCATTTGCAATGGTATTATATGAATAGCCTCTATATTGAATTTTTTGTGATTTTTTGAAATTGGCTGTAAGATGTAGAAATTTAATTCACCTTTCTGGCCATGTTAGATATATTTCTAAAACTATATCTATTGATTGCGATTTTTTCATTGTTTCTTTCCAATTCACATTATATAATTATCAATCTTGCATTTGCAATTGGTATCATATGAATAGCCTTAGTATTGAATTTTTAAAGATTTTTTTGAAACTGGCTGTAGTATGCATAAATTTAGCATCTTCCTAATCATACTGGATATATTATTAAAACTGTATCCATTGGCTGAGGAAGTTGCATTGTTTCTTTCCAATTTATATTATATATATACTTATCAACATTTAGTGTGCAATTGGTATTATTTGAAAAGCCTTTATATTGATTTTTTAATTCACCCTTCTGACCATGCTCGATATATTTAGTGATAAGAGCATTAATATTCTTATTAATTGCATGTGGTTGGCAGATTGTTTGAATGACTGACGCAATTTTACAAATTGTTGTCCTGTTGCTGCGCAAATTTTTTTTACAAAGGTACAAGAAGGTGTTTGATAAGTGAAAGTACAAATACATTTTTAATATAAATACATTTGCACTTTAGCTATACATCGGCGACTTGTGATAATGGGTTCCTTGACATCAAATGTCTTATTTTGTCCTCTGTTGCTTTATTTTTTAAAAATGCATGCATGACTGCTTAATTTAATTATTTTCTTTATGTTGGGAATGATGCATGGATGCTTAATTTCATTATTTGGTTTATTCAAATAAAAATTTAAATTAACAAGTATCATTGTTGAAATGGATAATTCTTAGATATGGTCTGCAAGATTGTCCAAATAATATAAAGAAGGATTTGAAGAGTTTGTGAATTTTGTTATGCTTAATTCTAAAAATTGTAGATCAATTAGATGTCCTTGTATTGAGTGTTGCAACCTAGAATTTTATGCTCCTTATCGAATAAAGGGTCATAGTTTGCATATTTTGTATTTCAAAATGGTTTTTTGCCATCATACATAGTTTGCAATAAACATGGAGAGGTTATTTCAAATGCAGCCTCAGCAAGTTGCCTAAAGGATTATGAAAATCATAAATTTAGGTTCCAAGATCACAATAACATTGAGGACATGATCCACGACGCATATGAACAATATGACCAAAATCCTAAGGGTTTTAGGGATATACTTGAGGATGCTAAGAAGCCTTGGCATTTGGGTTCAAATTATTCTAAGTTGTCAGGGTTAATGAAATTGTATAATGTGAAAGGGAAGTATGGGTGGTCTAATCAAGTATTTTATGACATGTTTCTAGAAAATAATAACATTCCGAAGTCGATGTATGGGGCCAAAAAAACAATGAGAGTGTTAGGATTAGATTATGAGAAAATACATGCCTGTAAGAATGATTGCATTCTCTTTCAAAAAGAGTATGCAAATATGAATAAATGTCCTACTTGTGGACAGTCTAGGTGGAAAAAAATAAAAAAAAAAGAGTTAAAACAAGTAGTAACTAGGTGCCTGCAAAAGTGTTGTGGTATTTTCCTTCTATTCTTAGGTTCAGACGTATGTTTCAATTACCCCATACTACCGAGAACTTGACTTGGCATGTTAAAACTAAATGTGGCAAACTTTGAAATCTAGCAGACTCACCAGCATGGCATTTAGCTAACTTTAAGTGGCCTGACTTTGGCCAAGAACCTAGAAATTTTCATCTAGCTCTCTCAACTGATAGGATTAATCCACAGTACTCTTAGCTTTACCTACAGTTGTTGGCCAGTTATGTTTGTCATTTACAATCTTCCTCTATGGAAGTGCATGAAGAGAAAATTCATTATGTTGTCTTTATTGATATATGGACCTAAATAACTTGGGAATGATCTAGATGTCTACCTAGCATCCTTGCTTGATGATTTAAAAAACCTTTGGAATATCGGTGTAGAAACTTATAATGCTTTTAAAAAGTAAACCTTCAATTTGTGGGCTGTATTGATGTGGACTATTAGTGACTTTCTCATATATAGGAATCTTTCTGGGTGTGCTATTAAAGGCCGTTATGCTTGTCCAGTTTGTGGCCTAAACAAAAAGTCACAGTGGCTTACATATAGTACAAAGTGTTTTTCTAGGATATCGTTGATTTTCATATCAATTAAGAAGGTTTTTAATAATATGGCAGAATGGGATGAACCTCCAAAAACTTTATCTGGTCTAGATGGGGATGCTATTAACTACAAGATTGGTAAGCATAGAGGCACTAAGCGAAAGTGTGATGATTGTGATGATGATATTAATAAATTATTCAAAAAATCATTTTTTTTAATTTGGGGTATTGGCAACATTTGTTAGTTCGCCATGTGTTAGATGTGATGCATACTGAGAAAAATATGTGTGAGAGCATTTATGGCACATTACTTCAACCCGGAAAGACGAAAACTAGGGTGAAGGCTAGAAAAGATCTCATTGAATTAAAGATTAGGGGCAAATTATCTCGTAGTGAAAATGATAACAATTCCATACATGCAGCACCTTACACCATGAGTAAAAAAGAGAAAAAGATGTTCTGTAAAACTTTGCTTCAAACCAAAGTTTCGAAAGATTATTGTGGTTGTTTGAGTATTTCTTCCAACCTTCTTTTTTTTGACATAATGGTCCATTTGACGGTGCATCTTATTGACCAGGTTCAATTATATGGACATATTCTACTTTGCTGGATTTATCCATTTGAGAGAAACATGAAATTACTAACGGGTTATGTTTGTAACCATTATCCCCCAGAGGGATGCATTGCTTAATGTTATGTGGCAAAGGAAGCACTTGAATTTTGTGCTGAATATCCATCCAATCATGATTTCATTAGGCTGCCACCTATTTGCATGGTAGATTATACAATTGATAAGCCTTTATAAGGCAGAAAGGCTATGATAGTTGTTGTCACTATTACAGCAAGCACATCTTTGTGTTTTGTTGAACACTATTGAGTTTGAAACTTATACCAAGTAAATTTATTGTAAATGTTGATTGTTATTGTTGAAAACCAATTCAATTTATAACAAATTCAAAACAACTGACTTTTTACATAATAATTTTGCAAGGAGCATAAATTGTACTTGCAAACAAAATACCCAAAGCAATCAAACGTGGTCATTGGTTAGAAATTGAGCACACTCGTACCTTTATTGATTGGTTGCAAAATAAGGTTTGATTATATAACTAATTTGAACTAACAGTGTTTCATTTATGTTTAAAACTTATAAGTGTTTATTTAATTGTAGGTAGCAAATGATATGACAATTGTTATAGATGTACCAGAAACAGTAAGGTGGTTGGCCAAGAAACTTTGCTCTACTGTCATAACATATTAGGGTACTTGTTGAGATGGAGTATTAAGGCGTCCTTGTTGAGATGTGGGAGATTCAATATCTCATGACTAAGAGAGTTGTTTTTAAGTGTGACTAGGTAGATAGTAGGTGGGTTAAGATTGATGATTTAGGGTTTACTGTAGTTGATCTTAATCAGGTTGGTCGGGTCGGTCATAAGTCTAATTGCTTCATTTTTGCTTCACATGCAAAGCAAGTATTTTACGTGAAAGAGTTAATAAATCAGTAGGTTATGATAGGGGTATTGACATGGTGATATATGAACTTTATTTAAAGAATATCCATTTTTGAACATGGATATGGAAAAAGATGATGTTAAAATTTATGATAGACTTAATTGTGATGATGTTCCTGTTGAAAATGACTCAGCAGAAGATAAAGGTAGTTCATGTTGTACGTTTCTTAACTTTGTTTTGCTTTGTACACATATGTTAGCTTTGACTTGTTTTGCTTACTGCAATCTACTTTGATAAATAATTTGTGCATCGCTTTGAAATTTCAGTGACATGTTTGACAAAGAAGAAAATCAAGAGATGAGTGTGCTTGATTGTGATGGGAGACCGACGAGGAGAAAAAAAACAAAGAAAAAGTATTTGATGAAATTAACACCTGACAAAAAGATTATAGCCGAGTATAATGACTATAGAATTCCTGTTGGAAAATGAGCAAATGAACAGAGATCTTACATTGGTGTTGTGGTAAGAGATAATGATTCAATCCTGTACAATGATTGGCGACGTGTTCCCCCTAGAGATTAAAGAAAAACTTTGGGACCACATGCTAGTAATATATAATTTCTTAAGGTGCATTTGGTATTGTTTTCCATTTATCATTTTTCATTTTATAAAAACAAAAAATAAAAAAATGTGTTTGGTTAGGAGTCAACAAGACTAGCTTTTATTTTTCAAAGAAAATGAAACTATCTTGTTTTACACTTTAACAAAGGAAAGTAAAAAAACAACTTTTTAATGTTCTCTTAGCTTTTGTTTTCTCTGGGGCCCACTAAAATTGCTACTTTCACGTTTTGTTTGTTAAGAATAGTGCACGGGTCCCACAATCCACCCACTCTATTGATATTATATTATATATTTATTTTATAATTTAAATTTTTCTTTTTATAATATGCTAATAAATTTTAAAAAAAATTACGCCCATTTTATTTTTATTTTTTAATGATAATAATAATTAATGTTTTAACGAATAAAAAATTACTATAATTATATATCATCTATAATTTAAGTGTATAAATCATTCAATAATATAATTAAATAATATGAAATCTATATTATAAATTATGCCCTTATATAACTATTTTAGTTGCTTATGTTATTTGTTAAAATTAACATCTATAATAATAGTAATGAAAGATCTTTTAAAATAATTAAATATTGAAAAAGGTTTCATTAAATTATTTTATCATTCTCTTTCATTGTTTCTAAATTTTCAGACAAACAACCAAACATATTTTTGCTGTTTTCATTTTCATATCTATTTTAAAACAATTAATCAGACGCATTTTCAAATTCACTAAAAACTAATCATTCTTATTCTATAAAGCAAATTCCAAAACACTATTTAAAAAACAATACCAAATGCACCTTTATTTATTTCAGTTATTTTATTCATTTGGTTTTTGGAAATAAATTTATTTTGTTTCTTATTCATATAGTGGAACAAACCAAGTTTGTATTGGACAAAGGAGCAAAAAATATGAGTTGCGGTCAATGGGAACTTCTTTAAAGAACTTTAAATCGAACTTAAATACTGAATTTATCCAACCAAACAAGGATCACTGTAATTAATTAAAGTTGGCATTGAGAGAGTATTCTAGAATTATAAAGTCGAAGTGGAAATAATTTTTCGATAGTATGCTTGGGGTTGAATTTCAGGTAAGTTGTATTGCAACAGTGCTCAGTTATTTTATTACACTTATTTTGTGAATGGAATGTTTTCTTTAAGGAAAAAAGCCAAAAGGGAAGCAATGCAAAGATTAAATACAACCATCACTTAAGTAGTTCAAGATGCAGTGGCCTGCTATATTGAAAAGTATCTTATCACAACCTCTTCTGATTTGAATATATGCACTTCAGATATGTAGAAACTTCATTTTTTGGTTATGTATATTTAAAGAAACTTTAGTTATATTTTGTTATTGTTAACATAAAATAGAAGGATGAGCTTAAAGTTTATGTTAAAGAGATTGACCACAGTCTGATGTGGCTGATGGCTTGAAAGAATAGTAGTGGTGGTTATGAACCTAAAGTACAGCAAGTGGCAGAGAAGATTGTAAACGTTAATTTTTTAATACTTGGTTTGCAATGGTTTCGTTTTATTTTTTTTTTAATTCAAGGCCTTGTAAGTTATTGAGGTTATATTTTGTAACCATGTTATTTTAGGAGGATTTAAAAAATTAAGTACAACAAGGCTCTTTTCATTGTCATGGGGTTAATAGCATTCTAACTACAGCTCTTGGAAAGCAGCCAAATGGTAGTAGAGTCCAGGCTCTGGGGCAGTCAGTAGCCCTAACTATGTATTTTCATGTATCGACTGCTTCAAAATTAGCTATGGAAAGAATGGTCATAGAAAGAAATGTTGTAACAATAATAAAATTTTTGTGAAAACCATCACCTATAATTCATGAATATTCATGTTGTATCACCAACAATCAACAACAGAATAATGCGGAAGTCTGCCTGAATCCATAACGCTGAATTGCTCTCTGGAGTCGTGTGGTTAGCCTTCCAAATCAACACATTCTCCTAGAGAATCCTTTAAGTTTCTCGCTGTACTCTCTCTAATAACGAGATGTCAAAAGAGAATAGAAGGTACATGTGATCTGAGGACTATAACCACTTATATAGATAATTTTTCCTGGTATTCCTATTTCAGCCCATCATAGAAAAAGTAATTACCCTTTTAGTCTCTACACATAAAAGGCTCACACCCTATTAGATACCTTAAGGCCCAAAATAACCGAAAACCTTAAGGGATCCCTTTTAATTGGGCTTAACCTTACGTGATAGTTCGCAGCACATACTTATTTACATATAAGCCCAACGTTGGATTAAAAATCTAACAATGCTCAATTAAAAAAATCTAATAATCTCCCACTTGGGCTATAAGTGTGACATTAATAATTATGCTTTGCAAAAATAATTGTATGATTACTAAAATGTCACTATCATTACCTCACTATCATTACCAAAATGTATTAATAACCAACTGATCCATTAATCATACCAACATAGGATCAAAGTGGCCTTTGTTACAACTGTCGTAACTTGACCCATCAATGGTCACAATGCTAATACAACAGAATGACATGAATCATGATGTGGATATGTAGCATGAAAATTTCATCCAATGTGATCTTAACATGCTTATTTCCAACTGATCTACCTTAAACCTTAGTGAGATCAAACCTTACCAAAGTCAGATTGGGAATAGACTAAAACATTATTTCTACAGAAAATAACCTTAAATATCTATAAACTAAAATAACTAAAAAATATCTATATCATAAGAGCATCTAAAATCATAAATTCCTACTAAAACTGAATATCCTTTAATGACACGACACCCATACGAGCAGTATGCTCATGAAACATTATGGGTGGTAATCCCTTAGTAAGTAGATTCGAATCATGGAGTTTGTGCTAACAAGCTCTATAGACAACTGTCCACTCTGAACTCTTTCTTTAACAACTAGGAATTTAATGTCTATAAGCTTTGACTTCGTCGAGCTCCTATTGTTATTGGAATACAACACTATTGATTTATTGTCACAAAATAACCTGAGTGGTCTTTCAATACCATCTACTATACGCAGCCTCGTGACAAAATTCTACAGCCATATTTTGTGATTGGATGTCTCATAACATGATATGAACTCTGTTGCTAAGAGACTATTTATCACTCTTTTAAGAGACAGTAGCCCAGCTAACATATAAATGTAGCCCGTCCTGGATTTCATACTACCTTAGCATCAAGCAAAATCAGAGTTAGTATACCTAATGATCTCAAGATGTTCTGGCCTCGAATATATGAGCATCTAGTATTTTGTTCTCCGTAAATACTGCAAGACCCTTTGGTTGCTTTCCAATGGTCTACCCTTAGATTGTTTAAATATCTGCCTAACATCTCAATAACATATGCAATATCTGGTTGCGTATAAACCTGAGTATACATCAGACTTCCTAATACTGACACATAAGGAATCTTCTGTATTTTCTTTTCCTTAAATCATTCTTAGGGCACTGATTGAGACTAAATCTGTAGGGGTATCACTAATTTGTAATCTTACATGCCATATCTATCGAGAACTGTTTCGATATAGCTCTTTTGTGATAATCCAAGAATAGCTCGAGAACAATCTCAGTGTATCTGTATGCTTAATACAAAAGAGGCATCACTAAGATCTTTCATCTTAAAATTCTTAGCCACAAATCTCTTGGTTTCGTGCAATAAGCCTATATCGTTACTGGCTAGCAAAATATCATCGACATATAAGACTAGAAAAAAATACTTGCTCCCAAAGAACTTATGGTATATACAATCATCAAAAAATTCATCTAAAAATCAAACGAGATGATCACTTAATGAAACTTGAAATACCATTGTCCGTATGCTTGCTTGAGCCTATAAATGGATTTTTTAAGTCTGCAAACTATATTCTTTGGGTTTCTGGGCACAAAGTTTTCTAGCTGCACTATATAGATTGTTTCATCAATGTCACCATTGAGAAATGCTGTCTTTACATCCATCTGATGTAACTCAAGATTGAAATGCGCTACCAATGCCATTATAATCCTAAAAGAGTCTATCAATGAAACCGGAGAGAAAGTCTCTTTGCAATCAATGCCTTCTTATTTTATAGAGCCCTTTTATGATAAGACGTGTCTTATACCTCTTCACATTACCTTTCGAATCACTCTTGGTCTTAAATATTCATTTGTAACCTATAGGTTTCGCACCTTCAGCAATAGAATAAAATCTGATACGTCATTGTCCTTTATGGACTTCATCTCTTCATTTATGGCATCAATCCACTTTTGAGAGTTAGAACTTTTCATGGCTTGATGGAAATTGATCGGATCATCTTCCATCACTCTAATGTCTACCTTGTGTTCTTGGACAAATACAATGTAGCCATATGGTACTATACTTTTCATTTCTCTAGTGGATCTCTTTAATGGCATAGGTTCTTGAGGTAGTAGCGTTTGTTCCTTTTAAACAATTTCTTATATACGGGGTTCTCCAACATTGTCTTGATCTATTGTGTCTTGAGCAAAGATAGGAATGAGACCTTAATCAATGCCAATAAAACCTATGGGAATATTAACATATTCCTCTTCAAAGACAAAATCTCTAATTGTATGTCCCCCCGCAAACTCGACATCCTTAAAAAATCATGCATTTCCAACTTAAAAATTGACTTAGTCGTGGGATCATAAAACTTGTACCCCCTGGATCTTTTAGAGTATTTAATAAAATAGCAACTCACGACCTTGAGTCTAGTTTCTTCTTAATAGGCTTATAAGGCCTTGCTTCAACTGGACATCTCTAAACATACAAGTGCTTTAGACTACGCTTTTTGCCCATCCAAAGTTCATAAAGGGTTTTGGCAATCGCTTTATTTGAAACTTTATTAAGGATATATGTTGCAATCGTAAGTGCTTCTCTCCAAAGTGTTTCTAGTAAAGTAAAATAACAAATCATACTCCTTATCATGTCTTTAAGCATCCTGTTTTATCTTTTACCAACACAAATTATTGTGGGCAAATCGACATAGTGTACTGTAGGACAATACCGCATTCCTCTAAGAATTTAGCAAACAGTCTTGAATATTGTTCACATGAACCTTCATATCTACCCTAGTATTCACCACCACGGTCAGATCTGACACCTTGATTCTTTTGTTGAGTTGGTTCTCAACTTCAATCGTAAAATTTTTAAACATATCCAAGGACTGTGACTTTTCATGGAAGAGATATATGTAGCCATATGGAGAAAAATCATCTGTAAACATCATAAAATATTGTTGACTATTCCAAGCAGCCGTAGGAAATGGCCCACAAATATCCGTATGCATGAGTTCTAAAATGTTCAAAGTCCTGTTGGCTTCAAATCTCCTTTTATTGGTTTGTTTCCCCTTGATACATTTAACACAAATATCAAAATCTATAAAATCTAAAGGGTCGAGAATTTGGTCAACCAGAAGTCTTTCTATTCTCCGTCTAGAGATATGACCAAATATTTTGTGCCATAACGCAGCCAAATTCTCATTGGTTAATTTTCTCTTAACATATCGTGTAAATTGCAGGAATTCACTAAATAAAGTAATTATGTCAATCAAATAAAGATTATCATGACCTAGTAAAGAACCAGATCTAACTAATTTTGAATCATGAAACAAAATGAATTTTCTATTCCCAAATGAACAAGAAAAACCACATTCGTCCAAAGCGGTAATAGAAATCAAGTTCTATCTAAAAGATAGTACTATAAATATTTCATTGAGATCCAAATAAAATCCAGTCTTTAATAATAATATAAATTTGCCAATTGCTTTAACTTCAACTGTCTTGCCATCACCTATATAGATGTATCTTCACCATCACTAGGCTTTCGGCAGTTTAGACAACCCTGCATAGACATATTGATGTGAGTGGTCGCACCAGAATCTATCCACAATGTTGTCTAGGCACTGAAGTTAAATTAATCTCACAACAAACCAAACCATGCCCTTTAGCTCCACAGAAGAAACAACTAGTGCTTTCTGGATTATCCGATTTCTTTTGTTGTTTTCCTTAAGGTGTTGTATCTACAGCTTCCTCATCCTTTTTCCTTTTCTTACCCTTGTCCTTGTCTGTATACCTCATTGAAAATAGACTTGTTAAGAGTGTACCTCTGTGTATTTTTTTGTTCTTAACAAACCTCATTTTAATTTCTGCAAGGAACTCCTTAGCCGTAATTATCTTTTCAGATATTAAACCCCTGAATGCTTCCAAAATAGCCTTTTTCATGATCGTCATGCACATTTTATTTAATTTCTCCCACCTTTCCAAATCCTTCTTATCATTGGAAGTACTATCATCCGTAAGAGGTGGGGAATCAACCATTAACACCAAGTCGAGATCCATAAGTGCGAGAATTAATAATAGATTCTCTTGTCATGACTTGAAGTTAGAGCTATTTAGCATAGGAATAGAATTGATGTTGGCAGTAATATTAGAAGGAGTCATAACTGAACAGAGAACAATAAACAAACAAAACAAGCTCTTATAAGTCTCATAAAAAAATAAATTCAAATAAAGGGAAACCCCATCTCAAGATAACGGGCACTCCATTAATATTTCATCTTTGGATAAAATATTAACCTGTAAGTGATATCATAGTGTAGTGATCAAACATTGATAATAAGAATATGTCAAACAATAAACCTTCCTTTGGGTCAATTTATTGTTCACATGTAAAACGAAATAATCATCACGCGTTTATTACCACTGTTGCATATGTAATTCTGTTAAACATGGACCTTCCTTTGGGCCGATTGATATTCACATAAATTAGATAGCACAACCTTTTTTATTCCAAAACAAATTAATTTCCACAATAGAGGTCACTTTAGTAACTTGTTACTTCAATTATTCATCTAAAAAAATATATATAATCATACCGATATTTGAATTTAAAATTGTACCAAAATTACCCTTAAAAATAATAAAAATTAAAAATTAGGGCCACAGATAATGGTCAATAGTTGACCATGACCGTCGGGCTAGACCGATTTTAGTTGACATGGACCGAATCCTAATCCAGTCCCAAAAATTTAAAAACTCTAATTTTTTTTATTTGTCTTTTTCTTCATGGCCGCCACTTCACCCTTCTGCCCACAGCTTCCTATTTGGCCGCCTCTCCCTCAATTTTTTTTTTGGTTTCTTCATAGGCCACCACTTTCCTTAAGCTACTATGGCCTGGTGGCCACGACTTCCTTACCGGTACGTCTGTTACTTGACCCGACACCTCATCTCCTGCGGCTACCATGCAGCCAGCCATAAATCTTAAAAATCAAATTAGAAGACAAATAAATAATGGCTGGCATATTTGTTCAAGTTTTCTAAAATCTGATTTCTGAATATTTTTTCTGAATTTACTAACGTATTATTGCAATTCCTGAACACAAATAACCACCGGCCACTTAACTTTAAAGAACCGAATTTCAGAATATTTATTTTTCGTAAATCCAAATTTCTAATTCTAGAAAACAACCACAGTTATTCTCAAACACAACAATACTAGGATTATTAAATTTAAAAACACCAAAAATTTAATCATTAATTGAAAATAAATTCGATTCACAATGATTCAACATAAAGAGGCTCTAATACCACTTGTTGTAACAATAATAAACTTTTGGTGAAACCATCACCTATAATCCGGGAACATTCATGTTGTATCACCAATAATCAATAATAGAATATGCGGAAGTATACCTTAATCCATAACACTGAATTCTTTAAGTTTCTCACTGCACTCTCTTTGAAGATGAGATGTCAGAAGAGAATAGAACGATACGTGTGATCTGGGGACTATAACCACTTATATCGATAACTTTTCCTGTTATCATCAGGTATTCTTATTTCAACTCATCATAGAAATAGTAATTACCCTTTTAGTCTCTACACATTAAAGGCCCATACCCTATTAGACATATTCAAGCCCAAAATAACCGAAAACCTTGTGGGATCACTTTTAATTGAGCTTAACCTTATATGACAGTTTGCAACACATAGTTATTCACATATAAGTCCAATGTTAGACTAAGGGTCCTACAATACTAGATTAAAAAATCCAACAAGAAAGGTTTTTGACGAAAGGTATCAAATGATGATGACTCGGCTAAATATGATGGATGCAAAATTGAATGTTTATAGTCGAACAGAGGTTGGTAATAGCAACGCAGTCAATACCAAATCGCCCATTAGTCGTGATGCTAACTTGAAGGCTCAATCAAAGCCAAAGAAAAATGTTATTATCTTTGAAAATTATATTTTTCATTTAATATTCAATTCATTTAATTAATTGATGTGTTATGTTTACTTGTTGAAGGTTTTGGATTTTTTAAATGAACCATCTCCAAATTTGACATCATTGAAGAAGGTGATCAGGGAGAATGATGGTGGTTGCACACTAATTTCTCCAATTCCATTTGAAATTGAGGTACAACAAGTGAAAAAGTCTCTAAAGAAGTCTCCAATAAAGACTCCAAGTAAGGTCGCCTAGACTGAAAGAGACTGCAGGCCAACAAAGCAAACCAGCAGACCCTTGTATTATTCATGTTGGAGTTAAGCCTCTTCCTCTAATGAAGGCAAAGGTGTTGAAACCAAATGCCAACAAGAAGCTGGTATTGAGGAAGAAAACTAGGTTAGCTGCACATGAGGGAAAGAACATCAGTCAAACCATTAATACGTTTTCCCTAATAGTTGACAGTTTTCTTGACGAAGACTTATTGATCGATCATGATGAATCAATTTTTGGTTACGCATCGAACACATTGTTGAACAAGGCTATTTGTCAAGTGATCATTAATTATAGTTGTCTGAGAAATGAGGTGATTGACCTATGGGCAAAGTAAGTCATTATTTTTATATATTTACTTTTTTATTTAACTTTATTAAATAAGTCACTGTTGTCTAAAAATCTAACCACACAAGTGCATACATCGAACAAGTAATAAAGTGATGAATGAGAGTGTCGAACCCACAGGGACTAGTATTATCCTATCACTATCTATCAATTTATATCTCCCAAGTCTAATCCAAACAACTGAATAAAAAACCTTAACTAAGATTATAACGGTAAATTAAATGCAAAACAATCAAGAAGATAATCAATGGATGATGAAACCTAGGGAATAATTTCCCCTAGCAATTCCCTTATTAATCTTAGTCCAGTTCTTCTAATTAACCTAATTCAGTTATCACTCAGAACACTAAAATCTCTACAAGCCTCTTCCGATGGTCAAGTAGACCTATTACTCAAAATCAACCCACTATATTTCTATGAGGATCAATTATAAGCAATTCATTAAGTTCAAGTTCCTTAACAAGTGCATATGCAATCTAAGTATATTCCTATCTCAGATTAACACATGTTATCATATTTAGGTCTAGAGATGTATGACTCTTTCGATATCTATGCAACTACACATGTGCTATTCAATTGGCAATCAAGTAATCAAATAGATTTAGCACAAAATATGATAATTAATCAATAGAATGCAATATTGAAGAACTAAAAACATCAATCAATTAAGGTTCATACTAGGTTTGATTACCAACCTAGATAAAAATATTAAGTTCATAATGAATAAGAAAATAACATCCATAATAAAATAAAGCATCCTTATAATCTAAAACAAGAGAAGAGAAGATGGGTTTAATAAGAAAAACTCTTAGAAGAAATCTTCAATCGTCAATCTCTTGATCTTTAATCTCTTTGGGTGCTTGTTGCTCTCTTGTTATTTTCTTTTCTTAAGGACTTCTTTTTTCTCCACTCTTTAAAAACTAATGAAAGACACTTTAAATAGAGTTTAACACTTTAAATTGAGAATCCCTATGGTTTTATGACTTAATTTCCGCACCTCAGGAAAATTTAAAGCACGGGGGCAGCTGCCACGAATTCTTGGCCGCATCTATGAGTCTTTGTCTTGGTGGCAGCTGCCCAATAGGTCGTGGCAGCTACCACGATTTCTGTTGAAAATTATAAAAATGCCACTGAAGCATATTTCTTAGATTTCTTCATTTCAGCTCCGCTTTTCTCGATCAAACTCACCCCCACATGCTTCCCATCATCAATGCCTACACAAACACACGCACAACAAGTAAAACAACTCTAAAATAATTATAAACGATGATAATCTTATGCTAAACTTAGTTTATTAAAGTGGTGTAAAACCACCCTATCAGTCACTAATTAGAAAATTAATAACAATTTTGTTGATCTGGGATGTATTATCACATAGGCACTTACATGAGGTCATGGAGAATGATGGAGAGTCGTTTTCTATGGGACTTAGTCAAGTTATGATCAGTTCATTCAATCCAACAAAGGAGGCTATAACTACAAAGTTTCGCCCTATATTTGAACTGTTACGAGCAGCTCTAATTGGGCAATTGATATTACTGTCATACAACCCAGGGTAAGGACTTCTACCAACATATGTTCTATATATTAACATCCACATTTCAAAAATTATAGAACATGTAGTTCTTTCATATATTGAAATTACTATTTTATGGTTTTATTCTTGCTATGTAGCAATCATTGGGTGTTGGTTACATTTGATATGCTAGCCTCCACTGTGTATTATTTGGATTCAGTATTTACACATAAAGTTAATTGCCATTTGGAGCGAATAATAGAGTAATTAAGTTTTTCTATACTTATATTTTAGTGTTTTATATAGCTGGGTAATGAATTTTAGTATATTGATCTTTACATTCACTATATGCTTTCATATTTAGAGGAGTTAGGATGTATCATGCAACAAAGCTAAAAACTAAGCTGAATTTGAAGTGGTTGTTATTCTAAGGATATAAGTGATATGTTCATTTTGTCTAAATTTGTATATTTTGGTATAATAATTGATACTAACACTAATTTATAAATTTGTAGTGTCCTAAAAAATTAAGCGATTTTGAATGTGGGTACTTTTTTTATAAAGTACATGCAAGAAATTGTGCAAAATCCAAATATATTGAAGAAAAATGTAAGTTTCAAACCTCTATTTTTTATGAACATTTCATTTATAGCATAATTTTCTTTCTCATTTTTTGTACATATGATGTATGATGCATTTGTTGTTCCTTTATTACTTTCAGGAATGTGCCTTTGTTGGTTTGATTTTGTTGGAACTGATCATAAGTCTGATTGCTTCTTATTGCTAAGATAGCAATGCTGCTGCTGCATTTGCCTTTACTTTTTTGCTGGTGCTACTTCTTCTTCTAGTCCATTTGCCTTATTAACTGCTACTCAGTTTGCTATTGTGAAAAACAAGTTGTAGTTTCCTTAGTTTGGAAATTAGTTGTGGTTTTTGCTAGTATTGTGCTATTGAAACTATGGTTGATGAATTTGGTTATTGAATGTTGAATGTTGAATGGAGCCTATTGGCAAATTGTTAAATGGAGATTATTCGGTATTGTTTCCAACATTTGTTTCATAATTATTGTTAAAAATTGTTCTTTATTGGGCTTTAATTTTAGGATATTGGTAATTGTAATAATGAAAATTTTATTATTTTTTAAAATTTTCTAAAAACTATTGACACTAATTTAGCATTTGTAAATATTAATATTCTTGAATCAAAATATAAATGATATTAGAATATCAAAACTTGCATCATACCATAGAATCACTATCTACATGATTATATAGAATCACAATTATTTTGATATTATGGAATCACAATTTATTTGACACCATAACATCAAAATCTATGTGATGTTTAATGGTCAGCATCTCTTTGATACTAAGGTGCCGCGAAATCGCTGACATAATAAATATGCGTTTGTAAATTTGTTGCATTGTGATAAGTGACACTAAATTCGGTGCCAGTAAAGAACGTTATTAATACTAAAATAATATCATAAAAAACTATTTTTCTTTTAGTGGATTGTCAAATAATTTTATTTAGCAATTCTAATCATACCTTAAAATTGTTGAGGAGATGAAGTCAATATGTCATTTATTAACTTAACTACTATGTACACTTTGTAAATCACTTTCAGTAAATTTGACTCCAAAAGCAACCAAGTTATACAAATTAGCAATGAATGATAAACGTACCGAAAATCTGCCATAAGTTTCATTTCCCAAGAATTGTCAGATCATCAATCGTCATTTACTCTTCACATAAACACACAAAAAAGCCATAAAGAAACCTGTAACAAAGTACTATAACTCCACGAGAAAATGCAGGAAATTGCTTCTGGCCTCTGGCGTCTGCTGCTGAGCTAAGCACTTTTCCCCACTACAGCAATAGTTTTTTCAACAATTTCGAAAGCTTCATAATTGATGCCCACTTCTTATTAGTTTACTTGGAAGCATATTTGCAGGTATTTTGGTACATTTATATATGATGGATTTCGAATCCAAGAAAAATCTATTAACCGAGAAACACGCCGGCCTTGTAAAAAATTTCTCATTAACTGTTTAAAAAAATTAACTACGCATGGCGTCTCTTCATTCTCTTTTTTTTTGTTTCTCAGCTCTTCAGCGAGTGTTTTCATACAAACATAAAAGTACATGCAATAACGTAGAAAAGTCACCTTTCAGTGCAAACCCATATCACATTTTCTCGAGAAAATTTGAGACAAACTCTGTAACATGCAAGTATAGATTGTAATAATTAAGAGAAAATATAGTGGAATTTTTCTTTTTAATGAGTTCTTTTTGTTAGTTATGTTTAGAGCTCGTAACTGGGTTAGTGTTTCGTGTTTTATTCATGTCCCGGTGTCAAATTTGAACCAACATGAAGATCACACACAATTGTCAAATGGATTATCCAAATCCCAAACGTAATAAATGAGTAATGATATGTAGATAAAAAAATATTTGTTAAAAACACTCCAGGTCGGTTTTACGGTGTTAGTTGAAAAATATCAATTAATATGATAAAGATTTTGCTAAGTTACAACTTATATAACTTACAATTTATTGTAAAACATGTAAAAACTAATAACATGGCAATGAACCCCATTGCCATGTTACATGGATTGTCAGTTAAATAAGTTACAACTTAATGAGACCTGTATGATAAACAAGTTTGTATATCATTATTTTTGTCAGTGTTCTGTCATCACTCATTCTTAAGCTTTTTTAATATATAATAATTGTATCAGTTTTAACCAACTTGATGCCTTATTTTTTGTCGATATCGGATTTTTTAGGTCGGCTTTTAAAAAATTTTTCCATAATAATTGTGTCAATTTTAACCAACTAAATGCCTTATTTTGTGCGATATCGGATTTGTAGGTCTTTTAAAACATTTTTAGGCCACCCTAGTTGTGCGGGTGCTTTGAAACCCAAGAGAAATATATGCCTAGCTAGCTGGCTAGTGGCTGGCAATGCATGAAACTTTCACATCTAATTAATTTGTCATGTCCTTGTGAAATTATGAAATGAACATTCGAGTGATGAGAAATTATTAAACCTTCTCTTTGTCAATGAACAATAATCTCTGTTATCTACTTTAATTCAATTTTTTATTACTAATCAATAAGATCGAGGTGTTGCCTCTCACCCAATGCCGGATCCACCATGTGAACACGCCCCCGCTGGAAAAAAAAAACTAAGAATAAAAGAAAATAATGTTTTTGGTTTGTAATTAACTCTCATTAAATCTTAGGGTATGCCCCTATAAATTTATAAATCCATAAAATGTAAATTTTAACTTTAAAATTTATAAAATCTTACACTTTAATGAAAAATAATAATAGCTCACCACTTAAAACATTGTTCTATTCCTAAAAATAGGATTAATTCTTCCAATTTTCATAATAATAGTAGAGCATTTTCAATAACGAAATTTGTGAAGAATCATCTTTGGAACCGAATGAGATGAATGATAATTTAATTGTTTATGTAGAAAATATTACATATTGATAATGAGTCTATAGCATAATATATTCAAAATATAAAAATACGTCGAAGACAATTATAAATATCTTAGCAAATATTTTATATATTCAAAGTTTTAATTTTTAAATTTTGTTATTATCTAATTTAGTCCCCGGTAAATTATTTTTCTGGATCCGCCACTGCTCTCACCTATATGTGCTTGTTGAATGGCTTTAATAAAAATGGAGAATATTAAAGAAATGATTCGAGATTTTTATCACGTCTAATTTCCAACAACAATAGAAACCTGGAGAAGGCATATATTGTCTATACCATGCATCAAGCTTGTCGCAAACATTAGTTTAAGTAGTTCACACAGTAATATTCTATCTTCTCCAGGTGAATTATTAAGCGTTGAAGTGATGAGAAATGATCTCTTTAATTTGTTGGTGAAATCAAATCTGTTTTAGAGATTAAGAAAAAGCATCAAAAGAAAGTACACAGAGAATATAGTGAAGAATTAACGTTGTGTATCAAGTAAACAGCATTCGAACTCATCCAAGTTTTTGTTTTTATTTTTTTAAAGAAAATTTAGTCTTAATAAAATAAAGTTATAATTTATATATAGTAACTCAACAATGAGTTGAAGCAA
This sequence comes from Clausena lansium, assembly GCA_030449835.1. NCBI lineage: Eukaryota > Viridiplantae > Streptophyta > Magnoliopsida > Sapindales > Rutaceae > Clausena > Clausena lansium. Next base: position 1,111,811 of record JASUUF010000038.1, read on the forward strand.
TTTGGCAGTTAAAAAGGCATGTACGAATCGTGAATAAGTCATGAATGAGTCTGCATCGATCTTAATTACAGAATTTCGCATGGAAAATCATATTGTTTTGAGAATAATATATCTAGTTAAAATTAAAAGAAAATTAATTTATTAGAAAATATAAGCAAGTAAAGGATTTATAGCACAGTTAAGCAAGAGATATAATTCTCCACATATAGAAAACTTACCTCAAAGACTCTCATTTCTTCTGATTATTTTTGGACTGAATGGAAACGGAGATGAAGAAGCATAAGAATTTGATCAAGTATAGCCAAAATAAATAAATAAATAATACTTGTAGCAAAGAGGAGTTGGTTGAGTGGAATGAAGCCTGGTCCAAGAATCATTAATGGTTCGTATATTTATTCTTTCTCCATGATCTTGAGCCAGACAACATTCCTCTAAACCAAAACCTCACAATACTTGCCCAAATATTTTTTGAGATCAATCAAAAGTAAAAAAATAAACAAAATGAAAAAGAACCATTTATAATATATAGGTGTTTAATTTTGGGAGGAATGAAGCCTGGTCCAAAGCTAGCTTTAGAGAGAGATTCATAATTGTTTCTTATTTTCTTAAGAAACTCTCTTTTGAAGCCTTGAACCAGCCACCGTTCCTCTCAACTCCAACACTTTTTTCTCATCTTCAAAACTCTAGCTACCTAGCTCAATTATATATATATATAGAGAGAGAGAGATTAAAATAAAAAATATTAGTAATTATAAAACACTTGCTTATAACTAAAAGCACTTTTTAATGGATTTTTCTAAATTAGGTTATGCAAATGGAAGTTTGGAATTGTGAGATAGAACCTAAAAACACTTCTATCCGGTATCCACCTCACCAAATCATGGAAATTATCTTCTTTTATAATTGGAAAAAAAAACATTTGCTTTGTTGATCAGTCATTATCCAATGATAACATAATCTACTTTTGCCAGTCAACTCCATACACAAAAGTCGAAATTGCGCAATATATATGTATATATAAATACGCTTGACATGCATGAGACAGTTTGCATTTAATATAATGTGATAATTTTTTTCATCATTGCCTTATTATTTTTAGCTTTTTTCCAACACCCACTTTCAACCCCTCATGTACGGTTCAGATTCAATACCTGCATGCACAGTCAGTCTGTTCAATTAAATTTATTATCTTTTTATGACTTTTTTTTGGGGGGGGGTTTTGTCTAATTTAATTCAGATTTTCGAATTTGTTTACCGATATTGATGATAATGGGAGATATGTTGCTATATAGTGTCAACTTATTGTGACAATGACAGAACAATATAGTGTTGCCTTGCATTAATTATTCGGGAAGGGAACACTTTATGATATGTTTATTTTAATATGGTTATAAATATTCTGCCTACCACATCTCAATCATACAAATAATAGCAATTTGTTTTATATTATGTTAATGAAAACTTATGAAAAATAACACATGAAATATAAAATATGTAAATCAAATATATATGAGTGATTGAGATAACCAACGCAACACTCGGTTGTTTGGTTCTTAACTCCCCTCTTCGAGCATGTGAAAGAGAACGAGCCAAAACTCAATCTATGTGAGAATATAATGAGTTTATCTTTTAGATTAGATATTACATAAAAATTTTAAGTTCATTTATTGATACAAGTGGTATCAGAATCAGACCCTAATATATTAAGTATTACAAAACTTAAGTATTGAACTAAAAATGACAAATAGAAGGCAACAAAGTGGTTTCAATCAATGAAAATTAATAAGTTAATTGGTAGAAGATGATTGATACATGAGTTTAAATATAAAATGAGTGTCTTTACTTAAAGTGCGAATATTTTTAGTTGGATATTTAGATTATTGTCATTTGGTTATATTTATGGGTCACTTCTTCTTTTTTATTTTTTAAACTTTTTTTCCCTATATTACTTTGGAATTGGTCCGTACCCCAAATTTGGAGTTGAAGGAGGCGTTGATGGACTTGTCAGTATGGCTTGTCGTTTTGTGTAAATGGACTCCCTTCTTCGCACGTGCTTATCACATGTTATTAAGTTGCTTTGAGCCGACAGCTTCCGGATGCCGGTGCGGCAGCTCTTCTTTGCGTATGACAAGTCGGTCGTTGTCGAACCACTTGACAATCTGATCTTTCAACCACAAACGACATTGTCATCGCTTCAGTTTTGAATCATATTTAATAGATAACTAGAGAAATATGTTAAATATAAAAGTGATTCAGTGTTGAAAATATTCTACTAATTACCAAAACTTAAAAGTTAAGTTTTTATAAATTTTTAGGGATAATAAAGTTGACAACTAAACTTTTCTTTAGACTTCTTCCACAGTGGGCTTAAAACTATTTAAGTTTTCAGTTTTCTTAAGCAAAGTTGTATATATAAATCTTCATAAAAGAATGACTTAACCAAGCATTCTAATTTCAGAATCCTAAGTTAAAATATTGGATTACAAATTATAAAAAGTATTATCTAATAAATGAATGACATATATCATTCATATTCAAATGCAAGAATGACTTATGCAAACATTTTAATTTTTATAATCTTAAGTCAAAATATCGGATTACAAGTTATAAAATTCATTATCTAATAAATGAGTGACATATATTATTATACTAATCTTTCAAAAGCATTCAACAGAGAGAAATAATGAATTTCAAAAGGCCTAATATATACCTCGTATAAATGTCCCCCTTATGAATTTCAATGGCTCCACAATTCTACAATTCATATTATCTACATATTCACCTCGTATATAAAGCAATCTCATCAGCAAAATTCCCAACAAGAACAAAGATGAAATCTACAAATTTTCTTCAGTTGAGGAAAGGAAGGGGAAGGGGTAAAAGAAAACAAAAGAGAGAAAAAACCAACAAAGATTAAAGTCTTTAGGAGTGAGGTTTCACATCATACTGACAAATGAAGAACTATGCAATTCACCCATAAACCCCCATTTTTAAAATACTCACCCCCCCCCCCCCCTTGGTTTCACTAAACATGCAATTGCAGCAAACGGAATATGGAATGTTTTCTTTTGCTAATCTAAAAATGAGAAGAAGTTGCAAAAAATAATCTAACTTATTCCCAAAAATACCGTAAGATAAGTGATAGTTAAAAGGCCCAAAATTAGAAAGGTTCAAATAAAAGGTTCAAGCTCTGGAATTGAATTGACATTAACCACACCCACTTGCGCACACACAAAATAAAAAATAAAGATAAAATCCTTAAGAGCACTCAGGACTATCTGAACTCCATCTTTGGACTAGAGTTTGTAGTTTGCAAATTGTCCTGCTCTTCTGATAGTTCTTTTCAAATTGACGCTTACTGTGATTCAGATCGAAGAAGCTATCCAACAATTAGAAGATCTATCATTGGATACTATATCTTTCTTGGAAAAGGTCCTATTTCGTGGAAAAGGGAAAGACAATCAACTTTAGTTTGATCCACAGTGAAGCGGCCTTAACTACTTGCGAATTAATTTCCCTCAAACGGCTTTTAAATGATCTTGGTTTTCACATCTACTATCTATGCAACTCTATTGCGACAATAAAGCTATTCTTCATATTGTTTCCAATCTAGTGTTCCATGAAAGGACCAAGCATATCGAATTAGATTGTCACCTTGTTTGAGAGAAAAGCCACGCAGGATTAGCATATGTTTCATCTGCTCATCAATTTGCTGATATTTTTACGAAAGCCCTTGAAAAGGAACAGTTTCATTGTCTTTGTGGCAAGTTTGGCATTTACAACATCCGTGGTCTCACAACATCCATGGTCCAACTTAAAGGGGAGTATTGGAATTGACTCTGCCAAGATTATATTAATTAGTCTTGTGTCTTGTACGAGTTTAGAGGCATAACTTGTTCACTTAGATTTGGCATATAACGTGTGACTGATGAAATTACTATATCAAAGGCATAAGTCATTTACTCTTCCTTTTACATTATCAATCATGTAATTTAAATATGTAGCTGTACAAAGAATGTAAAATACAACATACAAAATCAATTCTTTCATGAATTATTCTTAAATTAGAATAAGATCCTCCTATCAAGGTTGATGACCAGGATACTCGTATCAACAATAATATGTGATTAAATGGACATCATTCAAATAACGATATTGCACTCAAGATCATATTACAAAGTACATCAACTATTTTATTAATAAGAACATTTTATTTATTACAAAATACTTAAATATGTTTTAAAAGCAAGCATATACTCCCAACATAATTTATTCACATCTACTTCCACTACTAGCTTTAGAGACTAATTGCCTGGACAGTCCCCTTATTAGATTTTTATATTCCAAGAACTTAATTATTAATTAACCAGTTGTGGTAAATTTTATTTGATAACTAAACGAAACACTCTGCAAAATATTAGCCAGTCAATATATTTAAATGAAGAGGAAGTCTAATCACAATGAGTATAGATGAAGCGGAAGTCGAGGCTTAGGAATAACAAGAAGTGGATTTTTCCTAGACGTTGTGAGACCAAATCTTTCCTCCATATCTAAATTTCCTTTCTTTAACTTCAAAAAAAAAATTTCTTTTCTTCATATCACTAGTCAATTTCTATTTAAAATCATGCAAAAGATTTGCCAGAGTTGACTGTACCATTTTTAGCCCAAGAGTATAACCAACGCACATTCTCCTTCCAGATCCAAATGGCAAAAGCTCAAAATTATGGCCCGCAACATCAATCTCTTTTCCAATGAATCTCTCTGGACAGAACTCATTAGGGTTCTCCAATACGGTGGGGTCTCTCCCTATTACCCATGCATTAACAATCACACAAGAGTTTTTGAGAATATCGTAGCCAGCGACTTTGCAATTTTCTCTAGCTATTCGAGGAATAAGCAATGTTATCGCAGGATGAAGACGCATCACTTCTTTAACAATTGCTTGTATGTCTGGAAGGTTAACAATGTCTTTCTCTTCTACCCATTTGATTCTTCCAATTACTGTATCTAGCTATGCGGTTGCCTTTTGGATAACTTTTGGATTTTTTAAGAGCTTTGGCAGAGGTGTCAATTCCAGCAAGTAAAAGATCCTAAAAATATCATAAAAATAACAAAGAGAAGATTACGATTCAGATTTTTAGTGCTAGAGACGCTTGGATATTTGTGTTCATGATGTTGCTTTAATTTATAGGACAATGAATTATTAGTCAAAAGTTAAAATAAATACAAACGAAATTAATTTTCATTTCAATGCACATATGCATTATGCCCGAAAATTACTATTCAGATTTTTGTTTATTTCAATTTTTCTTAAAAAATGTTCATGAGTCAAAATTAGATTAGTTTATCTGTTCGAGTAGGGTTCCAACCCAAAAAATAGCTATTCAAATTAGAGCTTATCAAATTAAGAAAGATGAAATTAAGTACTTTACACAAATATAAAATTTAATTAATTACCTAGATTGATGCCTTAATGTGATCTCTTTCAAGCTTAACTTCGAGAGTAGGATCGTCAGCAAGCTGCAACAAAACATTGACCATAACATTACCTCTATGTTCCTTAACCGATTTCCTCCTAGCATGGTGCTCGTGGTCATCCAAAACATGCTCATAAAATTTATCAGCCTTCTTCTTCACAGCCTTCATTCTCTTAACATTCCCTTGTAAATCTAAGAAAGCAAGCCATGGAATTGCATCCCCTATATCTAAAACACCATAAATCAACAGTTCATCGACAATCTCCATGAACTCTTTCGGAGTTACAAAAATGTTTTCATCTTCCTCAAAATACCTTTTTCCTAATATCAACCGGCTCATCGTGGCAAGATTCATCATGTAAAGACGATCTCTCAAATGAATAGGCATGGAAGAATTGGAAGAAGATTTACACAATTTACATATAAATGCTTTTCTTTCCTCTATCCTCATGTACTCAAATTGTGCTAAGCGTTTTGGGTTAAGAAGCTCCGTTATGTAGATTTTACGTGCTTGGCACCAATATGGACCCTATGGTGTCGTGGCCCAAGTAGAAAAATTATAGTTTGCATGTTTCCCTGCAAGAAGTGCTGGCCTACTAGCAAAAGTAATATCATGAGTTTTTAATATAAGTTTTGCTACTTGAGCGATGAGCCTACCACCACAGTGTCTAAACTGAATTTGAGTTGCATAAGGGGACCGTATTTTTGGGAGAGAGATATGGGGGATCTGGCCGATGAGGTTTAGGCTTCCGATAAAGGGCCATGGCTTTGGACTGAGTGGTGGCAGCAAGTTAAGCAAGTGAAAGTTAACATTCCTCTGTTAGATGCAATTAAGCAGGTACCTTCATATGCCAAGTTTTGAAAGACTTATGCACTGTTAAGAGAAACATGAAAGTAAAAAGGAGAGCTTTCATGGCTGAATAGGTAAGTATCATTCTATCTACTAGTAATACATTGAAATATAAAAATCCTGGTTGTCCTACTGTATTTTGTATTATTGGTGATCACTATGTTTTACTAGAATTTGGGGCTAATGTTAATTTGCTTCCATGTTCAATTAATCTTCAACTTAATCTTGGTGAGTTAAAATCAACTTTAACTACACTTTTGCTTGTCGATAGACAAGTTAAAGTACCAAAAGGAATAGTAGAAGATGTTTTAGTATAAGTTGATAAATTCATATACCCTATGAACTTTATTGTCTTAGAAACTGAACATGTTGTGAATAATTACAAACCAATTCCTGTAATTCTGGGCCGATCATTTTAAGTAACTGCTAATGCTTTGATTAATTGTAGGAACGGTTTAATGAATTTTTCCTTTGGAAATAAGACTCTGGAATTGAATGTTTTCAACATGTGTAGGCAATCTAATAAAGAAAATGAGAATGAAGATGATACTTGATAACTCTATAAAATGAGAATTATCATAATACTTTTAGGTTTAAATTATTGTTACTTAGAGAGTATTATATATCTTTTGCATTTTATTTTAATTATGTCTTGCATTTGCATCATTCTATATTCAGTTATATTAATTTCATGCATTTTAGTTCATTATGTATTTTTAAGTATGGTAATTTTTGTAGGTATTCACATGGTCCAATTCCCATAGCTAAATGTTGTAACAATAAAGGAGAATGGATGTTGCAAAGTTGCTACAACTTTGTTGTAGCACGTAAATTCGAGACTAACTTGAGATGCGCGTGGACTAAGTAGGGCTGATGTGGAGTGTAAATTCCTTAGCATGTGGGACAAGTATAGTAAGGATACGTGATAAATCCTTACCTTAAGAGGAGTAATCCTAAAAAAAGTAGACTATAATAAGAAGATTATGCGCAAAGAAAATGAGAGAACCGTGACCACTACTAAACCATTCCTTACACTGCAAGGAAACAGAGAAAGAGAGAAATTCAAAGGACGCAAATGAGGAGTTCAGTGAAGTAAAGGGGGCAGATTGCAACTTAATCAAAAGAAGTTCTCTAGGATTAAATTCTTATCCTTAATTTCTTAAATCTCGTGTTATTTCTTTTAATGATGATCTTAATGGCTTAACCGAAATATGTTTTTACTTTTCTGTTAAGTATGAACTAATTTTATATGTAGTTGGGGTCTAAACGATCTTAATGATAATTTGACTTCTATAATTGTTGCTTATAGTTTCCTGCAGCATTTTGTTTTTATTGTGCTTATTTAATTCTATATTTTGGTTGACCACCCATTTAGGGATACAAGTTAGGTTTGATCCTAAAAAAGGACGGCTTAATGGAATAAATCTAAGCAATACTTGATTCCACATTGAATTTCCTTAATTGATTTAATATCAATTTGTATGGCCATATTTAATCTAGAATTAGTGAAGAACTAGACATACGGATTCACCTTGTAGGATTAATAGATCCAAGAATGTATAATGCTATATCTAGTTGTGACTTGGCAATTGGTTACTATTAAGTTGCAATTTTAGATGTAAGATATCCAATAGGCAACAGATGAGGATGCATAAGGAAGCTGCCCAATGTTGTAACCAATACTATAGCAACTAGATCTAACATTGGACAGTAAGTCAATAGTCATTAAGTGAGTTTAAATCCCTAACTACGCCTTTGTCATTGAATATTTCTTAGTGTGTGACGTTTGCTCAATTAATTCAATACTAGTTTATTAGTCTTTTAAGTTTAATTGAGTTTTATTTAGTTAATTAATTTTAAATTTTTTTTATTTGATCTTTCACAATTGCACTAAATAGACTTGCTGCAGCAAGGTTGATAACACCAATCCATGTGGAGACGATATCAATACTCACTACTTAATTACTTGTTGTATACACTTGCACACTGACACCTATCGCATGAAATTAACAACAAGCTTTTGGCGCCGTTGCCAGGGATTGATTGTTTATTAATTTTTGCTACCTTAATTTTATTCGGTGCTAATTCAGTTTGTTTAAATTATTGTGTTGACAGAATTACTCTAGCAACCCTTGCATGCGCAAAAATAAATCAGTTGAATATCACTTTGATCCAGAGATAGAAACTCAATCAAAGTGTTTGAGAAGAGAATAAAGAAAATCAAAATCTGTGGCAGACATGGTAGATTTGAATCAACAACTACAAGGATTAATTGCATCGGTTAATGGTGATGATGGTTAGAATGGTTAGAATATTCAAGGGCAACCAGTGAATCATAATGTTATTGTTATGGCAAATGATAGAGACAGAGCTATTAGACATTAGGCGGTATTAACTTATCAAGCCATAAACTCTAGAATAATCAGACTTGAAGTACAAGCTGTAAATTTCGAACTTAAACCGGTGATGTTTCAGATGTTGCAAATGGTGGGACAGACCGAACAAAGCTACACCACCCGAATTTCAAGACCAAGTCAAGGTCAAAAAAGCACAAATAATGATTAGTTCAGTTTTTTTGAAGCATTACTCAAAGAATATATTGTGAAGAATGAAGCGGTTGTTCAAAGTCAAGCAATGTTATTGAGGAACTTAGAGAACCAAGTAGGACAACTTGCTACAGCATTTAGTAACCGACCTCAAGGCAGTCTACCAAGTAATACAGAGAATCCGAGGAGAGAAGGAAAGGAGCAATGCAAGGTAATCAATCTACCATCTGGTAAAGACGTGCATATACCAGTGGGTCCACTGAAAAAGAGAATTGAAGTTACACTAAACTGAGAAGAAACTCAAGTTACAGTAGAGCTAGTATCTGCCAATGAATAGCACACTGAAGAAAACGACCATGCTACAACAATGGAAGAACCAGTACAAGTAGACATAGATGTTGCAGTACTAACTCAGAATATAGCAGCAGAAAATAGGGCTGTACAAGCTGCTGCAGCTCAACAGTTCAGACATCCACCCCCATTCCCATAGAGGTTTTAAAAGCAGAAACAAGACAAACAGTTTGGCAAATTTTTAAAGATACTGAAACAACTACATATCAACATCCCTTTTGTGGAAGCATTAGAGCAGATGCCAAATTATGTCAAATTTTTTAAGGACATCTTGACAAAGAAAAGAAGATTGGGAGAGTTTGAAACAGTGGCTTTAACACAAGAATGTAACCATATGCTTAAAAGTAAGATGCCTAAAACTGGAAGAATCCAGAGAGCTTCACAATTCATGTTCTATAGGTAATGGATATAGTAGTAAGGCATTATGTGATTTGGGAGCAAGCATAAACCTTATGCCTTTGTCAATATTTAAACAATTAGGAGTTGGTGAAGTTAGACCCACGACAGTCACTTTGCAATTGGCCGATAGATCGCATGCTTATATAGAAGGAAAGATTGAAGATATACTAGTGAAAGTAGATAAATTTATCTTTTAGTGGATTTCATTATGCTAGATTTTGAAGCGAATAAAGAGGTTCTAATTATCTTGGAAGGTCTTTCTTAGCCACGGGAAAGACCTTAATTGATGTTCAAAAGGGAGAATTGACATGATAGTAAACGACCAGCAAGTTACCTTTAATGTCCTTGAGGTTATAAAGAGTTCAGACAAAATAGAAAACTGTAACTTTATTAATGTTGTGGATCTAGCTGTAGCAAAAATATTCACTAAATGTCGCAGCAAAGCAGAGGACAGTACAGACATCGTTGAAGACTTAGAAGATGAAGTCATTGAACCACTTGACATAACATGGATAGGAGAAAAGCAATAGGGTAGAATCAAGCAATTTGAATCACCAAACTTTTCAAACAGGGAAGTAAAACCTTCTCAACCATCAATCGAATCACCACTGTGTTGGAATTGAAACCCTTACCTTCACAATTAAAATATGTTTACCTTGGTGCTAATAATACACTTCTAGTAATTATATCATCTCGTTTGGATGCAGAACAAGAAAAAACCTTGGCACCAGTGTTAGGTAAATACAAGACGGCTATTGGATGGACAATGGCAGACATTAAAGGGATCGGCTAATCAGTCCCTCAATATGCATGCACAAGATTTTGCTGGAGGAATGCTACATCAATTCCATGAAGCAATAGAGAAGATTAAACCTGATTATAAAAGAAGTGGTAAAGAAAGAAATAATCAAATGGTTTGACGCTGGAATTATTTATCCAATATCCGATAGTTCATGGGTGAGTCCAGTACAATGTGTCCTAAAGAAAAGAGGAGTAACCGTGGTAGCAAATGAGAAAAATGAGCTTATTCGTACAAGAACAGTGACGAGATGGAGAGTATGTACGAATTATAGGAAGTTAAACAAAGCCATAAGCAAGGATGACTTTCCATTACCCTTTATAGATCAAATGTTAGATAGACTTGCAGGAAATGAGTACTATTGTTTCTTGGATGGTTATTCGGGGTATAATCAGATTGCTATAGCACCAGAGGACCGGAAGAACACTACCTTTACTTGTCCTTATAGAACTTTTGCTTTCAAAAGGATGCCATTCTGTCTATGTAATGCTCCAGCAACGTTTCAGAGGTGCATGATGTCTATTTTTTCAGACATGGATGATTTCTCGGTATTCAGCAAATCATATAAAGATTGATTACACAACTTGGAAAATGTATTCAAAAGATGTAAGGAAACTAATCTAGTACTAAATTGGAAGAAATGCCACTTCATGGTACAAGAAGGCATAGTTTTAGGATATAGAATTCCTAGAAAAGGAATAAAAGTGGATAAAGCAAAAATTGAGGTAATTGATAACCTACCACCTTCCATTTCAATTAAAGGTATAAGAAGTTTCCTAGGGCATGCAAGTTTTTAGAAAAGATTTATTAAAGATTTTTTAAAAATTGCTAAACCTTTATGCACATTGCTAGAGCATGATCAGCCATTTAACTTCAATGAAGAATGCTTACGTGCATTTGTTGCACTCAAGAAGGCTCTTGTTACAGCACCTATTATTGTAGCACCAGATTGGAGAATGCCATTTGAATTGATGTCTGACGCCATTGGCCATTCTGATTGAGCAGTGCTGGGACAACAAAAAGGTAAGATCTTTCACTCTATCTATTACGCTAGTAAGACTCTAAATGACTCTAAATGATGCACAGATTAATTACACAACCACTGAAAAAGAGTTATTAGATGTTATGTTTGCATTTGATAAATTTAGAGCATACTTGGTAGGCACGAAAGTTACTATTTACACAGATCATTTAGCAATTAAATATTTGATTTCTAAAAAAGATGCCAAACCAAGGTTAAATAGATGGATCTTATTGCTCCAAGAATATGACTTAGAAATAAAAGATAGAAAAGGAATATAAAATCAGGTAATGGATCATCTTTTAAGACTAGAAGCAGATGTAAGTACATTGACCAGACAGGATATCATAGAAGCATTCCCCGATGAATGGCTGCTAATGTTACAGCATGTTCAGATTCTACAGCAAGATGGATTTCCATTGTATGCGGATATTGCCAATTATCTAGTAAGTGGATTATTACCGCCTGATTTAAATTATCAGCAAAGAAAAAGGTTTCTTCATGATGTTAAAAATTATCAATGGATGAATCATATTTATATAAATTATGTTCTGACCAATTAATAAGAAGATGTGCTCTAAACGAAGAAATTCCAAGTATTTTGCAGGCCTGTCATGCTACAGCATATGGAGGACATTTTGGAGGTCAAAGAACAGCAACAAAGATTCTTCAATCAGGTTATTACTGGCCTTCTATTTTTAAAGATGCTCATGAATTTGTTAAATGTTGTGACATGTGTCAAAGAATAGGAAACATATCCTAAAAGTATGAACTACCATTAACTAACATCCTAGAAGTAGAGCTCTTTGATTTGTAGGGAATAGATTTTGTAGGGCCATTCCCACCATCCTTTGGGAACTTATATATTTAAGTTGCTGTAGACTATGTATCTAAATGGGTAGAAGCTGCAACACTCCTTACAAATGATGCAAAGGCAGTAGTGAAATTCCTCCAAAAGAATATCTTCACACAATTTGGGACTCCTAGAGCTATATTCAGTGATGAAGGGATACACTTCTGTAATAAGGTATTTGCTACAGCATCAAGCAAATATGGGATCACACATAAGATTGCTACAGCATATCACCCACAAACAAGTGGTCAGGTAGAAGTTTCAAACAAGAAAATTAAACGAATTTTAGAGAAAGCGGTTAACCCCAACAGGAAAGACTGGTCCATGCAATTTGATAACTCTCTTTGGGCATATAGGACAGCATATAAAACACCAATTGGTATGTCCCTATATAGGATTGTCTATGGAAAGGCTTGCCATTTGCCACTAGAGTTATAACACAAGGCTTATTGGGCATTGAAACAATTAAATATAGACATGGCTACTGCAGTAGACCAAAGAAAGCTACGACTTTGTGAATTAAAAGAGCTAAGATTGTTCTCCTATGAAAATGCCAAATTTTATAAAGAAAAAACAAAGCAATGGCATGATAGGCACATACAGCCAAGAAGCCTAATTCAAGGTCAACAGGTGCTGCTATACAACTCTAGGTTGAAATTGTTTCAGGGAAAATTAAAATCTAGATGGTCTGGACCGTTTACACTCATAAAGATTTATCCTCATGGTGCTATGGACCTCAAGGATGACAGAACAGGGCAAATATTTAAGGTCAATGGACAAAGAGTGAAACCATACATAAAGGCCAATGTTAATCTCCTAAGAGAGGATATGTTCTTAACAGATCCAAGCTGAATAGATCAAAAGAAAAGGGTCAAGCTGAAAGACCTAAAATCAAGCACAGTGTGGGAGGCAACCCAAGAAAGGGAAGTTCCCTTTACAATAAGTTATTTCAACTTCAAGTTTCATTTACATTTTAATTTTTAATTTTTAATTTCAGTTCCAATCAAATTTATTTATTATCTTAATTTTTGGTTAGATAATCGAAAGCCATAAAAGGATCACACCAAAGAATGACGGAAAGAGAAGAAGGAAAAAATCCATGTTGCGAGTTATAATAGAGCACCCATTATAGCATTACCGTATATTATTAAAATACAATAGACAATAGTGCTTATGCTGCAGCACAATAAATGATGCTACAGCAACAAATAAATTCACAAATCCAGCAAGCAAAGATTTCTTTCCGTTGGACTGACATGTGTACAAAATTTTTACCGTTTAAAATATTAATATCGAGACATCAACATGGCAGTAAGACATGCAAAACTAGGAAATTTCAATCACAAGAATTTTGGCATTTATCCCTTTCCAATTTTGATTTTAAAATATTAACTAAAGCCAATCTTCAAGAAATTAGGGATTTCCTCCAGAATGCATTAATTGTTTCCTTCTTGAGCTCAAATTCCATCCCTCTTATTTCTATAAATTAGGGTTTTACTAATTACATTCACCATCCTCGCTAACTATTCAATTTTTATCTTGCTTCTTCAAAGATTCTACTGCTCTCTAGTGCTACAACAATGATTTGAGTGAAGAAAAGCACGAGAAGAACAAAAGACCCTAACAGATTTCATAGCTACAAAGTCGAAGAAAAATTTGAAGAGCTCATCGACCACATATGGCTGATGGAAGAGAAAGGCTTCGAGTTTCCCCAACGACCCATCGGAACCATCAAATCAGTTTTTGCAATGGCAGAAAAATATAGGTGGAGTAAGTTTTGCTTGCACGCATAAGACCTAGTGGTGCCTGCTGTCAAAGAATTCTATACGAACATGCTGCAGTAAGACCAGCAAAATATTTAGGTAAGAAAGGCCCAGGTACCTCTTGATCCTCGAGTTATCAATGCCTATTATGAATTGCCTGCTGAAATTGATTACAAATACACTAAACTCGTGGAGGGTATAACTGATAAACAATGAGGGGATGTCCTGGCAACTTTAACAATCAAGGAAACCATATGGTCAAATGAAGAATCTCGCGTAGTTAATAGGATTGATCTGACACCAATGGCAAAAGTATGGGTGAAATTCTAGAAAACGAGAAGCATGCCCACAACTCATACCACTACTGTTTCGCAGGAAAGGTTATTACTTTTATGTGCCATTATTAAGGGCCTGAAAATAGATGTGGGTCGAGTGATTAAGCAAGAGATAAGGGAATGTGCTGTGTGTACAAAATTATCTGCTGCCTTGTTCTTTCCATCTTTGCCAACTGGTCTGTGTGAGTTATCTGGGGTACAATTTAATAGGCAGGATAAACGGATAAAGAATGAAGGTGCTATGACAGCTCGAACTATGGAAAGGATTGCTGATGAAACTAGTATTGCAGTAACCACAAAGTGCACAATAGAACCTCTAAGACCACAGCCTGCTGTTGCAGCAGAGCCAACAATAGAGATTGAACAATTGCTGCTAAATCTAATAAAAAGCATTGATAATTGTATGGAGGCACAAAAAGAAGAGAATAAAAAATTCTTGGCATACCTCCAACACCTTAAGGACCAAAAGCATCAATTTACTGTGTTTATGAAGAGCAAATATGCTGACTTCCCATACTCCTTGCTACAGCAGTTCTATTTTCAAGAAGCAAAATAGGATGCCCTAGCACATCAGCCCACTCCACCAGCAAACATTCCTCTAGCCCTACCAACAACACATGATGAAACCCTCTCAGAAAGCAGTGAAGCAGAGGACAATGACAAAGACTCCGAAAAAGAAAAATCAGCAGAACATGAAGATGAAAGTAGTGAGGAGGGTGAATCAAAAAGTGAAGCTGACGAGCAAACGGAGGTGCCAATAAGAGTGCCTCCTAAGCCGAAAGGGAAACACATCATTGGAAAAGACGAAGAATCATAAGATGAGGATGCGGAGAATGTGGAAAAAGATATTGATGAGGGAATTTAAAGGAGCACAACAATAGATGCACAGAGACAAGCTCTGAAAAGGATGATTGCTGATATCCCTACTAAATCCCCTGCTACAGCAACCTCATCACCACCCACCACAATAATACCTGCCACCAAACCATCAGCTCAAACATCAAGAGGTTCCAGTAAGCAAAAAGGGGCAGCACCCTCTAGAGGGGCAGTACCAGTGCCGGTCCCAGAAGATCTAGACCCTAAGTGACCTAAGACAAATATACCCAGAGCTGCTGGAACTACACAAACAATCCCAAAACCAAAGAAAAAGACTCTTGCTGCAACAATCAGCTCCCTAAGGAAGAGTCCCAAGAGTGGAGCCCAAAAGAAATAATCTTGCTCAAGCAATTCAACAACAATCAGCCAAATTAACAAGGGAGTACCCCTGTAGCCAATATGAAATTAATCATTTTTCTTTTCGTTATTTTCTTTCATTTGCATTTATGTTATGCTTTTATGTTCTCTGTCAGTTTTATTTTAATTTCTCTAGTTGCTATTAAGTATGTTTGTTTTGTTTTCTGTCATGTGCTTGTAAGGATACAGCACCTCTCTAGTTTGGGGGGGTTGTGTCATTGTGTTAGTTGTGTAATCTGTCATCGTGAATAAAAGTTTGCTTGTGTTGAGTGTGAGTATGTAATGCATAGCTCTATGTGTCCAAAAATCTGCAACTTTAATTAGAAACCCAATGAAGATAAAATTGCATGATGAAGTAAGAAGTGTTACCTACTAGTTGCAACAATGATAGAAGAGAGGGAGATTCTGTATTTACACAACTAGCTCTAATTAAGTTAGTGAGTCTGCTGTAGCAATAAATAGAGAAATGTTTATAATGAAATATTTTTAAAGTTTTAATGATTCAAGTTTGGGGGGAAGAAAATTTTTTAAGTACAATTGTGTTCGAATAAACTTTTGCTCTAATGGCTGAGTTACAGAGTAGCCAAGCTTGAGTATGAACCCCATATGCAGACTTGTGTAGAAAGATAGCTGATGCTATGAGCATTGCTGTAGCAACTAGTATAAAAATGAAGGTCCACTGACTTGAAACCTAAGTAGCCAGGTCTATTCATGAGCCCCATGTTCAGCCTTGGGTAAAAAGGATCCAAAGTTATGACTATATGGCATCAGTCATACGCCTATGCTGTAGCAACCCTGATGTGTACGGGGAATAAGTAATTGGGTGTCAGCAGAACCCCTGTAAGGCATTCACATGAAAAGTACATGTACACTGAAAGGGTGATAACTTCTATAAAAAAAAATCTTTCTTTTGCTGTAGCACAGTTGTAACATGAAACTCCTCTAGTTCACTATAGGTATAATTGTGTTTGGTCATTTATTTGTATGAAAGTTATCATTACCTGAGTACTGTGCAACAATTCCAATCCTTGGTCAGAGCAAAACATACACATTAGACCGAATTAAACTTGAGTTTAATGCTAGAGCTGCGGTTGTTAACCATGCGTGTTTGATGATGATCTCTTATCTGAGGGTTGACTAAGTAAAAGCAGTCTAGATAGTAGAGCTTAGTCATTGATTGCATGGTTTTGTGTTTGCATTACTTGAGGATAAGTAATGGTTTAAGTTTGTGGGTGTGATAACTCTATGAAATGAGAGTTATCATGATACTTTTAGGCTTAAATTATTATTACTTAGAGAGTATTATATATCTTTTGCATCATATTTTAATTATGTCTTGCATTTTCATCATTCTATATTTAGTTATATTAATTTCATGCATTTTAGTTCATTACGTATTTTTAAGTATGGTTATTTTTATAGGTATTCACAAGGTCCAATTCCCATAGCTGAATGCTGTAACAATAAAGAAGAATGGATGTTGCAGAGTTGCTACAACAAATAGCAGTAAATTCAGAACTAACTTAAGATGCGCGTGGACTAAGTAGGGTTGACGTGGCGTGTAAATTCCTTAGCGTGTTGGACAAGTATAGCAAGGATATATGATGATTCCTTACCTTAGGAGGAGTAATTCTAAAAAAAAAGAAGACTATAAAAAGAAGATTATGCATGAAGAAAATGAGAGAGTCGTGACTACTACTAAACCATTCCTTACGCTTCAAGGAAACAGAGAAAGAGAGAAATTCAAGGGATGCAAACGAAAAGTTCAGTGAAGTAAAGAGGGCAGATCGCAACTTAATCAAGAGAACTTCTTTAAGTTTAAATTCTTGTCCTTAATTTCTTAAATCTCTTGTGTTATTTCTTTTAAAGATGATCTTAATGGCCGATCCGAATTATGCTTTTACTTTTTTGTTAAGTATGAACTGAATTTATATGCAGTTAGGATCTAAACGATCTTAATGATGATTTGACTTCTATAATTGTTACGCAGAGTTTACTGCAGCATTTTGTTTTAATTGTGCTTATTTAATTCTCTATTTTGGTTGACCACCCATTTAGGGATACAAGTTAGGTTTGATCCTCAAAAAGGACGGCTTAATGGAATAAATCTAAGCAATACTTGATTCTAAATTGAATTTTCTTAATTGATTTAATATCAATTTGAATAGGGCCATGTTTAATCTTGAATTAGTGAGGAACTAAACATAGGGATTCACCTTGTAAGGTTAATAGATCCAAGAGCGTATAATGCTATATCTAGTTTTGGCTTGGCAATTGGTCACTATTAAGTTGCAATTATAGGTGTAAGATATCCAATAGGCGATCGATGAGGATGCATAAGGAATCTGCCTAATGTTGTAGCAACTAGATCTAACATTGGATAATAAGTCAATAGTCATTAAGTGAGTTTGAATCCCCAACTACGCATTTATCATTGAATATTTCTTAGTGTGTCTAACAAGCGACCAAGAAAGTAAGTCACTATGTATTCTTAAAAAGCATTAAAATGCAATTTGATGGACTTTAAATGATATTTAAGGCATTAGTCCCTTGATTTGCACACATATAATCAATTTGGAGGAAAATGCTAAAACATGTCAACAACCTCAAAGAAGATTAAACCCACACTTAAAAGAAATAGTAAAAACAGAAGTCCCTTTTTAGGACATACGGGATTTTGTAAAAGGTTTATAAAAAACTTGAATACTATATCTAAACCACTTTGTAACAACTTATTAAAAGATGCCTCATTTGAATGGACTAATGATTGCCAAAAATCTTTTGAGAAAATGATTTGTTTTTGGACATCTATACCTATTATGCAATCTCCTGATTGGTCTTTACCTTTTGAATCAATTTGTGATGCTAGTGATTTTGTTGTTGGTTCTGTTTTAGGACAAAGAAGGGTTCGTAAGCCCTTTGTGAATTATTACGTAAGTAAGACTTTGATAGTGCTCAAATAAATTATTCGACAACTGAAAAAGAATTGTTTGTTGTAGTATTTGCATTAAACAAGTTTCGTTCATATTCACTTGGTTCTAAATCTATTATTTTTACTGACCACGCAGCTGTGAGATATTTGATGATTAAACAGAATGCCAAACTAAGAATAATTCACTGGATTTTGTTACTCCAAGAATTTGACCTCATCATCATAGATAAAAAGGGTGTCAAAAATGTCGTTGCTGATCATTTATCAAGACTCACATCTGAAATCTGTATTAGCATAAAACCCATCAATGATTCTTGTCCAGATAAATTTTTATTTTCCCTTACTTTAATGCCATGGTATATAACATTGTTAATTTTATTGCTACAGGTGAAATGCCTTTACAATGGAAAACTCAAGAAAAGAAGAAATTTTTGGTTGAAATATAAAAATTTTATTCAGATGATCTTTACTTGTTCAAGTATTGCCCTAGTCAAATTTTTCAGTGATGTATTCCTAACAATGAGGTAAGTAGTGTTATTAATTTGTGTCATTTAGAAGCGTGTGGTGGACATTTTCCATCAAGAGAAATTACTGGTAAAATTTTGCAATGTGGATTTTATTGGCCTACCATATTCAAAGACACATGAATTTTGTAAAACTTGTAAAAACTGCCAAAAATTAGGAATAATTACTAAAAGAAACATGATGTCTTAAATCTCATATTTGAGATAGAAATATTTGACTGTTGGGAATTAATTTCATGGGTCCATTTCCACTATCTTTCATATTTGTGTACATATTAATTGCAGTTGATTATGTCTCAAAATGGATTGAAGCAATTCCTTACTGAAATAATGATAGCAAAACTGTGATTAAATTTTTAATGAAAAATCTTTTAAGTCGATTTGGAATTCCTCGAGCCATTATAATTGATAGGGGTAAATATTTTTGTAATAAAACTTTTGACTCATTCATGAAAAAATATGGAATTACACATAAAGTTACTACCCTTTATTATTCTCAAACTAGTGGTCAAGTTGAATTACCAAATAAAGAGATAAAATAAATATTGGAAAAGAAAGCTAACCCAAACTGAAAAGATTGGTCTATTAGACTTAATGGTGCACTTTGGCCCTACCGATTTGCATTTAAGACGTCTTTAAGAATGTCTCCTTATCGTCTAGTTTATGGAAAACCTTATCACTTACCTGTGGAACTTGAGCATAAAGCATTTTGGGCTGTTAAAACTTGTAATGCAAACCTTGATGATCCTGGTAAATTACAAAAGTTGCAATTGAATGAACCTGAGGAATTAAGGAATGACCCATCTGAAAATTCAAGAATTATTAAAGCAAGAAACAATGCTTTTCATGATAAAAGAATTTATCAGAAAATATATGAAATTGGTCAAAAAGTGTTGCTTTATAATTTTCGTCTTCATTTGTTTCTAGGAAAGTGAAAGTCAAGGTGGAATAACCCATTTGTTATTAAAAATGTATATCCATATGAGGCCATAGATTTTGATAATCCATAGAACGATGTCACATTTAAAGTTAATGGTCAAAGATTAAAATTATATCTAGAATACCAATCATGTAAAAAAGACATCGAAATAAATTTGAGTGACCCACCAAATCTTGAATAAGTTTTTTTTTTGTTTTTAATGGGTGATTTAATTTTTTAATTGTTACTTTACCATTTGAATTGTTTTATTGTTTCTTTCTATGTCTTGAGTGATACACATTAAGATGTTTCTTGCTTAAATGTGTTTGTTTGACAATCGTGTTTTCTTTCATCCTTTTTAATATATATCATGAGTACCTTAATGAGAAAGATCCTTTGCAACCGCCTTAGAAACATTTTATGTGTGAAATTCCACCTAAGAGGCCTGATACAATTTCACAAATCACATCCTATTAGGGATCTACGACCACCAATGTTAGTGTCCCATATTCAGGATCTTGAAAGTCAACTCAATGAAATAAAAGGCAGTATATATGACATCCAATAGCAACTTGAGGTTAATTCAATAAAAGGACGAAGATAAGATTCCTTTCTTTTTACATTGTGCATTTTCATTTTATTATTTTGTTTGCCTCCACATTTGACTTGATTTTGCATAAGTGATTTGTTTAATTGGTGTGTTTTGATTTACTTTCCCGTATAAATAGCGGATAACGGTACTCCATGACTTCTTAAGTCGGTATCTTCAGTTTCCCACAATAACTGAAACCCTAAAATCAAACATGGAAGAAATACAAAGTAAATTGCATAAGCGTTTTACTTTTCTCCCTCAAAATGCCCTTAAGAAGATTTACAAAGCTCGTTGTGAACGATTGCGGCTGTTAATGATCAATGGCATTCCTTTTGATTTTCGTTGATTAATTAAAGCAAAGGTCTGATTGGCAGGTGAGTTTTCAAATCCATTTGTTTCTTATATGTCTGATTTTAATAAAAGCACATTCACTAAAAAGAGGAGAGCTAAACGACTTACCTTTAAATGTCATAAATGTGCAAGACTTTATTGCGACACACTGTAAAACTTTAGGAATGGTTCCTAATAATCGTGAAGACAAAATTAAATTCATTAAGGATGGCTTGAGAGAAGATATCTAGCGATCTCTTGAGACGCATCCCAGTAGATATGTACAACGTGCAATTTCCTGGTTATGGACACTATTCCCAAAAGAAAGTGCATAATTTAGTCTTAAGAATCTAACTATAAATGACCATGTTTGCCAGTTTAGAAGAAAACTAGATGGAAAGCCTATCCTCCACCTATAGAAGGCATTCAAGCCATTATTGGACGTAAAACCAAAGGAAGATATGAGCCACAATCACAATTATAGTAAATATTGTTTTATTTTAATAATCTTTTATTTTGTGCATTATTACTTTTAATGTGTGATTTCATGTCTAATAAATGTTTGCTTTTTCTTTTTACTGTTTGCATTTTCTGTTTGCTTTTTAACTATGAACCAAAGCTTCACGCGTTATTTGACAAATACATCACCCAATTTACAACTATGTATCATTTTGTTTGTCATCAAAATCTTCAAATATGGGCTTCTTTTTCAAACCCTCATAAATTATTTTTGAAGATGTTCCAATGGCTGTAACTTCTAGTAAACAATTAAAAAATGTTTGTGTGCTTTCTAGATTTCACTATTGAAAGTACAAGGAGTTTGTTCAGGCTACTATAGATCTTGGTTGAGTCTAAGCAGAGAGAAAAATACACCTGGCATATGGAGGACATGACTAAGGCTTATCAAAGCTTGTCTTAGAAGCTGCTTATACTGGAGGAAGCCAAGTGCTAGGCATCATCTCACAAGTCCTAAAACCTCTGGGATTCCTGCCCAGTCCACCAATTGGAGAGGAGTTAGCAATCTCAAGTATGCAAGAGAGAATATCTAAATTGCTAAATCATGCAGACGCCTTCATTTTCTTATTAGGAGATCTTATAACTCTACAGTCACTAATTACATTTGCATCTTGGACCCATTTAAAAATCCATCAAAAACCCATTAGTTTGTTAAATGTTAATGTTTTTTATTGTGGCTTGCTAACACTTATTGACCATGCAATTAAGAATCATTTTATTTCATCTATAGTAAAAAAAAAAATTCTTTATTTGTACTCCTATTGCTAATGAGTTACTTGATCTTTTATAAGCTTATAGACTAGAGCCAGATCCCAACACTTCTGTGATGATGGTAGTAGTAGCAGTAGTAAGAAGCACAAATTATATGTAACTCTCTGTTTGTAAATATTTTTCTATTGCAATGTTCAAGTAATGTCTCCTAAACTCTACTTCTATCCTTTAAGACATTGAGGACAATGTCTCGTTCAGGTTTAGGAGAGGGAATAGTTTACAGTTATGGAATGTTTCAATCCTGGTGATGTTTTTACTAATTTTTGTTATAAAAACTAACTTTAGATAAACTTGAGTCGAAGATGGCCAGATATGGAGTGTAGTAACTCTAGAAACATATATTCTTAGTCTTAGAGTTTTATTTCAAAAAATAATTCTAACATTTTCTTGTTCTTTGTCATCTTCTTTTTAGCTTCTGCAGTGAGTTCCGGTGCAATCTTTCCTACTTTTTCTTTTATTATTTAGGTTTTCTTTATATTTTTTGCCTTGTTGCACGCACATCTTTTAAATTATGAAATGTTAAGGATAATGTTTAGATTAGGTTGGGGGGAGGTGATAGTTGACGTAAATTGTAAATGTGTGTCTGTTTATTTTCAAAAAAATTAAAATAAAAAAAAACCCAAAAACATCAAATTTTTTTATTGTCTAGGATGGTTGTGCAAAGAGTCACTACTTTTGAAACGCATCTTAATAATCCAGTTTGTATTATATTTTGATTTTGAAATTCATAGTAAGTTGTTTTTGTCCCTTTTTCTTTGAATTACTCAAATTTGTGAATTCTCTTGTCGATTATCTCTCATTTTGTTATTTATTCATTTAACATGTATTATTAAATAATTCTTCTCTCACACATGTTATGACACATGTTAGTGGGCTATAAGTTAAAATTTTTGCAATATTTAGTTGTTTTGATTCATTGGAGATAATATCTAAGGTGGTGGAAAGTGTATAATATTTCTAAAAAAAGAAAAAGAAAAAAATTGAATGTGTTTAATTTTTGTTATATCTGAAATCTAAGTAATTAAGTCCGTAGGTTGTTTCAACACCTAGTGCCCTAAGGCTAACTAGTTTGGGAGTCATTGGCTCAAAGCTCGCTCTATGCATTGCAGATATATTGTTTGCTTATTTACCAAAAATTAGAGTAATTAAGTTCGTAGGGGTGTTTCAACACCTATTACCTTAAGGCTAATTGGTCTAGGAGTAACTAGCCCAAAGCTTGCTATCTGAATTAAAAATGTAATACTTTAAATTGTGTGAATAACTATTACTTAAAGACAGAATCTCTATTGAACCAAAAAGTTGTTTTCTTTTGATGAAGCCCCATAAGCATTGCGTTAATTTCTTGAGCACAAAAGAAGGTTTTATGATATCCTGAGTGAATGACAAAAGGCTAAAGTAAAGAAATTTGGAAGAGTTTATTTATTCGGTAGTTCAGAGGATAGATGTACAACTATTTAATTGCATGCAAATTTTGTAAATCTCAATTTAATATAACACTTCAATTGCTAGGGGCTGACAATAAGTTGGTTGGGGGGTGTGATTAGTGTTAAAAATTGTATAGTTACTAAGGGGTAAAATTGTTATTTTGTGCTTATATCATAGTTTGCATTTGTAATTTTGTAACATATTATAAATTTCTACTTATGTTTCTAAATATTTAATTTTGTGTATTTTTGTGTGTTTATTAGGTAAAATAATAATTTCACATAATTCAAGGATCCAAACAACTAAATGAATGTCAAATTCGGATTTCGGAGATCTGAAAACATCGAGGTGGATCCGTGCTTGTTTTGGTGAAAGTAAACTTGTAACCTTTACCATGTTAGGTGTGAAAATTGTTAGTGAAATTAGGTGTGCTTGAGTGGTGAGTTAGGTTTATGTTTGGTTAGTGGGACAAACGTAAAGCCATGAAATAATTGGCTTTGTTTATGTGTGTGGTGTAAATTGATCATGAGCTAGTATAAATAAGGTCTTATTTTACAAACCTCTCTACACACCTTTCTTCACTTTTTCCTTCATAATTCTTCTTCTCATCTTTCTTTGTAATATTTTGTAAATTAATTTCAAAAATAAATTTAGTTTTATTTCAAATTTTAGTTGTTTTCATTTATTTTAATTATGTGTAATTTAATTTCAAATATTATTTTTATTTCAATTATGTTTAGCTAAATAATAATAAGTTAGGGTAAGGTAAAACTCTTAGTAGAAAAATATGATTTAACTAAATTATATTTTAATTATATAAATTAAATTATTTTCTATTTAATCTTATCCATATTTTATATTTTAAAATTTTGATTTGTTGTAGACAAACAAGAGGGTTTGGCGCAATAAATTATCAATGTCTTAGTATAAAGTGTTGTAAAATTGTATTTTGACTTATTGCAGATAAGTTGAATTTTGATACACTAAGTACTTAATCTGTAATAAAATTAATGGAAACATAATAATAATTTATACAATTAATCTTTTGGGCAATAGAAAAACAAAAAGAAAAATAATTTATTAAATTATATTTACTACTAATAGTAAATTCATTACCCTAACTAATTTATTTTTGTAGTTTCACTTAAGTTAAATAGCATGTATTTAAATTCTATTTTTTTAGATAAATTAAAAGAAATTTTCAAATTAAATCTTTTCCCTGTGAATTTACCTCGGACTCACCGAATTATATTATAGCTAGAAACTATTATAATTTAGAGAAAAATACTTTTGAATTGTGTCATGGGCCGACCACTAGGTTGAGGTTGCCGATGATTGGCCAGGATTTTGGGCCTGGCAATAAGTTGATTTTTTGGCGGCAATGGTAGCAGCGGAGACGAAGAGGGATGAGGATGAGGACTAGGGTTGCTAGACAGGCGGCCAATTTTGTAGCTCAAGAATGACGAATGAGCTCCATTGTATATATTCTGGTAAACTCTAGCTAGTATGTTTCTTGGTGTTGAAGTTGAAATGTTGAAAACTAAGCTAAGTATGTTGGTATTTATAGAAAGCCCAAGACCAAGTAGGGAATTTGGCTAGCAGTACGATGACAAAATGCTTTGCAAGACAAAATTTGAAAAACAAAAATTAAGATCACCGCAGTTTACTAGAGGGGTTCACAAGTTCAAGGGGAAAAAGGAAAAAAAAATATGATTTAACACCATCTAAATTGATAAATCCAATACTATATGCACTCTTAATTAATATCGCATCATTTGGGTCCAAATGGTGTTTAGAAGTCTTTCATAATCAATAGTTTTTGGCTTAGCTTGCTTCAATTGAGTAGAGGGAAAGCTTCAATTGAGTAATTTCAGCTATTTAATGGAAGCATGCCTCAGGCGCGCTCAAATAAACTTCTCACCTTCTATTTCCTCATGCGCAAAGGTTCAAATCTCCCAGCATTTGTGAGATAATTTCACCCACAAACCAATAGAAGAGAAGGAATAGGGATGGCAATTTGCCGGGTCGGGCTCGGGCTTGGCAAGGCCCGAGCCCGACCCGAGCACTCAATTTAAAGGCCCGACCCGACAAAAGCCCGAACACTGTTTTATCGGGTCGGGCCAGGCCCGACCCGATTCGGGTCACTGTCGGGCTTTTGTCGGGCCAAGCCCGCACTGTTTGTCTCAGCTTAAATTTTTTACTCTAATTGTTTGATTTGTTTCCAAGCACCAGCCACCCACTGCTTTATTTCTCAATTTCAAATTTAATACTTGAATGAAAACACAAATTTCACAACTCATATCCAAAATTTAATTTACACTTGTGTCATTTAAAAAAAAAAAAAGAAACTCATTCTATATAAATAAAAACACACAATTCCACAATTCAATTCTACAACCCAACGTTAAAAAAAAAAAAAACAACCACACAATTCCACAACTTAACATAAAAAAAAAAAGGGAGAAAAAAAACAATGCTCATGTCTTATACAAATAAAAACACAACAATTCAATAACACTACCCAACATTAAAAAATAAAAATAAAAACTCATGTCTTATACAATTAAAAAACACAATTCATTTCCACAACCCAACATAAGGAAAAAAAAAAAACTACTCCAATACTTGCGGGCTACATTCTTCCTCATCTACAAATTCCTCTCCAGTAAAAATTTCACTTTCAAGAATTTTACCTATTAAAAAAAGGAAAAGAATAGAAAATTATTTAAGTATATAAAATTATTATTAAATCAATTATTTAAATATTTTCTACATTATTTGTATAATTGTATTCATACCTTTAGAGCTCGCCCATAGCCAATGTTGAGTACACATAAGCGCTTCTAATGTCGTAGGATGGAGTCTACTTCGATGTGGAGTCAAGAATCTACCTCCAGTGCTAAATGCAGATTCAGAGGCAACGGTTGTCACGGGAACGGCTAAGATATCCTTGGCCATCTGAGCCAAGACAGGATATTTGCCTTGGTTCACCTTCCACCAATTCAAAATATCAAAGTCCGAAGTGGATTTGACTAAAGGCTCTTCTAAGTACCTATCAAGGTCGGACTTCGATACCGTGGACTCACTATTTTGGCTTGCAAATGCCTCAAATTTTTGTATATCAAAAAATTTACGACCACCACCCATATTAAAATTAAAGCGAACATCAACTGAAGAAGACTCACTAACAATTGCATCACTCACATTCCCATTACTCCCTTCATAAAATTTAACCAAATCGTTACTTAGATTGCGCACCCTTTGGATCTCATTTGCAGCACCCTCACCATAAAGTTGTGGAAAATAATAATTAACCAATTGCATCTTAAACCTCGGGTCAAGAATAACAGCCATTACCAAAATCCCATGCATTTGGGCCCAATATTTATCAAATTTCATAATCATTTGACCAGCCATTTCTCTAACCACAGGCATATCAGAAAGTTCCCATTCATCTAGGTTAATCCTCATTTCACATATCATTGGGAAAAAAGATTAGATGTGGGATATTGTGTACCCGAAAATAAGTCATTGAGTAAAACGGCAGCAAATATTCCAACATCTTTTCAGCCATCTCCCATTCCTCATCCGTTGGCAAAGAAGTGTAGTGTTTGTCGCTGCCGCAATCTAGAAAAGACAGCTTTTATAGACAACATCAAGCATAGCATACGTAGAATTCCATCTAGTTACACAATCAAGCACCAACTTTTTCTCACACTTGACTTGCAATTGACGTGCAGCCATCTCAAAAGTTTCTACCCTCTTTGGTGTGCCCATCCAATAAGCCACACTGTCCCTAATCTTTTTAATCCATTCCTCAATCACTTTCATCCCCTCCTTCACAACTAGGTTTAAAATATGAGCCACACATCTCATATGAAAATAATTCCCACCCATTACCATAGAATCAACTGGAATCAATCCCATCAACCTATCAACCATAGCATCATTAGTGGAACAATTATCTAAAGTAAGAGTCGATATCCTTCTATCCACATTCCAATCCAACATACACTTAAAAACTGCTTCAGAAAGAAATTCAGCGGTATGTGGAGCCGGCAAGTATATGAACCTATTAATTATCCAAAAAATAAATTTTAGACTTAAATAAATTGAATAAAAGTTAATAAACATAATATTAAATAATAAGAAAAATACCTTAAAATTCGACTTTGTAACCGCCAAGACTTGTCCAGAAAATGTCCCGTAACGACCATATACCCCTTCTTTTGATTACTAGCAGTCCACATGTCTGTAGTAATTGCCACCCTACTATCATTACTCTCTATCAAAGTCATTGCTTTTGCCTTTTCAGCTTGATACAATTTAAGAATCTCACTCTTTAAAGTGTTCCTACTCATCACCTTCACCAATGGGTTGGTATAAGACATCAAATCCCTAAATGCATCATACTCTACAAAATTAAGTGGTAGCTCATGCTTTACAACCAATATTGCAATCTTTTGCCGAGCAACAATTGGATCAAATTCTCTAGTCTCAACACAACTTGTTCCATCATCTTTTTTTGTCACACTAAGAGTTTTTTGTAGACTATCAGAAACTTTGGGAACACCCTTTGCCTTACATCTTTTCCAGTGTCTATCCAAATGAGAAGTTCCACTATTACTAGAGCCTACCAACTTAGCTCGACAATAGTTACACTTCGCCTTTAATTCACCATCAATGGTTACCTTTGAGAAGTGTTTCCAAACATGAGAAGGTTCTTGCCCTCGCTTTCTTTTATTGCTACTTTGTTGTACACTATCATCATTAAGGGATGCATCTTCAACCATTTCGACCTCTTGAACAGCATCATCTTTATTTTCTTCATCCACATTAGTTGAACAAAATTTCGCACTTTTTCAATATCATTTTTCCCATATGCATTGCACCCAAAATTACTCTTATATAGTTATATATATCACAAACCCAAAAACAAATCTAGGATTAAGTTTTTAAATTACATAAACACAATTTTTAGAGAAATTATGGCCAACATACAGCAAGTAATGGCGACAAATTCACACGGCAGCAATGGTGGTGGTAGATCTGAACGGCAGTGGCAGCGGTAGATTCACGCAGCGGCGGTTCAACTTCCAAATGATGGCTGATCGATGCCTCAGGCGCTGCAGCTTGGACCTTGTGTGTGGCAGATTAGAGCAGGCGGCAGGCGAAGGGCGACGGGCGATGGTGGGGTGAAGGCGTTCAGCGCCAGCAGCGGTCAGCGGCTGAGAGTTGAGAGAGTGAGACTGTGAGAGAGATGTGAGATTCGAGAATTGAGAGAGATGTTAATGTGTGGTGTGCGTGTGTATTGTATTTGTAATTCGTGTGTAACTATGTGCAAAACTGCAAATGTGTGGTGTATATATGGTCGGGTCGGGTCGGGCCGGGTCGGCTACGGCCCGAGCCCTGGCCCGAATTTAGTCGGGCCTTAATTTTTTGGCCCGAGCCCGACCTATGACCCTAAAATTCGGGCTAAAGCCCGAAAAATTCGGACCGGGCTTATCGGGCCAAAATTCGGGTCGGGCCTTTTTGCCATCCCTAAGAAGGAAGGAAGATGAGATTTACTCAACCAACCACAATGTAGTTCTTGACAAATTATTACTGTTGAGAGCTACGAGTAATGTGACATAATGGGTTTTAAATTCTAAGAATTGAGTGGTCTTCTTACACCCAAAATTTCGTATCAAGAGTAGCTGTGAAACTATATAACAAACAGAAGTATGGGTACATAACAAACATTCATTTTAGTTCTGGATAATACAACTTTCTAGTGTAAAGTTGACCATTTACGCACAAAGATAAATTGAAATGTACCTGAACAAGGGAAATAATATTTGACAATAAAATTGTACAAACTGTAATACAATAAACTGCATGGGTGAGAAGGCTTGTTACACTATGTGATCAAGCTTTTGTGACTCCATACGACACCATTCAACTTGTAGTGGAGAATGAATTAGGTCAAAGTGTTAGTGAAATGTTCAAAACATTTGACCCCGATCCTCTCGGTTCTGCTTCTATTGCACATGTACCTTTCTCCTAGCTGAATGTATGATGCAATAAGGCATAGGTTTGAGGAATCTATAATGTTCACCTTCTACTTATGAATAACTTTAACTTGTTATGGTGTTGGTGATGATGAAAACTAAGCATTTTTGTGATCTTGGTTAACCTTCTGCACCAATAGTTTGGCTGAGGTTTTGTAATTTCAAGAAAGGTGATGTGGAAAAAGAAATGAGCAGAGGAAAAAGTTGTGATTATCGTTTGAACATCGAACATTTTGTTATTATGAGTGTCAATCTGTATCCTGAACTTTAGCCTAACAGGCATTGCCTTTGAATTGAGTTAGCTATTTACTAAGGTGAAAATTGTTCTGGAAACCGTAAACTTTGCTTACAGAAAGTTATCCATAGATAACTCAGATTTTATGCTCATATTAGGTTCATCGAGCAAGATTGAGAGGTGATCAATGTGATAGATATGCTCAATTTGCTAACTATGTAAGTACGTAAGCAAATGATGATGGCTACCATTTTTATATTATAACAGTGGATCACTCTTTCGAGGATCAAGTAATGCTTATTGCCATGCTTATTTCCATTCTGTGGATAATATCTATCTCATCTCGTTCAGGTGATAATACTAATATCTTTTCCTTTTTTAATTTAAAGGCAGTTAATTATCATAATGCTGGCACTGTAGTTCATTGTTGACGCTGTATCAGATCAAATTTATTTTATGGAAATGAGCACCCGTCTTCAGGTCACCACTCTTCTTTACTTGTTATCTTTTATCCACAAGCTTGACAAAGTACTTGTTTAGAGAATGCCTGTTTTATTGTAGGTTGAACATCCTGTGACCAAGATGATTGTCGGTCAAAATCTTGTAAAGTTGGCAAATTCGTGTTGCAAATGGAGAACCTCTTCCCTTGAGTCAATCACAAGTGCCCTTATTAGGTGAACCTCTCCTCTGCTAAAGAGCCATAGAATAAGACTTACAACTACTAGCATCCCCTGTTTTAACCTCCAAATTGCAGGAAAATTCTGAAATATTATTTGACATGATTCAATTCTAATTCCTCAGTCATACATATCCAAAGTAACTACATTTAAGCTTCTGGAACTGTGATTTTGGGAATCATTTCTGAGGGATACCTTGTTTTCTTCCTTGTAGAATGAGCCACTCTTTTGACAGTTTTTCTTATCATTTATTATTTTGACAGGTCATGCTTTTGAAGCTCGAATATATGCTGAAAACATTCCTAAAGGATTTCTTCCAGCAACTGGAGTTCTTCATCATTATCATACTGTTCCAGTCTCTTCCACAGGTGAAGTTTCATAAGGTACAAACTCACTTATATACAGAAACAAATACGTCATCCTCGTTATTGACAAACTGTGCCAGCCAAGTTGCTTCTTGCTGGGTCATTGTTTGGTAGATTATTTCTTTAGTTTTTCTTATTCTAGGTGTTTATCAATTCACACCCTTAGTCTAATTTTTCAGCCTTTATTGCAGTGGAAAATAGCATATGAGATGAGATAATAGTTGTAGCATCCAATTTCTCAAACCTCCAATTTTATTGATTCAAGCAAACTGCCACTTCTGTCATTTTTCTTATGTCGATTTTTCCTTTAGTAGTTCGGGTTGAGACTAGAGTTGAACAAGGAAGAGACCGTTAGCATGCACTATGATCCAATGATTGCAAAGCTTGTGGTATGGGGCGAAAACCGTGCTGCAGCACTAATCAAACTGAAGAATTGCCTAATAACTTTGAGGTACGTCCTCTGTTAAATTATGTCTTCAACTGCAGTAGGAGAGGTCATATTATTTGCTGTGAGATTTTCCCATTTGAGAACTCAGCTCAAGTTGAGTTTTTGCTATAGGTCATTTGATGGATCTCTCACCAGATGACTGCCCTTTTGGAAAGGTTCTAATTATGGAAGTCTTCATACGTTTGTTTACACAAGTAAAATGTGTAAATGTGTAGTTGATTAACTTAAAAATAATGATGGTTCAGATTGGTAGGTGGTTCTGCATGTTTTAAAATTGGTAGTTCGATGCTGGTGAAAAATCTATATATTTATTTAACTTTTCGTTATGCTACCTGGGTGTATAATCATAGACAACCAACTTATTCATGAGTCATAATTTTATATTTTACCTTTAAGATGTTTGCTAGGGTTGATCATTGACAGTCATTTATTGTGTGGATCTACTCTAAAGGCCTCCAACTCTAATCATAAAAATACCAAGCATTAACTTGTATTATAGAAATATATATATTCTGATGTAAAATTACTAGATTACATGCAAACTCTTAGTTTTAGACAATAACAGGATTGCACTCAAACAGCATTAGGAATAGTCCCTTGTTTGCTAGTTCAGGAAATCATTAACAGAACAACTGTAATATGGTCGTTAATTATATCATTGAAGCAGGGAACATGCAAGTTGATTACATCATTGACAGAACAACTGTAATATGATCGTTAATTACATCATTGAAGCGGGGAATATGCAAGCTGAAAGAAGCTGCTGGACTTGGGAGTTTTACTAGGTATTTGTTGAGGATGGGTGTTTATGTACTGGAATTTTATTGAGTATGGGAAGAGTTACGCACATTATTATTTGCTCTTGGTTGTTAGAATTTGTCTTAATTACTTTGGTTGGATGTAACTGTTGGCTACAAGTGTTTGTTGGATGATGTTATTAATATAAAGTCGTTTTGGACATTATAGAATGTATAATTTAATTTTTGGTTCATATTGAATTTGTGATTAAACTTCAAATACAGGAATGCATAAATTTAAATGAATTAATTTATAATTTCTTTCAATATAAATTTAGATCATGTGACAGAAAATATTAATCATAAATTAAGTCACAAACAAAATAATTTGACAGAAAATTTCAATCATAAATTCTTTCACAAACGAAATAATTTATGACAGAAAATTTCAATCATAAATTCCATCACAAATTAAATATTTCACGCGCGAAAATCAATTTTTCTGCCAAAATTTCAAATTACAAAATAAATTGAATTTTCCCCCCAAAAATTAAATAAAATATTCATTTTTTTATGACAGACATATGACATTTTAACACTATCATATATTCATGACAGACTTTTTTTCTATCATAAAAGAGTGACAGTGACATAGATGACGGAAAATTTCATTGTCATCCACCCCTTTTATGACAGTTTTTTTCCATCATCTATTGCATGTTTTCTTGTAGTGTGAAGGAAAATGGAAGCTCACCAAAAGCTCCCTAGTGCTAGTTAAGGGAAAGAAAGTAAACACTCTCTATGTGATAAAAGCCAAGATCAAGAAAGAAGATATGAATGTGGCTGTAAAAGATTCTGACATTGAGACATGGCATAAAAGGCTTGGTCACATTGGTGAGAAAGGATTGGAAACTTTTACCAGAAAAGGATTTCTTCCCAGCTTTGTAGGTATATCTCGTAAAACTTGTGTTCATTGCTTAGCTGGAAAGACACATAGAGTAGCTTTTAAAAGTTTTTCTCCATCTAGAAAGCCGCATATCCTTTATTTGATTCACACTGATGTTTGCATGATGCAAAGTAGATTAATAGAAGGTGCACTTTATTTTGTAACTTTTATTGATGATTGTTCTAAAAAGGTGTGTGCGTTTGCTTTAAAATCTAAAGACCGGGTGTTTGAGACATTTAAGTTTTTTCATGCTTATGTTGAGAGAGGGACAAGAAGAAAATTAAATGTGTTAGGGCAGATAATGGTGGTGAATACAGTGGACCATTTGAGTAGTATTGCAGATCGCATGGAATTAGACTTCAAAAGACTATACCAAAACCCCCTCAGCATATTGGTGTTGCAGAAAGGATGAATAGAATTATTGAAGAAAAGATTAAGTGTATGCTTTCTAATGCCAAGCTTCCTAAGTCTTTCAAGACAAAGGCTGTGCGCATCGCAGTTGATTTGATTAACCTTTTTCCTTCAACTCCATTAGATGGTGATGTACCTTAAAGAGTTTGGACTGGGAAAGATGTTTCTTATAAACACTTGAGAGTGTTTGGTTGCAGAGCATACATTCATATCCCTAAAGATGAGAGGTCGAAGCTTGATGATATAGCCAAGGAATGCATTTTCTTAGGCTATGGACATGAAGAATTTGGGTACAGATTATGGGGTCCAATTGCAAGGAAACTCATCAAAAGTAGAGATGTTGTGTTTCTTGAAGATCGGATATTTGGTGATAAAGAGAAGAGTGATGAGTCTCAGACATCTCTAGAGATTCCTATTATTCCTACTTCAATTTCTCCACCTGTAGTTCATGATGATCATGGGGGAGCTAGAGAGGATAATAATGATGGTCCAGCACAACCAGTTGAGCAAGCACCTACACCACCAGTTGAGCCAGAATTGAGGAGATCCAGTAGAGAATGGCAACCTTCCACTAGATATCCTCCATATGAGTTTCTGATGCTTACAGATGGGGGAGAACCATAATGTTTTGAAGAAGCCATGTCTCATCTGTAGAAAAATGAGTAGGTTAAAGCCATGCAAGAGGAGACGAAATCCTTTAGTGAGAACCACACTTTTGACTTAGTAAAGCTTTCTAAGGGAAAGAGGGCACTGAAGAACAAATGGGTTTACAGGTTGAAGACTGAAAATAACTCACAACAGTGGTACAAAGCTAGATTGGTTGTAAAGGGTTTTGGTCAGAAGAAATGTGTTGATTTTGAAGAAATATTTTCTCCTCTGGTGAAGATGTCTTCTATCTGAGTTATTCTGGGATTAGCAGCTAGCTTAAATTTGGAGATTGAACAGCTTGATGTAAAGACAGCTTTCTTACACGGTGACTTAGAGGAGGAAATATACATGGAGCAACCTGAAGGGTTCAGTGTCAAAGGCAAAAAAGAACTTGTGTGCAAATTTAAGAAAATTCTATATAGGCTGAAACAAGCACCGAGGCAGTGGTACAAGGAGTTTGATTCTTTTATGAAGAATCACAGTTTCAGCAAAACTATGTATGACCACTGTGTTTTTGTAAAGAAGTTTGGTGATAATGATTTTATTACTCTTTTGCTTTATGTGGATGACATGTTGATTATTGGCTAGGATACTAGTAAGATTAATAATCTAAAGAGAGAGCTTAGCAAGTCTTTTGCAATGAAGGACTTGGGACCGGCAAAGCAGATTCTTGGTATGAAGATTTCTCGTGATAGAAAAGGTAGGAAGTTATGGTTATCTTAAGAAGCATATGTTGAAAGGGTTCTTGAAAGATTTAACATGAGCAAGGCAAAATCTATTTGTTCTCTACTTGCAAGCCATTTCAAGCTTAGTTCCGAGCATTGTCTTACAAGCGAGAAGGAGAAGCAAGAGATGAGAGGAGTTCCTCATGCTTCAGCAGTTGGCAGTTTGATGTATGCTATGGTTTGTACAACACCATATATTCTTCATGTAGTTGGTGTAGTCAATCGGTTTCTCTCTAATCTTGGCAAAGAACACTAGACAGTAGTGAAGTGGATTCCCATATATCTTAGAGGCACTTCCAAGGCATGTTTATGTTTTGGTGGTGATAAACTTGTGTTACAAGTGTACATAAATGTAGATATGGCAGCAAATTTTGATTCTAGAAAATCTTTATTTGGATATTTGCTCACCTTTGCAGGGGGAGCAGTTTCATGGCAATCTAAACTTCAGCAGTGGTTGCTCTGTCTACCATAAAAGTAGAATATATTGCAATCACTGAAGGTTGCAGAGAAACCTTATGGATGAAGAATTTTCTACAAGACTTGGGTATGAAACAAGGCATCTATGTTGTGTACTGCGACAGTCACAATGCCATTCACTTGGCAAATAATTCAACATACCATTCGAAATCCAAGCACATTCATGTGAGGTATCATTAGATACGAGACGTACTTCAGGAGAAACAGTTGAAGCTTGAAAAGATTCACACAACAAAGAATGAGTCAGATAAGATGACAAAGTATTGCCTAAGAAGAAGTTACAAAGTAGTAAGCAGAGAACGGGCTTGGTGGTGCCCCCCACATGATCTGGAGGGGGAGATTTGTTGGGTTCATCTCATTGGGTGGCCCAAGCCTAAAGTTTATTAGTTTGGGTGTTTATGTAATTAAAGAAAACTTGAAAGGGCTATGAGAAAATTGCCATGAAATTTGGCTATATAAAGAACAAAAGCAAAAGTGGCAGCCCTGGTCACCAATCGCAAAAAGACGAGAGAGAATTGAGAGACAGTGCGTGTTTTGGAGTTTGGGGGCAAGAATTTTCAATCTTTGATTGCTCAATCGGAAGGCGATTTTAACTCTGTTTTCTCTCAAATTTGGAGGGTAAGTTTCTGGCATCGTCCTCACGTTGGTTGTTATTTAAGATACTCTCTTGTTAGAGAGACAGATTTTAGGCTGTTATTATAAGCCAAGATTTTTTATATTCTTGATGTTGGTAGCCTCTAGTATTATCTTGAGAAGAATTTGTGCTGTAGTCCCATTATTTATATAGTAGAAGGTTATATCGGACTATGGTCCCGTAGTTTTTCCCGTTTTGAATTTTCCACGTAAAAAGTGTGTCTCTTATGGTTGGCTTATTGCTTTGGATTTTATTGGTTTATTTTTCTACTTATTTATTTGTGGTAAACATCCCATTTTAATCACTCAAAGAGGGAAAGAGTTTGTTTCTGCTTAATTTGAAGCTGCTTGTGTAGGTTCATTTCCTAACATAAATTGAGGGGTCAAACATCCTGACCCTATTAAATTATTTCTTTAACCCCTAATAATCACTTTTGCCATAATTCCAATTTTATCTTTGTATGAGATTATTAAAAAGGAAGTTCCTATTTCATGTTTTAAAAAAAAAAATAGGACACCGATTATTCAGAAAAGCTTAGCATCTCAAATCAGCCATGACCTTTAACTATGTCAAAGACAATGAGTTTGTAGCTAATTTTTATGCAGAATTACATTCGAACACTAATCTTCCTCGAACAAACAATTCCTCATTTCAAGGTGTCATATCATGTAAAGTCTAAGACTAATACAATGTATCGTCGGATTGTTGGTGATTATAAAATCAATCTGGTGATTTATGGCAGGAAACCTCAATTTTGGACTCGTTGCAAGCTCGCTAGTCTATTATGAGAGAGAAACTTTTGCAGGCAGGTGCATCACTTCAACTTGCTGGGGTGATGCATCCGCCCAGTAAGGATCAATGGGTAGAGGTGGTAAAACGAGTTACGACAGGATTACACAACATGATTTTTTGTATCTGTGCTGATAAATATTGAGACGATTAATAAATAAATTGACACAATATGACACGATAGTATCATATCCATGTTAGACCACTTCAACACGAATATATATTTATGACACGAATATCAATTGATATATAGTAATATTATTAAAAAATAACTATAAGAAGATGATGCTTTTGCCACAATTTTTTAGCCTTGAAGCAAATTATGTGACCAATAATGACATTTAGCCACGAAAATACCTTGTCATAACTAATATTGTGAACGAAATTATAAATATTAAAGTAATATGTTTGCCCCAAATAGTTTGTGGCTAAATACTATTTTTTTGATAGAATAAATATCATTTAAAAATTTTTAGATAAATAAACTTTTATATTTTTATAACTAAATATAACTTATTTATAACATATTCCTAACATATTTCTTATAAATTATTACCTTAGATTGTGTTACTTTTATAATTCCTTAAGCCAATATGAAATTATTATCTTAGATTGTGTTACTTATATAACACGTTAGGCTAATACTAAGAAATTATCTTAGATTGTGTTACATACTATAATTGGTTAGGCTAATTAATACTAGCATAGTTTAAGAAATTGAATATTGTAAGATTGGTCTATACACATCCATAAGATAATGTACTTAATTTTATGCACATATCAACATTTGAACTTATAAATGTTGAATTATATGTTTATGTCAGCAATTAACATAAAAAAAAGAGCATGAATTATATGTGTATATATATACACACCTCAATAAAAGGGCTGCCCCCCCATAAAGTAAGGTATTCCGGCTCTCAAGCAAAAAGCAAACTAGAGCTCTTTCTCTACCTTAACTCTTTTCCCTTCAATTGTACAAATCCCGTATTCTGACTTAATCATCGAACGGTCTTCGTCAATATTGATCTCGGCACCCTTGCGATTTTCTTGTTTTGATCTTCAAAACACCTAATTTCTAAAGTCATATAGTAATTTCTCGAGGAGGTTTCACAACTCGATCCCCTTAAAACCCGATCGCATCGTTAAGCCAAATTTTGGTATCAACATATATCCTTTTCACCTTTTAGATTTTCAATAAGATGAATTTCTATTAATTATATTGCATCAAGCATACTTCACTATACTTTTTAGTTATCTAAATATTCATGTGTTTAAATGTATCAAATTAATAATATTGGCACGTAAAACCTTAACTATCCTCACTATAATAGAATTAAGAGAACTAAATATTAAATTAATAAATTGATAAACCCATAAAGAATTGACAAAAAATGGTCAAAAACATAAAAAAATTTCAGCAAACAAAACTTCTTCTTTTTTTAAAGCGGATACATAAAAATTTTGGTAATATTAAATAATAACCCACCAATGCCAAAAAGGAAAAAAAATTATTAAGTGTGTAAACTAATATTAAACCAATACCACTGGTATAGGCACGATACCGAAAACCCGAAACTCAGACAGTGCCCAGTTTTAATAAGTTAAAAAAAATAAAAAGCATACCCAAAAAAACAAAACCCAAATCAAACGAACCATAATCCCCAAATCAAAACTCAAGCCAAACACAAACACTCAACAACAGCACTGCCACTGGCTGTCGCGCCTCCAACTCTCTAGCACTCCAAGCCAGCAGCAGCCACCACTCACCGTTGGCATCATCTCTTCTCAGTTGCTAACTCGCTGGCCTTAGCAAGCAGCTTCACTCCATCTCCACTCTCTAGTGTCACTGTCACTGTGTCACAAACTATAGCGACATTCGTGCAGTAGACCCTACCGCAGTCACAGCCACTGTCTCCACTCTCCAATGCCATTTTCTCAATCACCATCAATGCCATCACAGCCAGCCAGCCTCAACCGTGAGGTATTGAATTTTGCCTTTTTAAATCAGCCGCGAGAAATGAAAGAATAACAGTGAAGGATTGTGCAGCTGGATTTTTTTTTTTTTTTTTGGTGTGTGCAAAGTCCTCTTGATGTACAGTGAACTAGTGAAGGAATGGCGAAGTTGTGAAGGTATTAGAAGGTACACTGTCTACAGATAGGCCCCCATCAAATTTTACTTTTAGAGAAGACCAGATGGGTTAGAATCTTAACTGAGATTTTAAGGTAGATTCTTAGAAGAAAGTGATTGTAGGGCTGTTGCATAAGATTTAGAGATAATAATATTTTCTTGGACCATGCTGTAACTTAGCACACTCACATAAATAGTACCTCAAGTGTAGGGCCCACAGTTGGGGCACTGTTTATGTGAGGGTACTGTTAGTTATAGATGTTATAACTTAGCCCCCTCATATTTTCTATTATACCATGTGATTATCAAAATTTTTTGACAATTACTTTTTATACTTAATATTTTATTTTTTTTATTAATTTACCACTAAACCGTTAAAGTTAATAGAATTTTTTAAAAAATTTATTAAAAGTCTATTTTACCCTTAGACTGTGTAAGTATAATTTAACCCTCTAAATTAAAAAATAAAATTATAAATACTATACATTATAAAATTCTGTATATATGCCTAAATTCTGCATATTAGGCATGAGAGTCTACAAAATCTCCAGCAGCTCAATGTTTTTGCAAGATTAAGTCCAAAGAAATGTAAAAAATTTTGTACGATATAGGCACTCTTTAACTACATTATGCAAATGTTTCAACGTTAGTCTCTTGAATAACATGCCTAGATTTGTATGCTAGTTTCAAAATTTCTTACACTTAATTTTGTTTTGTCTTTTCTTTCATCTTTAATTGAATATGCAATGTATGCTACTGCCCATAAGTGCCCTGTGCATGAAATTTTTCTTTTGTTCATTTTTTTTCCCATCTCAACTAGTTGTTACAGTGTTGCACATCAAAAAAATTTTAGCAGCTTGAATTTCATGCGGGCTAGGAAGCCAGGCTCAAAAATGCATGCCCGGGAGGTGCCGGACTTGGCCTGGCCCACACGTGGAAAATTCGAGCTTAAACCCGGGTCCGAGCAGCCATTTTAGCCATCCAGGCTGGTCCTTGGCAACACCAAACCCAGATCAGACCCAGGGTTTTGCCAATCCTAAATTGTAAAGACCGAAAACAATTCAAGATTGGGTTTCCCAATTCCATCAAATTTAATTAGTTTGCACAACGACCCAATTCTTCTTCACTCCTACAAAATCTTATTTACTAAATAAAGATTAGATAAAACACACAGAAAAGCTCATTGATGCTTTTATTATATAGGAGCCTACTAGAAAACTCTTTATATTTTTATTAACAAAATTATTATTTTTTAATTATAAAGTTATTTACATAATGTTATTTTAACAAAAGTACATCTGCCTTCTTAGTAACAAGTACTCTTCGGAGTAATGTTATAAAAATTGTGCTCTTTAATAAAATTTTCTTATTTACTAAAATAATAATTATTTTGTGTTTATATTTATACTATTGGTAATTTTGAAGAATTAGTACTTGTTTTCATTCATGTAATTAACAATAACTATATTTTGTATATATTTGTGGGTGTTGATATTTTGCTAATGTTTTTTCACAACTAAATTGTTTCTTGGGTTCACATGACAAGGGATATATACATGTACATAAGTAATTGTTACTTGCAGATAAATTCTCTTTGTTATATATATATCGTTTACGTCATATTTGGAATACCTGATGACGTGATACATAGGCAGGGGTTTGAGGATTTCTCCTCGAAGTCGAATATTGTAATTGTTGTTGTATTTGATTTTGACTTCTTACTGACTTGTCAGGTTAAATGAAAAATAGAGAACAATAAGGAGTCCCTTAGTTCATTTGTGCTAAGTACGAAGAAATAGGATAAGAGAACTAAAGAAAATGGATATTAAAAACTGAGATTATAGTCAAGTAAGAAAAGAAGTCCCAATGTATATGCAAGGTAAGAAGACATGTGATGCAAAGGATAAGATCGAGGTTAATCTGTATGTTATCGAACAGGTCAGGTATTTGAGTGACTTCGAAGAGAAGGGATGAAGAAAAAGGAAAGTAAACCATATCTTTACTTAATTTTTAAAATCAAAATTTTTACATTATTTAAATTATTTTAAAGTAATCATGTTTTCCTTATTATTGTTATTTAAAGAGAAAATGATCCAACATATAGTTTTTCATCACTAAGTAGCTCAAATCCTTCATTAACAACTTGCTTCAATAACAAAGAAAACATGAACAAAATCTAATGAAAGATCTAAGCAACTTAGTGATGAACAACTATCTCAGGCTGTGTGGGGTAAGAATTCTATTTATATTTCTGGGCTTGGAGTACATAAGCTACCACGTCATTTACAAGCTTTAACATCTAATGAAATGATTCAGTATTGTACAATGCATTAGAGTCCATAAAGATAGAACTTCAAGCAACTAAATATGAGCTTCAATCAATTAAGATTGCCATGAATGATTTGTCTAGTTGGCTTAGCCAATTTGAGACTCTCATGAGCTCTTATATATCTAGTCATCCTGTTGCTTCAAGCTTGTCACTGGTTCAGCAATCTGGACCATAACTTTCTAGTCCACTCTTGCATGCATTTTGGATTTATTACTAGTTAGTGTATCTAACTTAGAAACTTAATTAATTTGTGTACTAGGCTTATATGGATTTTTGTTAGTCAATTAAAAACTAATTGTTGGCGATGGCCTTGTCTATTATGTCTATTAGACTTATATGTATTTTAGTTTATGTGTGTTGTATATTATTTTATTTTAAAATATAAACTCTCAATTATAAAAAAAATTTTGATATATAAAAGATATGGAAACTAACATAATGGAATATTAAAAATTTATATTAATATTAAATTAGCTCAATTATTAAATAATAAACATGTACAAATTTTCGTGGCTAAAATATTGCATTTTTGTGGCAAATAGAAACCCAAAGAAGCTAGTCAGTCACAAATAAATTTTGTGGCAAATTATTGTCAAATTTGTCACAAACACTTCATGGCTAATGGTCTCACATTTAGTCGCAAACTTGTTATTTAGCCACAATGATTAGCGTTGCCCCATAAAGTAATTGCTGACAAAACAACTTCATGGCCAAAAGTTGTCAAATTCACACAAACACTTTATGGCAACTAGTTTTACATTCAGCCACAAACCTGTTAGTTAGCCAAATGATTAGTGTTGCCACACAGAGTAATTGGTGATAAAATAACTTCATGGCCAAAAGTTGTCATATTCGCCACTAACACTTCGTGGCTACAGGTCTTACAATCAACCACAAGCCTGTTATTTAGCCACAATGATTAGCGTTGCCACATAGAGTAATTGATGATAAAATAACTTCGTGGCCAAAGTACATCACATTCAACCATAACCAGTTTCATGGCTAAATGTTTTACTTTTAGCAATTAACCAATTTTTAGCTACAAAGATAGAGAAAAATATTTTGTGTTAAACAATGAGGTAGGTGACTTTTGCAAGGCCTTCTACAATGAAAATTTGCCATTGCTAATATGCATTAGCCACGAAATCTCTATTTCATGGATAAATATCAAATGGCACAACTATAGGGTGACGAAATGCCCCAAAAAAAAAAACAAATTCCATGGCAAAAAGGATTAAGCCACAAAATTTGAGTTGTTTGCCATAACAATTTTGGTGGCTAAATGACATTTTTCTTGTAGTGATATAAAATAACTAATATATATATTGAACGCTCAATTAATTACTCATATCATATTCATATTGTATTATAAACTTATTTATATCATATATATATATATATATATATATATATATATACACACACACACACACACACACACACATATATATATATATATGGTTTCTATAATGTTTCTGATGTGGAGGATCCGTCCAGGCGGCAACCACAGAGCATACTTTATTATAGAAACTTTTCAGGAACTCCTTTTGGGAGTGGTGGCTCTGATACCAAAATGTTAATAATAAGAACAAGAGAAATTTTATTGCTCTCTGAATATGTTACAAGACTCGATTGGTTATTGGATTCAGAGATGACTCTCTACAACACGGAGGGTTCCCTTTTATAGGCACCAAGGGAATCTCCTTTTACAATAAAGCCAAGGACACGTCATTCGTCCTTATCTAGAGAATCTACTTTTACAACTCACACACAACTCATTACTTACTTTATGTCTAGTTACAGCTCATCCTTATCATTAAGGAATCTTGCTTTACAGCTCAACACATGTGACTCCGTACACTTGTCACTTATTCATCACAACTCACTCATGTGACTCCACACACTTGTCACTTATTTATTGGCTACTACTGATCCAGGTAAATGGGTTAGCAATGAATCCTGATGAATCCCATGGCTATTCTGTTTCAGCCTCACACGATCCACAGAAGCAGGAGATACAACCACGGCCGGTGGTTAACTGTGCTATCAAATTTCAGTTT
This sequence comes from Clausena lansium, assembly GCA_030449835.1. NCBI lineage: Eukaryota > Viridiplantae > Streptophyta > Magnoliopsida > Sapindales > Rutaceae > Clausena > Clausena lansium. The sequence continues at coordinate 1,155,109 of JASUUF010000038.1, forward strand.
AGCACGACTATTCCAGATAGCTAGAGAATTGATCCAGAACCATTGCAGAAGACCATCTTTTCCAGTCAACCCAACATACTGCAAATATGGAACCTTCAGCATTGTCAGTCCATTTATAGAACTCATCGTGGAAGTTTGGGTCTTCAATCATCTGCAAGAGCTTGGATCACAAGAACCTCCCAGAAGAATTACCATGCTCAGATTCACGGGAGTAGATAGTGATGAAGAAAGGGCAAGAACCCTGAAATGCTACCAGGATTACTTTCGAAAAAAGAAAATATCTTGGAAGAAAGACAAGCCTTCCAAACCATCTCACATTTGGGAAGAAAGTTCTTCTGGTAACTGTTGGATAAAAATCTCATTTTTAATAATGATCTCATATAATATATAAGAATTAAGTAATCTAGAAACTCGTACCTTGTTTATATGAGAAGAAGGATAATAGAAAGCTGTAGATCCACCACCAAACGATCTTCCAGGCTATGACTCAAGATTGATCAACACTGGACGTGTGGGCGTCTGTTTCACTACTCCCAATTGCAACTGGCGTTCCCTTTTTTTTTTTTATTTATTTAAATATCTCTCTCTCTTTTCTTTTAGAAAAAATCTTTATTTATAATAGCTTATGAAAAAACCCTATCATGTATTATATCTCATTAATTTAAAATATTAAAATATTTTAAATTAAATATTTATCTCTCCACTAACGTAATAGTAGAGGGAATGTGTAACCTACTAGGGAACTAACTTGTAAAATATCACAAGACCCCTTTTACACTTGTATATAACACATTAGGCCTTAACAAATATTATAATTAAGATTTTTGCCTGATATGCCAGTTTTCTCGCTTTTGGGTCCAGTAATGGTGTTGTCAATTAAATGAGCTAACCCGGGGATCATTTGGGAACATACAATAATGGCTACAATAATTAAGCTTGTAATTAAACAAAAATAATTATTTAATTCCAATTCTACTCCACTATAAGATTGGAACTGACCTCCATAATTGTATGCTCGAATAATAATTCGCCCAAGCCACATTGATTTCTTTATTGCACAATCCTTTGTACCACATCGTTAATTAAATTGATATCTCAACTGTCCAATCAATTTAATTACATCTTGTTCCTTGATACTTACTGGTTTTCTCTAATGATCATTTTCAACATACTTATATATATATGTTGATACACTCTGGCCAGAGAATTCTATGATCAAGTACTGAAACCCATCAAGAGATGTATCGTACAAATTCTATATTGTCAATCTATAAATTCAATACTTGTAATTGCTCCCACCAAGATACCGAGTAATCTTGACTACAAGTGTATGTCGTGCCCATTGGTAACTCAAATGAAATAACAATTATAATCAAGAAATTATAATTGACTCAAGATTAAGATCACATTAAATCAATGCCTATGAGATTTAATAAGTCTGACATTTATTACAAAGTTAATTAAATCTCACGAGTGATCCAGTTCAATGTAGTCACGCTACATCAATAAATTCATTTATGATTAAGACAAATCACTCAATGAACTTATTACAGTCTATACCTAAATAAAGCGCCCAACTTTATTTATCAACTGCGAACTTAATTTATTTAATCATAAGATAACTTGTATTTATGTCTTCTGTGAATCCACTTGGTGATCACATAAATACATATAATATGGTTAAATGGACTTTACTCAAAATATTAATGCAATAGAGATACTTGAATAAAATACCTCATTCATTTTATTAATCAGAAAAATATTTATAACAATAAATAAACAAATATGCTTTAAAGAGCATATTTTTCCAATAGTAACAACATCAAAGGATTTTGGAGAAGTTATGAGGTGCCTGCACAAGAGCCGTGGCCTATAAAAGCAACTGGTTGGAATGATGACAATGATTCAAATGATAGTACTTTCTTACAAGATATTCAGCACAGACCTGCAGACAAGGAGGATGGGAAACTATTGAACTACAATCTGTTTAATCCTGGTGCTTGCTGGATAGGTGAGATGGACTGTAACTTTATCAAAGATCTGGTCCTTGATCTCCATGGGAAGTGCTTCAAGCAGTTCAGATGGGTTGTAGGAAAATCTCGTGTTGGACCACCCGAATGGTAATCTCCTATTCGTACTTGGATGTGGCGAGGATATGGTCACTGGCATTTGATTCCATTCTAATGGTTCCTTCTTCTTGCTCCAAGTTGCTGATAACGAGAATGCCATAATTGGTCTGGAGAGATAATCTGCAACTGTATTAGACTCTCCTTTGATGTGTCTCACTTCGAACTTGAATCTTGACAAGCTCTCTGCCCACCTTGCAAATTGAGGATCTGGAATTTCTCCTTCTTTTCTTTTAAGTAACCCTTGGAGATATTTGTAATCTGTTTCAATCACAAAAGGGGTTAAGAAAGAAAGAACTGGAATTTCTTGATTCCTTTAATTACTGCTAGAACTTCCTTTTTCGAAGAGGGGTAGTGGTGCTGAGCTTCATTGAATTGCCCTGATTTATAGCCACAGATTAACTGTGCTATCAAATTTCAGTTTAGCACGACTATACCAGATAGCCAGAGAATTGATCCAGAACCATTGCAGAAATCAAGAGCTGAAAAAACACATGAAACAGATAGAAAAGACCTCTCTGACAAAATACTGCAATGCTGAGCCCAACAAGTTCGGATGCCAAGAATCTAGTAAAACCTGCCAATGCAAGCCTAAGTTTCACAAGAAGAAAAACTCTTGGAAACCATTTAAAGCCTGGAAACACAGATTCGTAAAGAGGAGAAAATTCCAAAAGAATTCCGGCAAATGTTTTATTTGTGGCAAGAAAGGGCATTATGCCAAACAGTTTATGCCACACCAAACTGCTTCTCATCCAGGAATGCCTCAGAGCTCTTTTGGTGAGATGAGGAGCTCTTTGGCTTTCACTTTCGTACCATGCAATCATCTTTTCAAAGTATGCTGCCCGCCATCTCAACTTCATTATTTTCTGTGCCAATGAAGTCTGAAATCGACTGGATTGCGCCGAATTTGATTCTTTTCACCCCTCCCAAAGATGGATTGTTGTTCAACCCCAAAGAAACAAAACCCTTGTATCCATGTGAGAAATGTCAATTGCTAGGCAAGCATCCAGAGTCATGTACTCACATGCCTAGAAGATCTAGATCAGTCAGATACATGGGAACGATTGGTGTAATTAATGCTCCAGGAGTAAGCGAGGAAACACTCAGGTAGATATCTGGAGAATTTGCAGCAGTCAGGTGGTTAGTTCGAAAGACAGATCCAACAGAATTCGGACCAATCGAGAAAGCTGTAAACTGGAATAACATAAATGCTTTGGAATAAAACAATGCATTAGAGGAGATTTTGGCACAACAGCAGCAGCTTGCAGAACAGATTAAAGAACTCCATGACCAGATGAAAAAGAATAAGAAAAGGAAGAGGCTGACTACACAGCAATTGTCTGGATCACAAGAACCTCCCAGAAGAATTACCATGCTCAGATTCACGGGAGTAGATAGTGATGAAGAAAGGGCAAGAACCCTGAAATGCTACCAGGATTACTTTCGAAAAAAGAAAATATCTTGGAGAGTTTTTCTTCTTGTGAAACTTAGGCTTGCATTGGCAGGTTTTACTAGATTCTTGGCATCCGAACTTGTTGGGCTCAGCATTGCAGTATTTTGTCAGAGAGGTCTTTTCTATCTGTTTCATGTGTTTCTTCAGCTCTTGATTTCTGCAATGGTTCTGGATCAATTCTCTGGCTATCTGGTATAGTCGTGCTAAACTGAAATTTGATAGCACAATTAATCCTTCTGCTTTGAATTTTGCTTCAATCATTTCTGCTACAGGTCTTGGCCTATTGAAGATAAACGCTCTCTTTACTGTGTCTGTTTGCTTATTGAAGACATAGTAAAGACGTCCCTGCTCCATATAGTATTCTTCAAGCTTTCTTACATCACAACACTTATTTTGTAGGAATTGTTTTTCTGCCATCTCAACTTTATTATTTTCTGTGCCAATGAAGTCTGAAATCAAGTTGTTTATAAGGGCAGTGCATGGTTCTGATCTGTTTAAGATGTACTCCATTTGCATGTCATTATGAGAGTACCACTATCTTCGTAAAGATCCAATAAATCCAGCAATTATTCTCAATGTAAGAGCTCTTTTGGTGAGATGAGGAGCTCTTTGGCTTTCACTTTCATACCATGCAATCATCTTTTCAAAGTATGCTGCCCTGTCCTTTAGCTTGACATCATCAATGTTCCAGAATGTTATATATATATATATATATATATATATATATATATATATATATATATATATATATATATATATATATATATATATATATAAACTTATTTATGACATATTTTCAAGAATAATATTAATATATTTGTTATTTTTAAACTAATTTTTAATTTTTTTTATTAAATATATTAGTCAGGTCAACACGATTAACACAATTAATTAACGCATCTATGTTTTGATGTTTCAATACGATTAATAAATGGGTCATATCCTTGTTTGTTTAAATTTAACACGACAAGAATACGACACGATTACACCAATTGACACTCCTACCAATGGGTTCCATACTGGGACCTAGAAATTTTTTATTTAAATAATGTATAAAATTATATTATTTAATTTATAGTTCTTACTATAGGAACCATTAGACATGCCAAATGGCAGGTCTTTAGTGGGCGATTTGACGGAAAACAATAGGTCTACGAAAATTGATTATAAGAGTAAATTGGGAGTTATATGAAGTAAATTGAGAGTGAAATTCATTTTAAAGTTTTTGATTGGGTTAATTAGGAAATGGAGGGGTCAAATACATTTCTTAATTCTAAGTGGGCTATTCCAGCCATGACCCAAAAACAGAAAAAAGAATAGTGATATTTGTCCCTCCTAATTTATCTGACCAGCCCCCACATTTTTAATTTATATTATTTATTTTAAAATTACCCTTTTGAAAAATAGAAATAATTAAAAAATAAAATTTTTTTCTCTCTTAATTTCTCAATAGATTAAATTTTTATTTCTCACATCTCTCTCCCCTTTTTAATTCATTCGCAATTTGAATTAAAGATTGACTCCTAATCAAATTCCCAAATTGAAATTAATTAAGATATTGGATTCTTACACAAAATCAATACTAATATTATCAATAACAACAAAACTCACCACTTATTCATAAAATTTAACAAATCCCAATATTAAAACTTATCATATATTGGTGGAAGTGATAAATTTATAATGAAGAAAATAGGTGGTTGAGGTGGTGGTGGTGGTGATGATGAACTTATTGTCGATGAAGTGGTAGGAGTGAGGTTATGCACTTACAATAAAGGAAGAGGGGGGATATGCAGAGAGACAATGAAATAAAATAATAATTTTTTAATTTAATAAAGATAATTCTAAAAACTTTAAAAAATAAGTTGAAAAGTAGGGGTTATTGAAATACTCTTAAAAGAAAAAAGTTAAAAATAGTCATGGAGCCACTATTCTCGAAAAAAGTCACATAATCAAGACAAGCAATCATTTTTTTTTTAGACATTCGTACATCTCTTTTTGACACCCATAAAGAGATATGTGTGTCTCACTCCCACTCTTTTTGACGCCCATAAAGAGATATGTGTGTCCCACTCCCACAAAGTTATTTGTGCAATTATTTTTAAAATTAAAAAAAATCTCCACGTCTATTTTATCAAATCATGAGGCGTCCTCGATCTTTTTATCATAAAAATCTATATAAATATATAAAGCTGGTGATTGGAAAGGTGAGGTCACCATTACTCTTCATTCCCAATTATTTATTTTCTCAGCATGCCACTTTCTCTTTCTATCTTTTAATTATCTATTTTCTGTTATGTAACGATAACTTTTGGGATTCCTAACATTGAAAACATTAAAAATTAATAATTGAGGAATATCTATGATCATATTAAAAAAAATTATAAAACAAAATTCTTTTCTTCTTCAACCGCCCTCTCGAAATCCAGATCTAATTTCACAACTCTCTCTCTCCGTGAATACTCTTCTTCTTCATCCACAATTGACCATCCCAACTCTCTTTTCGTCATAGTTCATCAAGTAAAATCGACTACTTTATTGATAGAGAAAGCTGCTGCTGTGTCTCAGCTCCGTGGGTGGCTGCTGCTGCATCTTTGCTCGTTGCTGCTGTAACTGACGATCCTACTACTGATGCGTCTATTTGGGTAAATTTTGCAGTGCCTATTTTGTTCATATGGTTGTTAATTGATTTTGTTTTTCTGGGTTTTGTTCATATGATTGTTAATTTTTCTTTTTTTTTTTTGTGTTTTGTTCATATGGTTGTCAAATGATTTTGTTTTTCTGGGTTTTGTTCATATGATTGTTAATTGATTTTGTTTGTTCTTTTCTTTATTTGCTGTGATTTTGTTTCTCTTTGGGATAAATTTAGGAAGTACGAGTCCAAATTGTTTTGAATGTACGTGGAGCGGAAGGTAGAATAACTGCTGCAGTGTCTCAGCTCCATGGGCTGCTGCTGCTGTATTTCTGCTCTGTTGCTGCTGTAATTAAGCATTGACGGCTGCTCCCGTAACATCCATTGAGTTGGTTGACTACCAAACCATTGGAGCTGTTTGATTTGAGTTGAATATTTATGAGTATGACAAATTAAAATGAAAATACATAAATGTTTTTTTCCCCCTAAATTAATAATGTTATTCTCCAAAAAGGGCAAAAGTGATGTCACGAATGTCACAGGCCATAGGAAACGAAAGGCCCGAGGTGTTTCAACATCACACGGGTCTCTTGGTTTAGTTAAGTTTCATTTTCATTGGCGTGCGCACACAAACAGAGCCCTGACACAAAGAAAGCAAAACAGAGCACTCATTTCCTGACCATGGTTGTTGGTGTTCTTGCGTTACAGGGATCTTTTAACGAACACATCGCATGCATTCTCTATTTGCTTACATATCATTACTCTTACATTATCACTTACATTTTCATTTATTAACATTGATATTTCTTAAATTGGGCTGCTTTTATTTTGTAAAAAGCTCTGGCAAAATTTTATTTGATTTTATTTTTTGATTGAGCAGCTCTTAAGAGGCTAGGAGTGAAGGGAGTGGAAATAAGGAAGCCAGACCAACTTCAGAATGTGAGCTTTCTCATCATTCCCGGTGGTGAGAGCACCACTATGGCCAAGCTCGCTGAGTATCACAATCTGGTAAAACTACTCTCTCTCTTTATTGTTGTTACTGCTTTTTGTTTATGTGTTGAGGTTTTCTTCCATTTGTAGTACAATAGAATATATTTTTTATTTTTTTGGATGACGACAGGGGTCAATGGGTGTGTAATTTTGGGAAGTTATGAAAATTGATGGAAATGGGTTGTTGAAATAATTTTACTAAGACCAAATTGATGGGATTTATTAATTAAATTTGCTAATTGATGCATTCGCAACCCATTCTTTTTATCTATTTCTTATTGTCAACTTCTGTGCTCTTATTCGATATAATGATGTTGACTGTAGAGACATAACGGCTGAAGAAAATATTTGTTGTGCTACATGAGGAGCTGAAGGTGATTCATCAAAACACTGTCAACCTTGAACTTCACATTTAATTTATATTTTCCAGTCACGGTGTTGAGGAACTTGTTTTTGATTTGTTAATGGCTATCTCATGTACGTGGCGGCTACTTATTCGTCCAATAGCAGTGAGCTTTTACTCGAGATTCTCGGCCCTGGTGTCGTCGGTGGATTTTTCCTTCCCATGCTCGGCGCCCTTCCTGATGCAATGCTCATTCTCGGTTTGATTTTTTCTTTTTTTTATTGTGTGAAATGATATTTAAATTTTTTTTGTTTGTTTGTTTGGTTGCTGAGAAAGTGTAGGAAAAGAAGTGGATAGTTTTGAGTTTAGAATTCTAATACTCCTTTTTTGTTGATAATTTAGGGGAACGAAGTGAAATTCGATCGTGATCTCTTTGTTAATTTTTTTTTATTTTTTCAAATTTCCTATTTGGATGCCGAGAAAGTGAGGAGTATGATAAAAATGAGGAGAGGATTTTAATTTAGGTTTTATAGATTTGACCCTCCGTTTCGGTGCTGATAGACGAGGAGATCTGCTTCTAAGGAAATAAATTTGAGTGAGCAAGATCTTAATTTTGAATTTTGAAGGCTATTACTCAGTTTTAGAAGATAGAATTTGAAGGACATAAGGAAAAAAAAGTTAAATAAATGAAAACTTGTACTGTTTGAAAGAATGAAAAACTGGAGGCCGTTATGCTCTGTTGGATTTTATTAAAATTGAAAATCTATATATTATTGTTTGTCTTTGTATTGCCTCTGATTCAATCTCGTTTGTTAGTTATAGTATCCGAACTCTCTGGAACTTAAGAAGCTGCTCAAAGTCAGGTCTTAGTGGGAATGGGCTTGCTAGCTGGGTCAACTGTCATGCTCAGTACAGTAATTTAGGGAACATGTGTTGTTGTGGGCAAGTGCGACTTTCACGAGTCAGATTCAGTCTCAATAGATGGCCAAAACGCGAAAGGATTGAGCTTATTTGGTATGTAACGTTACATACTAAGAATTTTCATTTCCTTATCTTCTTTGATGGACTGCAGAGTAGTCTTGTTATGCATTATGAAGTATCCAAGCATGAGTTAGTAGAAATTAACAATTTTGGAGTTCAACAGCTACTGAACGTGCACCTAAAAACCTTAAATGAATTTTTATTTCAGTTGTAGATTCCAATTATGTTTTTCTAGTATGTAAAACTATAAAATAATTCTCCTTCATGACAGGTACTGGTGTTAGTACTGATATTTGGACTTGCTATGCTGCTAGGATAATGGCTATCTCTATCATCCCATTCGTTGTTGTTCAACTACCATAGATGCTTAATTCAACTTCAGGAAGACACTTAGCAGTCTTGATTGCACTTATTTTATCTATCTCAATGCTGATTTCTTATTGCCTTTATTAGGTATTGGTTCTTCTAAGCATTGTGTATAGCATCATGTAATTTGGTGAATTGAAGTATCTAATTATTAGACTGTCAATCCTAATCTTACTTATGTGGAAAGTTTCATGAAATTTTAAATTGTTTTAGTCATATAAAATGGATGAAATTTGGATTTTGATTTTTGATTCGAATCTCACGCGGAAACCAGAGAGAGCGCGATCATGAGAGAGCTGTTGCTCGCAGTGGCAACAAGGGAAAAACCAAAGAAGATGGCTTGGCTCCCAAACAACGCCGCGAAAGGTTTTTTTTTTTAGCCCTCTTTTCTAATTTTTCCCTACGGGTCGTTTTGACTTTTGACTTCTTTTAAAAAATTAATAATTAATTAAAAATTATGTTAAAAATTAGGGACACAAAGGCGCTGTAAGAAAAGGCCGCCAAGAAGGCGGCGCAGGTGGTTGGTGGAGATTTCGCTGGAGGTAAAGGCAATAATGAGAAATAAATAAACTGAATAAATGTTCGATTGAGGTTCCACCCGTGGTTTGTGTTCTTCGAATTTTTTTTTCTTAATTTGAAATTTAATGTGGTGTTAATAAACAATTTGATGTGGTTGTATAATGTTCTATATTTGCTTTGTATTGATATTTGGATTGGCGTTTGAATACAAGAATTTAATTTTTTTGTGTTTATTTATTTGTATTATTTATTTTGTTCTTTGAGGTGATTGTGATTGCCTAAAACTAAAGCAAGATCATCTTTTTAATAGATTGAGAGGAGGTTCCGTGCATAGTCGCTTTCTATCTGATGCATTGATTGCTTAATATTAGATTGATTTATAAATGAGTTTTTTCTTTTTACTCTTTTGGCTATTCTAAGCTTTTAATATATGGGTGTGAGGTTGTTTAGATGAACTCATCTGAGATCATCCATTCTTTATCGTGCATTCATGGGGACAATTGTTTCTAAAAGGAGAAAGATATGCATTCAATTAATAAGCCTGGTGAAGATCATTATGCCCGTTTTATTGATTTGCTGTGTCGAGCTGGAAAATTCTCTGAAGCAAAGGATGTGATTGATTCACGGCCATTCAAACCCAGTGCATTATTAATTTATACATACTTTATCTGTTTTCTTTACATTATGTATGCTTTCTGTTGTCTTGTAATACAAAATTAATTTTTTGATGTAAGGTTGATATGTTTTCTAATTGTGTATTTTTATGTTTGTTTGTGCAGAACGCAATTTGTAAAGAGCCCGAGGAGTCAAAGGTTGGTGTCTAACCTATAAGAATTATATTGACTTCATATGTGCACATGCTCATTTCATTTCAAACTTTTATGCCATCATATACTTTCGTTATCAAGGACCTCTACAAGTGTTTTTTGCCCTTTATATTGAGCACATCATTGTGTCGATTGGAGTATTTGATTGATGTCTTGCTTGACTTTGTAACTCCATGTAATTTTAAGATTTGTGTAAGGTGTTAGTATGAAAGCTGTTTGTACATTATTCTCGCTGAATCGGTACTGTATAAGTGAAATATATGAAAGAAAAAAAATCAATGTGGATGCATTAATTTACTAATATTAGATACTAACACCAATATTGTTTTTAAATACAGTTTGTTAATTCTTACCTGAGATGAGGATTACACTTAGTTGGCCAATGATGTTGGGGCTAGCCTTTGTCTTTCTTTTCTTTTTGTTTTCGCTTCTCTGGAGCGTGGATTTTTTCCAGTTCTTTTGCAAGTTGTAAGCCTGTGGACAGAATCCTAAACTCATAGTCATATGGAACTGTTTAGTCTTTGCCACTGCTTACTACGTACTAGGATTACTTATCTTGACAAGGCTTGAATACTAAGTTCACCAAAACCAGCAACTAAATTTTTAGTTGGGATGCATGAAAGATAAGACATTAAACAAAGTTCTGGCCTCTGAAAGAAAACAAACAAGATTTAATTAAATACTATTTTTTTATGGAATTTATAAGATTTATTTTTTTATTGTTTTTTCTTTTACCTGATTTAGGATGTACCACCACTGGATCCCACAGAGCTTTTGGCACATTTGGTTTGGCAATCTGTATCATTTTTAGATCAACTTGGTGTTAAACAAGGCAAATAGCTATTATTTTTTCTATATTTTTTTTTCTAAATTCAATGCATGATAAGTAGCTTATCTGGTGGCTGATAATTTGGCAGCTGAGCTAAAAAATATTGTGGCTTTTTTGCAAAGACAACCAATGCTTGAAGTTCAGAAAATAAATAAATAAATAATAACTTGGCTAACCTATAAACCAAAAGAGCATCCAGTAGAAGATAATGTCACTTGCAAATTAAGGAAATATGTTAACATATTTTCTTAAATCTTATTATATTAGGATGTTTCAAGGCCCTGTGGTTCATAATCTAATTATATTACTTCAATAACCTATTATTTATCTCAATAATGTACTAATTTATGATCAATATAATGTTTTGTAATAGTTTAATTATTATCACTTTTTAAAAATATAAAAACATGATGTATATCCGTATCATATCAGCATTGGCTGGTGATATATATATATATATCATACTAAACATGTATAAATACTATCATCATTAAAAGCACACGAAACTAGCTATTTGAATAATTTATTTAAAACTATAACTTTTACAACCAATGTTAATTCCAACATCATATATTATTCACATAATATAAAAATGACCTCCTAGGGATTAACATCAAATGCTTATAGTTATGATCCATTAATTTTAGCATACTGTAAAGATGGGAGATTAGATTTGGCTATTGAATTCTTAAATTATATGATCTTTGATGGTTGTTTGTCATATATTGTAAACTACAATATAATTCTCTTCACTTTCTGTAAAAAAGATAATACTAAATTTTTTTCATTTCTATTACTTAGTATAATAAATAAAAGTATATAAAATAAAAAAATCTCCACGTCTATTTTATCAAATCATGAGGCGTCCTCGATCTTTTTATCATAAAAATATAATAAATAAAAGTATATACATAGTGTCGTAAAAATAATTGTTCAGTCTTGTCTAATTATAATTGTTCTAGGGTATGATAAAAATAAATAATTTCCATCAAGTTTATGCTCAAAATTTAGGGGTGAGCACCAATCAGATCTGGCTCAATTTGACCGTTTGAGACTTTGGGGTTATTTATTTTTTTTGTTGAAACTTAAAAGAATTCAGTTTCAGCATTCAGTTATTTTATATGTGTTTATTTTTTAATTGAACACTCAAAATTAAGCTATTATCGCTTAATTTAATTAAGTAAAAAATTCTAACTTAATGCTGAATTTAAAAAGCTATGAAGAAGTTAATTTTTATTTTTTTAATAATACCCTAACAATATCCAATTATTTCCCTATATTCTTTTCATTCCTTCAAATGTTCTAAATCAAAAGCAGAAGCACACAATTCGCCACACCCATTTAATTTCACATACTATCACCATTGGTGTTGGCTTTACTAGTATAAACTAATACGAATTGAGTTCAAGAACTGAATTATCAAAAACAAAAAGTGAGACCCATAATTAAAGAAAAAACTATTGGACAGTTGACAACTGTAAATGACCTAAGAAACAATGGAGTTGACTCGGTAAGTTATTTGTTGTGATACAAGTGACATGAAATACATTCTTGCCAACACAAGCAAACAACAAGGAAAGTCTACAAGATGGAAAATTACTACCTCTATATTAGTTCTTATGCCAAACACCTCAATAGATTAGTTCAAGCACTAAATGCAAATAATTTTTTTGGAACTTCAGATCAAATATTCATAAAACAACTTTGAAATTAAATTGCAAATCAACTTTTTAACGGATTTAGTTGATTTTTTATTTATTAATGTTTCAATTTATTTTTGTTATTAAATAATAACTTTAGTTTCTTTTTTATTAAATATAATAGCTTATTTATTTTATCTTTGATTTTTTTTCCATTGAATTATTAATATATAAGTGTAATAATATGCATAACATTTAATAAGGGTATATATATAAAATAATTATTTTCAAATATTTCTGTTATAAAAAAACAAACAACTTAATACATTTATTCAAACATTAAAAAAAAAATAAACATATTATTTAACATTTAGCTCTATTCAGACTTAATTAAATTCAATATTATTCAGCATTCAATTAAAAAAAATAAACGCCACTTTTGTGTCTCTGAAAAATTAACCAAATCGAATTCAGACTTAATTAAATTCAATATTATTCAGCATTCAATTAAAAAAAATAAACGCCACTTTTGTGTCTCTGAAAAATTAACCAAATCGAACGGTTCAATTCAGTTCTTGGTTCCTACAAAATCTGTCTTCACTGGAGTTCAGAGATAGAGATTGAATGTTATTGAGGCAAAAAGATAAATATTAAAGTACGAAGGGAAATTGTTAAAAATACGTGAAAGTTTGTGGAGCGAAACGAAAAAGTGATAATACCAGACTCGTACAGGCAACAAAATCAAAACCGAGCCACAAAAGTTTCTCGTACTGCGTCTCTTCGCTATCTCACCATCTCTGTTAGCTAATTTCTAGGGTTTGGTTCGCAGGTGCGTAATATCTACGACATGGCAGGCGCTGGAATCCACACTTATCACCAGCAATGGCCACCGGCACCAGCTCCGCCGCCTCCTCCGGCCGCCGCCGCCGTAGCAGCACCACCACCTCCCCCCGTTCCCTACGATAACACCAACCGGATCGCTCACGATGAGGTGTAATTCTCTCTGGCGCTTTTCCTATTTATCTTTAATTTTGTAGGAAAATTTAGGATCTGCTATTAGTTAGCTGATGTTCACGTAATGTTCAATATCCATGGTCTTTATTTTGTTTCAAATGTTAAAATGAATTAAAATTTGGTTTTTTTAACCTCAATTTGTTAATTAATGCGTTTGATGCATTCAAATTGGAAGTTATAGATGACATGCGGCTCCATGGCTGCTGATTGTAATCCAGAATAATGTTATGAGGAATATATGGGATCTTATTTATGTTTTCGGCTGTGCTTTAATTGGGTAGCATGGATAAATATTCGTGTTCATATGGTTGTTATAGGGTACTGGCTGTATTGATACTGCTGTCAGGCATATTGCCAATCATTGATGAGGTCATATTACCTCATCCTTGTCCAATCTCATTCAATGGTTCATAAGGACCTAATATACAGATAGAGGTGTTGTAGGATTTTCTATTTTTTTTAGATCAGAAATTTCTGGGTGGTAACTTGTCTCTCTTCTAAGTTTTGAATTTTTCTGAAACGTGGAATGATATTGCAAGGAATATTTCCTGAACTTAAATTGGACAAATATGTATTGTGGTTTGCAGACATTATGCTTAGTACACAGTTTCTTTTCACAGTTTGTGACAGATAGACATTTGGCAAAAGTTAGGCTGATGGAAAGAATTTTCCCTTTTCTGTTGTTTTGGTTGTAGTGTCAATGAAAGCAGTATGTTTTGTGTGATTGCTCCTTTTCTTTAAGAATTAGGAGACCTTTGCTTCAGCTGTATGTGTATGTACTACAGAAATTGTGGATAATTGTGTTGAAGAGCTGGATTAGATGATTATTTGGAGAAAGGAATGAGGTCTTTTTGCAGTAATATGAAGTTACTGTGAAACTGACACTTACGGAAATTATCTTTGCGACAGGATTCAAGATAATTTTGTTTAACTTAGAAAACAAAGGAGCAAGTGTTTGGAATGACTGGAAGTGGCTAGTTTTGAGTTTGTGAAAGAAGATGCTAGAAAATATAGAATTATATGGCAGATGGGGATTTCTAGAAGGCATTTGCTTGTTTTGTTCTGGTTGGTGGCTTTTCCTGTGGCTGTCAGTGGCCTTATGTTTTAGTTTATTATGATTTCTATTTTTTTTTTAATATTTAAAGAACTGAGATTGTCTTAAGAATATCGCGCAGTTCAGTTTGTTTTATCTTTGATTCTCCTATCCTTGTATGACAATGTGCTCGCATATGCTTGTTAATTACTTCTAATAAGAAATGCTTGTTTATGGTTATTTTTATTTAGGTGCGCACGATATTCATTACCGGTCTGCCTGATGATGTGAAGGAGAGAGAACTGCAGAACTTACTGAGATGGCTGCCTGGTTATGAGGCTTCACAAGTGAACTATAAGGGAGAAAAACCCATGGGTTTTGCTCTCTTCTCTACTGCCCAGCTGGCAGTTGCCGCCAAAGATGCCCTTCAGGTTCATCTTCTTGATATCACTGTCTTCTTTTGATTTATTAGTTTTGTTACTTTCAATTTTATGAAGATTTGAGCTTCTTTTGGGTTTTAGGAAATGATATTTGATGCTGAAACAAAGTCTGTGCTGCACATAGAAATGGCCAAGAAGAACCTTTTTGTTAAGAGAGGTGAACTTTAACTAATTCGGTGCTTCTTTGCTTTTTTTATTGGACTTTTTGTTTCTAATTTCTCAATTCCTGAGGAAATATTGGTAATGAGTATATGATAATATGTCAAAACCTATGTTTATGCAAGTTTTATTCAGAAATTGGCTCTCAGATAACTGTTTGGGGAAACTTTTGCATTGGCATTGTGATTGTACAGGACTTACTCTGTTCAATTCAGTAGATGATGTTCTAATCCCCCCCAAACAAAATAAATCTTGGTTGTTGGAGATTGACTTTTAGAGAAGCTTTTTGTGAGTAGTGAATGGTTTATAATGCAAAGAAAGCAAGAGGACATGGATGTAAGTACTAATATGTGGTACATCTTGAGTTGTTAGGGGGAACCTTTTATCTGTTCCATAGATTTAGGTTCTTGGTCTTGTAGCAGGAAAGAATATAACAAATGTTAGTATGTGGTTCGTTTTGAGTTGTTAGGGGTAAAGTTTTTAATCTGTTCCAGAGAAGTAGGCTCTTGGTCTCGTAGCAGGAGAAGATAACTAATGTTGTTTACTGTTATCACTTAACAATTAGATGCTATTGTTGTCAATTTGTCTAGTTCATTGACTGGCCTTGTTAAAAAAATTTATTTTCGGAATTGTGCGTGTACGCTTTTGAGGTTTAAAATAATGATATTTTTCAACTATATGTTTAAATTTGACTGTTAATATAATAAATTTTCTATTATATTTAATTAGGTTAGGATCAACAGCTTCTTTTTTCCAACAGGAATTATTTTACAAACTAATGGACCATAAGATTAATGTACTTTATATTGCTGAGAGGTGGGCATGGGTTGTTTTGGGTTGGGTTTTAAGTCAACCCAAACCAAACCATAAAAGTTTGGGTCTAACCCTAACCAATCCAAATATATTCAACTCAACCCAAACCAATCCATTTGGGTTTGGTTTGAATTTTATTATCAAAATATTTTTGATTTTGATAAATTTAATTATATAAAAATTATAAAAATTATTAATTGTTATTAATTATTAAATGAATATTAAAATATAAAAAGATATAGTGGATAAAAATTATAAATAATAAATTTTACAATAACTTCATCCTTAAATTAAAGAAAAATAGAAAATTAAAATAAAGTTATATCACGAAAATAATTATTTCTCAATAACTGAGTAGATTGGTTATGATTTTTCCTCAGTTGAAGGAGTCTAGACTCCTTATTTTTTGAACTAAGCTGTTGATTTAAGGATGAAGTTAAATTATAAATAATAAATTTCACAATAACTTAATGAAAATCATTATTTTTTAAACCAAGCCTCCAGAGCAATATTTGTTACGAACTGCAGCATTTGGAGGTGTATTTGTTTTGATTTGTCATCATCTACTAAAAAAGGCATGCAATGAAATTTTCATTTATTTTGTTTATTTTGTCTTCATCTACTAAAAAAGGCATGCAAATTTTCATTTATTTTGTTAGGAATTGACCTAGGGGTAAACCATACCCAAACCATAATGAAATGGTTTCCTACCTAAAACCCAATTCTAACTCATAATCATGATTTACCCAACCCAAACCATTTAATTTGGTTTGTGTTTGGTTAAACCCATGGGTTGTGGGTTTATGCCCACCCCTAGCTGAGAGTACATATGACATGTTATATTTAAGGTACATTAGTTATGCATACAAATGTAATCTTAGCTGTTGAAAGTTCACAATCCAAGGGTGTAAAATTTGTGTACAAGGCAGAGAGCCGCTTGTCCCACAGAAGGGTTGGTGATCATGCTTTTATTTCATTATATTTTCTATATGTACATGTGTTACGAGGAATGCTAAAGAAGATGATGTTTTGACTTGTGGGTAGACCCAAGAATTATAAATAAACATAGGAACAGAAATATCATCAACCTTGAGTAAGTTTTAAGAAACTGATATTTTGACTTATATTTTTTGGGTTTTCAAGGAACTGCTCAATAAAGTTTTAGCTTAAAAATAAGATAAATATGAGAACCCATTAATCTGATCTTCCAATATTTTTGAGAATGCTTCTTTTGTAAGCTTTCAAAGAATGATGTTTCGTGTTTCCAGGTGATTTCTGGTGTTTAACCTAGCTGTTAAATGGCTGTTAAGGTCTTGTGATATCTTTCTTTTCTGTCTGCAGGAATAGTTGCAGATACTAATGCATATGATCAAAGTAAACGGTTGCGAACTGGTGGTGATTATACACATACTGGTTATTCAGCTCCATCTCCATTTCATGCTCCTCCAGCCCCTGTTTGGGGTCCACATGGGTGAGAAACTTTTTCCTTGCATGAATTTTGCTTCTTTTGACGCATAATTCACACAACTTAGAATAGGGAAGGATATTTTGACAGCAGTGAGTCATGCTCTTCTTAATAGGGTGTAAAATTTAAGTATTACGTGTTAAGAACTTGCTTATCCTCTGATTATCTCTTGCATATTGCATTTAGGTATATGGCTCCACCCCCTCCTCCCTATGATCCATATGGTGGCTATGGTGTTCCTCCTGTACAAATGCCTGCTCCTGCTCCTGTACCTGCACCTAGCAGTTATGTACCTGTTCAGGTGATGCTAAAATGCCATTTTTCTTTTCCTTGGGTCTGGTTTGTGGATTGAGGCACCAATTACAATGTATCAAACTATTGTGTGTGTTTCTGTGTTTTTTCTCTTTTGAAAGACAAAGTATTGTAGTTGAGTATTCTTTTCTCTTCTCTGACGGGGCTTGTTATTTCATTCTATGTTTTTAGATTCTCTTCATTCCTTACATTGCATCATATATGTTGATGATAGGGTTTAAGGTGTTTACACACACGTCCCTTATCTATAATAATCGACCTCTGTTTCCATTGGCTTTTCTTTCATGGATACATCTTCACCTACAAAACAAGGTATATATGCAAGATATAATTGAAATTATCTTGGATTATGTGCATTGTTGGAGATCAAAGCTCTATTATAAAACACATGAGGAAAATTCCGAGTTCAGGTTTTAGGAGTACGGAAAAACTCAGGTGCCATGGAACCTTTTGTGTTTTGTCCACCCAGAAGAAATATTTGGGGTGGAAGTGTTTTCTTTTATGTTGAACCATTTATATTTTCCTATTAAAAAAAAATTATTATTATTATTATCATTATTTAAAAATCTTGGGGAAGTCTGAATTCTTGGTTTGTCATAGGGGAAAACTTGGGATTCTTCTTGATCCCTTGCAAAGTATTTAAATCTAACTTTTATTATTCAAATTCAACTCATCAAACAATTGTTTTTATAACTTCCGTTTGGGATTTCATAGAATGTGGATAAATAGAATGGGGCATGGGGGAGTGATTTCCTATCTTAACAAACCCAAGCTCTCAGTCTGTTGCTCAACAATCAGCAACAATTCATCATTTTTTTAAGTTGGATGCTATTATTGCCATTGATGTCAACGATGTATCCCTTGTGAAGTTTGTTAACCTGTTAGAAATTTTTTGTGAAAAGCATAATGAAAGGAAGTAATTTCCATTGCCAAGTCCTGAGTCTTTGCTCAATCGTGAAAGGATGCTATTACCATTAATGAAAATGGTGTACACCATGTGACATTTCATAATCTGTTTGAAATCTTTGCTGAACGTCATAAAAAACAGAATTAATTTCCACTTTTCAGCCTGTGTCTAGTATAGTGTGGTATGATGCTGAAATAAAACTTAGCCATCATGTAACTGTTCTACAGCTAGACAATGCTGCATCTGATAAACCTGTCCATGCCCCATATTGCTAAGTTTCTAAAGAATCTGTCTTTTTTTTTTTTTTTTTTCCTTTTTCTCTCATTTGTTTTTGGTATTTTCATAATAAGTTACTTTTTATGGTTTGTATAGTTCCATTTTAAATATTCTGCCCAACTTTCTTACAGAATACAAAAGATAACCCTCCTTGCAATACCTTATTTATTGGCAATCTTGGAGAGAATATAAATGAGGAAGAGCTGAGGGGCTTATTCAGCGCGTAAGAATGTCTTAGCCATGATTTAATTGAGCTTTTCTATTTCTTGTGTGACTTTAAGGGTGTGCATGACTGACAAGTGTCTCATTCATCAATACTTTTGGGTGCAGACAACCTGGTTTCAAGCAAATGAAGGTCTTGAGACAAGAAAGACATACTGTTTGCTTTATTGAGTTTGAAGTAGGTTTCCTTTGTTCATTTTCAAAGATGCTTGCGTTTCAGTGAACATCATCCAAATCTACTTTTCTGGGTTTTATTATATCAATTTTGCTTAAAGCTTATTTCACCAACTTGCAGGACGTGAACAGTGCATCCAATGTGCACCATAATTTGCAGGGTGCTGTTATCCCCAGTTCTGGTTCTGTTGGCATGCGCATACAATATCCTTTTCTTCATTTTCCTGTTCCTGATTGTTTCATTTTTTCTTTTTCCCTCTCCTCCAAATGTTGGGAATAGGTTGAGATTCACCATTGGGAACTAAAGTCTAGGTTCTCATCTTTTCTAAGTAGACATGGTAATATCTGCTAGAGCAAGGATTCTAAACTAGAAAAGCCCTACCTATCAGATAAATGTGATGTATCACCTATAAGTAACTAGAAAAGCCCTACCTATCAAATTAATGCAAAGTATCACCTAGAAGTATACGAGTCTGCCATCACTTTAAGACCTTGCCTAAGTTTTTTAAGACAGCACTATCCAAAATTTGGCATATTAAACACAAGAACTTGACACTAGCATCCACTTGTCTCTGACACTAATGCATAGTTGTAAGATAACGCACTTTGTTTTCCTTAGAAGACGCATGTTTCATATTTTTGGCATTCATTCATATTCAATTATGAAATTTCACATGGTGTGAGTAGATAACTTCAATATGTGATCAAACTTACAATGATTGTGTATATTTCGTATCATGACGCAAACCTATATGTGTATGGCTGTGTTCTTGCATCTAGATTTGTGAGGGTTGCTGTGTCCGTCACCTTTGCATGAGAACATGACACTCTGTATGTGGCTTGTTTTGTATTGAAATTAAAAGATATTTAATGTTAACTGGCTAATCAAGAGCATCAGATTTGTATGAAAGTTAACTTTTATAAAGATAATGTAACTATGTAGAAGTCTTATTTTGATAGCTTATCTGTACTTGGTGTGCAAAATGTGAGCATGTTCAAACTTGCCTATGCAAAGGTCTGTCTTTATTCTTGTCGTAATACCTTTCCCTACTTGATTTCTGATATGCAGTTTTAGATCTCAAGATAGATTTGTCTATCTGACAAATCAACCTATTGTATTATCTTTTGCTGGTAGCTTTCTATGGTGGCGCATTTGTAAAATCGATGTATTTTGTTTCATCTTGACTTTGAAGTACATATTCGAAGAATCCATTTGGAAAAAGGAAGGATGGAAGCCACGCTATTTCTTCTCCAGCAGCAAACGGAGTTCCACCAGCATTGAACTACCAGTAGCTTGAGCTTGAAGGGAATGTATTCTGTTCTTTATGCTCCGGCAAATTCAACTACTTGATAGGATGCATCTTGCTGCTGTTGCATGCATCCATTTCATTGTCAACATCAGCATTAGCATCTTTTCTCATGCGAAAGAATGCACCTAGTGGTATCATGAACATACCATTGTTGTGTTATGCTTATTATCTGTGACATGCATTTGTCAGCAGCATGTGTTAATGCCTGGATATATTTGTAGGGATTTGGATGTCACTTGATTTGTAGTACTGGTGCATGGGTCTGCAGTTTTGTTAGATTTATTGTCCGTTACCCTCACCTGGATCATATCGCACATTAAGACGCTTATTTAAGAACATCTTCCTGTACTGCCTATATTTACGACATTCCATTGCTTAACATGACATCATGACACAAGGTATCTGGGTTGGATCCAAAGGTTCAATTACATAACATTACCTAACATGACATCTGAAGGTGATCCTCAGTTTCATTCCATGGCACGAGTTTATTATGGTACAGGAAAACTAGGAAATCACACCATTGATCATTTTGTTTAATTAAAATTTCTTACCGTTGCCATTGCCATCACCATTCACTATACTTCTAATTAGTAAGTTGAATCCATCATATAAGCAAACAACTTCTATTGATGCTTTAACATTCAGGCTCTTAGAAACATGATAATCTGAGGAATGCCCGAAAATGCAATCTGCTGTGATCTTTATATGCAGGATCGTTTGAGGAGATCAAGAGCTGTAGCTGCTTTCCTGCCAGGTAAATGTATTCTCAACTAGAAAAGAAAGCGTATCAAAGATCCTTGTGTTAATGTAAATTTGACTGCTTAGGAGGGTTAAGCAGTCTTGTTGAGTCTCAACTGTAGCTGCTGACCTGAACTCACCAATGAGGAAACTTTTTGTGCCAAATTTTTAACTGCCTCTTATAGTCAATGGGTCTCTTTGCACTGATTTGGAGCGACACTTGGGGTCGAGTTGGAAATAGCTGTGGCTGTAGAGCATGATATGGTGATAAGAGATAAACCATTGGAAATTGCAACACAAAAACATTTTACTTCTGGTGTTTAACTAGTTAAAATATCTAACTTTACTTGGGATTTCTTAGCCCTTGGCTCTTTTGATGTTTCTTTTCCACAACCTTTTATTTTCTTTTAGGTGATCCATTGAAGAACTTTTATGAGACCCTCCCCCCCTCTCTCTTTTCTTTTTTAAGGTGGAATAGTCTCGAGTTGGTTCTTGTTAGGTTTGGTTAAACTAACAACTGTTGATGAAGTGTGTTTTTGTGTTCAAGGTTTGTACATTTGTTGTCAAATCGTGAAAAAGGAAGAGTTTTATTCGGATGCATTGCGGAAAACTGCACTTTTGATCTCGGCTTGGTTTGAGTAGTTGCATTTTGATTTAGGTGCCAGTGGCTTAAGGTTTTGTCAGGTGACCACTTGTTGAAGGAAACAGCTATAGTTTTATAATGAGCGAAGAATTTATAACGTAGGAATAATATTCTCTTCTACAATAAAGACCTCAAGTCCAAAATGAGTGTGAAAGTTGTGCAAAATTTTGAAACTGCGTTTAAAGGTCGAGTTTAATTAACATTTTCTAAGGCGAGCTTGAGAAACTTCACTAGGTATATACGTACATGCAATATATATATATATATATATAATTATTCTCAAACGTGGACGTTTTCATTTTTTTCTATTGTGGACACGATTTTAAGTCATGGATTTTTTAATAGGCTTATTTTTTAATGAATTATAAACTCGTGCGACTTGATAGGATAAAAAATTAATTCTCTTAAACTACACGGTTTAAAAGTATGTTCGTATGAAGGGAAAAAAAAAAAAGAGGGCGTCGGTATTAGAGAATGATTATATATATATATATATATTATGAGGAGATTTTCATTTTAACACAGTAAGGATATTATTAACAAATAAAAAATCATAATTTTTAATACACTAACATGTAAAAAAATACAGTCTCTAATATATATATATAATGACCATGAAAGTTATTAAGTCACATGGCTCAAATGGTGTAATGATATTATATTATTAAACTGTATGGTTTAATAATTTTTTCATATTTTAATAAAGTCTAGGACTTTGGATAAAATCAGTACTAAATAATTCAGAATCTTGAATTTGTTAAAATTCCAAAAAATTATTAAATAATGTGGTTTAACAGTGTAAGGATAAAATTAAATAATATGATTTAATAGTGTAATGGTATTATATTATTAAATTACACGGTTTAATAATTTTTTTTTTGAATTTTAATAAAATTTAGGACCTTAGACTAGACGAGCAGTATATATATATATTCCATTCAATGACCATACATTCTTCAGGTGAGAAATTGATGGTCTTTCTCAATTCAACGTCGATGATGACCAGCGAGTAGTCACTTAAATTAAATAATAAATTTACTTGTATTACAATAGACAGCAAAAGGGGGTGCTTAGAAATTTGACTAACAAATAAATTGTGAAGAAATTTTCCCCACACGAGAACTTTGAGGACATTTTTACGAAGACCTTTTTAAGTGGGACGTGTGTCTTTTACATTCAATGAGTTTTGAATTCTCCCTCATTTGTTTGTAGGAAAAAGTCTTTCACCTCTAAGGTTTGATGTAATAATTAATTTTATTTTTGATTTTTAAATAATTATTTATTTCATCTCTCATTTTTAAACAATAATCCAAAATACCCTTCAAATAATTGACTGTTAATTTACTGTGTAATTCATTAAGGGCAAAATAGAATTTTCATTTAAGAATATATAAACTATTTCAATATAAAAATCTCAAACACAATTAGATAACATCTGATTTTCTGTATAAATTTAAAATTTAAGGATAACTTAATGAATAAACAATAATAACACTAAATATTATGTAAAATATATATTTAGGACAAAATAAAAAAAACATTGATTTTGTGGGTACTAGAGTAAATTTTTTTTTTTTTGGTTGTTTAACTTGTTCTGACTTTAATATAGTCAAGATAAATAAATAAATAATCAATTAGTACTGTTATTTTACCAAAAGTAAATACAAATTCCTTCATTTACTTAAAAAACACACATTAAAGATATAAAAACATAGATTTAATATACTACAGAATAACTTAATGAACACACGCACGCACACACGCTCGCGCACACACTTGCGCACACATATATATATATATATACACACACATATATATATACTTTAGTGTTATTTTTGTTTGATTAAGTTATTCTTAAATTTTAAATTTATTCAGAAAGTTAGATGTTATTTAATTATATTTGAGAGTTTTATTTTATAATAATTTATATATTCTTAATTAAAAATTTTATTTTGCCCTCAATGAATTACACAGCAAATTAATAGTTAATAAATAAAAGGGTGTTTTGGGCTATTGTTTGAAAAGTATAGATAAAATGAGCAATTATTTAAAAAATAAAGATGAAATAGACTATTGCAACAAACTTTAAGGGTGAAAAAGGTTTTTTCCCTTGGTTTGTAACATTAAATCTATTAAGGTTGATTAATTTGACAAGAAAAAAGATAATGAAACTTTTTATTTTTAAAAAATGATGGTATAAATTCTTTTTAGGATAATTCCTGTTTGACCATAGTGATTTAATCTTATTTTATTTAAGCGTAATTGTTCCCAAAAAAAAAAATATTTGTGACTGCTTAACTAAAGTATGGAATGTTTCTCAAAAAAAAAAAAAAAAAAAATCTAAAGTGTGGAATGTTATTGTCTTTTTCCCGTTCTAAAATAAATGTGTATCCCGTTTCACCTAATGAATGCTCCACGAAATAATAGCAGTGGAACTTTTTAAGTCTTTAATATTTGCTTTCAGACGGGTGCAGTGAGTGCTCTGTGAAAACTGCGTTGATCATGGCAGCTCATTGACTACTTGGTTTCTAGTGGCCTTTTATTATTATTATCTTTTAACTTGAGGCTTTGTTTTTTTAATTATATATAAGATAATTCTTAAAGTGGGCTGGTAAGATAAGATTTTTTTTCTAAAATTTTGAGACAAAGGTGTCATAATTAATGGGGTGGTCCAATCTTTGTAGAAATTCTTCGCATATAAAGTTTAAAGTTGTATTCACAAGTCAAGGTCATTGTTATTAGGGAAAAATTTAGCGACAATTGTAGTTTGATAGAAATATTTCCCAAGCAATAATGACAAGGCCACATATAGTTTTGTATTAATTAGGATATATAAATTGATGTTACATGAAAAGATTGATTAAAAAATAATAATAGTTATATTTTTAAAATTATGCGGCTTATAATAATTTTATTCAACTAATCTCTACTAGTCACATTAACTTGTATAAGGTGGTTGTGCTTCTATTATTATTCTTGGCGAATATTTTTTGTTTTCAGAAATAATCATAAAAATATTATTTGGGTAGGATTATTTGAACTCACCAAAATATTTTACAAGCCTATATTTTCATAAAAATATTTATTACTATTATGTCCATTAATGAATTTACTATTAAGGACAAAATTATACAATAAAATAAAAAATTTTTACTCTCTACACCCATCTGAAAACTCTTTTTTCTTTGTCATCCATCTTTATCGTTTAAACTCTAGAATTCAATGGGCTTCTCTAATGTCTCTTACAAATGTCTCTTCACACTACAAATAAAGCGAACTCTTGCACTGAGATTTTTATGTTGTTATAAAATCTTTGATTTTCCAGTTATTCTAGTCTTAACTTTTAAGAGTAAGGGAATTCATAATGTATGACTAATTGCAAAACCCGCAGGATGGTTATTAATCTAGGTAAGATATATACATTGCAAATGCTCTAATTAAGTTATAGTTTAATATGGTGAATTCAATTCTGATTTTGATTTTGCTATTTGGGTAGAGATGGCTATGGAAATGAGGGTTAGAGAGAGAAACATATAGAGAGAAAGCTATTTCTTCAAAATTTTTATTTGATTTGTTTAAATTTTCTAATATATGTATATTTGTTTGTATAATTAATTGATTAAATTCAATCTCAAATGCTTGATTTTGTTAATAATAAGCTGCAATATTCATTTTGCCTAAAAACCACACAGCTTAAATTTTATTTGAGTGATTTAGATTAAAGTTTATTTTCACTTTTTTATTAAGCTAAATTGAAAACTCTAAGTCTCTAACTAGCTATGTTAATGATTTTAATGAGTATATTTAGTAATTACATTAGGAAAAATTTTGTTTTGTTAAGGATATTTTTAGTATTTAGGCGGGTATATAGAGTAACATTTAATTTTTAAATTTTAATGATAGATTTAAAAAGTAAATGGATTTAGAGAGTATTTTGTTGATTTCAAATAGCCTCACTCATATTATTTTTGGGACATACAAATTTCTCTCGTGTTAAAAAAGGTTTTAAATACCCTCAAAATTTGTTCTAAAAAAAGTATGTTTGTCTTAAAAAAAGAATCTAACCAAAATTATGAAAACAAAGCCAACAGTGGGAGTATTCCTTTTTTTTGTTTTCCCCTTTTTCGTTATTAAACATTGTTCGTTGGGTCGTTTATATTAGTGATAATCATTTCTAAACCATAATTCAATAACATAATAGGATGAATCGTAAAATCAATGGTTGAAAATAGCATAATAAATGACTTGTAAAATAAATGTTTGAAAATTTATATCAAAATTATAAATGAAAAAAACTTATAAACTTTAATTTTTTTTTTTTTTCTAAAGATGGGAGGAATGGACAAAGTTAAGTCAATCACAATGTTTTAATTAAGTACACAAAATTTTGATACCATCTAACTCTGATAATATACGGTATATTACTTATTTGATCACGTATACGTATTCACCCTTGTAATTTTGTCTTCAATTTGATGCTTGCCTTCTTTGAAAATCAGAAAATAAATTATCTTCTTTGCTAATTATGTACATATAAGATCCATTAAAAAATAAGAATTAATTTCATTGAAATGTCATTTTTCTTCATTACTTTACATTGTTGGTCTAACAACAATTTAGGCCTAACTATCAAATTCCACCAATACGAACCTATTTCTTGTGTTGAATTACTAAATTATTTGACTACTTTTTACGTTTAAAGGGTCCTAGGGTAGTTGGTATTGATGCAATTTGGTGGTTGAACCCGGCAATGCTTTAGTGATTAACATTGCTGCTAAACTGTTTTGTTTTCAACATAAGATAATTAATATTCTAATTCTGAACATAATCAATGTCTATAACCCTTTAAGTTAATCAAGTAAACAACACTTGTCTTCATTTCAAATATATATTTTCTATTCTTCAATGAAAACCAAATAACACCTATATATGTTGTGATAAGGAATTAGGGCAATATTAATATTTGGTAATGTTATTTTATGAGGTATTAGAGGTAAAAAATAAAAATAAAAAGAGAAGAAAGAAAACCCTTTGAGTTAAAAATAGAATGGTAGGTAGGGATGGCAATTACCGGATCCAGATCCGGATTAATTATTTTATATCCGCATCTAGATTGCGGGCGAATATCCGGATATCCGGATCCGTAATTTTGAAATTAAATAATTTAAAAATTTAATTTAAAATTCAATATTTTAACTAATAATAATAAATAAAATCCAATCATAAATTTATAATTCAACAATTAACAATTCAACATAACAAACAACATCATAAATCTACAATTAAAAATACTACAACATAAATTAAAAATAAAAAAAAATCAATAACATAAATTTAACAATTTACCTAATAATATTAAATAAAATCCAAATATAAATTCATAATTCAATAATTAACAATTTAATATGAATAACATACAACAATATCATAAATCCATAATACCACAATATAAGTAATATATATTTTTAATTTAATATATATATTATATAATTTATCCGGATCCGGATATCCGATTTTCCGGATGCCCTAGTATCCGGATCCGTGTGGATCTACTTATTTGACATCCGAATCTGTATTTTTAAATATGCAGATCAGGATGTTCCGGATCTTTCTGGATGCGGGCCGGATTCAGATTATATTGCCATCTCTAATGGTAGGGTCTCTGAATGACTTTTTTCTTTTTATTCGAGTCCTCGAATTTGTTATTATTATTAACTGGTGTCCTTGTTTTATTAGGGCCCAGGTAATTAACCACCGTTGAGGTATAATTATGGATACAAATAATTGTGTTAAAACTTATTGATACACCAACCACTCATTAACTTAGCGTTATATATCCTCACTTTTTTCTTTGAGATTAGGTTCGATCTTACTGATTACTATAGTGGTTGTTAATACTCTCCGTAAAATAATCAAATAGAGTCATCTTCTCTTGTGGACTAGAAATCCGAGCAACAGCACTTTGGCTAATCATCTAGAAATAAATAAATGAAAACAATGTTTAAACAGTAATCACAAATTAGTGATAGGGATTCGGGTGAAAAATGTACAAACTATATCTCTATTGTTTTCTGTTTCTAAAAATCAAGGACTCAGATGTTATTTATCAACAAGGACTCCAATGTTATTATGACCATTTACCGCGTCAAAAAAACGGACTCCAACGTTGGAACTTAGAACTGTGTAACTGTACCATGAGGCAACTAGATAAGGACAAAGCCACCTCTGGTTCTGGCCAAAAGCAAATTAAACCCACTAGCATTCCAATTATTTAATAATTAAGGACTTCAACTTGAAGTCCAAAGCATTTCCAAAGGTGTTTGAAAATTCGTGGCAAAATCTGAGGCCGCCTAGATATGTTTGATCACTTGATCCGTTTCACACTTGGCCTTTATTAATCGTACAAACAATAAGACGGGCTGTGTCTCCCTCACAACTCGACATTCACATTCGTACTCCTTTGTTTCTAGACTTTTTTCAGATTCTTTTGCTTTGAACTTCACACACTTCAAACGTCATGTCATAAGCTCAGCTTCTTTTCTAGCTATGGCTCATGTAGAGGTAAGTGTTTGTGACTGCTTTTAACGACCTTTTAACCCCATCATCAGTACGTACTTCAAAGTTCATAAGTCAAAAGCTCAGATTCTTTTCTAGCTATAGCTTCATGTAGAGGTAAGTATTTGTAGCTTCTTTTAACCACCTTTTAAACCCCCTCATCAGTATGAAGTTTCTCTTTTGCCATCTCTTGCTTTTATTCAACTTGTTTGCAGCTTTATCTTTACTTAGTGTTAATGCTTTGAATGGTGATGGGGTGGCTTTGTTGTCATTGATGAGGCACTGGAATTTTGTGTCACCTTCGATAATTTCTAGCTGGAATAGTTCAGATTCCACTCCTTGCCAATGGGTTGGCATTGAGTGTGATGATGATGCTCTTAGTGTGGTCTCTTTAAATCTCTCAAGATATGGGGTTTCTGGTCAGCTTGGGCCTGAAATTGGTCACTTGAGTCAATTGCAGACCATTGACTTGAGTTCTAATAATTTATCTGGTAATATCCCACCAAAGTTAGGCAATTGTAGTGCACTAGAGTACTTGGATTTGTCTATAAATGGGTTTACTGGAGACATACCTGCTAACTTTGAGAACTTGCAGAATTTGCAATACTTGAACTTGTATGGTAATTTGTTGGATGGTGAAATACCCGAGTCATTGTTTCGAATTCTGGGCTTGCAGTATGTTTTTTTGAACAATAACAGTCTTAGTGGTTCGATTCCTAGGAATGTTGGTGATTTGAAGGAGGTTGAGTCTTTGTGGTTGTTTAGTAACAGGTTATCAGGTACCATTCCGGAGTCTATTGGGAATTGTGGTAGGTTGCAAGAACTTTATTTGAATGAAAACAAACTGATGGGGTTTTTGCCTGAGAGTCTAAGCAATCTTGAGAACCTTGTTTATTTAGATGTTAGGGATAACATTCTCAAGGGTAGGATTAATTTTGGTTCTGAAAAATGCAAGAATTTAACTTTTTTGGATTTGTCGTATAATCGTTTTAGTGGAGGGATTTCACCAAGTTTAGGCAATTGTAGTAGCTTAACACACCTAGACATTGTTGGTAGCAAGTTAACAGGCAGTATCCCATCTTCCTTTGGCCTTCTAGCTCTGCTTTCGAGTCTTGACCTTTCTGAAAATCAGTTGTCTGGGAAAATCCCACCTGAACTAGGGAAGTGCAAGTCCTTGACAGTCTTACACTTGTATGCAAACCAACTCGAAGGGGAAATTCCAGATGAACTAGGGCAGCTTAGTAATTTACAGGATCTTGAACTTTTTGACAACCGTCTAACCGGTAAGTTTCCAGTTAGCATTTGGAGGATTGCAAGCCTCGAGTATCTTCTTGTGTACAATAACAATCTTTCTGGGAAGCTGCCATTGGAGATGACTGAACTCAAGCAACTGAAGAACATTTCGCTGTATAACAATCAATTTTCTGGGGTCATACCTCGAAGTCTGGGAATCAACAGCAGCCTAATGCAGCTGGATTTTATCAATAACAGCTTCACTGGAGAAATCCCACCAAATCTTTGCTTTGGAAATCAATTGAGAGTTCTGAATATGGGTCAGAATCAATTTCATGGTCCCATTCCTTCTCTTCTCGGGAGCTGTCCAACTCTCTGGCGAGTTATCCTCAAACAGAATCAACTCACAGGGGCTCTTCCAGAATTTTCCAACAATCCAGTCCTTTCACACCTGGACATGAGCGGAAACAACATCTCAGGAGCAATTCCATCGAGCATTGGCAACAGTATTAATCTCACTTCAATTGATTTTTCCCATAACAAGCTTTCAGGGCTTGTGCCTCAAGAGCTAGGAAATCTTGTAAGCCTTGTGACTTTAAATATTTCACTCAATAATTTGGAAGGTTCTTTGCCATCTCAGCTGTCAAAATGCAAAACTTTAGAAGTTTTTGATGTGTCATTCAATTTATTGAATGGTTCGATTCCATCGAGTTTGAGGAGCTGGAAAAGCCTATCCACTTTGAAATTAAGTGAAAATCATTTTACTGGGGGCATTCCAACTTTTATATCTGAATTTGAAAAGCTTTTAGAGCTTCAACTTGGTGGTAATCAATTGGGAGGTGAGATTCCCCCATCAATTGGAGCATTGCAGGATCTGAGTTATGCTTTGAATCTCAGCAGTAGCGGGTTGACCGGTCGAATTCCTTCAAACCTGGAGAAGTTGATCAAGCTAGAACGGCTGGATATATCTAGCAACAATCTGACAGGAACATTGTCTTCCCTCAGTAATATACACTCATTAGTGGAGATCAATGTTTCATATAATCACTTCACAGGTCCAGTACCACAAACACTAATGAACTTGCTGGAGTCTTCTCCATCATCATTCTCTGGGAATCCCAGTCTCTGTGTCAAGTGCCTTTCATCTGCTGGCTCAAGTTGTTTTGGAACCAGTAATCTAAGGCCTTGTGATTATCATTCAAGCCATCAAAAAGGCCTTAATAAAGTCAAAATTGTTGCAATAGCCCTTGGATCCTCGCTGCTGACAGTTTTCGTGATGCTTGGACTAGTTAGTTGTTGTATTTTCCTCAGAAGATCAAAGCAGGATCTTGAGATCCCTGCTCAAGAGGGTCCATCTTACCTACTCAAACAAGTGATGGAGGCTACTGAGAATCTCAATGCGAAGCATGTTATTGGAAGAGGAGCTCATGGAATTGTTTATAAGGCTTCATTGGGGCCAAATGCTGTTTTTGCTGTTAAGAAGCTTGCATTTGGAGGGCATAAAGGAGGATGCTTGAGCATGAAAAGAGAAATTCAGACTATCGGGAAGATTAGGCACCGGAACCTGGTAAGATTGGAGGACTTTTGGTTAAGAAAGGACTGTGGCATAATCATGTACAGGTACATGGAAAATGGGAGTCTGCGGGATGTTTTGCACTCGATCACTCCCTCACCAACACTGGAATGGAATGTCCGATACAAGATAGCACTTGGAACAGCCCATGCATTGGCCTATCTTCATTATGACTGTGATCCTCCTATAGTACACCGAGACATCAAACCTGAGAATATACTCTTGGACTCGGAGATGGAGCCTCATATCTCTGATTTTGGTATCGCCAAGCTTCTAGACAAGTCTCCTGCATTAACAACATCCATCTCAGTTGCTGGAACTATTGGTTACATTGCACCAGGTGATTCTTTTTCACTTACTTTATCTTGGAATTTACTCTATATTCAAATCTGTTTAACATCATCTTTAACATTGATATTTGCAGAAAATGCCTTTACGACAACAAAGAGTAAGAAGTCTGATGTGTATAGTTATGGGGTTGTTTTGCTCGAACTAATAACCAGAAAGAAGGCACTGGATCCATCATTTAAAGAGAAAACAGATTTTGTGGGGTGGGTTAGGTCTGTATGGAGTGACACAAAAGAAATCAACGATATTGTTGATTCAAGTCTAATGGAGGAGATGCTGATTTCATGTATTAGGGATCAAGTGATTGATGTGCTTTTGGTGGCTTTGAGATGTACTGAAAAGGAGCCAAGCAACAGACCTAATATGAGAGATGTTGTCAAGCAATTAGTAGATGCAAGTGTCCCCATGACAAGCAAATACAGCTAGATTCATGGGGTCACTACCTTTTCATTTTGTGTTTACACCCGCTGTATGTTTGTACCGATCTTTGCAATTTTGATGGAATTCAAAGAATATTCACTAAGCAAAGAACAAGATAATTCAATTGGAGTTTTGTGTGTCGATGAACAAGAACAAGTCAAAGAATTATACAAATTATTTTCATACAAGTTTGATTTACAAACGAAAAGGAAAAATCGCTCAATCGAAGAACAAAAAATAATTCCTACTTTAATGATCATAACCCATTGAATATCCCTAATGCTTTGTAATTTGAAAAACAAAACAAGGGGAAAATGGAACACCTAAAAAGGAGGGGAAAAGAAAGAAAAAGGAAGTCTCATTATGAATACAATGACTGGCTTGCTAATCCATGATGGAATGCTGGCAGTCTAATATACAAAGGTGAAATGTGCAGGCTTCAGGAACTGCTGTGAGATCGAACTGATGAAATTGATTGTGCTGAGACAGAAGCAGTTGGGCTGTTAAGCTCCCGATCACCGTTAATTGCTTTTGGCTTCCCACTTAATCTATCTATTGCTTCTTGACAAATGTCATTAAACCAGTCATCTTCAGGCAGCATGCTGACAGCCAAAAAACAATATCTCAGCTTTAAGTGCAAAATTTTTTCCAAAATTTTCATCCCAGCCAATTCAAAAATCTAATATATGTATTACACATAATATGTATGCATACTGTACGTATTCATAGAATATTATGATTATAATGATTGTGGTGATAATCCGAAAGAAAATAATTGATTACCTATTAGGATCCATGCCAGTAGCAGCAAACGCTGCCATGGCTTTAGATATAATCTCGTTGACAACTCGATGCAAATTCCGTGATAAGTAGCGACCTTGAGAAGCAAAGCATAACACAAACTTCATATCCAAATAGAACTACAAATGAGAAAAAAGGTAAACAGGTTATTCAAACAACTCTATAAACTGACAGAAATTGCAAGAGGAATGACGTCAGATTGCATACTTGCTGCAGACCAAGAGGACCTAAAGGCTTTGGCCCTTCCTCAATATCATCCCAAAAACTTTGGTCTTCTGAAAGCCATAAAATGACAGTTTCTGTCAGTCTCATTAATAGCAGTGTGGCAAACCTTTCCCGCCCTACAAACATATCTGCTGCTATACTAGCCATTCTGTTTAGTTTTGCATAAAGTTCCTGTGTTACAGAAAAATAATTCAAAACTCCAGGCAGAAAACCCAAGTGAAGACACTTCTTGTTAGTATTAGATTATACAAAAAAAATTGAAGCAAATTCTTAAAAGTTGTTTTATCGAAAATATATATCTTCAAACATAACAACTTGGTAACCATTCAGAATATACGGTATTTGTAGTTTAGGACCACCAAATAGATCTCAACAAAACAACTTAACCAGTAAACTTTCCATTTTCCACCAAACAAGTCGATGTTCACCCAAAAAATTCCAATTCAAACTGTACTATCTATACATATAATTGCAAAAAAAAAAAAATTACTCCAACAACCAAGTAAAAGGATGATTATTTAAAACTAAAATACTGCCAAAAGGCCAATCTCACACTTTTGGATGCTTCAAAATGAGAGTAGGGGCACAGTGACAGTCAAGTGTGAAGAGGTAGGAAAAATGCTTATTTAAATGGAATGTATTGGAAGAAAAAAGAAAAGAGTTATAACCCTATTTGTCCCTCCCTAGAAAGACATGCAATGCACATTATACACAAGCAGCACATCGGTAACTAAGAGATACCAAAAGTCATAACTATATGAACATAGATGGATATGTAAGAGTTTGCGCATCAGTGGTCAAAGTTTTAAGTATTTTACAAATATTTGAAATAATCATGAACTCAAGATTTCCAAGAACGCAATAGCCAGTAATATCAAGCAGATGATAACTGAGACTATTTTATGCAAACATATTTTCAGTTTTCAAGGTGGTTGCCAAAATATTCGAAAAAGGGTCAACAAGACTTGGGAAAAAAAAATCAAGAAATATTACTCGACTACAAAATAATATATATAAGATCAAATATATAATACAGACCAGATCAGTTTTCACCCCAAATTACATTAATTTTCGTGGACTGGAAAGCGCAATAATACACAAATAAAATATTGGTTACATCATAAATAAAAAAGCTTACCTGGAATATTAGAGATGGAAACCATTCCAACTCATCCAAATTTCCATCCACGTTCAAATACATGTCTGCATTGAGATGGCTATCACCATCTTCTGTAAAAATCAGATCTAGCGCATGCTGTCGACAGAAAGTATCTTTTAATCTATCAACTGAGATCACAAGCCGCCTCTTCCATTCTCGTTGCTCAGGATTACGATTTTGCCTATCTGAATGTCTTCGACGGGGATCATCCTTGTAATTAGCCTGATTCAAAGGAGAGACTTTCATTGCTGCACGTGGTAGCAATTCATCTGCTAATAATGATGCATTGGCAAGCAATGCGATCTGCTGAGCTTCATTCTCAGCCATACGTACAATTTTATTTCCAGAACCTTCAAAATTTGCTTCTTCTTCCATTGATCCTGGCAATGCCTTAATGAGCATGCTCACATACGAGTTAAATACTTGAAATAGACCTTCCAACATTTTACCTCCCAACTGCATGCTTAAAAGCGGTCCAACATCCTCAAAGAAGTCCTACAAAAGCATATGTAAACAGTTAAACAACCACTGATTAAAAGAGGAAAAAAAAAGCACAACTCAGAAGAAATACATTAAACGTCAATCAATAACCAAAAATGCTTCAAGAAATACATGCCCGCAAAAGAATTTAAATGGCATCATCATAACCAAATGCATTGTAGAGAGCTAAACAAGTAGTAACCAATTCTTCTCAAGAATTTTGCAATATTTTGTCACTGTGCATGCACCATTTAGGGAATAAATCTTTTATCGCTTTCACATTCAAAAAACAGAACAAAAAGTGCATGATCCTTATTAGTATCCTCCAACTACAAGATTACATTTAAACAGGGAACTTTCAGCTGCAATTCCAAGAAAGCAATGCATAAAACGGAAGGTTCAAACAAAACATATTTCAGCTGAGCTGAAAAACACAAAGAAATACATTGTATTAAAAACTCTTAAACCATAAAAAAATTAACAATAATAATAAATGCATAAAAAATTTCATAATCCTGAATCAGTCTGAAGCACATGATAATATATTTTTTGAAACCTAGAGAACATCCAGAACATCTTTGAGCCTTGTAGGATACCAAACAACCAAATGTTTGATGATAGAAGAAAATTATTCTTCTCTACAGATAGACAACACATTATGGACATTTAGGTGCATGCAGAAATAGAGAAATGGAGAAAGTGGAAGAAGGACACATGGAGACAGAGATTCTATCTTTTATCAGCATTTATGTGGGAAACAAAGTTTTCACCTGGACCATCAAATTGAATCGATGAGCACTGGTAGTAAGTCTATGTTGAAGTGCCATTGAAATAGCTTGACGAGTACCCGTTGGAGGGTAGGTGAGAACCCAATCATCAGCAGCAGCCATAGCAGCAGTACTCTCCTCAATTCGTTTTAGATTAGCATCTAATGCTTGCTCAACACTCGGCCTAAAGAGTTTTATGAGCACAGGACAAAGTGCCAAGCCACGAGCTTCTAACAGAGAACAATGACCTAAAGCTATTTGAACACACTCTGCAGCAGCTCTTAAACCGCCAGCAGCTGCTGAAGAAGCTAATGCATGTCTTTTTACAAGATGAGCAAAAGCCTCTGTCTGTTTTGTAGCCCACATCACGAGCTCAGAAGTATAAGCAGTTTCCTTACCAAAAATTGCCAATGAATCACAAGCAGCTTGAGCAATAGCAGAAAACACCAACTGCGAGAGCGCAGCAGTATATGCTCCTCCATATGAGGTGCTTGATGGACGAAGGCTTTGCATGCTATATTGATATCTTTGGTAATGTGCATTGAGCAGCAAACTATGAGCACGGGGTCCATCGCCAAGCTTTTTAAGAGCTGTTATAGCAGCACGAAGTTCTGCACCACGTGTAGAAGGTTGGCAAGCAGCTTCACCAAGCTGATCAGCTAACTTTTGCCTGCGGTCAATGATAGTATTCTCTAAGGATATAAGCATTGCAGGGTCCAAAGTTCTTGTTTCTTTTGCTTCAGCAGCTAAATGCTCTCCTTCATCAAGGGCTGTAAGAGCTTCATCGATTCTCCTCTCTGCTAACAAAACATCAAGGAGATCGGGGAATTCTACAGACCATTTCTCCAGGTCTGAGGGTTCTCTATTTTCCAAATTCAATAAATCATTTTTTGAAGCAAAAAATTCTGATCCTTTTAAGGAATCAATGCGAACTCCTTCAGCTAAACCATGGATTAAAGTAGCCTGCGTAGATAACAGGTTTCTGATAGATGAGAGTTCCCCCTCTAAATCCGATATCTCTTTCGATGTGCTGTAACATAAACACATATCTTAAAATCAAAAATACCCCCACAGCTTGCCAAAGCATAAAAACATGCCATATACGTGAAAGTTATTACTTTCACAACTCCGTTGACCTTCCCTGAAGTTTGAAAATGGGAATAACACGGGAGACTGTTGACTAATATCATAAAATTTCAAAAGAGGCCTAGTTGATTAATTATAAGGTATATTTATATCAATTTTCACAATTTCAAATAAGGTTTCCAGCGAACTCCAAACCAGTGGAGTTAGATATATTTTTGCAAATAACCTCATTGAATTACCAAATTTCTTTTATACCAAAAAGAAACCCTCAACCTTTCTATATTCACCGAGTTCTAAATTGAGGACTAATGCCAAACCCAACAACCTTGATCATCCATAAAGCTTACCCTTAACCACGCAAATAGTACAAAGAAAACATTATATTACCTTAATAAGTAGGAAAATATCATCATTTTTCGATCATCATTCACGCAAACGCCGACCCTAAATGACTAAAAGGCTCAAATTCCAAACTTCTAATAACAGGTAAATCATCAAATAATAGTAAATTCAATACAAAGAGCTTTAATTCAATCATGTATTGTAAATTCAATACATGAATAAATAATTGAATTAATACTGACCGAATGAAGGCCGCATAGTTAGCGTAAACACTTTTACGCATTTCCTCTGCAGACACTCTCTTCAAATCCAACAGATGCGAGCATAATTGCCTAATTTCCTATTCATCATTAAAATATAATATTAATAAAAAATTTAAAATTAAAAAAAAAAAGAGATAAATAGGAAACCTTTTCGTTGAGAGAGCACTTGGACTTGACATAAACATCGGCGTCGAACTTGTCTGACTTGAACAAGTTCAATCCTTCTTCGATCTTCGCGCCGCCGTTTTCAGCAGCAGCAGCTCGCGAGCGAGCCGTCTTAGCCGCCACTGACATGCTGTCGTCGTTAATCAATGAAATCAACGGATCGGATTGAATATCAGGATCTGAATAGAAGATAAATCTGACGGACGAAGATTAGAGAGAGAGATCAGTAGAGTTGGTGAGAACGAAGTAAAAGAAGAAATGAGAAGAGGAGTTGTTGTGCATCACCAGCAAAGCAACAACACGACACGACTCGTCTTCTGAGAACAATCTCCCCCATCCCCCAAAAACAAAAACTTTACCGCGCCTGACTGTAATTTTTTACAAGCAGTTTGACTTTTGACAGTGGTAAATTTTTTACAATGCAAGTCAAAAGACTCGAGATTTAACATGAGATTGGCCATTTTTTTCTACTTATTTTCTCTCTTTCTTTTCTTTCCTATTTGGTATAACTTATCTAATAATTTTAGTACTTATATAATTACATAAGTTTTTTTTAAATTTTTTTATTATTATTTAATTGTTTTTTAAGTACAGCTTTTAAAGATTAAATAATTTATTTTAACTCTTTTTGTAAAACTCAAAGTTTGAACTTTTAAGAGTAAAAGTTGAAAATTTTTTTAAAAGAACAATGTTAGGTATCCCAATATATAAGTATTAATTTGAGTCCCAACTGATGTGGCATTTATCCATTAGATGGTAGTTAAGTAATTTTACTAGTTATAAAATCCATTATCTAATAGATGAGTGACACATTGCATTGGAACTCAAATCGAGACTCAAATATTAAGATCTCTAACATTATTATTTTTAAAATATTAAAATATCTAAAATATCATTTACTTATTTGACAATCTTATTTCATTCTTTACATATTATAACTTTAAAAAACTAGCATATTAAAGTAACTTTATAATTTCTAATGAAAGCTTTCATTAACTATCAAACAACTAAAATTTTTTGGTAAAAGCTCTACTAAAATAAATTCTATTTAAATAAATTCTATTTGGAAAATTATTCTGAATTGAGCCTTAAGAAGTACTACTACTACTTCACGTTGGTTCATAAGAATACCATGAACTGAGTGGGTTAAGACTCGTTGATTTTACAAAATGTCGAGAATTAATTAAACTTAAAAACTTATACCGAGCTTTGAAAACTGAAATTATTATCGAACTTAAATATGTCTTCAAAGGCTACAAGAGAAGACTATTTATACTACTAGTAATTATTAAAAACTATAAATAAAAAGGATAACAAAGCCATAAACTAATAAGAAAAGGAACAATAAATTTCAGACAACAAGGAAACTAATCTAAATAGGACAAGGATTCCTATTCTGCATCATTTCCCTAGGATGGAGAGAATTCACCTTTGAATTCGGATCATCATTAGCAGTATCTTTATCATAATCACTTGAGAAAGGAATCAAATGCTTGAAATTAAATACATTTGTAGTGCAGATGAGACTAGGAAGCTTCAATTTATAGGTATTAGGATTTAACTTTTCTAAAACCTCCAAATAAAGGTCGGATTTTCCTTACTAGAAGCTAGTTGTACTCTCAAATTGAGAATTGGTCTTTGGTTAGGAAAACCCAAATAAGATCACCCATCCTAAATTCTAGAGTTCAACGCTTTTTCTTTGCTCCGACTTTATAACATTCGGTGGTATATGAATTTGTTGAAGTTAATCAATAGATCTTCTGCTTTGCTACCTTTGAAAATTAAATTAATCTAGAATTGCATTTAAGTCAATGGGTGCTAGTGGATTTTATCCATAATTCACTTGAAAATGACTTAAACCAGTACTACGCTTGAAAGCACTATCATAAGACTTGGTATCACTTTTGATTTTATGTTTTCAAGTTATCTCCAACTAGACTATGTAGGTGATTTCCTAAAGAGCAGTTGAAAACTTCAGTTTGATCATCTGTTCGGGGGTAATAAGAGCTTCTTAAATTCATACAAGTGCACTTCCATAATGTATTCCAAAAATTGCTAAGAAAATGTGTATCTTAGATAGAAACAATAGAACTCGATAAACCATGCAATATATAGACTCCTTTGGAAAATAGGTGAGCAATAGTCAAGGCATATGTAGTTTTCTTGCAAGCAATAAAGTGAGCAATTTTCAGGAACCGATCAACGATGACAAATATTGGATCCATACCCCTCTGAATAAGGGGTATTCCAAAAACAAAATCTAAGCTAATGTTAGCCAAAGGTTGTGTTCGAATCGGCAGCAGCATATATAATCCCACATTAGTCACAATGACCTTGGAAACTTGACAAATGCGACAAGTTTTTGACGTAATGATAGAAATTAAATATTGAATCCATACCCCCTTTGAGTATGGGGTTATATAAAAACAAAGTTCGTGCTAATGTCAGCCTAAGAGTGTATTGGAATCGATAGTAGAATGTATAATCTTGCATTAGCCGCAATGCCCTTAGAAATTTGACAAAGGCAACCAGTTTCAACATAATAATAGAAATCAGGCCTCATAGTTGGACAAAAATAATTGTTTGCTACTAGTGCTAGAGTTTTTCCACGACCTAGAAGCCCTTCATTATGTAGCTTTGCAATGATCTTTTGTCCCAAACTTGAGTCAGGAACACAAAATTGATTACGTTTTAAAATGAATCCATCATGTAAATGATAGTTTGAATGAAACCTTGCAGTAATATCTTCTAAAAGAGAGTTGAAGAAAGGATCAATAGCATATAACTCTCGAAATGTGTTAAATCCGAGGACTTGATTATGTATTCATGTCAATAAGGAAGATCGTCGATTAAGTGCATCTACTACCATGGTTTCACCAGACATATGCTTTACTACAAAAGTTACCTGTTGAAAGAATACTGCTCACATGGTGTATCGGTGAGAAAGCTTATTGATGTGATCCAGAGTGCTCAGAGCATTAAAGATCCGTTGCTTGTTCCAAAAGGGCCAATTACGAGAGCACGAGCTAAGAAGATCAAGGAAGCCATGCAAGGATTTATTCAAGCTACTTTGGATGACTTCAATTCAAGTTCAATTTGCAAGAGTCCAATATTCAAGATGGGCTTGAACGAGGAGGAACCAGCCTTGGTACACTTGATTCGGGCTAACGAGGTGGCGAGCATCGGAGAGAATGATTTTTGAAGTATAATAAGGGCCAGAAGAGTAATTCTAAATTTATAGATGCATTCCTTACGTCGAGAGCTTCGAAACGATATATTGTGGGTTAAAATCCGATATCATATGACCAAGTTATGGCCCGTTTAAGATAAGTGGCTTTGCAGGCCAAGGCCCTGCGGGTCCTGCGGGTCCAGGTTTTTAATTTTAGGGTTTTCTCTTATTTTTAAGTTAGATTAGGATTAGCCACCTTATATAAACACTCCTTTATGTTATTTTAAAAAGACTTTTGACATTATTGAGTTTAATATCATTGAGAGGATTTTCTCAACTTGTTCTTAAAAGAACTTTTGACTTATCAAAGGATTTGCTAACCTTTGTGGCGTCTTATCTAGCAATCCGGGTTCTTGAGACTTAGCTTCTCAGGGGTTTGGATCTTTTATCCGAATTCTGATCATATTGGCTTTCTTGGGTTTTTGTCAATCTAGTTGTGGGTTTTTCTAGCTTGATCTAGAAGGGTTCTCATCAGTTGGTATCAGAGCTTAGGCACCAAGGTCAGATTCATCTATCTTTATTTATTATTTTTTTTCTCATTCTTGTTTGGGATTTTTCATTCTTGTTCTCAAAAAAAAAAAAAAAATCGTGAACAGTGCCGTATGAACAGTATCGCATGAACAGTGCCGCATGAACAGTATCGCATGAACAGTGCCGCATGAACAGTATCGCATGAACAGTATTTTTAGGGTTTTCTTATATCAATTTTGCATCCTTGTGGTTTCTTTCCTTAAATTCATAAATTTTACCTTTTCCCCTAAATTCATTCAAATTTCAATTATTTAAGGATTACAAAAAAAAAAAAAAAAAGAGTAAAAAAAAAAAGAAAAAAAAATCACATTAATAATAATCATATTGGGTGATCTCCTTTGTTTTCTTGGTCTTGTTATTCTTGTTTCCTATATTCTTGTTCGTTTGTTTCGTTTTTCCTTTTTCTTGTTTCTTGGACTGTGATTGTTAGAGGGATTATACT
Source organism: Clausena lansium (assembly GCA_030449835.1). Taxonomy (NCBI): domain Eukaryota; kingdom Viridiplantae; phylum Streptophyta; class Magnoliopsida; order Sapindales; family Rutaceae; genus Clausena; species Clausena lansium. The sequence continues at coordinate 1,196,943 of JASUUF010000038.1, forward strand.
TTGGTACCTTTCCTTGATTGAGTTATTAGTTCCTAAAGAACTTGATTGAGAAAATATAAGAGCGGTAAAAGGCAAGAGTGTGTGAGCACAGCTTCGGGTAAAAGCCTATTTGAGTGTAAACACGAGTGGAGTGGCATCGCGAGTGTAAACACGAGTGGAGTGGCATCGCGAGTGTAAACACGTGAGGCTTGTGAGGTTCATTGTTGTTTTTCTATTTTGCTAACATCTCTTTACAGATTCAAATAACTAATATGGATGATAAAAGTGAGGCGCAACCTTCTACGGTAGACTTTACTTTCACTTTGAAGGCAATGCACCAGGCATTTGAAAAGATGAATGCGAGGTTTGATGAGATGGGAAGCCAGTTGAGGCAACATGGAGCGGCTATTGAGGGTATTCAGAAGGAGCAAACTAGTAGAGAGCGTAACAGGGCTAGACATGATGAAGCAAGACATAATGGGAGAAATAATAGGCATAGATACGAGCCTATGGCCGAGTATGAAATGAGAGAATGAAATTTGGGAAGATGATGGTGATGATCGAGCATCCGAAATAGAAAGGGATAGAGTAAGATATAGAAGAGGGAGACAAGAGAGGGGGTATAGGAGAGATGAGGAGGATAGAGATTTAGGCAAAATCAAAGTGACTATTCCTTCGTTTTAAGGAAGGAGTAATCCAGAGGCTTACTTGGAGTGGGAAAAGAAGGTTGAGTTGATCTTTGATTGTCACAATTATTCGAGAGGAGAAAAATGTAAAGCTAGCAGTTATTGAATTCACTTGACTATGCTATTATTTGGTGGGATCAATTGGTGAATAATAGGAGGAGGAATCGAGAAAGGCCTATAGCTACGTGGGGAGAGTTGAGGACGTTTATGAGGAAGCGGTTCATTCCTAATCATTACTATAGGGATCTTTATCTTAAGCTACAAAGCCTTACCCAAGGATCGATGAGTGTAGAGGATTACCATAAAGAGATGGAGATCGCTATGATTAGGGCTAATGTAGAGGAAGATAGGGAAGCTACAATGGCACGATTTTTGACCGGATTGAATAAAGATATTGCCAATGTAGTGGAGCTACAGCATTATGTGGAGTTGGAGGATATGGTCCACATGGCTATGAAGGTGGAGAGGCAATTAAAGAAGGAAGGGTATGAAGAAGGTATACTTCGGCTTCTTCAAATCCATGGAAACCGAAGTGGAGTAATAATGAGAGACGACATGAAGGTATCAAGACCGAACCACCTAAGGCAAAAGAAGATTTCGGTATCACAAACAAATATAAGGTGAATCTCAACCACGAAGAATCGGGACATCAAGTGCTTCAAGTGTTTGGGTTACGGACACATTGCTTCTCAGTGCCCAAATAAGAGAGTTATGGTGATACAAGATAGTGGAGAATTAGTGAGTGAGAGTGAGAGTGATGGTGGGGAGATGCCAGCGTTGATTGATGCTAGTGATGATGATGAAGTAGAATACCCTGCGAAAGGTGAATCCCTAGTTGCTAGGCGTGCTTTGAGTACACAAATGAGTGTTGATGACATGGAGCAGCAGAGAGAGAACATCTTCCATACTAGATGCATTGTGAATAATAAGGTGTGTAGTATGATAATAGATGGTGGGAGTTGCACCAATGTAGCTAGTACTACCCTTGTAGAAAAGTTAGGGTTACCCTTGCTAATGTTTAACGTGTCTGCTACCTTTAATGTTTCTTATCTTTCTCCCTTTGATGCAGGTTCAGATTCGAGGACGAATCCTTTTGAGGAGAGGGGGAATGATGTGATCCAGAGTGCTCAGAGCATTAAAGATCCGTTGCTTGTTCCAAAAGGGCCAATTACGAGAGCACGAGCTAAGAAGATCAAGGAAGCCATGCAAGGATTTATTCAAGCTACTTTGGATGACTTCAATTCAAGTTCAATTTGCAAGAGTCCAATATTTAAGATGGGCTTGAACGAGGAGGAACCAGCCTTGGTACACTTGATTCGGGCTAACGAGGTGGCGAGCATCGGAGAGAATGATTTTTGAAGTATAATAAGGGCCAGAAGAGTAATTCTAAATTTGTAGATGCATTCCTTACGTCGAGAGCTTCGAAACGATATATTGTGGGTTAAAATCCGATATCATATGACCAAGTTATGGCCCGTTTAAGATAAGTGGCTTTGCAGGCCAAGGCCCTGCGGGTCCTGCGGGTCCTGCGGGTCCAGGTTTTTAATTTTAGGGTTTTCTCTTATTTTTAAGTTAGATTAGGATTAGCCACCTTATATAAACACTCCTTTATGTTATTTTAAAAAGACTTTTGACATTATTGAGTTTAATATCATTGAGAGGATTTTCTCAACTTGTTCTTAAAAGAACTTTTGACTTATCAAAGGATTTGCTAACCTTTGTGGCGTCTTATCTAGCAATCCGGGTTCTTGAGACTTAGCTTCTCAGGGGTTTGGATCTTTTATCCGAATTCTGATCATATTGGCTTTCTTGGGTTTTTGTCAATCTAGTTGTGGGTTTTTCTAGCTTGATCTAGAAGGGTTCTCATCACTTATCCTAACTATTGAGATGCTTCAATGTGGCATGATTAGTATATAAAACAGAGTCTATATAAATTAGATGATACCACCAATGTTTTAGTGCTTGGATCACTATATAAAACTCCACATCATAAGTGTTGTAACGTGTCTTTGTTCTGCTGAAGTAAGCTATAGACTAAACTTGCTGGCTAAGAATGACTCCAATGACCATTTTTTATACATTATAATGTAACTCAAAAGTGAGAGAAAAGTCTGGTAGGGGCAAGTAGGGGGGTAGTTGTTGTTAATTTTATGCAATAGGTTGTCAGTGTGCAAGTGAACACAACAAGTATAAAGTAATAAGTATTGAGATCGTCTCCGCGGGGATTGATGTTACTGGTTCTGCTACAGCAATCTTATTCAATGCAATTACTAATGATTTAATAAAAGTAATTGAAATTAATAAACTAAAATTCAAATAAAATTAAATGACTATTAAACTAAGAATCTAAAATAAGCTAATGTCTAACACAGATAATTAATCAATGGTTATGA